>JAFJYJ010000008.1:10000000-10602500 GCA_019022615.1 Acacia melanoxylon
ACCATGTGCCATTATTATGATGCCTGCAGGCTCCACTGAGTTGGTCGAAGGGATCTGAGGATCTGCTAAAATAAACTTCTCAGATAAAAAGATTATCATTTAAATTAACCTAATTTATTTTTATTGTATGTTAACATCTCTGTTCAGCGTCAAAGCTATCAAAACACCTTTTGTTGAGTCGGATTGACTAATCCATGTAATTTTCACCGTACGTTGTTCTTGTTTGCTTATGTGTAACATATAAGTATATAACACATCTTCTAGAGAAGGTAGAACACTTCAAGTTTGCTAATAATGGCTTTTGCTTGTGCTCTCGTTTCGTTTTCACAAGTGAATAATCATCTTAGAACAACATCAATAAAAGTTTTAAGAGTAACGAAAGTAGTAATTTGATCATTTGGATAAACAATTTGCAAAACTATTAATATCATTTTGCAAAGCTCTTCTGGAACTCTCCTATTCACCTTGTATTTTAAACATTTTCTCTTGTACTTTATAATATAATTGCTTTTTATAAACAGGTTAGAGGATGAAGAATCATTAACATCTGCCAAGTGTCATCGTATCACTATGCAAGTTATTCTAATTGTTTTGAGAGAATTACTATAAGAGGCTGTATCAGAGGGATGTAATTAACAAAATATTCCACAACAATTGGACAATATATAGATTGGGTGTAGCGGAAGAGATTAATCTTTTACAATATAGTGAATCAAAATTTGAATGATGCGTACATTATTTAATGCCCAGGAATAACTCGAACAAGTTACCTCTAAAAGAAATATATATGTGCTTATTTTTTAAGGAAAAAAATGGAAAAATCATTGCTTCGCTGGTTTCTTTCTTTGCTTTCTTTTCCAAGAAATACTTACATGCTCCAATTATGGAAACTCATATGTACTCTGCCCAATAAGAATACTCCACCTCAACTAATTTTAATCTACATGTTATCCTACTCATATCTATTAATTTGTTGTTTCTTAGTATCCCAACAAAAAAAAAAAATGAAAATGATCTTTTCCTCTATTACCCTCTTCCCTCTTTCTCACGCTGCCCCCTTCTCCACCATCAGACTCTCCTCTTTTTTCGTCACCAACACCCACGGATCTGCGGCAGGCATATCTCGGCGGCCGATGAGCGTGCTTCGAGTCAGCCAAGGGAGATCAGGTTGTGCCCTTTAGTGAATCTAGTTTGAAGGTTGGCTTCATAATCAAAATCTGATCTTCTCATATATTGGCTATTTTCGTATCATCGAATCATATTTAAAGTTTTACGAGGAGTGTTGATTGCTGCAATTTAGTTAGCTGCTGTCATATAGATGTCTGTATTAGCATTTTTCCATGATTTTTTCTGTCAAAATAATCTCCTTTGTCTCCATCCTCATAATCATGGAGCCCTTGTTCATCCTCTTCATAGTCCGCACTGCACTGCCTGAGAACTCATGGACACTACACGACAGCGTGGAGAGGGTAAGATTCCTGTGAGCCAACTTGATCTCCGTTCTGGCAGAGGTTCGCCGCCGTCAAGATGCTCCTGCTGCAGATCCGATGTCGGTGGCCAAAAAAAGAGAAAGAGGGGAGAGGGGCAAGAGAGGAAAAGACTATTTTTATTTTTTTTAAAACAACAAATTTCGATATGAGTAGGATGACATTAGCTGAGGTGGGAGATTCTTATTGGGCAGAGTATATAGGAGTTGACATTCTTTAAGTATGTAAGTATTTCTATTATTTTTCAAGCCAAACTTTTTCGTCTAAGTGTTGAAGTAGTGATATACTCTCTCTTTTGTCTTTTTTTTTTTTATGGGAGCCTTTGAATTGTTTTGATGTTTTTATAAGAGTCCGACAACTTTTGTTCATTTGTACCTTTTATTAATTATATCTACTGCAGGTTGCCTATACTTATATTTATTTTATTTATGATCTCTTACTTATCTCTCATAAATAAGGATTAAGGACATACTTTAAAAAAAAAGTTTATTTCACACATATTTATTATTTTTAACTAACTTTAATCACTTTCTTAAACTGAATAATTCAGATATTTAGCTCTTATAAATAAGACTGAAAGGAGTACGAATTATCACACCATATACATATTAAAACACATTTCCAAGACACCTATTAGTGAGATAATACAATGTTATGAAATTATTGGGATCATTAAATTATTCCAGACACTGTAGCATCATCCAATTGGCTGACATTAAGTTTAAGTTTACATCTGAGCCTTAAATGCTAGTGCTTCTGATGACTTTTGACAACGGCCCAAACTAACTTGAACTTTAAGAACCTAAAAATTAAAATGTTGAATCTCTGAACACATTACACATACAACTATCAATCTTTCATGAGACTTCAGTGGTTTTAAATTCTATGCCACCAAACATGACTTCCAATATTTCTTTTTAAGTTTTCAATCCTGCGAATCTATCATCTCACACGTCTTCATAATTAAAAACAGGTTATTAATTATTATCCTTACTAGTAAACTCTTTCGACAATAAATTACCTAATTGATAATTTACTGTATTATTTTGATAAATATAACTAGGTACTCAATACCTTGATCTGATATTAGAATATTACGTGCACCGTCGTTTTCTACTTTCAACTTGGAGGAACCATGTCCTGGAAATCTGGAATTACCATCCACTGTATTCACATTTCCATGGCCATGACAAACGAGACACGTCACTTTATTTAAAGAGACGTCTAGTATGGTGTTGCATAATTTCAACAAAATGTCAACTTTTAAAAAAATAATTTGATCATCATTATGAGAGAGAATTGTGCAATTTTTCAAATCGAAAAGAGAGCTGTATAATGTTTTTAAAATTTAAAAAAATACTTTTATTTATGTTGAAAAATAAATAAAAATGAAGCTATTTTTCGATTATCTCATGCAGCTTTGGAGTTTTATTTAGTTTTCTTTATTATTTCACGGAAAGCAAAATATGCATCTTGTTGCATTGAATTTGAATCTTAATCTCATTAAGAAGAAAATTTAAAAGTAAGCATTGAGCGCTTGCATGCATATGCATTTGTGCCTTCTGCTTGGGAAATTACAAGGAATTCCTATGATAGGAGAGAAGTCCCTTAATCTTTTATGGCATTTAATTCTTTTCATGGATAAGAATTCTTTGGTTTGATTTCTGAAGCCGAAACCATCATCATCAACTTAATCATAAAAAATGTAATAAGGAAAAGATATATAATTATATACAACTATAATTTTTTTTCTGCGCCATCCAAGAAAAAACCTACTTGACTCTTGGGGACTGTTTGAGAGTTCTATTCTAGAGGAAAGGAAAAGGAAGGGAGGGTTTTTTGACTCTCTTCGCTTTATTTGCAAGTTTTAAAAATAAGAGGAGAGGAAATCGAGATATTTTTACAAATCCCCCAAAACCCTTTTTCTTCTAAAAAATAAAGTTTCCCCAATATAGGGGGTTTTAAGAGGGAAAATAGATTAATTACTTTTTACCCTTGTTCAAATAAAACACTCTCGTTATTTCGATTTCTTTTTCTTTTCTATCGTTGGAATGCACACGAATCAAACTTGAGAATTTTTCCTTATCTTTCTTGCTAAGCAAACACCTTATTAAAATGATCTCATATATATATATATATATATATATATATATATATATATATATATATGTTTCGCAACACGTGTTCTGTGTTTTGTACCTAAACTCCGGTAATTAACGTGCGTGTTTGGACTTGAACTCATCCTTCATACCAGAATTTGAGAATTCTAAAAGGAAAGGTTTCATGTTACAAACAAAAACAAAAGCTTAACAAAGTTAAACTACAAAGATTACACAATGGAGATGAGAACATACCGAAATCGACGCAAATGACACTAGAATGAAGTTCCCTTCGCTACCCACCAACGGATTCGGCAAGGAATTGGTGAAAAAAACAGAAGGGGAGAGGTTTGGGGAGGGAGCTTAGTCGATTAGGGTTCCAAAATACGCGAGTATGGTTTTTAAAAAACCCCTTTGGACTGGTTTAGTCGACTAAACCCTGTAGTTTAGTCGACTAAATGACGGGGAATTTTTTTTTTAAAAAAATGCCCGTTGCCATTTAGTCGACTAAACTACATGGTTTAGTTGATTAAATCACAGGGATGTTAAAAAAAAAAAAAAAATTGTCCCCGCGTTTTAGTCGACTAAATGAGGTGTTTAGTCGACTAAAAGGGGCAAACATGGGCAAATCATTAAATAGTTTGCAAACAGTGGCATTGATTTGACAGAAACCTTAGTCGCGTCAGGGTCAAATCACAATTTACCATGAATTAAAATGCAATATAGTGCAAACAACTCGGGATCGTTCTCTTATCAAGGAGCCAATTTATTTTGAATTCCCTAGATTAAACTAAGTGCTAAAAACATGGTTAGAAATGGGGTTTTGAAATTTGTTTTCTATAAACTAAAATTTATGAAAAATATAATGCAACTAATTCTATTCTTTTTGGTATTTTTGGAAAATAGTGAATAAAGCTTTGGATTAAAAAAGGGATTAATGAGGAATCTTTCTTGGTAATGAAGAAGATGGTATCATCATGCTAAAAATATATATGGGAGTTAAAATTTCATTAAGTCTAAAGAACAACCTCAAGATAACACTTGAAAGTCAATAATCTCAATTAATATTGCATTTTCCTACAAACATAAAGAAACTACTACCTTCGAGATATTGTTAAAATCCACTTAATGTGCAATTTAAATTGGGATGATACAAATTGTTCTTCTCAATTAGAATGTTTTAACGAACTATTCAAAAGCCTAAAATTAACTATATTTACCATTCATAAACACGACAAAACAGCAAACATAATTCCATGGCCTTTAAAGAGATAAATATAAATATGCACTTCAAAATAATCATCCAATTAAAATTGCAACAATCAATCCACATGGACACAAAACAAGAATGTCAAGTCTCACAACTAATTAATGATAAACCTAAATCAGGAAATCAAATAATTAGTCTAAGCAAAAGTTTGAATTAAATAACTCCCCTATTGGAGCACAATTGCTCAAGCCACAATTCTTCATCACCAAGAAGCAAAGAGTTTAGCCACTGATGGCAATCAAACAGTCCAGCACAATCAATAAAAATGAACTAGCCATAGGAGGAACCAAGCTTGCTGGAAAATTCTGTTATGATCTCTGGGACTCTCAGTCGGTGGAGAATGTGAGTCAGATTCACAGAATTTTGAAAACAGAGGGAGTGGCGGAGCAAAACGAAGGTGAGGTCGGTGATGATGGTGGTGTTTAGGGTGGAGGGAGGAAGAAGGTTCAGCGATGTTGGTCGAAGGAAAGAACCAGGTCCGACCACCCAGTCGATGATGATGAAGGCGTGAAGGTGACTGTGCAGAACCCCCAAGTCGATGATTCAGAATCCAGCGTCTGTGAAGGTCTGAGAGTGTCTGAATGTCGTGAATCCCAGAGACAATTATGATCGCTGAAGTTCAGGATGCCCCCAAGTCGAAGATTCAGAATCCCCCAAGTTCGGCGCACTCACCTCCTTCTTTAATCTGTCCGCCTCTCATTCCTTCTTCCCCTCAGCTCAGAGTCGAAAGTCCATTAAAACCCAGCTGAAGGTCGATTAAAACCCAGCTGAAGGTCGATGATCAAGACGAAGGCGTTTTTTTTCTCTTTCAGCTCGCGTCTCTTTTCTCCCTCTGCTCCTCCCCCCAGCTCACCACGTCTTCTCGTTTTTATCAGGTTTGCATCAAATGCCCCCTGTTGCGGCGCTGGAATATTCATCCCCTCAAGATTTCAGCTGCCCTAATTCATAAATGACAAAACGCATAGTTTAGGTGCAAGGGACCTAAGTGAAAAATTAAAAACTTCTACTTGAGGGACCTAAATGCAAAGATTAAAACTTGAATTAAAATTTTCATTTTCAAATTTGATTTAATCTTTTTAGGAATCTATAATCAAAATAATTAATCTACCATCAAATATTCTCCGAAAAATCAATAATTAAGAGTAAGTACATTTTCTTGACAATTTTGCCCTTTTAGCCCTAATTTAATGTATTTACTCTTAATCTCAATTTATCAAAAGAAAAACATTTCAAGCCCAATAACTATGAGAAAATACATCAAAAACCCCTATTTAATAATGTAAAATCATATAAAAATATGGCTTGATCAGGCATTTTGTTAAATAATTATTTAATAAGGGGCAAATTGTTAAAAAAGCCCAAATGTAAATAGGATAATTATTTATCTCGGAATATTATATTTCAATAAATAATACCTATTGGAAATAGGTGAATATGTGGTCTCAAAACTACTGTAATAATTACCTTATTTTCTAAGGTAATTTCTATTGAAATTAGGGTGAATAAAGAGCTAAAAATCCCTAAATGCAATTGTGGGTCATAAAATGCCCGAGAATATTGTGATAAATCCTAAGAGAAAATTAAATATTTATTAAAAATAAGAAATTATGTTGTCTCTAATTTTAGGAATTTATGGGAATATTTTCCTTGGAAAATAATGAGGCAAAAATTAAATATAAATTTGGGGAGCATAGGTTGCCCCATGATTTTTAATATTTTACATGGAGCATAAAATAAAAATGTCGGTGAAATAGTTGTGAGAAAATGATAAATCTGATTAAGAGAATTATCAACAATTAGTAAGTGATTAATTAAGTAATTAATGGCTAATTGTTTAAGCTTGGACGAGAGAATATCCAAGGTAAGTTATGTAAAACCCTTTAATTAAATGTTTATGGCTAAAATTAGCATAAGGTATACTTGCTAATTAATTGGAAAAGATTAAGAAAAATGTATGAGATTAAGTACATGAAAACCCTAAATCCTAAAAGATTGCTAATCATAGGATTAAGGCCCTAATTAAGCTTTCTAATTAAATCTAATATTAAAGTAATTAAAAAATAAATATAAATCAAAATTAAGGGGGAGGGGGTGAAATTCAGTGTGAAAAGGGTTAAGGATTTTTCAAAAATAATATCATGATATTTATTAATTAAATAATAATATAAATGAGATATTTGTGGAAAAAGCAGATAGGATAAACGAACCGATAGAAATTAAATCTTATCTCAAAATAGGTGAACTAAGTATCTAACATCGGGACATATTATAAACGAGTATAATTTTATCCGGAGTGGGTCATCTCGAAGTCATTTCCGAAACCTAGCGGAATGATTAAGAGACAAGACGAAAAAGGAAAAGGGAGATAGTAGAAACGAGAACCAATGGAAAATAAATCATATCTAGAAAACCATGAACTAGGTTTCGACATCCTGGACATATTATGAATCGGTGAATTTTTACCCGAGAAGTTGGTGTTCGGAAGTCATTTAAAATAGCAAGCGGCGTTTATCGAGAAAATCTTCAGCAGACAAGGAAATACCCTCAATGGGATCAAAAATTTAGTCAACCCAAATGTTTCCAAAGAGGAAGAATAGACCTTCAAGGCTATGTTCTTTGGATTTTTGAGATTGGTTAAGATTACGCGATTAGAACACCGATCGAGGGATTTTATCGGGAAGAAATCCATAAAGCAAATAAAGGTGACATGGGATGACATCTTTTTGTTGAAAAAGAGCAAGGGGGAGGTCGGCACATAGGTGGATGGTGTAGAAGAGACTTCAAAAAGTGGTTTTCTAATTCTATGGCCAAGAATGAATAAAGGGGAAATTGTTATACCATTTGGGTCCCTTAAGCTTTGGCTGTAAATAGCCCTTCCATTTCTCTTCAAAACTCACCAATTCACAAAGAAATCCTAGAGAGAGGTTAGAGAGAAGTGGGAGCAAGAAGGTTGAAGGAAGTTCTGCAAGGGTAAGTTATTCGGTCCTAGTCTTAAGCTTTAGTGTTTCTTTCGGTAGTTATAGTAGAAATGCTAGGTAGATCTTTAATTTGCCAAGTTTGTTTAGATATCATGTTTTAGGGTTAAATATGATATATATTTCGAAAATATGTTGGAGGAAGAGATATGGCAAAATTTTGGAAGATTAGAGTCAAAGTAGCGAAGCTTTGGCGAAATTTCGCCGATTAGTCAAACTAGGGGCAAAATGGTAATTTGTACCTGAAATACCTGTTATGATACTAAATGTTGATAGATGCGATGTTATCCTTATAGGATACCTGTGATCACGTACCGTTGTCGTACCGCTGTCAGACGTACCGTTTTCCGTCAGAAGTACCGTTTTCCGTCAAACGTACCGAAGTACCATCAACGAAGGTACGTTCGCGTACTATAACACTAACGCTGATGGTTATTGTATCCATATATGTATTTCCTCCGTTGTGCCTTAACCTTACATATGACTGTATTGTTATTGCCGTCCATATCCGATTATGTCCAATGTCCATTGTGCCTTAACCATACATCCGACTGTATTATTGTCCATTGTGCCTTAACCTTACATCCGACTGTATTGTTATTGCCGTGCATATCTGATCATGTACATTTCTCCTTGTGCCTTAACCTTACATTCGACTGTGTTGTTATTGCCATATATATCTGATTATGTATACCCTACCTTTGAACGTAGTAAGTGTCGCCAAAATTCCATGAATATCTGTAGTACATATATGATGTATGTAAACATTAGATTAACCGTTACACGGGATCCGGTGCATTGGACCTCGCTCTTAACATAGCGTCGGGTTACGGAGGACCAAGGACCGAGGAAAAGGCAAGCGAGCCGCACAGAGACCCGGTGAAGACTTCTTTGTTTATATAGTTACACCGACGTTAGACGTCGAAATCAATGTACTATTACCGTAATCACCAAACTTACGGCATTTTGAATATAAGTATCGAGTTACTCAATCGCTCCGATGCTCTACTACGATGAAAAAAAATATATACTGCTTTTGAAAATGGGATGTTACACCAAAGCTTTCACCCATGAAAATGTGAAATTTTACAAGGAAGCTCCCAGTTTTTGGGATACAAGATTATGAAATCTCCTCACCACTAAGTTCCATTAGTCTAGACACAAAGCTTCAACTAGAATAACATCATTTAATCTCAATAGATTTTAAAATAACAAATCACATTCAATTTTTCAACTAGTTATGGAATTATGTATAATTTTATATTTTAGGTTGTAGTTTTATATGCTTAAATCATTATGTACTAAAAAAATATAAAAATCATTATAGAGAGAGAAAAATAACAATTAGAGAGAGAAATATTTTTTAGAGAGAGAAAATATTTTTTTAGGGAAATTATTTTTTGAATATAAAAATTACATAAATAATTTTTTTAGAAAATTTAAATTTATTTGTAAAGTATAATAATTATATTAATTTTTAAAGAAAATGACAAAATGATAAAAATAACTCATTAATCCTCCATCTTCATCCCCTACTATTTTTTTAACTCCCAAAGAAAGGGAGGAAATATCCTCCATTTCCCTTCCTCCTCCTCCCCTCCCTTCTCCTCGCATCCCCCTCTTTCCCCTCCCCTCCAAACTCCCAAACAAAGCCTTAATAATTTTATGTCCCTCAATCTTGCGTCGTCTCTATCCTCTCCAAGGTTCTGAAACCCGGATCGGTCACTGAACCGGTCGAGGTACTAGGTTAAGGGTTAGTGGGTCAGACCGAAGTCAGTTCGGAGTCAACCAGGGCCTAGACCGGTGAGGTATAAAAAATTAGAAATTAATTAATTTCTCATCACACTAATCTAAATTTGACATACTATATATCATTTCAATACTTTGGATCAGTAGCAAAATAATCATATACTCCAATACTCATGACATATTTAGATATTCTTAACAATTTCTAAATCAACCTACATTTGAGACAAAATATTCATGGTAGCAAAATACCAAAAACATGTATATGATGACAAAATATGAAAATATTCTCACCTTTGATAAACTAATAATCATCATCATTGAAATCATTCAACTCTCTAGGTATTGAGACATCAAGAGGTGGAGCTGTAGGAGGAAAAGTAAAGGTACTAGAAGCAATATGATCATCATTTAAAGGTGGAGGCGCAATACTAAAATCATCATCACCTATATATGAAACAAATAGAATTATTAATACTTATGTAAAAAACATAGTCATTATTTTGTGTAGGAATATAATCTTATATAATAGAAGAGATAGTTAGGAACCTCCAAAATCCCTTACCATTTGTTCAAGTTGAAGATTTGTCGCATCTACATCATCAAATTCAGGAGCTGAATCTTCCTCAAGCACACAAAAGTCAACTTTATCAATTGATTCAGAATCAATGGGATCATAATTATCTTTCTTCTTCTTCAATTGATTCCTATAATGCCAACATGATAGAATACCAACATTAATAAAGTGTATATTTGATTATTTGTCTATATGTAATAAAAGTATAAAACTATAAAACAAGTAATCAAAAGTAAAGTTTACTTAAACTTTAACCTCGATTGTAGTTAGTGAAAACCAAGTCATCAAGCCTTTGATGCTCCAATCTATTTCTTCTTTTAGTAGGGATACGCTCAAACAAGCTCTAGTTTCTTTCACATCCGGAAGAAGTAGAAGTTTGACTAAGAACGCGTAAAGCGTTTTTTGCAATTACGGTATTGAACCCCCGTAATACAACCACGAGTCATCTCGCAAAATAAAATAAAAGACATTTAGTATGTATTATTAATGTCGATATCTCAATATGCGCTTTTGAATATGAAAGTCAATGTACTTACATGGGACTAGTGTACGAGCTATTTTTTCACATTAAACTTTAGTAAAGGATTCTTTGCGTTCATGGTATACACCAAGTTGCTTCATCATAGTAATATAATAATAATCAACATCATCAGATGAGTTTGCCTCAAACAAACCAATCACAGCTTCCATACATCGATGCTTTCTGACAAAATCATGACTATACAAGAATGCAGGATTCAACAAATACGCCGCTAAGTTCAGTTTTCAAATGCTTATCCCAACGACTTTGGATAATATTTGTATAAGGCTTGTATTGTTCCTTTTTCTTTTGAAACACGTCCTTGATCACATTTTTAGCCCTCTGCATGCCTTCATAGACATATGGCATTGAAGGCTTCTCATCAGAATCAACAATTCTCAACAATTTGATCAATGGAGACACAAGTCTCACAATTTGAAAGCAATCGTTCCAAAACCGGTTATCTAGAATGATTGCACTAAAAGTTTTTCCAACTTCAGTTGTTGCTAACTTATGCTACAAAAAAATGCTCATCAATAGCCAAAGCTTGTAAATCATGCTTGTGTGAATATATGCTATGAAGGGTGATGAATGTGGTGACAAATCTTGTAGCACCAGGACGCACAATTTCCTTCTAATCAGGTCTTTTTCTTAGCCATGATAAGAAGATCAAATGGTTATAAGCGAATACAGTGATTTTGGATGCCTTCTTCGCAAGGTCTGAAACATGAGGCATTGATGCAATATCTTTCAAAATCATATTTAAACAGTGAGCAACACAAGGTGACCAATAGATGGTTTTGTATTTCTCTTTTATCAATCTACCACATACTACATAGTTTGCAGCATTGTCAGTCACAACGTGGACAATATTTTCAAGACCCACCCACTCAATGATTTCCCTGAACAATGAGAATAATGTATTGGCATCTTTAATCAAATATGAAGCATAAATTGATTTCACAAAAACCATGCCATGTACAGAATAGACTAAGAAATTGATCAAAGTTCGTTGTCTAACATCCGTCCAACCATCAGCCATAAGTGTGCAACCATTTTCTTTCCATTTGGCTTGGTGGCTATCAATTAGAAGTTGTCATTCTTTTTTACAATCACCCAACAAGCTAACTCTATACTCATGATAACTAGGGACCTTAAACCCAGGCCCAATTGTAGTAGCAACATCAATGGCTTTTTGAAATAAAGGACAAGTCAATACATTAAATATAATGGAATGCAATCTGCATAAGCCCATTGAGCAAAAGCTTTTTTCGCATTATGTTGAGCTTCTTGACTTGCCCAAGCACTCTTGTTGCTTGGTTGAGCACCATGAGTTGTCCTAGGTGCAAAATAATTTTCAACCCCCACAATATTAGGCACTTTCCTCTTTGATACAATCGGTTCTTCACTTTCCCTAGCTGCATTTCCTTCATCTACATTATCACTATGAACATGATTTTTCTTTGAACCTTCTACTAAAGAACCTTTCATTCTAGCACTTACGTCATGAGAAACCTGTTTACAAGAACTTACTTGACCACTTACACCAGCTAAATGTTGTTTCAACCTATTTATCCCTTCTCCCCTATAAGATGAACCACATAATAGGCATGTAAACACGTTTACTTTCCCCTCTTTCTTAAGAGATACATATTCCCAAGTAGGATCAGTTTTTTAAAACTAGATTGTGTGGGAGGATTGCTCGACTCGGGATTAGGGGTGGTAGTAATCTGGGCACCTTCATTGTTATCATTTCCCTCCATTAACAACTTCAGGAATCCAAACCAAACCAAACAAAATAGAGCAGGACAAGCAAACCAAATAGATATATATATATGGAACTAGAAGTGTGTTGAACAGAGCACAATAGAAACGAAACCTTCAGGAATCAAAACAAAGCCAGACCGAAAAGCAAACCACGCCTTCAGAAATCCAAACCCAACCGAACAGAGCACAACAGAAACGAAAATGAAAATCAAAAGCCAATAGAGGACGACAGCTTATATGAACCTGAAAACAGAGCCAACCACGCGGCGGGAAATCAAAAAATGAACCCAATCAAACCAATATGACATCCAAAAGTAAAAAGACACCGGAGCGATAGCGTAACGAAGAACAAAGAACTAAAAAAAACTAAAATATTCAAAAATAAATAAATAATAAACCTGAACAAAACTAACGAAGCTCTGGAAAGTGGAAATGCACGAACGAAGCTTTGTAAAGGCAAGAACAACAATAACTTGCAAGAAACTAACGACATTGAGGCAAAATTTCAAAGAAAAAAAAAACCTTAAATGGAACTCCAAAGACCAAACCTCTGTAATGGAGGGAGACGCTTGTCAGACGGCGAAGGTGAAGCTTCTTCTCAAGCTCAACCTTGTGACGACGAAGGGCTTGTCGAACGGAGGGAGACGCTTTCGGTCGGACGGAGGGAGAAGGAAGAGTCGAACAAGGTAATGGAGTTGAGGACGAGTAGGGAGAATCAAGCAGTGTGTGCGGCTGAGTTTGACAGGGAAGAGTCAAAAATCCCGTTGAATCAAATCAATTGATTTGATCATCAAATCGTTCTGCCTTCCATACAAAGTAAACCAAAAAAAAATGGTAGCAAACAACGTCGTTTCAAATTGGGTGGGAAATAAAAAAAAAGGCCTAACTCGGTGACTCTGGTGACTCAGTCGGTTTACACCAGTTTAACCGGGTCAACCCGGGTTCACCCGGTTAGTCCGGTTTTGCACCAAACCGGACCGGTTTCCAGGCCAGTTGGCCGGTTCCCGGTTTGAACCGGCCGGTCCAGTCCGGTTTCACAAACCATGATCTTCTCATGTGTTTTCCTTATAATTAAAAATTAGTTATCATTTTTTTCTCCAAACAAATTACCTAACCAATATTATTTTATTTGCAGGAAACTTGTGACTTCTCTAATATTTTAGTAGGGGTAGTACATTGGCTCACATTGATTCATTAACTTCAACTGGGTGGTACAAGCCTTTGGAACTGTCGGCCACTGCATTCACACTTCTCATACGTCCAAGGCCAGCTCCAACTAGAACCAGTCTCCCTGCCTATCACTAAGCTCATCTCCACAGTCTACATCAAGCTTTAGTTTTATACTTTTTTTTTTAAAATATATATATATATATATATATATTAATAGGTATACAATATAAAACAAAGATAGTCTTCTAACTAACATTTTTTTAAAAAAATCATTTTTCATTTAAAAATCATCTTCTAAAAAAATTAAATATGTTCATTTCTCATATGGACGGTCTAAATGAGATGAACCTTACCTCGGATAGGCAAGGAAATTGGTTTGCTCCAGCCTGCTTCTTTTAATTTCATATGTAATAGTTATATAGGTTCAAAGTATGGATTATATGGTGGAAGAGAGGCTCATTATATGAATTATAGTGGGGATGGAGTAGGTCATAAGTTTGGAATGAAGGTATGTGGTACGACATCATGCCCATGTTATCCTTCTAGAAGAAGACGATGTCACAAGCTTGCTTTATGTGAGTGTACCGATAAAGTTCCCTGGTCGGTGTTCTTATCGCGTAATCTCCTCGAATTTTGAAAATACAGTAGCACCTCTCCGAAGGTCTAGTCTTCCTCTTTCAAAATACCTAGGTTAACTAAAATTTTGATCCCATTAAGAGTATTTCGTCGCCTGCTGAACATTTTCGGACAAACGCCATCGGTTACGGAATAACTTAGGTAGAACCAAATTTTCACGGATAATAATTCGCTGGTTTGTAATATGTCCTGACCTAAGGAAACTAGTTCACGGTTTGTCACAACTATTTCGTTTTCTATAGGTTCTCATTTTCACTATCGTCAATTTCCCTTAAAACCCCGTATCCTAATGACTCGAGTTGGTTTCATAAATGACTTCGGAGATAGTCCGCTCCGAAGTAAATTTCACTTTGGATTATAAAAAGTCCCGGATGTCTTAGACTAAATTCCTATATTTTGATGTAGGATTTAATTTCTATCCATTCTCAAATGTCTGTTGGCTCTTTTACCGAATATATTATTATTTAATTCTAAATATCTAGATATTATTTGAAATAACCATAACCCTTTTCACACACATATTACTATTTAATATCTTCATTTATTTATTTTTAATCAAAATTCCCCTAAATTTCGGCCTCCCCTTATTTTATTATTTTTAATTAGTTTTAATCAATTTACTTAATATATAAACCACCTTATATTATTTTATTAATTACCCGATTAGCCACTTACTAATTTGTGATAATTTTCTTAATTAGGATAAATTATTATCTCACAACTATTTGACTGACATTGGTATTTTATATCCCATGTAAAATATTAAAAATCATGGGGCCAAAAAGTGCTTTTAATAATATTATATTTATGCTCTATTATTTTCCAAGGAAATAATCCCAAAAATTCCTAGAATTAGAGACAACACACTTCCCAAGTTTTTGTCAAGTATTTGTTGCCATATGATATTTATCATAAGTACGATTTTTAGGGTATTACACACTATCTAATTATTTTAAATTTTTATTGGAAATGTTGCCAAAAATATTTGATTTGGAAATATTTTTCTTATAGCTTACAAATATTTTGAAATTATGTTTACAATCTATTGTTTAATTGTTTGTCCTTGTTCTTATATTATTATAATATTTATTTAAATATTTCTATTTTTTAAAATCCCAAGTTTTTTATTTTGGATGTCTTATTTTAAAATCGATGGTGTTACTATTTAAAATTGTATTCGAAAATTAGTTTTTTTTTTTTTTTAAAAAAAAATAGTTAAATACTACTATTTTGACTATATGTTGACTTTTTATTCATCATTTTAATCATTAACTCTTTTGCTCCTTTTTATATTTTTATTATCTACTTTGTCCAAACTTCTGTTGTTTTAAAACATTTCAAGTTTTTTTAAGTTACTTATAATTTAATCAACTTTTCTCCTACAAACTCATTTAGTGATTTATTCCGGAATCTTTAATTTTAAAATCCATTATCTTATTATTTAAATTTAGTCTTAGAAATGTAGCAAAAAAATATTTGATTTGCAAATAAATTTTTTATTGCTAATTTATATTTTGAAATATATTATGTTTACAATATATTGTTTAAAATTTAATTTAATTGTTCTCCTTATTCGTATATTTCTAATTTTTTTGATTAAAAGATATGCATATTTAAATTCCATCATCTTACTATTGTAAATTTAATCTGAAAATAAAGTTTTTTATTCATCTTTTTCATTTTTTTAATTTTTTACCTGATTAAAAAATCTGGAGTTTTATGATCCTTTAAAAACCATTATCTTATTATGTAAAAATTTGATTTGAAAATAAAATAATACACTAAACTTTTGCTTTCTTGTTCTTAATTATTTATCGTTTCAAGATAAACAATTTTTATTCTATATTTTATTGATTGATTTTAGAAATAATTATTTTTAAAAAAAATGGTACCTCTCACATATTGCATTTGCTTCGCGGAACATGTCCTTCACTTCAACGATAACACAGAGGGTACCTTGCGTTTTTGTGTTGCTTCGGCCAATGACACAGAGAAAAAAGGGCAATTTAAACAAGTCCAAGGTATTTGTTTCCCAAAATGTGCATTTTAACAGGGCGTATGAACTTAGTCAATTGTTGGGTATTGGCCTTACATCTGATTTGGGAAAATACCTGGGTGTTCCTTTGCTTCATAAGAGAGCGGTTAAAATTACTTTTGTGTCATTATTACAGAAGGTTGGATCCAAACTTGCAAAATGGAAAGGAAAATTCCTAAGCATGGCAGGGAAGGTAGTGCTTATTAAATCTGTCCTATCAGCAATCCCATATTACCAAATGCAATCTATTTTGTTACCGAAAGGGATTCTTTCGAGATCTTGAAATTTGAGTAGAACGTTCTTTTGGAACCAAAATAGGGAAGCAAAAAGGATGCACCTTATATCTTGGGATGTGATAAAGAGAAACAAAGCTGAGGGAGGTTTGGGGATAAAGGATCTCCAATGTCAAAATAAAGCATTCATCATGAAGTTGTGTTGGGGAATGATCATGAAACCTAATGCATTATGGGTTAAATGTCTTCGCACTAAGTATAATTGTGGAGATAGTATTTTCCCTCGGGTTAGTAAAAGAAGGTGTCAGTCAACAGTTTGGAATGGAATAACAGCAGTATGGGATCAATTTTGCATGGGACTTGGTAAGAAATTGAGAGGTAGGTTATCAACAAAAGCATGGCAAGATAATTGGACACCACTAGAAAAGCCATTGAAATATTATGTGGAAAGGAACAACCATATGGTAGATTTAGAAATGGTGGTGAAAGATTTTGTCAAAGATATTGGGCAATGGGATAGGGATCAATGGAGAACTTTCCTTCCGGACTTAGTAGTTGATGAGATTGTGAAGGTTTCTCCCCCTACTGGGTTACTTGATGATGTTTTTTACTGGTGTGAGGCTTCTGATGGCAACTTCAATGTGAAATTAGCATACACCATGATTTATCACCAGCAGCAGCACCCGACTTAGTTCTCAGGGCAGCGTCTATGGCGCTGGGAAATCCCAGAACGAGCCAAATTCTTCATGTGGCAAGTGTTTCATGAGAGATTACCCACTAATGCGCTCAGAGCTAAATATAATTCTAATATGCAAAACATATGTCCTTTTGAGTGTGATAGTGAAGAGTCCATACTTCATATTCTGAGAGACTGTGAGATTGCAAGAAGAGTGTGGATATTTGTAACTAACCCTGTATACTATTGTGTATTTTTCTCTGGTAATTTGCAGGATTGGTTGGAGTGGAACATGCAAAACAACCCAGGAAGCAGATCTGCTACAAGGTGGCCTTGGCATCGAACGTTTATTTGGTACCATATGTTGGCTTCTATGGAAGAACAGGTGCAAGAAAGTATTTGAAGGCATTTGTGATCAGCCTAAAATAATTGCTCACCGATGTATATTACATCTGATGGAGGGAGTAGAAAATGGACGCTTTCAACATAAAATACTTCAGATACCAGACAGATCAGAAGCGAAATGGTTTCCCCCCTCCCCAGGCAGAAGCGAAATAGTTTCCCCCCTCCCCAGGTTTTGTGCGGTTGGATGTGGATGGCTACCATAATGCTAGAGGCCAGGCAGCTTGTGGGGGAGTGATTAGAGATCATCAAGGCAACTAGATATGTGGATTTCAACGGAACTTAGGGCATACTACCCCAACTGCTGTGGAAATCCATGCTATCCGCATGGGACTACTATTCTGTAGACAGCTGGGACTAAGTAGGATCAAGCTTTATACCGATTCTTTGGAAGCAATGCATTTGCTTTTGATTGATTGTGGGCAAATACACCCATTGCAGGATGAGATTCAAGAAGTAAGATCACTTATCCTATCAAATTGGGATCTTGAGATCATTCATGTGTATAGGGAAGAATTAAGATGTGCAGACTATCTAGCCCGAATGGCTCAGGACAACAACCAGGATTTTGAGGTCTTGCTGACACAACCTTTTGCTTGTTTAGAATTATTTAAGCTAGAATGTGGTGAAGTTTCTCAGAACCACAATAGTGTTGTCTAATTAGTAGACACTTTCTAGTTTTTCAAGCTTATTGCTTGCCTTTGTATTAAAAGTGAGAGAGAGAGAGAGAGAGAGAGAGAGAGAGAGAGAGAGAGAGAGAGAGAGAGAGAGAGAGAGAGAGAGAGAGAGAGAGAGAGAGAGAGAGAGAGAGAGAAGGGCAATTTAAGACATTTTTATTTAATTTTTCATAGCTCAAAAAATTAAAAATTAGGAGTCTATAGAAAGCTTAAGATGTCTATTTTTTTTTAATAATTCTAATGCAAAAAGAATCATTCAAAAATATTATCATTTGATCCTTAAAGAGTACAAAATTCCAATTATCTTCCTTTTTCTTATATACCCAATTATCATCCATAGTGTCTATCAACGATCTCCCCTCCCTAGTCTTGTTTTCCGGAAATTGCTAACCTTTATACCACCAATGGCTGAGACTGGTCTAGATTTGATGGGGATTTTTCGGTGAAGAGTGCTTACTAATTACTTGAAGCTGAGTTTAAAAATAATTACAGCACATTTTATAAGGAGATCTGGAATTGGAAAGAGCTAGGAGATCAATATAGAGTTGATATAGCGATGTAAAGCCCCGTTAAATTTCTTTAGGTTTCGAATTCGAGTTAGAGGAGATAATTGTGTTGGGAAAGCCAGCCACAAACCCTAAACTAAATATCAGATGATAATATATATATTTTTTTTTTAAAAAAAGGAGCTGAGAGAATTTGGGTTTTGTACTGTTATGGATAACTATAACTACCGACAAACTAGTGGAGAAGTAAGTGGTCTACCTCTTCAGCAACTTGTCAGTTTTGCTGTGATGAGTTTGAAGATGTTATGTTGAGAGATTGTCAATATGCTTTATGAAAGCCCTCTGATCCCTACTCGATTGTTCAATATATTCAATTTTTGAGTCATTCCATTTAGATACAGTTATTTCTCACAGGGCTTGAGCCCTCCATTGTACATAAAAAAATAAAATTAATAAATATTTAAAAATTAATTTACTAAATCTCTCTACATAAAGAAGTACAATGAGACCTCCATTTTAACTAAGAAATTTGAAATATTTCGAGTTCTGATCTATTTTTTTCTTCATTATTGTTTTTCATACTTTATCATCCCACAAGTTTTACGTTATTATGAAAAAAAGATGATTGTTCTTATTAATAAACTATTTTGACAATAAATTACATAACTTATATTGGAGTACACTATTTATTGGCGGGCTAACTGAAACAATCACAGATCTAAGAGCTGCGAATGAACTGAGGAGTATTTAACTTAATGGAGATTACAGAAGAAATGAAGCAGAGACCAAAGAAGAAAAGTAAAGTAGAGAGAAATATTGGAAAGTGAGAAAATCAATATTATTTCATACTGTCAACTCGTGTAATACCTAAAAAATCGTATTTATGATAAGTATCATATTTCGATAAATAATACCTATTGGAAATAGGTGAATATGTGGTTTCAAAACTAGTGTAATAATTACCTTATTTTCTAAGGTAATTTCTATTGAAATTAGGGTAAATAAAGAGCCAAAAGGTGAAAAATGCATTTATGAGGCATAAATGGCCGAAAATATTATGATAAATATCATATGGCAACAAATTGACAAAAACTTAGGAAGTATGTTGTCTATAATTTTAGGAATTTTTGGGATTATTTCCTTGAAAAATAGAGAAGCATAAATATAATAATATTAAAAGCACTTTATGGCCCCAAGTATTTTTAATATTTTACATGGGATATAAAATACCAATGTAAGTCAAATAGTTGTGAGATAATAATTTATCCTAATTATGAAAATTATCAACAATTAGTAAATGGCTAATTAAGTAATTAGTGGCTAATTGTTTAGATTAAGATATAAGTAATAATTAATTTAAGGGAGAAATTCGAAATTAATAATTAAATAAATAAATAAATATTAATAAAATATTTTATGCTTAGAAAAATAAAGAAAAAATAAAAGAAAAATAAATAAATATCTAGATATTTTGAATAAAATAATAATATATATGGTAAAGAGCCAACGGGACATATGAGAACAGATAGAAATGAAATTCTACCTCAAGATATAGAAATTTAGTCTTTTACCACTTTGGACCTTTTATGAACCGGTGAAATTCTATCTCGGATTGAGCGGTCTCGAAGTCGTTTCGAAACCAACAACTTAATTAGAGTACCGTATAATTAAGATAAGGCGAGATAGTGCTAAAAGTGACTTATAGAAAACGACCGTGTTTTTCAAACCAGGGATATGGTTACTTAGATCAGATCATGTGCGAACCGGTGATTTTACGCAAGAAGGCTGGTTTATCGGAAGTGATTGAATAAGTTGGTGTCTGTCCAGAAAATCTTGGCGGATAACGGAATACCCTTAATGGGATCAAAAATATAATGAAACCCAGTAGTTTTAAAGAGAAAGAATGGAACTACAAAACCTAGTTCTCAGATTTTTGAGATTCGTCAAGATTACGCGATTCGGACACCGATCAGGGAACTTTATCGGTAAGTCAGCAAAGATGACATCATCCTCTTCTAGAAGGATGACATAAGCGGGACATGTAGAAGGTCAAGATGGTGCCACATGGCGAAATGCGATCCAACGGTGCAAGATCGATCCGAAGTTGTAGGTTGTTTAATGAAGTTGCATGGTTTTTAACCCGAAAACCTCTATAAATAGGAACCTCTCTTCTTCTCATTTCCCACACCAAAATTTTGAACCTAGAGAGAAGTTAGAGAAGGAGGAGCCGGGAGAAAGTCTAGCGGAGCCACTGAGTAAGTTTTACGGTCCCTAGTCTTAAGCTTCGGTGTTTTCTTTCGGTAGTTATAGTAGGAATGCTAGCTTAGTCTTTAATTTTCCAATATATTGTAGATATCATATTTTTGGGTTAAATATGATATATATTTCGAAAATCATGTTGGGAAAAGAGTTCTGGCAAAATTTTGGAAGATTAGAGTCAAAGTAACGAAGTTCTGGTGAAATTCCGCCGATTAGGGGGTCAGGGGCAAAATGGTAATTTGTACCTAAAATGCCTGTTATGATGCTGAATGTTGATAAATATCATCATTATAGGATATTTGAATTAATCGTCCCGCTGTCGTACCGCATTTGTTGCGTCATTTGTCGGGCAGCATTGTCGATAATATACCATTTTTCGTAAAACGTCCGTTCACAGTCAACGAAGGTACGTTCGCGTCTTTGTAACACTAGCTCTAATGTTTATTATATGATTGTATATGATTGTTGTGTAGTGGTGTACGAGGTTATGCTATATACACGGTATGTTACATACGAGGTTATGTCACATACGAGGTTATTATTGTTGTATCATACGAGGTTATGTTACATACGTGGTTATTATCTTGTATACGTGGTTATGTGTTTTTAATCATACATCTGTAGTGGACTGTTGTATTGATTTTTGCTGTCGTGTATATGTAGTCGTATTTAAGCATGAGGTTAACCGTTACCTGAGATCCAAATTGCAATTGGATCTCAGCTCTTATCATAGCGTCAGGTTCAGAAGAACCGAGAACCGAGGAGAAAAGCGAGCGGGCGCCGCAGAGACCCAGTGAAGACTTTCTTCCGTTGTTATTCATTTTGAAAACTCTCGGTCAATGTACCAGAACACGTAAATCAGCCCGGACTTACGGTAATTTGAATAAATGTATCGATTACTCAATTGCTCCGATGCTCTACTCTGATGGAAAAAAAAATATACTGCTTTTGGAAATGGGATGTTACACTCTGCACACGTGGCGTTCATATAAGAATAAGTGGTTGCAACTAATTAGCACAAATTACAACAGAATAAAATAACAACTTTAACAATTAGCTTAACAACTGAAACAGCCCATTCTACCCTTTTTCTTTTTGTTGAATTGTACACTCGGTCAGCCCCTGCAAGCTGGAGCATGGATATTACACTTAAAAAAATATCAGATTAGACACGGAATTACTGACGGAAAAAATTCCGTCAGAAATTACCCACGGATAAGCTCGGATTCACCATTAAAACTAGTCAAAACACATAGGGAAAATATGACATAAATATGACTCATCAGTAGTCTGTTGATCAAGAAGAGTCTTAACTTCCCATTCATTTTTGCAACAAGATGAGTCAACCGTGCCTCCAAGGTCTTGATCAGAGAAACATTGATTTGAACTAAAGTCTTCAATCTGTGATCAACTGAGGCCTGATAGGTTGCATTGCTCTGAATGAGGGGAGCAATAGTAGCCTAAATGGTAGTCTGGATAGCCTCACTGAGGGATGCAGCAGCAAATGAAGGTCCTGGAGCAGAGGCAGTAGGGGAACCAGCCTGTGATGATTAAGCCTCATCGGGTTTGGATGAGAAAGCCATTGTCTTCTTCATAGCTTGTTTCTTAGGCTTTCCGGTAGCCTCAATGAAGGATATCCTCATTCTAATCAAGTGTGGCTCACTACAAAAAAATTGTCAGTTCATAGCGGTTAAAATAAACCGCTACAAATATAAGAATTAGTAGTGGTTTATAACAAAATCACTACAAATTTGTAACAGTATGACTCATGCCAAATGGCGTGTTGGTTCTTGAACGACATTTGTAGCGGTTATTACAAAATAACCACTACAAAATATGGCACCAAGTTGGTGCCAAATTTGTAGCGGTTTATTTACACAAACCGCCACAAATGTGGTGCCAACTTGGTGCCTTATGGCGTGCTATTAGTGACGGTTTATTTGTAGCAGTTTATATAGAAAAAAATTGCTACAAAATACAAAGAGTCCGCACATTTGTAGCGGTTATGCACAAAAACTGCTACAAAATGTCAAAAATCTGAAAGTGTGTAGTGGTTGTAAAAAAACCGCCACAAAATTTTACGATGCACAAGGTATAATTTTTTCATTTGTAGCGGTTATGGTAACAATTTTTGTTAAACCGCCACAAACATAAACCGTTTGTAGCAGTTTTATAGTTAAACCGCTACTAATGTTACTACTACTACTAGGTTATATATATGTTTGTTAGATGGTACTTTCCTCTTCGTAGGCCTATACATTCGACACTATAATTACTACTACTACTTTTATATATTTTACTCCTATCACCCCAACTACTACTAATATAAGGCGAGTTCAACGGAAATTGAGAGCCATGAGAAAAATTTAGGTTCTTGGTATGAACCATTTGAGAATCAAGATGGAGATTTGGAAGAGAAAATTTGGAGAAAATGAGGACAAAGGATGACGAGGGTTTTGATAGTGATGAGATAATCGACTGTGATATTGAAAATCTAGACGTTTTAGAGTTTTTACAGAGGGAATGAAGAAGGGTAACAATTGGGAAAGTCGATTCAAAGAATCCGTTGGGAGGAATTGAAATGATTCGTTCAAAAGATAACGGAAAATAGAGAGTTGTAAGGTTTGGAGAGAAAAAGGGTAATGATAGAGGTAAAGTGAAACAACGTGATTGGAATGAAGGGGCGATACTTAAATATAATCCGACTTTGCTCGAGCGAGAGACGACTTTGGTCGAGCAAGATAGCTTTGCTTAAGCAAATTTGAGTTTGTTTGAGTAAAGTCTTCCCAGGGGCCATGCTTGAGCAAACACCAACGTGCTTGAGCATGATTGCCAAAAAATGCAAAAAAATGTTGAAATACCTTACTTCAAGTGTGTTATGTGAACTCTTGAACCCCTTTGAAGAGAGATTTGATCTTTGTGAGTTGATTTGGTCTTTCAAAGTCTGCATTTATTAATTTGTTGAAAGGTTGCTCGAGCAGGCTTTGATCTGTGCCAAGACCAGTGTTGTCTCTCGACTTTGCTCGAGCATGCCTGAACCCTTGCTCGAGCATACTCTCCTTTATGCAGTGACTCTGTGCCTTGCTCGAGCATGCTTGACTATCTGCTCAAGCAAGTTTGCTCTTTGCTCGAGCAAGCCTACCTGAAAGCACCGACAAACTCATTAAATCTCAATGTTGCTCGAGCATATAATTGTTATGCTCGAGTAAGATACTAATTTTTGCCATGTTCCAGTGTAAGTCTCCACGATATTGCTCGGGCATCTGAGAGTCTGCTTGAGCATCATAGCTCTGTTTTACCCTTTTTGAGTCAAAGAAATAGAGTGTCTTGCAAAACAAAATTCTTTATACTCCAATGCTAAAATTAGTAATGATATATCCAATTTTGTTCAGATGTAGATAAATTGATCCCTAGCCAACGGTTTGGTGAAGATATCATCAAGTTGTAAATGAGTGGGAATGAACAACATTTTAACATCCTCCTTTTGAACATGGTCTCTGAAAAAGTGATGTCTTACGTCAATATGCTTGGTTCTTGAATGTTGAACTGAATTTTTGACCAAGCTTATTGTACTTGTGTTGTCACAGAGGATTGAAATTTCCTTGAGATGAATTCCCAAGTCTTGAAGTTGTTGTTTGAGCCAAAACACTTGAGCACAACAACTTGAAGCAGCAATATACTCAGCTTTAGTGAATGATAACGAGACAGTGGTTTGCTTCTTGCTGAACTAAGACACAAGAGATCCTCCTAGGAATTCACATTGACCACTTGTGCTCTTTCTATCTGTCTTGTAACCAGCATGATCTGAGTCTAAGTATGCAATGAGATATTCATTTCTTCCTTTGGGAAATCAAATTCCAAGTTCCTTTGTGCAGGAAGATATCTGAAGATTCTTTTAACTGTCTCAGCATGAGATTCTTTACAAGCAAATTGATATCTTGCACACACTCCCAAGCTGAATTGGATGTTAGGTCTACTAGCTATCAAATATAATAATGAGCCGATCATTCTTTTATATTTGGTTAAGTTGACGTCCTTCCTTTTGACATTAGCATTAAGGAGAGTTGTTGAACTCATTGAAGTATCAACTCCATTGCACTTACCCATTTCATACTTCTTTAGAAGATCTAAGAGATATTTGGTTTGACAAATGAATATCTCATTTTTCTATTGTTTGATTTGCAGTCCAAGAAAGTAGTTCAGTTTTCTCATCATCGACATCTCAAACTCTCCCTACATAGTCTTAGAAAACTTTTCACTTAAAGAATCATTAGTAGCACCAAATATAATGTCATCGACATAAATTTGTGTAATTAGTAAATCATTTTTCTTATTGTGTTTGATGAAGAGAGTTGTGTCAACCTTTCTTCTGACGAAGCCTTGATCAAGAAGAAATTTGCTCAGTCTTTCATGCCAAGCTCTAGGAGCTTGTATGAGATCGTGGAGAGCTTTTTTGAGATGAAAGACATGATCAGGACGAGTCAAGTCTTCAAAACTAAGAGGTTGTTCA
This sequence comes from Acacia melanoxylon, assembly GCA_019022615.1. Lineage (NCBI taxonomy): Eukaryota > Viridiplantae > Streptophyta > Magnoliopsida > Fabales > Fabaceae > Acacia > Acacia melanoxylon. Next base: position 10,025,546 of record JAFJYJ010000008.1, read on the forward strand.
ACAAAAACTTCTTCTTAAATAAAATCATTTAGGAAGGGACTTTTTACATCCATTTGATAGAGTTTGAATCCTTTGATACTTGCAACGACTAAGAGAACTCATATAGCTTCCAATCTAGCCACTTGAGCATACGTTTCCTCATAATCAATACCTTATTCTTGATTATAGCCTTTGGCAACTAGTCTTGTCTTGTTTCTGACAATGATTACAGATTCATTGAGTTTGTTTTTTAAGATCCATTTGGTGCCAATGACCAAATGGTCCTTAAGCCTGGATACCAAATCCTAAACTTGATTTCTTTCAAATTGATTTAATTCCTCTTGCATTGCAATTATCCAATCATTGTCTGAAAGGGCTTCATCAATGTTAGAAGGCTCAATCTCAGAAATGAAGACAAATAAGCTGACTTCATTAAGGACTCTACTCTTCGTCCTTATTCCTTCATTTACATCTCCTATACCTTGATTTATAGGATGACTCTTGTTATATCTCCATGCTCTAGGTTGACCTGATCATTTGGATCAAGATCATTTTTTGATTCAACTTCCAATGGAGAAGTGGTTTTTATGATGGTTTAAGATTCTTCAGGAAGAATTGATCAATTCTGATTCATCATCTAAAGGTTTGGGAGAAGGGTCAGACTCAAAGAAGACAACATGAACTGACTCTTCAACAACACAGTTTCATTTATTAGAAACTTTAAATACTTTACCATTGTTGTGGATGAAGCATTTACATCCAAATATGTGCAGATGAGATAGATTTGGCTTCCTTCCTTTGTACAGCTCATCATGAATGTTGTCAAGCTTCTTGTGGATATAGACTCTATTGGAGATGTAGCATGTAGTGCTCATAACGTTTGCCCAAAATACTTGCGATATGTTTTCCTCGTTAAGCGTAGCTCTGGCCATCTCAGTGAGGACTTTATTCTTTCTTTCCACTACTCCATTTTGTTGAGGAGTCATTGGTGCTGAGAAGTTGTGATTGATTCCATTGGCATTATAGTATTCACTAAAGGCTTGGTTTTCAAACTCTCCTCCATGATCTGTTCTTATTCCCATAATAAACATACTTTTCTCATTTTACACTTTCTTGGAAAATACAACAAACTATTCAAATGTTTCATCTTTTGATAAAAGAAAGATAGTCCAAGAAAATCTGAAGAAGTCGTCGACTACGACCAAGGTATTTAAATTGCCACCGAGGCTTTTAACCATTGCTAGTCCAACTAAATCCATATGGAGAAGTTGAAGTGGCCGATCAATCATGATTTCACTCTTTGATTTAAAGGAGGATTTAGTTTATTTACCCTTTTGACAAGCGTCACATATCAAATCATTTTTAAAAGGGAGTTAGGGTAAACTGAGAACTAATTCCTTCTTAAGAAACTTGTCTAGTTGGTGTATATTAACATGAGCTAAACATTTATGCTATACCCATCTTTTATCCATGTTGCTAGAAAAACATTTTTAGACATAGTATTATTACTAGGAATTTCAAATCAGGTGCGTGATTCTCGTCCCGAAGCTGCATGTTAGATATGATTAGTTTTGATGATGTCTTATATAGATACCATTATTAAGAGCAAAAAGCTTGTATACTATATTTATCTCCTACATTGACTAACTACTATATATTTAATGTAGATTAGTCCAAGTTAAATTATAGAGATTAATCAATAAGGAGATAAGAAGTTACAGAAAGAAAAACTTGCAGAGAATGTCAAGGAAACAAGAAGTTATTTTGGGAATAATCAAGAAGAAGAAGAGAGGATATTGAAAAAGGTAGAATTTGCAAAGACTGATGAGTCCAAAAGGAAAGAAAGAGAATGATCAGGGGAAGAAGAAGAAGAGAAGAAAGAAAGAGTTGAATTATGAAGAATGATCAAGAGAAGAGAAGAAACTAGTGGCATATGAAACTAATGGAATGAGAAAATCATTATAAAAGTTCTTAGATTGACTCTAGGAGTCTCCACGATGATATGGAAGTTGGAATGGCTCAAATCGGAGTTAAAATAAGCAAAATCAAGCTTTGGGATGAGTTAACTCGAGCCAGGAAGCTTAACTCTAGTTAGAATGGTTTCTACAATGTTTTGGGCATCTGGTAGGGTTTGACTCAATCCACAAAACTCTTAGACTCAAGTCTGGGTTTTAACTCGAGTCAGCCACTTCTCTGACTCGAGCCAATAGTGATTTTCAGCACTCTGTTCTACTCTGTTTCACTTTCAGCTCGGGCGAGGTGTGGTAATTCAGCGATATCTCTCAAACCAGAGATCGGATTGAGGTGAAACTAGTGGCATATGAAACTAGACTCCCAATGCATAATTGTGATATAAAATTAAAGACCAAAGAAGTCATATGATAGAGCTATGAATTTCACAAGTTGGACCATCATTTCAAGCCAGACATCAGACCAAGCTTTGGTATATTGGGTATATCTCACAAACTACAAATCCAATTGAGCTGAAATCTATGGAATATGAAATTAGACTCACAATTCGTTCCGTAAAGAGTTAAACCAACCCAAACGAAGTTCATACCAGGGAGTTATGGCCTTCGAAAGTTGACACTCAAAATTATGGATTCATTTCAGCATAGGCTCGGTTTTCTGGATATGGCTCACACTATACAACCAAATGAAGTGAAACCAATTCCATATGAATCTAGACTCAACAAGTGTTTCATAGAATTTGGAAGCAACCAATTTTGATGAGCGCCTCCTCAAGTCAAGTTCAAGTCAAAGAACAAAGAATTGAGGGTTTTACCTCGAGCAAGAAGTTCCACCTCGAGTCTAAGTGAAGGCAAAGAGTTGGAGATTTTGAGAGAGGTTTTTACCTCGAGCCAACAAGTGCACCTCGAGTCAGAAGGATCATTTTTCAGAAATCCCAAGTGTTTCGTTGTACCGACTCGGGCCAACATTTTGGTTGCCTCGAGTTTGAACACGACTCGAGCCAAGGTTTTTTTCTGCCTCTAGTCAAACAAAGGTGCTTTGTGATTAGTCTTCTCACACTTGAACGATAGTTTGACTTGAGCAAAGGGTATTGTTACCTCGAGTCAGATACATATGTGTTGTTCTTCTCTGACTTTCAAAGTTAAGTTGACTCGAGTCAGGAAATGCAACTCGACTTAGACAACCGCTGCTCGATGGTAACAACGTCAGATTTCGAAATGATTGTTATCAATTAATTTCTACTTTCAAGGTGCTGTTTGGTTGCTACCCTTATTTTCTCGGGTCGTGCTTCGTTGTTTGGCGTCGAGCCCTCATTCCCGGTGTGTGTAGGCCGAGTTCTGTTTTGAAGGTTGTATTGTGAGACTGGGTTCAATTGTTTCTACTACTTCAACACCGTCATGCTTCGTTTCAATGCATGCTCACTTGTTTCTAGTGATTTGGTTCTTTGTTTGTTAGGAGGCTCACCGTGAAATGAAGAAGATTCGTTCGACTTACACCAGTCACACCAAGAATCGGCGCGTTACGAACAGAACTAGAATCTTTTTCTCCGTTCATTTTCGAGAAAGGAAGAGAGTAGGGGCGGACCCGGAATTTTACCGACGGGGCGAAAATAAAAAATGTTACATCATAAATAAATGTATTTTAAATACGATACAAACCTAATATATATAAAAAAAATTAAAGAAATCTTACGTAAATTAAGATGGCTTCACTCTACTCTTACTCTTACTCTACATGTTTTCATATTGTTAAACTTATCTATGATCGAATCTATGCTAAAAATCAAAACATTTTTTTTTTTCAATATATGTAATCAAAGAATCATTAAAAAATTTGCCTCTATTCTTATAGCCATCTTTAAAAATATGATGTCAAAACAATTTCATGACCAATATGATTTTAAAAATATTATTATTAACAAAAGTAAACCGATTAAAATTAACTATTAATTATCATCTATATTCTCATAGCCATCTTTGAACAAAACTCAAAACTTGCCTAAAATTCTAACCCTAAAGTATTCTCTAATCAGTATAAAGTAGTATCATTAGAAAGATAAAATCATGTATAATAAATTTCATAAAGAAAATATAATAAAAAGAAGTGATTTTGAATGCCTTATTATCCTCAAAATTTATCGTAAGTTGTTGAAAAAGAAGGGAAACGAGCCACTGGAAGGAAGAAGGGACGATTCATTTCAGAAAAAAATAATACATAAGTGGGTTAGGGATATATTACGGTAGACCTCTTTATTAATTTTTTAAATATATATATGTATAATGGTAAACAAATGACGAGATGTGTGATCTCAGTTAAATATACATATGGGTGTGAAAGCAAACCAATGGACTGATTTTTACATTTTTTTAAAAAAAAAATAGGGGGGGGGGTAGGGGCCACCCATCGTCCCTCCCCGTGTCCGTCCCTAGAAGAGAAGTTGAAAGAGGTGGTGCGAAAGAGGAATGCTTGAGAAAATGGGCTGAGGAAGAGAGGTTTGGCAATAAGAACAGGGGTTCAGACTTCAGAGAGAACAACATAAAGTAAGGATTCGCGCGAAGACGAATACATTTGGCGCTTTAGTTTTAAGACCGGATGTACTAAAAAGATGGTCTTAAAAGTTAATATTTAAGACCGATACTTATTAAACTCCGGTCTTAAAAATAATTCATTTTTAATTTAATTTTTTCAATATTTTGTCTTGACCATAATTTATGTCTCGGTCTTAAAGGATTTAATTTTAAGACCGGAAGTATTTAAAAGCCGGTCTTAAAAGTATAAATTTAAGATCGGTCCTTATGTAACTCCAATCTTAAAATTAATATCTTCGGTTGTATGATATTTCTCTAAAAGGTAATTGATATTTATTTTTTTAATAACATTTTTAAGACCGGTTATTTTCTTTACCAATTTGAATAATATATTTAAGACCTATTAATAAAGGATCCAATCCAAGAAATTCTTTATATTTACAAAACTACCTCTGGTCATACTTTTAAGACCGGTGCATCAATACTCCGGTCTAAATGAAGCGGTCTTAAATCCTTTTTCGCACTAATGATTTAATCTCAACACTAATAAACTCTTTTAACAATTTGTTACCTAACCAATATTTTACTGTATTATTTTGTTACGTAACTTCATGCTCAGCATCATGATGTGATATAAGCTAATATTAACATTTTCTAAACAAACTAAACACGGCACTTTATTTAATAAAAGAAGGGTTAAGGAGTGATTTAGCCAACAAACTATTGGCTCATGAGCGTACAGCACAATTAACTTTTAAGTGGACCAAAAATACCAATAAGCTTTTAAAAATGTGCACCCAACACAATAAATTGGTCAACAAATTTAGAAAAAGATGGAAAAAGCACCTTATTTAAAGTGCAGATATTGGTCAACAAATTTTTACTCTAAGAGTCTCAAAGATTAAAAAACTTTTATTCGGAGCGCCCTTTATCACAAAATTCTAAATTTCACTAAATTAAATAATTTTTTTCTCAATTGTCATTATTTAAAACTACTTGTATAGATCTCTATCTATGGACAAAAATTACTCATTTTCTAAAATAAACAAAACTTTTCATGAAAAATATAATTATATGATTTAAATAAAACTCAAGGTATTTTATAATTTATTATATATGTTAAACAAAAACAATTATATGATTTATTTTTATTTTAGAAGAAATTTATGTGAGTTAAAAAATTCATTTAGTGTTAATAAAATTTAAAAAGTCTATTATATCCGGAAAGAAATGAAATGCGTTTAATTTTTATTTTTATAAAAAGAGCTTAATGGATATCAATGTTGATACTTAATAATATAAATTTGGCAACTTGATGATATATTTGTTAATTAAATGATCTATTGATTATATGAATATGACTTGTTGGAAAAAAAAAAGATAACCTTTTTTTAAAAAAAGTTCATTGGTCAAATTGCTCTTTAACCCATCATTAAATTGTCCTTAATCAAACCTCTTAGGTTTCTCTTTTTTTTTTCAACAAGTCCCAATTCATATAATCAATAGATCATTTAATTAACAAATATATGATCAAGTTTCCATATTTATATTATTAAGTATCAACGTTAATATCCATTAAGCTCTTTTTATAAAAAATATAAATTAAACTCATTTAATTTCTTTCGGATATAATAGATTTTTAAATTTTATTAACATTAAATGAATTATTAAATAACATAAGTTTTTTCTAAAATAAAAATAAATCATATAATTTTTTTTTGTTTAACATATATAATAAATTATAAAACACCTTGAGTTTTATTTAAATCATATAATTATGTTTTTAATGAAAATTTTTGTTTATTTTAGCAAATGAGTAATTTTTGTCCATAGATAACTATACAAGTAGTTTTGAATATTGACAATTGAGAAAAAAAAATATTTAATTTAGGTAAATTTAGAATTTTGTGTTGGGCACTCTTAAGTAAAAGTTTTTTGTGCTGGGCACTCCTGGAGTAAAAGTTTGTTAGCCAATCTGCACCTTAGATAACAGACATTATCTTTTTCTAACGGCGTTGTGTTGACTGCACATTTTTAAAAGTTTATTGTGCTGGGTGCACATTTTTAAAAGTTTATTGGTATTTTTGGTTCACTTAAAAGTTAATTGTGCTGGACACTTCTAAGTCAATAGTTTGTTGGCCAAATCGCTCCTTAACCCATAAAAGAAACCTCTTCATATAAGAATCTGGAGGGGAAAAAAAGAGGCCTCTCGTATGGTTTTGTATAATTTCAACAAAATAACAACTTTTTAAATAATTTGGCCATCATTTGGAGACAGAATTGTGTGATACTTCAAATAAAAAGGACAGCTATATAATTAATTTATTTGGAAAAAATTAAGAAATTCTTTTATTGATGTTAAAAAAAAAAAAAAAGATGCTCTTTTACGATCTCATGCAGCTTGGGAGCCAAAATTTAATAGTATCTAGTTTTCTTTAATATTCCATCAAAAGCAAAATTATGTGTCACGTTGTATTGAACCTTAATTTCATTAAGAAGAAAGTTAAGAAAGTAAACTTTTAATGCATGCATGCTCATGTGCACTTTGTAAATTACAAGGAATTCCTCTTCTGAAAAATAGAGAGGACCCTTCATCTTTTTTTTTTTTTTTGGGCATTTCATTCTTTTGAAGGATCAGAATTCTTTGGTTTGACTTCTGAAGCCGTAACTATCATCCACGTAGTTCTAAAAATTGTAAAAATGAGAAGATATGTAAAACTATAATTTTTTTATCTGCGCCATCCTAGGAAAAACCTAGTTGACTTATAATAATATTTTGTTGCTCAGTCTTGCGAATATATCCTCTCACGCGTTTTCCTTAAAATTTAAAACTAGTTATTGATTTTTTTATCGCCAAACAAATTACCTAACCAATATTTCTTGGCAAGTAACTATATCCCAGAACTTATTAATATTTTAGTAGGAGTATTACATCAGATCAGTGCCCCTGATTTATCAACTTCAACTTGATGGTGCCAGCCTTTGAAGTTATCCACACCTGATCATCTCAGAAAGAGGAATTAGAGACTGAAACTGAAGAGCATCTTTGAGGATTAAGCTAAGTCTGCAAATTCTGAAGCTGCCATTTCTTGAGACCTTTGCTTGTGAGAGACTGAGAGCTATTCCTTTTTGGCTTCCATACTCATCGTCCAGGTTATTTCTCCTCTTTTGCTTGATTTATCCCATGGATCCATCATGCTTCTTCTGTTTTGCCTTCATTTTTCACAGAAAAATTCTGCGAAAGATTTTTTATGTTTTCTTCTAATCCTTTGAAATTTTTTATACTTTTACCTCTGAAAAACAAAGTCCCATAACCTTCAAAGATTTGGTTGGACTTGATCTATTGACTTAAATCTTCATTTATTTTAAGAACTGTTTGGAAGAGGAGGAAGTCTCTGCAGCTGACATTTTTGCGATCTTTGTGAACTATCTTCCCTTCACATCCAGGTTCATGCTTACTTTCTTCTCTCTCTTTTTATTCCACTTGCTTCATCCCTTCTATTTACTGTTTTGCGAAATTCTGCGAGGTAGCTAACTTTCTCTGTTTTCACCCCTTTTTTCTTTGTCTCAAATCAATCATTGTCAAGTTTTTATTAACTTTATAAACCTTTAAATCCTTTGTGTTATAAAACTGAGGAAAATGTAAAGAAAAGTAGAGAGAAGTCAGAGAGAAATTCTAGAGAGATGGAGGAATTCTCATTTTAAGTAAATTCTGAATGTTTACACAAGACCTCTATTTATAGACTTTCAAGGGTTACTATGCAATGGACATCCACATAATACATATATTTATAACACTCCCCCTTGGATGTCCATTATGAATATGCCTCATTAAAAACTTTAACTAGGAAAACCGGTGGGATAAAACCTAGCTAAAGAAAAAGTACATTATCCATCGATACACTTTCTTATGTGCCTCATTAAAAACCTTTCTAGGAAAATTAGGTGGGACAAAAACCTAGATAAAGGAAAAAGAGTACAACGTGTATCGCTCCCCTCTTAATTACATCAGATTTTCTAATGCGCCTCATTAAAAACCTTTCTAGGAAAACCCGGTGGGACAAAACCTAGATAAGGGAAAAAAGAGTGCGGCGTACATCAATTGCTCTACTAAAATACATTAGATTTACTCCCCCGATGACTACATTACTTCTAATGTCTTTGTGTTGGTGAAGAATTATCTCATGCTAAGCATGATACATAAGTGTCATTCTTCAACTTCTTTGCTTGAGGTTGAAATTGTTCTTTATCCACCGCAAATACTTTAAAATATATAATGGATAGTACTTATCCATATAAAATCAATTTAGGACCTCCTTTTGTATAAACAAATGATCTCATTCTTTAGGTATTAAATCGTAATCCAATACGGAATTTCGTTCTTCTCAAGTCATGAATTATTTCTAATTCTTTCTTTAAACAATTAATTGCTTTATTGAAGCTTTTCAGCGTTTCAATAATATTGATATCATCAACATGACTTGCAATTTAAAACATTCACATCTAGATCTTTTCATAAAGATGCATGGGCATAATGATTTACTTTCTTTATACCCTTTTTTCAACATATATTTCTTGAGAAGATTATACCTTTGTGCCCTAATTGATTTAAGTCATACAAAAACTTCTTCCCCTCTATGGTTTTCAATAACTTGAATTAAATGCTTTTGATTAGCATCCTAAGTCCTTCGGAGGACTTGTGCTTCTAGCACAATAAATCATTTGATGCTTCGGCACCTTTAGTCATTCGGGGACATGTGCTTCGGCACCTTAAGTCTTTCGGGGACATGTACTTCTCGCACATTAAGTCTTTCTAGGACATGTGCTTCACGGCACCTTAAGTCCTACCTTACCACATTAAGTCCTTTTGAGGACATGTGCTACTAGCACTTTTTGATCCTTTGAAGATTCTTCGTAATCTTCATAATTTAGTAAGCCTTATGCATAGGCTATATAACAATATCTAATAGACGCATAATTTTCTTTCATTCATAAATTGCAGGATTAACAATATATATACAAAATTATTGTATCCACCACAAAATCATATATCACATCATAATCATATTATATTAGACTTTGTGAAAATCTTTATTCTCACATAAACATTCATATATCTCAATTTGGACTTTGGTCCATAACTTGTCATAATATGATTATATTTGCGTCATATTCAATTTCACTTATCCTCTTGGCCAATCATCTATATGTCAATTTCTTGTGACATATCTTTATATAATATCCTCATTTGATCACGTGATCTTATCTTTCAAAATTGTTGTCGACAACTTTATCTTTTCGGTTCCATTTTTCCAATTCGACATAACTTATCAATATAATTCAGGTACCTGAACCTCTCTTGAGGTTTTTACAATTAGTTATGTCTCGATACTCTTCTGGAGTATCTACCTCCTTAATATGATCATCATAATTATTGCTCCAATTTATCCATAACATTTATAATTGGAACCGAATAATTTCTCATGCTTCGAGCATGCCACATTCATATTCATACATTGGAGCATTTTCATTTGGAGTATGAGATTTAATAAATCTCATTTGAGTCGATAATATTATCGGCAAATAATTCATGAATGCATAATCGATGAACCACGGTTCATACAACATTATTCGAGGATATATACTTTACTATAATGCATTCCATATATTGTCTTTTCCGGCTATCCAATTTCTCCCCTTCATGGTAAAAACAATGTCAAACGACAATTGACTAATCATGCAAAGTATAAGTCTCCTAAATCCATTTGTTTCCTTTAGAAACATCTTTACATTTCATATAGAGACAAACAAGAAATAGAAGGTACTTATACAACATTTATCTCAAATATCTTTCTATATCCATCTATGTGCATTGTGGTGGGTTAATAATCATTGCACATTCAACCATTTTAAGATGGAAATTTGTAAGCCGACCAAAAGCCATTTTTAAAGGAGAATGCATTGGCTTATATAAGCACCGCTATATAACATCAAATATACTAACATAAAATTTTGTTCTCATAAGCATTCATCCAGACTTATTTATGGAGGCTTTAATTATGATTCTTAAATCATATCATCGGAAAATTGCGCGTTTAATTTATTCAAACATCAAACATTATTTCAAACTTCATATTGCAATCTCTTTTGCAAACTTCATGTTGCAATTATTTCTGCAAACATCATGTTGCAAGCAAATAATCTCACATGTAACCATCTTATAGATGCATCTATCAAATTTCTCATATCATTGTATGGTTTACATGCTATTTCAATGGGCCCATATAAATCTGTTTGATATATTTCCAGAGATTCATTATTACCAATTATGACCTATGACATTTTCATAGTCATTTATATTTGAGAACAAGCAGCTATTTATGAAGAATTTTCTGATTCTTCAATGGATGTCAATACAAATTCTTATTTGTATTATATATGACTTGGATGATCAAACAAGTCATGCCAACAATAAATATGTTTTGATCAGTAAATTTTTCGTTTACTGTAACATATATCTCATCTTAGTAAACTTAAGGTTTTTGTAACATTATGATCCACAATCATAATTTATCATTCATTTTCGGGAGATCATATTTGTTATTATGTGGGAAGTATGGGTATGACATTCTACAAATTAACTCACACTTGCATACCGACAATTTCCCCTCAAGTGTGAGGATTTAACTTTCACCTTAAAACTAGATTTTGTTCTTCATAAAAGAGACTTAATGAATGAAGTATATAACTCTTCAAAATTTCACTCACACTTGTATTCTAGAAATCTCCCCCTCAAGTGTGAGTCCTTTAAAAATACTTCACAAACATTCATGGATTTCAATCCAAATGTAGGTTTTCACTTTCAAATCATTTAATTCATTATCAAATGAAATTAACACCTAACATATATTCTTATCCTCCTTTGAGGACTATATTAGTGCATTATAATAGTGCTACAGGCACTTCTGCACACCCAATGGAAAATATCTCAAATATCTCCTCCTTGTATCTGCTCTAGAAAAATGAAGATTCATTTTCAATTTTTCTTGTTGTTGGTCATGAATTTATAATATTTGTTTACACATTAAGATATGAATTCTCAATAATTTTTCATATCTTTATTAATCACTTATGACCTCACTAGTCATATTGTAAACTTCTGGTTTACAATGAGCATGTGGTTCAATACTTTTCTATATGATATCCATTTCTGTAGATATCTTTGAAACTCAATAAATTTCTTTCATATTTGGTAGAATAAAATGCATATTTAATGCATAATTTTGTTCCTTCAAGAAACAATACATTAGCTCTTCAAGAGCCTTAAAATAAATTTATACTACCAAATATAGTCTAAACATTGGTCTTTCAAATGAAGTGGGTAAACTATGCTAATTAGTCTCCAAGACTATTAGCCTTTAAAATTATTACTCATGTGACATAATATCTATGCAAAATATTTGTCTTTAAGACAATAACTTAAAACTCTTTGTATCATTCAATATTTGATACATATACTTTCAGGGTCTTTATATAATAATTTATAAAATTTTCTTGCCATGCCATTTCTTTAAACCAATATTGTTCTTTTATAAAAGAACAATTATAGAAATTGATAAACTTCTTAAACATCAAATAATAAATTTATGGCAATAAAAATGATAAAATTTCTTGTCATAAAATCACAATATTATGACTACTTCTTGCCATAAAACCATAATATTATGGCTACTGCCATTCAAAAATATCAATTTTTTTTTTTTTTTTTTTTTTTAAGTGAATAGTATATACTATTCATAAATAATAATAAAATAACATAAAAACATGTACCAAATTTTTTTCTCCCCCTTCACCGACTTCACGTGGGTGAGAAATTTGTCGAGAGAAAATTACAAAAGATGACCCCAAAATTCATAATGGTATTTTAGTAAATTACTAAATAATACCTTGAAATACTAAAACTCAAAATAGGTCCACATTTCCAAAAATCAACGCCTCATACTATTAAAATTAATTTTGAGGCTTATAATACTTATCTTATCGAGATAATTTATATTAAATATTTGACCTTTTAACAAATATATTATGGCATATAATAAATACAAAATTAATGACCCTTGCCACCACAACAATAACATGAATTTCTATCATGTTTATTATACCCTTGATATTTCATTCGGTGGTTCTTATCAATAATCTTTTCTCACTTCGGTGAGAATTTGAACCATCATAATTATAACCATGTCCATATGTAAACAAATTTACACACATATCCACAACCACAATTAATTCATTACTACATTCACTTACGGGAATGTAGTTTCATTCTGTTGGAGGAAATTCATGATCCTTAAAACAAAAACTCAATGTTTTGTTTGATCACAGGCAAGAAATTAAATCAAAATATTTCTTGATTCTTTTACAATATTGCTACTTCAGGAGCAAATTGGATATTCCTATTTATAATAAACTTTTAGAAGAACAACCATCTTCTGGTGGTCATACATTCCCATTAATTTGTTCTAAAGAACAAAAGAATCTATTAATGCCAAATATATAATTTTGAGACTATCATACAAATGATACCATACAAAAATTATGGATCAGGCCATGTCTCATAACTCTAGGCAAATTTATCTCTTTGCTTCAGGCCAATATGTCTCACAGCATCAGGCCAAATTATCATTTGGCTTCAGGCCAAATTATGCCTCTTCTTGGCTTCTTGACAATTTATGCCTTCTCTTGGCTTGTCTAAATTATGCCTCTTCTGGGCTACTTGCCAATTTATATCTTCTCTTGGCTTGGCCAAATTATGCCTCATCTGGGCTTCTTGCCAACTTTTAGCTCATATCACAATATGGCTTTAAAGCATTTTATCTTCGGGATAAACTTATATATATGGTTTCCGGCCATTATATATGACGCCCGATCATATAATAAGAAATATAATAATAATAATAATAATAATAATAATGAAAATAATAATAATAAAATGACAAATAATAAATTAAACATAAACAATAAATGTTATGTTAGAAACAATAACATAAAAGTAAATGTTATGTTAGCAAACATAAAAGTAAATGTTATGTTAGATAACATAAAAGTAAATGTTATGTTAGTTAACATAAAAGTAAATGCTTAAATTAAATAGCATAAAGATAAATACTAAATATTAAATCAAGACTTCCGGTTAGGAGGTTTAACCCCAAGTAGGTGTCGAAATTAAAATATGAATATATAAATAAATAACATAAAGGTAAATTTGAATATTAAATCAAGACTCCGGTTAGGAGGTTTAACCCCAAGTAGGTGTCGAAATTAATAATAATTATAAAATATAAATAAATAAACATAAATAAATGCTAACATAAAAATAAATACTTAAATATAAATATGTTAGCAATAATAAAAATGAAATGCTGAATCATAAATATGTTAGCAGCATTAAATAAAATTAAGAGAAATATTATACCTCCACGCATCAGTCGTCTCATAGATAATATATAATCAATAATATAATATAAATTGTAATTACTATTTAAATAAAATAAAATAAAATGTGCAAATAGTAAATTTTTAAAAATCAGCCGACAATTTTTTTTTTTTTTTTTTTTTTTTTTTGGAATTTACTATGCAAACGGTAATAATAATAAAATATTAAAAACATGTGGGACCCGCTACCAAATTTTTCAAACCTGCCTTCGTGACTTTTTTTTTTTTTCTCCTCCTTCTTCCTCTGCCCGTCTCTGCGCCTTCACTTTCTTCTTTCCCTCACGACACACAGGCATATATTTCTAAAATCAACCAACAAAATTTCATAGAAAACATACCTGAGTGGAGAGATCACATTACAACCGATCAGAAATCAATTTTCAGCCTGAAATGCCTCCTTTTGAGCGATTTGAAAAACTTCTTCCTCTTCCGGGGAAGGTGAACGACGGTGATGATGAACGGTGTTAGGGAGGCTCGAGTTGATTAGAGCCTCGTGCGATAACGTGTTATAAAGCTGAGGAAAATGTAAAGAAAAGTAGAGAGAAGTCAGAGAGAAATTCTAGAGAGATGGAGGAATTCTCATTTTAAGTAAATTCTGAATGTTTACACAAGACCTCTATTTATAGACTTTCAAGGGTTACTATGCAATGGACATCCACATAATACATATATTTATAACACTTTGTGCCTTTTCTAGATAATCAACAATTTTTTTAAATATATTGTTAAATGCACCTGTCACTTTGACAAGTTGAACCCATTTTACTATGTTGTGTGGATGGTGTGTTTAGTTATACAGAAATACTGCAACTATTTTCTCCAGCCAAACTTTATTTGAAGTAATGATATACTCTCTTGCAAATTTTTTATAAGAACCTAAAATTAAATTATTTTAGTCTTTTTTATAAAAGTCTGCCAACTCTTATCTGAACATTTGATGGGGTTTTTTTATTATTTGTACCCCTAATTAATTATATGTATTATATTAATTAAAAGGTTGGCTATACTTATATTTACTTTATTTTCTCTCTTACTTGTCTTTAATAAATAAGGGCATATTTAAAAAATAAATTTTATTTCAGACATATTATTTTTAACTAACTTTAACCCCTCTCTTAAACTGCCTGCACCATATAAATATTAAAACACATTTGAAATTATTGAGATCATTAAATTAGTCGAGACACTATAGCATCATCCAATGGGCTGACATTAAGTTTATGTTTACATCTGAGCCTTAAATGCTAGTGCTTCTGATGACTTTTGACACCGGCCCAAACTAACTTGAATTTTAAGAACCTAAAAATTAAAATGTTGAATCTCTCAACACATTACACATACAACTATCAATCTTTCATAAGACTTCGGTAGTTTTAAATTCTATGCCACCAAACATGACTTCCAATGTTCTTTTTTTGTTTTCAATCCTGCGAATCTATCCTCTCACACGTATTCTCTTCATAATTAAAAACGGGTTATTATCCTTACTAGTAAACTCTTTTGACAATAAATTACCTAATTGATATTTTACTGTATTTTTTTGGTAAGTATAATTATGTACTCAACACCTTGATGTGATATTAGCTAATATTACATTTTCTAATTTCAACTTGGAGGAACCTTCTCCTGGAATTATCACCCACCGTATTCACATTTCCATGGCCATGACGTACGAGACACGTCACTTTATTTAATAAAAGAAACCTCTCCATAAAAATCCGGAGAAGAAAAAAGAGAGACGTCTAGTATGGTTTTGCATAATTTGATCATCATTATGAGAGAGAATTGTTTAATTTTTCAAATGAAAAAGAGAGCTGTATAATTTTTTAAAATTAAAAAATGCTTTTATGTATGTTGAAAAAACAAGAAAGAAGCTCTTTTGCGATTATTTTATGCAGCTTTGGAGTCGAAATTATTATTTAGTTTTCTTTATTATTTCATGGAAAGCAAAATTTGCATCATGTTGTATTGAATTTGAACCTTAATCTCATTAAGAATAAAATTTAAAAGTAAACGTTGAGCGCATGCATGCATATTACTCTGCTTCGGAAATTACAAAGAATTCCTATGATAGGAGAGAGGTCCCTTCCTGTATTTTGGCATTTTATTCTTTTCAAGGATAAGAATTCTTTGGTTTGATTTCCGAAGCCGTAACCATCATCAACTTAATCATAAAAATTGTAATAAAGGAAAGATATATAATTATATACTCCATTTGACCCTTATTATAAGACATCAACTAACAATTCTTACAAACCAATAAAAATAGTTAAAAAATCATTAAATTTGTCCTAAAATTTAAGTAATTCCCAACATTATCCCTATTAAGTGCACTAAACTCTAATATCATATTAATTTCTGCTCTTGCCCACTACTCTTATTACTTATGAGCATACATAAAAACAAATATTTAATGTTCTTTGGAAACAAGCAAGTGCCTTATAAAAATGACCAAATATATATATTAATTAGTGCCTTATAATAAGAATCAGAGGGAGTATAACTATAACTTTTTTTTGCGCCATCCTAGAAAAAACCTACTTGACTTTTAATAATTTTATGTCCCTCAATCTTGGGTCTCTAGCCTCTCAGGCGTTTTCCTTGTAATATTTTAGTAGGAGTGATACATCGGCTCACACTGATTCATTAACTTCAACTTGGTGGGATCAGCCTTTGGAATTGTCAGCCACTGCATTCACACTTCCCGTACGTCCAAGGCCAGCTCCAGCCAGAACCATTCTCCCTGCCAATCACTAGGCTCATCCACACCGTCTACATCCAGCTAGAAATTGCTGTCGCATGGATGGAACCATGGCTTTAATGCTCATAAAAGCTTTATTGATCCTATTGGCTTTATCAATTTACAAAGCTTTCAGATTCATTTCTCCTTCGTTTAATGGTAACCAACCTGTTGCTGTTGATGATAGGTAGCTTGCATCTTCTAAATAAACTCACACTCTTTATCTTCTTATTTGGTTTGCTCCTATATATAACCTAATATTTGTTGACGCTTTGTTTCTATTTGTAGTTCTTCTCAAGGGGTTTCTCATCCTCATATTGTTGTTTCTCCTCCTGCTATCAAGTATGATGTGTTCCTTAGCTTTAGAGGGGAAGACACTCGCCATACTTTTGCAAATTATCTCTACAACGGACTTCATAATGCAGGTGTTCACATTTTTATGGATCACAAACTCCGGAAAGGAGAACATATCTCACGAGTTCTTTTGAGAACAATTGAAGAATCAAAAATATCTATTATTATTTTCTCAGAGAATTATGCTTCTTCAACATGGTGTATGGATGAACTTGTTCACATATTAGAATGCAAGAAAAAATTTGGAAGGGTTGTCATACCTATTTTCTATAAAGTAGATCCTTCAAACATTCGCAAACAAAATGGGTGTTTTGGGAAAGGATTTGATGTCTTAAGGAAAAGATTTAAAGACAGCCAAGAAAAATTGCAAAAGTGGAGAAATGCTTTAATCCAATCTACAAATCTCTCTGGATGGAATTCCAATAGTATCAGGTAGCTTAAAAAATTCTCCCTTTATTATTTGTTTTGGGGATTTATTTAATTAATAAGTAGGATTCTAACAAATTATTGTAGTTGCTTCTAATTTTTATTTTCTACCTACTAAATATGTTGTTTCTTTTTTATTTGACATTTGTGCTAGACCTGAATACAAACTTATTGAAGAGATTGTCAAGGACACTTTGAGTAAGTTGAACTATAAGTCATCATCTCATCTTGAAGGACTTGTTGGCATTGCTTGTCATGTTGAAAATATTGAGAAATTTCTTATTGAGGCTCGCATTGTGGGAATATGGGGTATGGGTGGTGTTGGTAAGACCACACTTGCTAAAGCTATATTTCAAGAGTTGAAAGCTCAATTTGATGCTTTCTCCTTTATTGAAAATGTCAAAGGGCAATTAGCAAAAATTAGTTTGGATAAGCTGCAACAAAATTGTCTCAAAGAATTATTAAAAGATGAGGACATCAACATATATGATATAAAATCCACTTTTGTGAAAAGTAGGCTTCAACGCAAAAAATTCTTCTTATACTTGATGATGTGGACAATTCAATAATAGTTGAAGATTTAATCCAAGTGTGTGATTGGTTTGGGGAAGGAAGTAGAATTATTATTACATCTAGAAATGAGCAAGTGCTTAAGAATGCTTCTGCATTTTCAACATATCATGTTCCAAGATTGTATTTTCACGATGCCATTCATCTCTTTAGTTTGAAAGCATTCAAGCAACATGAGCCATCTAAAGGTTACATGGAGTTATCAAAATCAGTAGTGGGCTATTGTGATGGAAATCCATTAGCCTTGGTAGTGTTGGGTTGCTTTCTCTATGGCAGAGGAAAAGAAGTGTGGGAAAGTGCTTTGGAAAAACTAAATGAAGCCCCACCCAAGGACATCGTTGATATTCTGAAGTTGAGTTATGATGGACTTGATGACAAACAAAAGAACGTGTTTCTTGACTTGATATTTTTCATCATGGAAGGAGGCAAGTTTAGTTTATACATAATAAGACAATTATATGGTTCTTCTGTGCAAATTGAAATAATTGTTCTTAGAGAGAAATCTCTCATTTCATTTACTGATAAAGGTTATATTGTGATGCATGACCTTGTGAGAAAAATGGGTTGTGAAATTGCTATACAACAGTTATTCTCTGGTTCTAAAACCCCTATTCGACTATGGAGGCACGATGACATTTATGATTTTTTCATTTGTGATAAGGTAATTGATTTATTCTATTTATTATTATTTTATTTCACTTTTTATCATCTTAGTTGTCAGATTCCTAGTGCTATATCCTTTACTTCTAGTGCATGACATTCATCGAGATACTCGTATTTCGATGTCTTGTCATTATATTGGTCCTTTTTTTACCTGAATAAATTAAATTGGCCTTCAGTTCATGCTTTTTTGTTAATATTTATGCACGCCAATTTTTTTAAATGAATATTTGCTTTGATACTGATATTAAATATCTGCGCGAGGGTCCATGCAGGTGTTCATATGATTGTGCATCCGTGCATATGTTTATATTTTTTAAGAAATTTATTTCTTTTAGAATTTTATTTATTTAACAAAACATTTATTATAGGAAAACATATGTTTATGATTTTCTTAAGAAATTCAATTATTATCAGGAAAACATGAATTGTAGGAAATCTTGAATAAAATGCACAATAGCCTTATTCATTTGGATATTATAAAAACAGTTATAATTAATTGTTCTACAGTGCTTTTTGTTCTCTATAGGTGATAACAATTTTATTTCCCATATTTGCTATTATTAGGGGATTGAGGCAATTCGATGCATATCATTAGACTCGAGCAAGATAAAACAGATTACATGGACGGCAAGTAACTTTCGAAAGATGTATAGTTTAATATTTCTTAAAGTCTACAAGTCCGATTCGATGAAGCCCTCAAAATTGAATATTTGCGAAGATTTGGATTATCTTTCAGAAGAACTAAGGTTTTTTCGTTGGGACGAATATCCACTGCCTTATGTCCCAATACATTTTTGTGCTGAAAATCTTATTACCCTTGAGATGTTTCATAGTAATATTCGACAACTTTGGAATGGAGATCAGGTATGTATATATTTTTCATGTCATAGTTTATTTCTCTTGGGGTGATTCTAGCTAATTAGATCTCGCATCAAACATTGATTAAGTAATTGGTAATGTAAATGTTTGCTTTACTACCTTATTGATGGTTAAATAGTAGTTGAGACTGCCGTGAATCGAATTCACATTCTAATTGCCGTTAGATAATTATTGATTTAAGTGTACCTGTAATTATCTAATTTATTAAACACTGCTTACTTTTTCAGCTTTTTCCACATCTAAAGAAAATCCAACTATCAAATTCAAAACATCTCATTGCACTCCCTGATCTCTCTTACACCCCAAAGATTGAAGAAATTGTTTATGTTGGGTGTGTGAATTTGGATCAAATTCATTCTTCAACTTTCCCGGGCAAGCATGTCCAATTATCTGGATATTATAGTGGGCCAATGCAAATAAACATTGGGGGAAGTATGAAAAGGACAAGTTCAGGGTTAGTGATTGTGTACAGTTATTTGGATCTTCACAAGTTGTCATTCAAGAAAGTCACAATGAAGCTCTTCGTATCTGGCAATGTAATCTCTGGTGTTGGATTTAAACATGTGGTAATGCCTTTGGCAGAGATAGCAGAATTGAGATTGGGGGTACAAAGTTTGGCTTCTTTACTTCCGTTTGTTAGGAAACTTGATTTGGTAGAGGGTCCAATTGAGTTTGGGGATGATTTCAAACAATATTATACCTATGATCGTGATGCTTACCATTATCTTTCTGGCTTTGACTTTAAACTTCATATGAAGGTGACGCGTAATAGAGGAGAAATGATTAGTGATAATCGAAGAGAAATTATGAATGATGATCAAGTGGCTACGACATTAATGGAAGTTGAAGAAGAAGTGTTAATGGAATATTGTGGTAGTAACACTACTGATATATTTACAAGAGTTCCCAATAACATCACTCGCTGGTCATTATTGAGGAAATTGACATTAAAAAATAGTGATATTATTGGAAATGCAGGTTCCAACATTGCTCAAGTTTCAATCCTCAAATCACTTTCACTCTCTCATTATGATTATTGCAAAAGGATTAAACCTCACTTGGATGTAAAACTCTCATTCCACGACATTCCACCATCCGCTTTACATGATTTTTATTTTGGTATCTGTTACAACTTGGAAATGAGGCCACCACAACGTGCCATTCGATCTTATGGTTCTCTTTGGTTCCGCTGTTATGTTGACTATTATCCGTATATTGATTCTAATTATTATGAGTATATTGTTGAGTATGAAGACAGGTCGATGTTTTAATTATTATTTAAATTTCTCAGGTCAAAAATATTTATTATTTATTAGATTAGTACTCTCATTTGTTTTTATTGTATGTTAACATTATGTTTTATGAAATATTAATGTTGGCTTTTTTTATATGTAATTAAGGGAGAGCGCCCCTCTCACAACTTACTCTATTGTAAGACGACTAATCTATAAACAACTAAAGAAACAATTTTCTTACTAAGTAATTCTTTCATTGGAAAGTAGCATGATTGTCATAATTCACCATATATATATTTATAAAGTATATCCTTTAAAGGAAATCATTCTATCAAATTCAAGTGATCTCAGATCTCTCTCATGCCCCAAAGTTTGAATATATGGGATCTTGATGGTTGTGTGAATTTAGCTCAGATTCATTTTTCAGCTGTCCAGGAGAGATGTCGTATCATGTGTAAATGAAAGTGGACCCATGCAGATAAACATTGGGGAAGTATTAAATGGACAAGTTCAGGGTTAGTTATTGTACACACTTATTTGGATCTCCGCGATTTGTCATTCAACATGTGTTGTAATGCCATTAGCAAAGATAGCAAAGAGGAGTACTCATCTGGTCCTATTTAATTTATAAGTAACTTTTAATATATTTCATATAAATAAATAAAAACCTTAAATTTCATTAGCTTTGTCATAAAATTCAACAACGTTCCAACTTTACCCCTATGTAATAGTACATCCGGTGTAGTCTATAGCTATGTTTTTTTTTTCATACAAAAAAGTTTAGGTGGGGCTGTGGGGGTGGACACTGGTACCCCCACCAGGGCCAAGGTATGCCTCCAAGCTTAAAGAGCGCTTACAGAGTTATTTACATATCGCCTACCAACAAGACCCTTACATCGACCAGCGGGTATCGAATCTCCTCCCTTTTGAGGTGAAGGCCGATGCCTTAGCCAACTATGTCACTCCTCGTTGGCTATAGCTATGTTAAATTGTCTAAAACGGCCAAAAAAAAATAGTAGTACACTGTTTTTAAATTATGATAACATCCTCTCAACATATAGTTTAGGGCCTCTATACAATCTGTAACTAATTTAATCTTCTTATACCCTTTGGAGCAACATAATTGTAGGCCCTGAATGCAACCACTAATTTCTGCAAAAACCGAAGGAACATTAACAAGTTTGGAGCTGAAACCCGCAAGCCATCTATCATTTTGATCCCGAATGTAAACTCCGCATCCACTCCTTCCATTTTCCAAGACTGAGCCATCGACTGTTACTATGATGCAATCCTCTTCATGTTGATTCCGATTTCCATGAGAAATATCAAACCTCTTCTCCATATCATCTTTTCTGAGAAAATCCATATCTGAACAAGCTCTAAAGAAACTATATTGTGCATTCATTCCCACATCAATTACCTCACAATCAAACAATTTTTTACGTCGTGATACGCATGCATCCTAGCAAAGATACCCAAACAAAGTTGGCCATGGAACCTTCTTCGCATATTCTTTGTCAATCTCGAGTCAAATTCTATTTGATCCAAGCTGCCCCTCTAAAGAAAATAATTTGTTACATTTTCCTGTTTGACCACTGATTTCCAACACTCATTGACAATAGACCAATCCCACAATATTTGCATCAAGTCTTCATCCCTCTCGTTATTACTCTTATGAATGTAGCACTGTTATTACTTACTACCACTAATATTCTGTCGCGGCCACTCTTCAGTATCTTAACAATTAAAATGCTTTCAGTAGGGAAAAAAATTAAAATATTGAATCTCTCAACACATAGAACTATCACAAGACTTGAGACTTCAATAGTTTTTATTTTTTTCAATGGGTACTGTAATTCATTGCAAAACAAGCATCAGATAATACAAGTGAATATGTTTCAATTCAATGCATCCTAACTAATACTTCCCCACGCTTTTTCTTAATTTTTTTTGGGTCCCATAAATCTATCCTCTCACGCGTTTTCTTTTTTATAGTTAAAAACAGGTTATTTCCCTTACTAATTGTTGAGAATATCAAGTTTGGAAATATTAATTAAGTATTATTATTAGGAATATTGTTTAGTATTTATTAGGATTAGATATGGATATTATATTTTAAGAATATATCTTAAGATATTATGATTTGATTTGATCTAATTAGATTTTGTTTGATTAGTTTCTTGGGTCAGGGTTAGTCTATTAATTTCCCTATATTAAGGCTTTTTGTATTCTCTATTATTATCAAGGATCAACAATATTATAGTCTTATTCTCATGGCCCAAAATTCTGGATGTTACATTTCTCCCCACGTTCAATAAATTTCGTCCCCGAAATATGAACATCTTTACCTCAGGGAATCATTCTAGGCACTCCGCCTATTTCTTTCCTATATGCATGCTTACTAAGCATACAACGTTCTTACCCATCTTGTACCCAGGTGTAGTATTAAATCATACAGGACTTACTAATCCATTTTCAGAGCGCTTGGTTATTCAAGCCTCACTACCCGTATTAATTTTCCTTTTGACTTATTACATTATACCCTTAGGGCTCATTCTCTTATCCTCTTACTACAGCACTAGATATCCTGACCTTACTGCTCAGGAAATCACCTTTATGTCATAGGCACCTCAATTACCACCTGGTACAGTTAAAACATTTTGCTAGCCTCAAGACATCCTTTGGAAATACTGGTCCCAAAGTTACTATGGTAAAATACAAACATAGTGCCAAGTAGACAGGTCTTGCAGCTCAGGGACACCGCCCCGTGCAACCTTGCACACCGGGTCTTACAGCCTAGAGCCTTTATTTGTTTATCCTGTGTCTGAGCTTTCTTAACTTAAGCTCTCAAACTACTTTTCTATTGTTTAGCACTGTAGCTGGCAATTCCTATATGACCTTCTTGGTTTAGATCTCTAGACCATCCTAACAATTTCTATTCCTATATCAATACAATCACCAACTGCACCGCTTTTCATTTCAATTATGTTGTCTCTTTTTTTTTCAAATTTTCACACATTGAAAATTTTTGTGGTCGCAGTACATTTCAAAATTCATAGTATACGAACGTAATAGTGCTATCACATTTTCAAACTCAATCGCTGCCAGCTCAATTTTTCGTGAAAACAATTCACTGCCGGACTATTTTCCAAAAACAACATTCACTACTGGCACACATTTATGACCGAGATTACTCATTTTATAAATTTAACATTTGAAAGCTCTCGCCACCACTTCAACCTTTCGGTATAGCGGCATATCCCAATCGTTTCATACACAAACCACCGAAGTAGCAACGCACTTGTCGGCCAATGTGGGAGAGTTTTCATCCCCCCATAAGGGACCCAATGTCCGCACTGTCACATACAATAACGGGTCACCCACCGGAATCCCATACCGGGATAAAGGACCATCGTCCACGGAGCAGCCCTGCTCCAATTGCCTGCATGGGTGCTGGCCAGACAAGGCAAAACACGCGCCTCTACAAGGCGAAACTACACAAATTGGGTGCATACATTGGGGGAAGTATGAAATTGACAAGTTCAGGGTTAGTGATTGTGTACAGTTATTTGGATCTTCACAAGTTGTCATTCAAGAAAGTCACAATGAAGCTCTTCTTATCTGGCAATGTAATCTCTGGTGTTGGATTTAAACATGTGGTAATGCCTTTGGCAGAGATAGCAGAATTGAGATTGGGGGCACAAAGTTTGGCTTCTTTACTTCCATTTGTTAGGAAACTTGATTGGGTAGAGGGTCTAATTGAGTTTGGGGATGATTTCAAACAATATTATACCTATGATCGTGATGCTTACCATTATCTTTCTGACTTTGACTTTAAACTTCATATGAAGGTGACACGTAATAGAGGATAAATGATTAGTGATAATAAAGAGAAATGATGAATGATGATCAAGTGGCTACGACATTAATGGAAGTTGAAGAAGAAGTGTTAATGGAATATTGTGGTAGTGACACTACTGATATATTTACGAGTTTCCAATAACATCACTCGCTGGTTATTATTGAGGAAATTGACATTAATAAAGAGTGATATTATTGGAAATGCATGTTCCAACATTGCTCAAGTTTCAATCCTCAAATAACTTTCACTCTCTCATTATGATTATTGCAAAAAGATTAAACCTCTCTTGGATGTAAAACTCTCATTCCACGACATTCCACCATCCGCTTTACATGATTTTTTTTTTGGTATCCGTTATAACTTGGAAATGAGGCCACCACAACGTGCCATTCGATCTTATGGTTCTCTTTGGTTCCGCTGTTATGTTGACTATTATCCGTATATTGATTCTAATTATTATGAGTATATTGTTGAGTATGAAGACTGGTCGATATTTTAATTATGATTTTGACATTATGTTTTTATTGTATGTTAACATTATGTTTTATGAAATATTAATTTTGGCTTTTTTTTTTAATCTGTAATTCAGGGAGAGCGCCCACCCCCCCCCCCCCCGCTGCGCCTACAACTTACTCTGTTGTATGACGACTAAGCTATAAACAACTAGAGAAATAATTTTCTTATTAAGTAATTATTTCATTGGAAAGCGGCATGATTTTATACACACACACTTTAAAGGAAATCATTCTATCAGATTCAAAAGATAATCATTCTATCAGATTCAAAAGATCTCATTGCACTCCCAGATTTTCAAGCCCCAAAGTTTGAATATATGGGATATTGATGGTTGTGTGAATTTAGCTCAGACTCATTCTTCAGCTGTCCTAGGAGAGATGTCGTATCATGTGTAAACGATAGTGGACCAATGAAGATAAAACATTGGGGGAAGTATTAAATCAAAGGGACAAGTTCAGGGTTAGTGATTGTGCACACTTATTTGGATCTCGATTTGTCATTCAACATGCGTTGTAATGCCATTAGCAAAGATAGAAAAGAGGAGTACTCATCTGGTCCTATTTAATTTATAAGTAACTTTCAACATATTTCATACAGACAAAGGGAAAGGAAAAAAAAAACCCTTAAATTTTACTAACTTTGTCATAAAATTCAACAATATTCCAACTTTACCCTTCTGTAATATATATTATATCTTATGAGGATAAAGTCAATATAACAATAAATGTAAGGTAAAATTGGACATTCATATAAAAAATTTATCTATAAGACCAAAGTTTTCTCCTATTCTGCATTATATATAAGACCAGAGGAATATTAACAAGAGTTCCAAACAACATCATTCATTGGTCATTATTGACGCAACTCACATTAAAAGAGAGTGATATTATATTATTGGAAATGCTAGTATATAGTCGCTTTACTCAAGTTTCAATCCTCAATTCATTTTTACTCTCTCATAATTGCAAACGATTCAACCTCACTTAGATGTAACACTCCCTTTTGGCAAGCGTCCACTTTCCGTGATTATTATTTCTTTGTCATTCATAATCTGGACAGGAAACCACAACATACCTACCAATATATTCGTTCTATTGTGTTAGGCTTTCATTTTAATACTTTTAGGCATATTGAATCTAAGTACGACTAATTAGGGTTTAGTTCTGTCATAATCTTTTTTCTCTCTCTCTATAACACCCCAAATTTTCATGGCATAAATCGTGCCGGTGACACGTGGTTTTATAGAAATTTATCAGAGTTTGAGGTGCTACAGCTTAGCATTTTGCGGAAACGGAGAGCATGTACTAAAAATTTGAACAACGAGTTTAACAACGCGTAACTGATATAAAATACTCAGACATATGATGATGCCTGACGTATACTGGTATATTAGAAATTTCCGAAGGAATATTCATGTGATACAATAATACAAAACTTTATAATTACAACTCTTCTATGTAACTATACCCTTTTCAACCAAGCCTTGAGTAGACTTGGGGCATAGAACCTAACTCAGTTAAATCATCTCATTTGGCCAGGCTGGGTAAGGTCTAGTGGAAGTCTCCCCGAATTCACGGCAACTGATTTACTGAACCACATAGACGACCCTTCTAGTTTAAGCATCAAATGATATGAAGTAACTTTATTAGATTCATGCTGTAAGGTAGGTTTCATTATCTTTCTTTTTGCATTTACTTTGATCGGTGCCTTCCCACGGCTCCGTCCGATCCATTGGCGTCTTTCCACGGCTCCATCCGCTGGTGCCTTCGTTGATCCACGATTCTTCCCTGACTATTAGTTCAGACTGAGGTCCAATGCCCATCGGACCCTAGTTAACGGTTAACCTCATGCTTATGTAAACAATGTATGTATGACAGGTATTCATAACATTTTCACAAAAATCACTACAAAAGCCCATAACAGATGTAGGTAATACATAATCAAATATGTAAGGCAATAACAATACACAACCCCTGCAATATGTTTGTTATCCCAGTCTACACATTCACCGGTGCCACGATGTACAGTCGTGTCCATAGCGCTTAGGAAAACTTTTAACGGTGTTATCAAGACCATAACCCGTGTATTCATGATTGTATCATAAACAATTGAGACAGAGTCTCAGTATAGGAACACATCAATCATATATAAGCATAACACAAGCATCTGAGTCAGTGTTACAGTACGTCGCGAACGTACCTTCGTTGACGACACTTCGGTACGTTTTACGGAAAACGGTATTTTTGACAGCGGTGCAACATCGGCACAACAGCGGTACGACATCGGTACGATTAAAGATATCCTATAAGGATTATATCACATTTATCAATATTTAGCATCATAACAGGCATTTTAGGCACAAATTACCATTTTGCCCCTAGTTTGACTAATCGGCGAAATTTCGCCAGAGTTTCGCTACTTTGACCCTATCTCTCCAAAATTTTGACCTATCTCTTCTCCCAATATATTTTCGAAATAAATACCATATTTACCCCTAAAACATGATATCTAAACTTTTTTGGAAGATTAAAGATAAATCTAGCATTTCTGCTATAACTACCGAAAGAACTACTAAAGCTTAAGACTATGGACCGAAGAACTTACCCAGGGCTTTGCTACACTTTCTCCAGACTCCTCCTTCTCTCTAACCTCTCTCTAGATTTTGAAATTTTGGTGTGGAAAGAAGAAGAGAAGTGAAGCCTATTTATAGGAAATTCTGAGACACTATTCATGCTTTATCATATCGATTTCCAACCGTCGGATCTTGCTTTTACACATGGCTTCATCTTAGCCCTTTGTGTGTGTGCCGACCTCCTTGCCCTATTTTTCAACAAAATGAGGTCATCAATGATGTCATCCTCTCTTGCTTTATGGTCTTGTACCGATAAAGCTCCCTGTTCGGTGCCCTAATCGCGTAATCTTACACAATCTCAAAAATCCGACAACATAGCCTTGAAGGTCTATTCTTCCTCTTTCAAAATACTTGGTTTAACTAAATTTTTGATCCCATTAAGGGTATTCTGTTGCCTGCCGAACATTTTTGGACAGACGCAACTTTGATTCGGAAATGACTTAGATAACACCCACTTACGGACAAAAATTCACCTGGTTTATAATATGTCCGACTTAGGAAACCTAGTTCATGGTTTTCCACAACGGATTTAATTTCCATTGGTTCTCGTTTCTACTATTTGCCCTTTTCCTCTCTCATCCGGTCTCTTAATCATTCATAGGTTTTGAAATGATTTGGAGGCAGCCCATCCAGGATAAAATTATACTCGTTTATAATGAGTCCCGATGTTAGCTACTTAGTTCACCTATTTTGAGATAGGATTTAATTTCTATCGGTTCTCATTTATCCAACTGGTCTTTCTACCAAATATCTCATTTATATTATTATTTAATATATAAATATCATGATATTATTTTTGACATAACTACAACCCTTTTCACACTACAATTTTCGCCCCTTTATTTATTTACTTTATATCTTAATCATCTTATATTATCCCATTAATTACTTAATTAGTCACTTACTAATTGTTGATAATTTCCTTAATTAGGATTAATAATTATCTCCCAACTATTTCACCGACATTGGTATTTTATATCGCATGCATTATATTAAAAATCATGGGGCCAATTAGGGTTTCTAAAATAATATTAAATTTTCCCCTTATTATTTCCATGGAAATATTTATTAAATTGCTATAATTAAGGACAATACTTTCCCTAATTTTTAATAATTATTTAATTGCCCTTTAAGATTTATCATAATATTTTCGTGCCATTTTATGCCCTATAAATGCATTTTATGGATTTTAGCTCTTTATCTCTTCTAATTTCCATAGAAATTACCTTAGAAAATAAGATAATTATAACTTATTATTTGAGACCACATATTCACCTATTTCCAATAAGTATTATTTACTAAATTGTGATACGATTTTTTGCGTATTACACACTCTCTCTCTTTTTTCTTCCTCAAGATCTCATCTCTACCCTGGGCTTTAAAAATATAGATGGTCCAGCTTTAATATTTTATAGAACTATTATTTTAAACATAAATAAATAAACTTAAGCAGTTAAAACATGATCTACACAATTCATAATTGCAATACAAACAAAATTTGTAAAACACTATAAACAAAGTTTTAAAAAATATCAAATCTAAGCCATCAATTTTTTGATCTAAGGATGGAGATGATATTCTAAGAAAAAATGAGAAAAGGGATTTTATATATATATATATATATGTATGTATATATATGCTCCCTGACTAACTATTCCTAGGTCAAAAAAAATAACCATTCTTCACGGAAGGCCTTCTTACAACTTTATAAAATATAAATTGTTAATCTTATTGTGACTACTTTGCAATAATTGTCCTATAGTGCACTCAAGTGGAGAAACGATCTTTAATTAAAGGGTTAAGTAGCAATTTTGCCCCGAAAGTACACGTCCAGAAGCAATGTTGCCCTAGAAGTTATTTTGGTCTCAATGTCGACCCGGAAGTTCTTAAACGTAGCAATGTTGCCCTCGACTAACGATGAGACCAACAGACGTCTACCACATAGGATAAGTTGACACGTTGAGCGCCATGTGGGAGAGCCACGTTGGAGTTCACATGAGCGTCAAATGCGTTCTGACTTGGGTCAAAGTACTCAACCATGGGTGTTTAAATCCCAAAGGTTGTCGGTGATTTGTGAGGCGGAATACGTAGGGCTAGATCAGAGAAGAGGAATGGGGGAGTCGACAACATATATGACAACGACAAGGAGGAGGAGGGCGATGATGCATCCGCGTCTTCACGAAGAGGTTGTAAAACCAGGTCTGTCGACAATATGTCACTGTAAGGTGGTTGCACGGCTTTATACGTCCTGGACTAACTAGAACCTAAGTAGGAGATTCTTTGGATGCATAAATTATCAACATGTAAGTGTAAATGGTCCAATTTCATTGTTGTGATGGCGTTGACGGGGCTTTGTATTGTCCAATTTCATGATTTGGGAGGCGTTTATTGACCTTATTTGAATGTACAGGGTATGGGCTGTGGGTTTTTCAAATGGCATGATGATGAAATGGGAGAGATAGAAAAAGAGGTGATAAACAAGCTCCTGAGGCATGTGAAGAAGCTTAATGATGGGAAATATAGGGCAAAGGAGAATGGATGAGGGAGGAGTTGCACGATATATCGAAGATGACATAGCCACCATTTTTGCTAACATGAGGAAGAACGAAAGGTGACTGAAGCTAGCTTTCTTTGCATTGTTCATGACTTGGTTTTGTTGTTGTTTTATTTCTGTGTTAATTAAAGGAGGATTTGGGGATGTAATCCAACGTTTAATATAAGTGGTATGGCGGGGAAAAGCTTTTGGTTTGAAAACCGTTATGAGACAGTAACTGTTATGGAATTGAAATTAGGGATGAAATCCAATGTTAAATGTTTTATTTGTGTTGGTTATTTTAGCTTGTTAGCTTTGTCTGGATTGTTAATGTAAGTAGCATGGAGGGGAAAATTTGGCATTTGTAAATGTGTAAATAGGTGATGCCACTGTAAGTAATGAAGTAAGTAGGTGGCAAGAATTTATGTCATTCATCCCCAAGTTGAAAAATATTGGCAAAGGTAAAAGAGAGGATGTGTTAAAGAAAATGAATAAAACCTAATATTTTAAAGCTGATGTAATGTGAAGCAAAGCAAAGCATTGCAATTTCAGAACTAAGTGTACTTGGCATAATCCAAAACAAGACCAACATGAAGTTGCAATTACATGTATATCATAATTTGTCCAAGAAAGAGTCACTTGGGAAAACAGAAACCTAACCAT
Organism: Acacia melanoxylon; assembly: GCA_019022615.1. Lineage (NCBI taxonomy): Eukaryota > Viridiplantae > Streptophyta > Magnoliopsida > Fabales > Fabaceae > Acacia > Acacia melanoxylon. The sequence continues at coordinate 10,056,592 of JAFJYJ010000008.1, forward strand.
GCTAATATCAAATGGTTCACATGATGATGTGTTTGGAACAAAAAAGTCAACCCTAAAGTGACAACTAGTAAACAATCATTTATCCAACATATCATTTGTTACAATATCAACCAAAACATGCCAACATCAAGTGGCAATGAAGGAAAGAAACCACAACAATGGAATTAGCCCCCTCCTCTTCCTATTCCCCCTCCCCTTCTTGTAATGGTCTTCTTCCTAGTTGGAGAAGTGTTAATGGTCAATTGCTTGTGCTGAAGAAGTTGTGATCTTGTTATAGCGTGTTGCCTCTTTCACAAGAGCCCTAGTGGCTTGAATGGCATATCAGAAGGAATGGACACTGTTGATCTATCACCTTGATGCTGGATTATTTGAATTCCTATGCTCTATGAAGATGAACTCATGCTCCTTGTTTTCCTTATTGTGGCCTCATTTGAGATTGGTAATCTTGTTTCAAGGTATTCATGTTGCTCCATGTACTATGCAGCTGTGCCCTCATGTAGAACAATTTGATGGTTCATACCAGGCTACACAATAATGAGCAAAAATATGTTAAGGTTAGAATTGAAAAACGAGAAAAGGAAAGCATAAGTGATTTCTTATATTGTACATAGTAAGTCTGGAGTCCTCATCAATTCGAACCCCCATGCCACTTTCAACTTGACTCTTATAGAATGCTCTTCCACATGTGGTCTTGAGCTTGTTTGAGATTATTTGGTACTAATATTAGATTCACCAGTCTGAGTGGTGGTTTCATTTTTCTTCAACAATTACCAATGCATAACAATAAGCAATAAAACAATGGAAATAACCAATAAAATTTCAGAATTCAAGAATTTTCACACAAACAAATGCCAATAAGCAATACACAACAACCCATAAAGCATGTCATGCTATTCTTGGACTAGAAATTCACTAAGGTCACTAAGGTATGTAATACCCGATTTTTGATTTACAGAAAATCTGGTATTTTGGAGTATGTTACCATATTAAATTGGTTAACATATGTGACATAGAGTCACATAAAATAATGGCTATTTTAAGTTCAAATTAGCCATGGAAATATTATAAAAACACTTAATTAAATTAAGTGACAATTTAGCAAATAATAGGCAAATAAGATTTGCACTAATTGAGATTTGTGGCATAATTCTTCAATTTAATTATGGGCAAATTAAAGTCATCATTTTTGAAATAAAAGAGGGCTGATTATTGAAGAAAAATTAAGGGCCAAAGATGAAGAATTAAGCTTGTCTAATAAAGCACTAATTACCATGGATAAGCTAACAAACCAATGTACAATGGCACATATAATTAGTGGGGATTTAAACACTTGTTTAGGGAGTTAATTAAGCTTCTTAATCAACCTCAAAATATATATATATAATGTGCAGCTGATTGGGAAGGAAGAAAAGTGATGATAACATTGTTAATTTGAGTTGAAAAGTCAACATTTTCAACTAGCTAATGAGAGCAATGGACCAAAGGATATTTTGCAAATTAAAAAAAAAAAAAACATATTTAATGGCTATTAGAGGGGAGTATGTCGACCAAGCAGCTGATGGAGAGGATTGAATGTCATAAAGTGGAATTTAATCTAATGGGTTAAATGAAAGAAGAAACTTTGGGTTACCTTGGGTAATGACCACCTTAACCTTGAGATTTCTCCTATAAATAGGAGGCTCCTCTCTTCATATTCTTCACACCAAAACCAAGCAAACATCTGATCCTAAGTGAGGGTGAGAGTTTCTTGGAGCAAGAAGGAAGAAGGAGTTGAAGTTTAAGGTAATGTTCTTGGTCTCTAGCTTTTAGTTCTTAGTAAAAGTGTAGTTTAATCTAGGAAATGGTTAGGGAAATTCCCTTTCATGTTTGGAAGTCTCCATTGCTTTTAAAATGCAAAATGGAGTGGAAAACATGTTAGGGAATAAGTTTTGAAACCAATAAATCAAGGTTGTGAAAATTGTAGGATTTTCGGTTTTAAAGCTTTGTGCAGCCAACGAAAGAGATGCTAATATTTTATGTAGAATATGAACTTATTATATTCTGAAATTTTTCATGGTTAAATTAGACATCTAGGGCTTTCTAAATATACCTAATGTGTAGCTTTTTGAGTTTTGTACAAGGAGAAACATATTTTTGAAGTTAAGCCATTTTTGCTGGAATAAAATCTAGGCAGCGTTGAGAAAATGTTAAACGGGGAATTATTCTTGATGTTCTAGCTTCTGGAAATATTTTTCCTTGCAACTATACATGTCAAGGGTCATGAGGAAGTTTACGGAACCTCAAAATGATTTGTTTAGAATTAATTATGATTTTTCAAAGTTGCTGCAAAATCTGCCCAGAAAATCAGCATTAGCGTTTTTTTAAGAAATGTAAGGGCAAAATTGTAATCACAAATCCACCAAGAGTAGAAATGTAAAAATATGTTAAAATATCCTTTTTGATATTATTCTAGGAGATATGATATTAATTATAATATCATAGAAAAAGGAAATAATCCGACGATAACGTATAGGATATCCGGGAAGTCCGGAGTCAGATCAAAAGTCGAGCGTTTTGGTAACTACAAGGTGAAAGGTACGTTCGCGTACTAGTAACTTTAACTCTGATGTGTCTTGTATGCATGTATGTGGTAGTATGATTCATAGGGTCATGGACAGGACTATGTCTTGGATCATGTACCGTGGCTAAGACTCTGTCTTAGGTCACTGTTTATACATTCAGCTTTGTACGGGTTATAGTCTTGATAATACCATTGAGTTTTCCTAGCGCTGAGGACATAAGGAGCTGTCGTGGCACTGGTTAGTGCAAACATAGATAACTTTACATGTGTTGTGTGCTATGTACTGTTATTGTGACTAATCTTACATCTGTTGTGTGCTTATGTATTGCTGTAATGTCATGAACATCTGTCATACATATACTGTTATACTTTTCATATGAGGTTAACTATTACCTGAGGTCCGATGGGTATTGGACCTCAGATCTCTCTAAGGTTCAGGAAAGGAACCAAGATCAGAGAAGACACCGGTAGATGGAGCCGAAGAGAGGCATTGATGGTCGGAGCTGTGAAGAGGCAACGGTCGAGAAAATGCCGGAAGAGTGACATCAGAGCATTCCTTCTGGCATAGATTTAATGAAGTTATTTCAAACCTTTTGGTGTCTAAGGAAGGGTTTCGTCTATGTGGTTCGATCAATAAGTCGCGTGAACTCGGTGAGACTTCCACTAGACTCCAGGCCGGCCAATTGTTTTGTTTGACTGAGTTAGGTTCATTGCCCCAAGTCTAGCTAAGGTTTGGTTTAAGGTTGTATAGTTAACATAAAGATTTGTAATTATACAAAGCTCTATACTAATGTATCACATGAATATTCCTTCGGAAAATTTTTAATATATCAGCTTATGTCAGGACATCAGCATATGTCTGGGCATTTTATATCAGTTACTCATTGTCCAAACGTTCCGCATTACTCAAAGTGGTAGCACCTCAAACTGTCAATTTTTCTAAAACTAAGTGTGAACCTACATGATTTCAAGTATGGAATTTGGGGTGTTACAAGGTAAATCAATGAATGTAATCAATCAAACCTTCAAAGATTGGTCACTTAACGACATTACAGTAGAAAGTGACATAATTTTCTTTCCTAAATGATCTAAGGCAAGCTATTTACTTCAACATCAATTAAATATTAAGTATCCAATGATAATCACATGATTCATACAATGCTGTAAGTTATTGAGTGGACTGACTAAGTAAGAAGGGGTAAAATGAGGGCAATACATGTGCTCCAAATCAGCATATCTAGAAACACTAGTGTAATATTCTTAAAAATAAAATTTTGGAAACAAAAAATTAAAGTTAAAAAAACGCAAAAAAAAAAAAAGATAAAAAAAATTAGTATGTATATATATTTGTGGTAGGTACGCTACCACCATTTGTGTTAGGTGGCAGCTTTCCAGCCACTATGCATGGCAGAGGGAATTATTAAAAAACAAAAATTTGCAATGCCAACTGCCTTCCCCCTCCCTTATATATATGTTCATGCAGTGTGTGTGTGTGTTTAATAGTGCAAGTGTGTGAGTGTGACCGGGAGAGCAGCGTGAATCAGAGAGAGTGAGAGAGTGACGAGGAAGGAAGGGAGAAGAAAGAAGAAAGGAAGTTTATTTAAGTTTTTAAGGTAAATTATTTATTTTATAAGATTATTTAGATAGTTAAATTAATTTATTTTCAATAAAATTTCTTCATGAAAGTTATTCTACGTATTTTTCTCTTTCTAATGAGGGTAATATAGTATTGAATATTGAAAATTTTGGGATTCGAATATTGGTAAAGTTTTGAGTTTTGATAATAGAAGACCGTATATATGTAAAACATGATTAATAAATAACGTTAGTCGGTTTAGATTTGTTAGTTGATTGCTGTGGGAATTTAAATTTATTTTCTATTTAAAGGAAATTAGGATTTATGTCATATAGTATATTTTTACCGATTAAATGAGGATTTAAGTATTTAGTTGGATTACAAGAGGTATTATGAAAGGTTCAATCGGTTAGTTTTGCTAAATCTTGAACTATATGAAATTATGAATTGGGATTTAGGATTATAAATTATAGTTGATATGATTTTGAGTATTTGGAGGTTTGGAGATTGTTTAATAAATTGAGTTATACTTATAAATGTTAGTATTAGGTTAAAAATTGAGGATTAGATAAATTGTCATTTTCTAGGAAAATTTACAATGAGATAATTAATTAATTATTTACTATTGTATTAGTGGTTATTTTTGTTAATTCTATTAACATAAAATTATATATTTATTTTTAAAGGGGATTGATTTCTATCACGCTTAGTGTTGTGTCAAGAACTTAAGGTAACCACTTTCCAATTTATCTTGTATACTTGTTGAGATGATGATAATCATATGCTCATATATTTAAATGATATGAATATGTTATAGTATGCAACCTGTGAAAATGTATATATGTGTGAGATATTTGTTTGAGGGTAAACTTTTAGTTAAGTGTGCATAAATTGCTTATATTATTATGATTAAACTATTTAGATTGTTATTATGATCAATTTTGCATGATGCTGATTATTAAATGTGAGTTTAAATTGTTGATGTTGAAATAAATAGCTTATTGCACTGCATACTGAGGTGTACTGAATTGTGATGAGATATGATGGTAGGAGATTTATTTTATACCACATGGTACAACCACCACTAAGCGCGCAGTGGTTGGCTTTGGCATTTTCAGGGCCCTTAGTATCACCCTTCTCCTTTGGCCGGGATAAGGGTCAACCCTTGAGACAGTGACACCTTTCTATATTCGAAAGAAAGGGAACCTATGGTCCAATATGAGTTCTGTAGCCTTTGACCGGGTTACACCTTATCATAGGTGAGCTTGGTGCAATCTCGTCAAAGAGATTAAACCTATTATATTATAGCCCATAGGTTCTGTCAGCGGTTATAAGGAGGTTATACGGATGGTTGAGGGAGTTACATGCATATTGAATAATTATGAACTATTAAATGGTTTAGTAAACTACTTAGACTTATTGAGATACGAAGGCTTAATTGGCCCGCTTAACTATCTTGTAATCATTCCTTGTATACTTGTTAAATTGGATATGTGGTTACTGAGTCCTCGTGACTCATCCCGTCATTGTTTTTCATGCGAGAATTCTAGCGGTTGTAATACCCCGAAATTTGAATTAGGGAATTTAAGGGCCAAAGTGCCAAAATGACCAAAATACCCCTAGGAAGGGTAAATAACTTAGGAAAATGGTGAAAAATCCTAAAAGGCAATGAAATAATTATTTGAATTATGAGAGTATATTATCTCTAATTATGGTAATTTAATAAATTACGAACTTGGAGAAATTGAAGAAGAATGCCCAAAAAGTATTGTAATGACAATAATACCCTTGTAAATTATAGAATAATACAAGAGACATGGAAACACAAGTGTTAATGCAAGAGTTTGGAGGTAATAGGGCATTCTAATTAAGAAAATTATCAACTAGTGATAATGAGGTAATTAAGTAATTTCGGCTAATTACTTAAGTCGAGCAAAGGAAATTTAGAGATAATTATGTGAGGCTCAAAAATTAGTGGAAAATAGTTGGAATATAGTAAAAATATATTTACTAATTAATTGGAGATTTTTGTGAAAAATAGTTGAGTTTAGGTATTTTTAAGCCTAAATACAAGAATGGACCAATAAGAGAATTTTGTGGAATTTTTGATAAAAATTTCATTAAGTAATTAATTATGTAATTAAATAAATCATGGAAAATATTTACAAATCCAAAAAAAATGCTCAGCCGAAAATGGACAAACAAATGGAAGATAAGAGTGAAAAATTTAATATCATGATATTTTTGTAAAATTGTATTATTATATAATATAGTGAATAGTAATGGAATAAATAGGAAACGGATCCTATCTAGAGAACCAGGAATAGGAATTCCAAAGTCAAGGTAAAATATTGATCGGTGAGTTTTTACCTTCAAGTGACCTCTTAGGAAGTTAATTAGAATTCGGTAGCGCATTTGCCTAATAAGACGAAATAGGGAAAAATGCGAGATAGTCACATTTAGGAATTTGAAGAAAATAATTATAACTCAACATCTAGAGATGAGTTTATAATTATCTGGACATATTTGGAATCGTGAATTATTATCTAGAGATTGATAATTAAAAGCGATTTCGACACCGGACGTGTTCGGACACGTTTTCGAGAAAACTTCAACTGATTTGTTGGAACCCCGTAAGGACCGAAATCTAAGTTAAATTAGATATTATTGATGAGGAAAGAAGATCTTCAAAGTTATGAATCCAGAATTTTGAGATTTCTCCGAAGAGGCAACGCGAAACGGAGACCGAACGGGGAAAATCAGCCGACCGGCCATAAAGCAAGTTGACTCACCATTTTTGGACCAATTGTTTGCTGCCAAATCAGCCTTGAATGTTGACCAACATGCTGCATGGCTAGGAATTAAACACCATTATGCTTTGATTTTACATGGTTAAGGGCAAGGGAAAAATTACAAGTCTTGGAAGGGAAAATTACCACATTGGACCCAAACTTTTCCTATATAAAGGCATGAGGGGGGTCTTCATTTTTCACACCATTCTCTACTCCTCTTGGCCGAAATCTTGAGTGAGAAACAAGAGAGAGAAGCTCGGAAAATTTGTGAAGAAAGTCTTGACGGGTAAGTCTTTCGGTCTTTAGTCTTTAGTTCGGTAGTTAGTAGAATTGTTAGTTAGATCTAGGAAGTAGGGGATGAGATTCCTATTCTTGTTTTAGGCCTCATTGCATTGAAAAATATGCGAAGAGGTAAAAACATAGTAGGGATCGAGTCTCCGAAAAGTTGAAGCTTTTATAGCTCTTTCAAAATTGGGGTAGTAATGCTAGAGTATCCTTTAAATTTTCAAGTATGATTAGGATATCATATGGGAAGGGTATTTTAGTCTTGATTTTCGAAAATCATTATGGCGTCGAAGTTACGCGAAATTTTGGGAAGAAAATTTGTAAGAGTAACGAAGTGCTGGCGAAATTCCGCCGAATAGGGGTACAAGGGCAAAATGGTAATTTTTTTTACCTAAAATGCCAGTTATAATGCCAAATCAATAATGAAGGTGATATTACTCTTATAGGATATCATAAACTCGATTTTGCCCGTTCTTTTGTCCGACGTACCACCGTTGGACATTTCGCCGTTTTTAAGTAGAAAGTACGATTTACCGTATTAGGCGTAATGATAAGTCAACGAAGGTACGTTCGCGTCTTGGTAACCTTATCTCGATGTTTATGGTTTACATATATGTGGTATGTGTGTTGTAGAGGTGTTATCTTTCGTGCGAGTGCATATAGCGGTTAGAGGATATGTACGTATCTTGGGTGCTTGATATGTCGTCTGGGTTTGGGGTGCAATATGTACGTATCTTTTGGGTGCAATAGGTGCGTATCTTTGGGTGCAATGTGTCCGCATCGGGGGCAATACATATGCATGGGTTGTGGTAGAGTGATTGTTGTCTTGTTGATATTATGGATGTACTGTTGTCGTATGTGTATACATAAACATGAGGTTAATCATTACACGAGATCCAATGTGGTAAATTGGATCTCGAGCTCTTAACTTAGCATCAAGTTCGGAAGGACCGAGGACCGAGGAGAGAGGAAAGCGGCGGGTTCAAGGACCGGATGAAGACTTTCCGATGTTGTCCTTTACTTTTGATGTTCGGCGGAAGCCTTTCTTTCGAGATGTTTTGTACTTTTGAAACACTCAGTTCTTTGTACCGATGTTGTAATGTGACGGACTTACGGCTTTTTGAATCTATATATCAGTTACTCTTCCGCTCAAATGCTCTACTCTGATTTTGAATGAAAAAAAAATTATACTGCTTTTGAAAACGGGATGTTTCAGCGGTGATACTAAGGGGAAGGCATCCGAGACTTGATCTGAGTTATCAATCTTGTATGTCACTTTTTGTTACATGAGCGTAGTCTAATGTATATTGCCGAACTTTAGGGCCTTTTTGGTACGTTGCATAATTTGAGTATTCCGCTGCAAACTAGAACTTATAATTATGAATAGAGCTTGTTGATATGATGTTTAATCGTTTAATAAATTTATTTTGGCTAGACTTAAATATATTTAGGTATAAAATAATTATTTAAATGGTAATTATGGAAGGATGTTACAACTAGCGACACACCCAACAGAGAAAGAGCATTTTAATAACCTTTTATTGATCAAATCAGCACCAAAAATATATAAGGTCATGCAACACTTACATGCTTGCATGTGGCTCTGTTGTGGCCTTCTTGGTGACAAATAGAGAATTTTCCAATGGACCCTTTTTTTGACATCTTCTCAGGAGGAGGTAGAAGAAGATCAGCATTTGTGTCCACATTAGGGGTTCTTTGGTGTTGCTAACTGCTTCCTCTTTTCTTTATCCTCTCAGATTCACTTGTCCTCTTTCTGTTCTTGGTGGGTCTACCAGGCAAAATATGCACAATGGAGGTGGTTCCATGGGCTAGAACTGATCAACTTTCCCAAAGCCCTTGCTCTAATAGGTTGGAACTTGGTTCTATAACTAAATAAGTATGTGTACTTGTGATAAAATCTAGAAATTGAAGTCACTAGATCAACTTGAGCATGAAATAAAGCACAAATGACATGCTGACATGAGATACTAGTTAGGTCCCAAACCCTACAAGTACATTTATTTCTAGTTATGAATACATTATATCTATCCTCCCCTTTAGACACTTCATATGCATTGTCCCCATTAAAAAACAAGGAATACATTATTGATAGCTCCTTATTTGTCTCATATAAACTAACACACTTGGGACTATAGTTACCTCTCCACCTCTGCACATTAGTTTCACTCTCTGCCCACATACTCATCATTTTGACCCTAATTCCATCTATCATTCTTATAATAGGTAAATACCTATATTCATTAATTCAGAATTGAAACTTTCACTTATGTACTTATGTTGTTGTTCACAATCCAACATAAATATTTACATCAGAAATATGCCCTTACCTAGCTCTGAACAGGATATGTGAGAACTGACTCTACTGCTTCTTTTTTCAATTCCCCAAAAGCAGTCAAGTTGTCATTGAATTGTTAAGGAAAGGTGCTCCCTGCACATTAAAAAAAAAAAAAAAAAAAAAAAAAAAAAAAAAACTTTGTCTTCAACTCTCTACCTACATACATTGTCTTCCATGGGCATGTATCAATCATCAATTAATATCAATATATACCAATCAATCAATTATATATCTAACTCCTTCGATTCTCCTTGTTTTATTTGCAAATAATATGAAAGTGTTTTGCATAATTTACAATTATACCTTAAAACGAAAGCAAACAACAAGACTATAAGATAGCATGTGCTGAACATTACTCAAATTAAGTATATGAAAGCATTTGTTTAACATGTCAAAGTCCCATAAATGGTGAAACTAAATATATGAAAGAAAAATGAACCAACCAACCTTCTGCATATCAAACATAATGGTGACATCATTACCATTGTCCAAGTCCAAATATCTCCTAATCCACTCAAAGAACCACTTCTAATTATGAGTGTTCTTCTTTTGTCCAAGTCTTCAACTTGTGACAATATGCCTTTAGCTTCTTAAACTCATCCACATAACTCTCTTCCATCTCTTCCATTTTATGAAAAAAAAAATTGAGATTGTAGATGCCTGAGCTGCCTCAGAGAGAACTATGTTTCCAGATCTTTCACCAAAGGAACTAAAACAAATAGATTCAGAGAGGAAAGTACATAAGCTGCCTTAGAGAGAACTCTGAGAAGAGGTAGATGAAGAAGAAGGAACGAGAGAAAATTTTGGGTGAAAGCAAAAAAAAATGGTACAAGGACAGAGAGGGAGGTCAGGAGAAGAGTAATACCATTTTGCGTTCCTCGAAGAAGTTATAAGAAGCCATTCATCTATCTTCTTCTACTCCTTCGTTCGCTTGTCTATCTGTCATTTTTTTTAGCACATCTCAATATATTCAAAAAATAAGAATAACAATAAAAAAATGATCGATCGAGAACGCAATATATTAAAAATTTAAGAATGTATTTTTTTTTTCCATAGATATCTCATGCCTATCCAAGTTTTAAGAAATCGAGAAAACTCTTATTTAATTTAGTGAAACTTAGAATTTATACTAGTTTTAAAAATAGAATGTGGAAAAGAATTTAGGAGGGAATGAGATAATTTAATTAAGGTCATTTTAGTAATTTTATATTTGATTCTTCTAAATAATTACAATTTTTATGGTCCTTCTCCATAAATATCTTTTACTGCAAATCCTTCATTCTAATTTTTCCAAGAAGTAATTGTACTTCATTGTCATTCATAAATAAAATTGACCGGTTATTAGAACAAAAAAGACTTCCACTTTTGGAAGAAAATTCTTTCATGATCTTTTTTCTCATTATCCCTCATGAACCAATGACGATTTGTTGATTGGGAAGAGGTGAGAAAAGTCAAAAATAGTATTGTGACTTTTGATTGATTAGAACGGGCATGATTTAGAAATTGTAAGGGATAATGAGAAAACGATGAAGAAACATCCCATTTAAAAGCGATTTTTTTTTTAAATCAGAGTAAAGCATTGGAGCGAATGAGTAACTGAACCATAATAAAACATTAACCATAGTGTAATAGTAACGATACAGTCATCCTAGTGTTCAAAAGTAAATACATAAACAGTAAGTAAATCTCCATCCTGAAGCCTACTTCTGCTGCTTGCCCCTATCACCGATCCTCGGTCCTCCCCACCCTAAAGCTACAGCTGAGATCCAATTCCCATTTGGATCTCGGTAATCTGATTAACCTTATGCTCAAATAAACAAGTACATGGACAACAAATATTCATAATAATACAAAAGCATATCAACACATAAGCACAAAGCGAGATGCATGATCGGTATAATGACGAACATAAGCACAAAGCAATATGTAAAGTCCCACAACATGTCCGCACATACCCGGTGCCACGATCACAACACGTGTCCTCGCGCTAGGAAAACTCATACGGTATTACCAATACTATAACCCGTGTAATTTGTATGTATAATTGACGACCCTAGACAGAGCCTCGGTCTATGAACTTATCTATCACATATATGTATATGAGCAAAGACAGAGTTAGGGTTACAGTACGCGTCCGTACCATTGTTGATGATATTCGGTACTTTTGACGGAAAACGGTACGTTTGACGATCTGACAATGACAACACGATACGTAATCACATATATCCTATAAGGATAATATCATATTTATCAATGTCCAACATCATAACAGGCATCTTAGGTACAATTTACCATTTTTCCCCTGTCTTTACTACTCCACTAAATTTCGCCAGAGCTTTGCTACTTCGACTCTAATCTTCCAAAATTTTGACATATCTCTTTTTCCAATATATTTTTGAAATAAATATCATATTTACCCCTAAAACATGATATCTAAACTAACTTGGAAGATTAAAGATTAATTTAGCATTTCTACTATAACTACTTGAAAGAAACAATAAAGCTTCGGACTAGGGGACCGAAGAAATTACCCAGGGCTTTCGCAACTTTCTCAAGAGCTCTTCCTTCCTTCTCTACTCCAAAATTTCGAACTCAAGCAAGAGGAATTGGTGTGAAAGTAAACTTTTGGTTGCCATCTATTTATAGGGAAATTTGAGACACTATTCATGCTTTTTCATATTGAATCTCAACCATTGGATCTTGGCTTTATTGCATGGCCTCTTCTTGGCCTTTGATTTTCCTTGGCCGACCGTATAAAAGTTTGGTTTGTTACGGTGTATTTATTGGGACATTGTCTAGTGGCAGGAAGGAGATCCTCTCATCATTTATTTTCTCATGAGCTCATCTAGCCGTTGATTGGAAAGATGAGAGATAAATCCAAGGGCTAATATAACTTGATGATGTGACATTTCAAATTGATTGAAACGGACCTGATTTAGAGATTATGAGGGATGATAAGAGAACCCTAACCTCTAATATTACTACAAGTATACCTGATCCTATTTATTAACTTTGTTTAGTTAGTGACTATTAAAGAATAGTACCCTGATGTCACCCCTCGGCTCCCTAGTTATTAAATTTCTTCCTCCCGCACGTTAAGTGAACCATAACAATAATTGAGGCTATGGCCTTTTTTCTATTCATGGAAACATGCATTGTAGTCCTGATCACGCCATTTTCTAACGTCGATATATCCAAAAAGACAATATTCATATTTATCTTATGAATTCTTTTACGTTTTTTTGTGATTGGTCAAAATGTTCTCATTAACTCCTAAGGGTATTATTGTCTTTTCATTAAAAAAACTTAATTTCATTTTGATTCAAAGGATGCAGTTAAATTTTAGAATTTTTTAAGGGTTAACTAAAATAAAATTTCTTCTATATAATCAAGTGATATTTTCTCATTACTGGTAGGGCCCACAGTATAAAAGCAACTCCCAAAAATTATGGATTTACAAATAAGTGGAAGGTCACCTGTTTAGTTCGCTTGTTATTTTAGGTTGTTAGTGCGTGCCCTAAAGAAAACATCCCAAAAATTCAAGATTCACACGTAAGTGGGCCCTTCAGAGTGTAACTTTTCCCAAATGCATAAATGCAGCGAAGCAACATAGCAATCCACAGCTAATGTGAGTTGGCATAGATGGTAAGGGATCAGGATTAGTCCCTTGGGTAGTGGGTTCGATCCCCTCTGCCGTCGTTGGGACTCCTTTGGTAAGCGATCTCATAAGTTCCCGGTAAGTCTTTCATAGGAAGAGCGTCTTCTGGCGCTTGGTGGGGGACCGATGTCGAACCTCCAAAACTTGACTTTGACTTAAAAACAGCACGCTTAAATATAAAGAAGAATGGAGTTTTATTTCACTTAAAAAAAGGAGGAGTTTCTTTCCCTAGAAAAAAAAAATTAAGGAGTTTAAAAAAATAAAAGTTTAAAACCCCTTTTCACCAAAAGCTTTCGTTAAAAAGTATTTATCTAAAAATAGGCAATTTAATTTACTTTAAAACCCATTATATATATGTATGAACGATGAAAAATTTCATACTTGTTATAATGTTCTCTCCTATTGCTTAGAGACATGGCCATTATGGATGCATTGTCTCTACCACTCTTTGTTTTAGGGATTGATAAAAATGTAAGGAGAAATGTGAGGAGGGAATACTATGAAAGAAAACATTAAAAAGAAATTTTACTATTTTTTAGTGTTTTCCTCCCTAATATTATTTCTTTCATAATTTTCTCTCCTTTCAAAAATACAAGGGAATGAGCCCTAAAGTCCATGGATTGGGCCGTTCATAATGATGATATGAGGCTTTTGTACCTCGGCTTGTCCCGTTATTGTTCATGCCCGACAAAGTTGGCAGATTGGACATGCCCATTTGACTGACTTGCAACTCTACGCATAAACTTGTCCATTTGACCACCTCAACACCATTTCTTACACGTACACCTCCCTTTCAAATATAGAATTAACCAAGGCTTTCACCGAAATTGCGTTCATGCCCGTATATATTTGAATTAGCATTAGAAAATTACTTTTATATACTTATCTTGTACACCATAAATCATACTGAAAAAAAAAGGTCTCTACTGCCAATCAAATAGACACAAAAGAGCCTTTGAAAAATTCTACTTATCATAAGATCAAGTTGACTTTTTTAAATATATTAAGGAAATTAATTAAATTACTTTAAAGTATACCTGAATATCCTATTTATTAACTTTGTCTATTAAAGAATAGTACCCTGATGTTCAGGGTCCACCCCTCGGCTCCCTATTGATTAAATTTCTTCCTCCCACACGTTAAGTGAACCATAATAATAATTGAGGCTATGACTTTTTTCATGTTCATGGAAACATGCATTCTTCCGCTGATCACGCCATTATATATCCAAAAAAGACAATATTCTTATTATTGTTGTGAATTAACTTATTTATTTTATAAGTTTTATTATTTCTCTTGTGAATGGTCAAAATGTTCTTGTTAACTCGTTAATTTTCTTTAAATCTCCTTACTTGTCTTATAAATGCTCTAATGGAAAATAAGTAAATTAAGGACATTATTGTCTTTTCACTGAAAAAAACTTATTTCCCTTTTTATCTAAGGGTGCAGTTAACTTTCATAATCTTTTAGGAGTTAATTAAAATAAAATTATTTTCATAGGGTTTAAGTGATATTTTTCTGTTAAGAGAATATTAAAACAATAGAGAGAGACTGGTGGGATCCACAGCATTAAAAACAGCATATGCCAAAATTTCAGGATTCACAAACAAGTGAGAAGTCGCGTGTTGGATTTGCTTGTAATTTTGGATTGTTAGTGGGCACCGTGATAAAACATCCCAATTCAAGATTCATAAAATAAGTGGGCCCTGCATAGTGTAACTTTTTCCCAAGGCATAAATCCAGCAAAACAACGCGGCAATGCACAAAAGTCACAAATGCTGATGACTTGACTTGTTGACTAAAAAAGGGCAAGCGTGATATAAGGAAGAAATGAGTTTTATTTCACTTAAAAAAAAAAGGAAGGAGTTTATTTCACTCAAAAAAAAAAAAAGTAAGGAGTTTTAAAAAATAAAAGAGTAAAACCCATTTTCACCAAAAGCTTTCCTTTAAAAATATGTATCTAAAAATAGTCAATTTAATTTATTTTAAAAACCGTTGTATATGTATGAACGATGAAAAATTTCATACTTTCATAATTTTCTCTCCTATTACTTAGAGAAATGGCCATTATGGATGCTTGTCTCTACCACTCTTTGTTTTAGGGATTGATAAAAATGTAATCTTTCAGCGACAGTAGAGGAGTTCAAGTTCCTTATTGATGGCTTTTGCTTGTGCTCACGTTTTCACTATATAGAATAAAGTGTCATGTAAAACTAACTAATGCTTTTTTGTTTTGGCCCATCAGATTTTAATATTGCTTATGTTTAATTTCTTTCATTAATCAATTTGCGATTGAAATTCTTGAATTTTATTGATAAGTTTAATAATATAATAAAGTTTCTAAAGATGTTTGAAATTGTTAAAACACACTGTATAACAAGGATATAGAGGGCGTGCATAATACAAGTGGGTAATTAGTGCTATACGTTTATTATTAATCTTTATTCCATTAGGATAGATTCCATTTTTGGGATAAAAATCATTATAGATAAAAGCGAAACAGGAACATAGCTTCAGGAAAGTTTAATTGTTTTTTGATTCGACGGAAGCGATTTAAAACATCCAAAAAAATTCAGGATAGGTTTCACCCAGTTATTGGAGTTTCGGAAGATGTAAGAACTTGCTCATGCATGATCATTTAGATTATATAAAACAAATATATTTAATTGTTCTATTTGTTATTTTATCACTTTTTAGATATTAATAATGTTTTCTCTTGATTTGATCATCACTAGCGGGCTAAAGTGAGGCAATTCAATGATTATCAGTAGACATGAGCAACATAAAAAGGATTACACTCACAATTAGTAATTTTGAGGAGTGTATAATTTAAAATTTCTTAAATTGTATAAGTTAGATAAGGAAAAACATTCAAAAGTGAGGATATATATTGGAGATCTAAATTCTCTTTCTGAAGAATTGAAGTTATGTGCCATTTCGCTTTTGTGCAAAGAATCTTGTTCATCATATAATATTGCCCACAATCATCCCCGTTAACTTTGGAATAGAAAGTAAGTTCTACGTTTTCTTTGTTTAAAGATGATACTTTTTTTTTAATTGGGGGTGAATTATTTCTAACAATTGATGAAAAACTATTTTAGAAGGTAGAAATCGCACAAACAAGTCTTTAGAGACATGAGCAAGGATATATGCATTATTGTCTCTAGCACTCTTTATTTTTAGGAGTGATGTTTTCTTTTGATATCTTCATCACCTACCACGCACATTAAAAATGTTAGCCATTCAAATTTGTAAAACTTTTAAAGTCTAAGTACAGAATAATAATGTAATATATGTAAAGTAGTATTGTCGTATCAATATGTGGGCCTTTCTAATTCTTTCTTTTCCAAAAGCCATGTGGGAGTCGCTGTAATACCCGGATAAGTATTTATCTTAAATATTATATTTAGATAAATAATATATATACCTTAAATAATCTTTTTGAAAGAATATTACCTAATAAAAATAGGTGAATATGTTGTCTCAATTATTCTTATTATATTTCTAGGTATTTTCTTTCTAGAATTAAGATAGTTGAAGATTTAATTTTCTAAATCTTATTAGGGATCATAAAAGATTGTCATAATTAAGTATAATCTTAATTAAATCATTTTAGCAATAAAAATCATCAAAGGATGCTTAAATCAACTAGAGGAAATTAGCAACAATTATTGGGCAATTAAATTTACAATAATTGGGATATTTTTCTAATTTTCGAAATTAATTATTAATTAATTTAAAAAGGTCATAATTAAGAATATATCAACTTAATTAATATCCAAAGGATATTTAAAGGCCAAGATTAATATACAAGGAGCTTTCAATCATCAAGATTAATTTTTAAAAAAAACAAAAAAAAACTTGTCAAATTTTGGTAATTAAGCCTAATAACCCCTAAAACACTATATTAGCAATATTTAACCAAAGATTAATTAATTCCCCCTTAATTAATTAAAGTGGCGAAAATTAGTAATTAAAAGGGTTAAGAAATTTTATTAATCCTTAATCCTAAATCATTAACAAATATCACTATTTGTATCTAGATTTTTCCAACCCAACATCAAAGGCTTGGATTAAATTTAATAAAGCTAAATCTACAGGTTTTAGAATTAATTTGATAAAGCTTAGACCTTGTGAGATTAAAATCAACCAATAGGAGAATTTTACCAAGGCTTTTGTGAGGCAAATGAAACACAAATCCAAGAATTAAAAATTTAGAGTGAATTCGGTTCATACATACAAAAGAAAAAGGAAAATTAGATTATCACAATCAAACATTTATGTAAGAAGACTTAAGAGGCTAATGACATATTAATGAAATTAACATGTAATTTCAAATTCAATAGGAATTAAGGGGAGGGGTCGGTTTGTGCATGAAGAAAAGATTAAGCAAAATATCATGATATTTTGCTATACACATGTCCTAATCAACCAATTAATTCAAGAAGACTTTTTAGGTAAATTAGGATCAAATGAAATGCAAATTAAAGAGGTAAATTGAGATGCTAATGAAACTCAAATTTAAGTCAAATTAAGAGGAGGGGGCGGCATTTTGTGGATGAAAGAAGAGCCAAAATGAATATCTAGATATTATGTGTAAACATGTCTTAATCACTCATAAATTGCAAGAGGACTTTTGGGGTAATTGTGACATAAGCCTATGTAATTAAGGGTGATTAATGGTTAATTAATTAATGGTAAGATAAAAACCATTAGGATAAATTCAAGACATAAGTGAATGAGAAGCCAAATAGAAAATAAATCATATCTTGAAATCCATGAACCCTAGAACAAATATAAGTAGATATTGTGAATAAGCATCATTTAAGCTTGAACATAGTTGTTTCAAAAGTGATTTTCATAAAATTTTGAGATTCATACCGTTGTGATTTAGAAGTTTAAAAATATCATAAATCAAGTCATAAAATGGTGATTCCAAAAGTGAAAATGGATCTTGAAGAAAAACACCAACTTACACCTAACTAATTAAACATTTGGGAATTGAAAGAAAATAAATAAATGAAGAGTGTAAGAGAGAGGGTAGTTGATAGCTCTGTGGTATGATCATTGTACTGTTATTATGCTTGCTGGGTTTCGGGGTACGTTTGCTAGGTGTGAAATGCTTGGTGTGGAACGATTGCTAGGTGTGACATATGTGACATATGCGCCGGGGGCTTATGTGTTGTTGGGATGTGCTTGTTTGTATGCTCATATACTATCTATGTTGTATATATAAACATGAGGTTAAGCGTTCACGAGGTCCGGTGCGCGTTGGACCTCGGCTCTTAATATAGCCTCGGGGTCGGGAGGACCGAGGATCGAGGTGAAAGGCAAAACACGCTTAGGGACTCGGCATTTGAAGACTATCTTTTGTTGCCACGGCATGGGTATTGCAGGGGAGACACTTCGTTGTTATTTACTTTAAAAACTCTGGTTATTGTACCGCACGTAATTAGCCAGACTTACGGCATTTTGAATATAGGTATCAGTTACTCAATCGCTCCGATGCTCTACTCTGATGAAAAAAAAATTATACTGCTTTTGAAAATGAGATGTTACACTTCTTTGCTAAAGTTTAATCCAAGGGTTAGAAATGAATTAAAGATGTTAGAAAGTTAACCAAAGTTGTTAGAAAGTTAACCCATGAAATGCTATAAATAGGAGGTTAGTTCATTCATTATTCTTCACCAATTCACAAGAGCAAGCTGGTATTAACCAAAAGTGAGAGAGAAAGTGAGAGTGAGAAGCTTTGGGAAGGCAAGAGCAAAGGGCTAGGTAAGTTCTTATGCCCTAACGTTATGATTTATAGCTTAGATGTTGTTTTGATTCATAATCTTCCAATTATAGTGTTATATTCATGTTTTTATGGTTACCATTGTCTTTTTTTGAAAAAATGATGAAGAAGAAGTTATAGCAAAATTTTTGGAAGATTATGGTCAAAGTAGCGAAGCTCTAGCGAAAATTTGTCGGTTAGCGATTTTTGAAAGCTATTTCAAAAACTCTGGTATCTTATGTTGAAAGTAGACATATAGAGCTTTCCAAATATACCTATAGCATGTCATGTTGAGTTTTGTGCTAGGAGATAAAAATTCTACAAAATGGGCTACAAAATTCTGGAAAATTCTGAGCAGAGGATGAAAATATGAAAACTGGGAATTGTTTATGAAATCTGGACAACAACCATTATTTTTTCCTAAAAGTAGACATCCAAAGGTTTTTGAGGAATTTTACGGATCCTCGTTTCGAGTTTTATAGAATTAGTTATGATTTTTCAAAGTTAGGCGAAAAATCAGCCCACTTGCTGTACAACAGCGTTTTTACGAAAATAAAAGGGATTTAAGTTGTAAATAATTAATCCAAGGGTAAAATGGTCATATATAGCCAAAATATCTCTAGAGATAATATTTTTGAATTAATAGAGGCGATATTACCTTATAGGATATCTAGGATCAATGTTTGATCATCCAAACGTACCGTGAACGACAATGAATGTATGTTCGCGACGTATTGTAACACTGACTCTGATGCTTGTGATATGCTTATATATGATTGATGTGTTCCTATACTGAGACTTTGTCTTAGTTGTTTTTGATACAATCATGAGTATACGGGTTATGGTTTTGATAACACGTTGAAAGTTTTCCTAGCGGGACACGCGTACATCGTGGCACCGGTGATATGTGCAGACTGGGGTAACAAACATACTGCTAGGGGATGTGTATTGTTATTGCCTTACATACATTATTATGTATTTCCTACATCTATTATGGGCTTTTGTAGTGATTATTGCTGAAATGTTATGAATACCTGTGATACATATATTGTTTACATAAGCATGAGGTTAACCGTTCCGAGGTCGATGGGCATTGGACCTCGTCTTAATTAATAGTCAAGGAAGAATCATGGAAGGCATCGGTAGATGGAACCATAGAAAGACGCCGAGGGACGGAGCGTGAGGAGGCACCGGTCAAAGTAAAAGCAGAAAGAGGAATAACAGAACCTACGTTATAGCATGAATCTAATAAGGTTACTTCATATCATTTGGTGCTTAAGCTAGAAAGGGTCGTCTATCTTCAGTCAATCAGTCACCGTAAATACTCGAGGAGACTTCCACTAGACTTTACCCAGCCTGGCCAAATAGGATGATTTAACTGAGTTAGGTTCTATGCCCCAAGTCTACCAAAGACTTGGTTGAAGAGAGTATAGTTACATGGAAGAGTTATAATTATAAAGTTTTGTATTATTGTATCACATGAATATTCCTTCGGAAATTTTTAATTTACTAGTATACGTCGAGCATCATCATATGTCGAGTATTTTATATCGATTATTCGTTGTTCAAATTTTTAGTACATGCTCTCCGTTTAAAAAATGCGAGTTGTAGCACCTCAAACTCTGATAACTTTTTATAAAACTACGTGCCACTTGCACGATTTATGCTACGAAATTTGGGGTGTTACATTTTGGTATCAGAGCTAGCTTCATAGCTAGTCTCAAGAGCATAGTATGGAAAACAAGGTTAAAGTGCGATATAATCTTGGTATTGTGATACAATAGAACAAATACCCTAAGGAAAAGGGTTAGAGCTTATCAAAAACTCAAAGACTTCTGATATGGAAATCGGAGTCTGAATGAAATTCTCGAAACAAAAGCGATAGTTGTATTTAGAAGACAAAACTACCTAGGTCTTCCTATAGACAATAACCTATTGTTTAGGTTTGTCTGTATTAACAGCGGCTTCTCGGTTAAAAGTTTTCCGGTAAGGGCAGTAACTTACTATTTAAAGTTTCCTTGTAGGAACAAACTAAGTTACCCTAAGAGGAAGAATCCCTGCCTAGTAAAGGCTGGTTATCATACGTACAACGGAGAGTGGCTCCGGGAAGAGAGGTCTTTGACTAAGTTCTTAACGGTGGTAAATCTGTTACATAGAAACGGGGGTAGAAAAGGGAAGGTACCCAGTATTTTCTAGGGAGGCAGTATGCCGTACTAGTACCCATGTATGAGAGTTATCAGTATATAGTAGTATGTGTACCGACATTAGTACCCAAAACTAATAAAATAACCTGTGAGAGTTATCAGCGCAAAATGGTAATTGTAGTGCATCAGATCTAACTGACGCTGTAAAATTAAGCATACTTAGAATAAAAGTAACCTCAGGAGAATAATCCTGGTGTGGTAGATTGAGGATTTTAGATCCTTGGAATAAAAGCTTGAATACCATAAGATATGAAGCATAGTAATCCTTTAAAATACCATAGGAACAAAGAAGTGATGGTCAAACCTAAAATCTAAAACGGAGAAGATGCTTAAGTGAAAGTTTGACTGAACATTATGAACAGAGATGAATCACCTTATGTAGACTATTTTAGGAGGTGGCACATAGCCTGGAAATCCGTAAATTGGTCAGACATAGATACAACCTCGATCCAATATACCTCGCTCCCAAATGTAATTTGGAGTCAGTCTATGTTCCTAAATAAACCTATTACATCTATAGATGAGCTAAAATATGAGTATCATTCCGTATCAGGATACTTCGATGGACAAATATACCACCCTAGAACAGTGTAACATTCGAATCATTATATCAAGCTTGAACACTGTGTACCATTTTGAGTCGAAGAATTACTCTAAATCAATCACCTATACACATTTATGACCATAGACCCTCAGAAGTACACCATCATGAGATGATATACAATCTTGAACCTATACCTCAAATTGATTTGTTGTACCCCACTCCAGAACATATAGTTGGCATATCTTCCTACTCCTAAATATCATATCACCTTAAAAACCCGGAGAAAGTGTAGTGAGATTGTCTTGAGTTTCAATACCCGGAAGTTAAATCCTTAAACAGAGTCATAAAATAGTTAGAAACAAACCCCTGTAAACCACGAGTTATGGCATATTTCAAAGTGAGACCGATAACCTGAGTAATAATAGTGTCTAAAAGATTCCTTAAAAGGTAAGTAACCAATAGAGAGAATTGGTTTAGGAAAATCACCTGGAACTGATATTAGAAGCCCATGAAAACGAAATGACCCGTATTAAATAAACGGAATTAAAGATAATAGATTACAAACCCCTAAAGGATAAAAACCTAATAAGACTTGAGTTCTCGTTATAATAATGCAGAGACAATGAACTAATAAGATTCATTTTCTTTCATCTATGTAATTCATGCAGGGCGTTCTTACAACTTGACAAATTTTTCTTACATGCTTGAAGAGCAACTCGCACAATTGGACAATTATATTGAGGAGATTATTGCTCTTTCTTTCCCTCCTTCTCCTTCTTAATGGATGTTGAAGAAAGGGATGATGAGTTATTAGAATATTGTAGTAGTAACAGTGCTCCATCAACTTAAGGTTCATCTCTTAGTTACCAATCAATTGGTTCAAAATGTTATGTTTACTCCCCATTTTTTGCTATGTGATCTGCCAACAAACCCCTTTTTCGATGAAACTCTGGCCTTAATCACCAATTTAACAGTCAAGGGAACAAGCCTAAAATAGGGCGACATTGATTATGCGTAGACATGGTTGTGTAAATTTTGGATCAAATCCATTCTTCAAGTGTCCTGGGCAAGCTCACCACCAACTTGACTCTAGACTCCTGCCAAAGTTTTTAACAGTAAAAAAAGGACTATATTGAGAGCGTGGAGTTAATGCTATGGACACAAAGGTTGGCAGTTCTACTTATTCTTTTTGTTAGGGTTGTTCATTGGTGAGATAAGTGCAATTGAGTTTGGGAATTTGAAGCAACATTTCGAGTGTGATCGTTACTATGTTTACTACTTCTTTGGTAAGAGGATCCAGACGAAAATGAAAGAAGTGGGAGTGGAAAAGATAGAGCACAATCAATAGCAAGAGGTGATGTGGTTGATAAATATTATGAAGAAGAGGAATATGTACGTTTTCAGAACAGTGATAAGAATAATACATTAACAAAGAGTTACAAGCAAGGTTGCTCGCTCGTTGGTCATCGTTGACTCAAATGTCATTAAAGAAGAGTTTATGCGTTTGGAAGTGCAGGTTGGAGAATGGTTCGAGTTTGGATTTTGAGGTCAATTGCAAGATCTAATTACTACTCGCTCATTGTATATGCGGGAAACAACTTTTACCTTGCTAATCTATATCTATCATTTTGACAACAAACAAGTCTTATTTATCATTTCGACAACAAACAAGTGAAAAAAGAAGTTGACAATTTTTAAATTCTGTAGACTTTTTTATGTCTGTTTTGAGTGAACAAACTAAAACAGACGAACGTAGATACGCCTACTTACAACTTCAATTATATTTATACTCTCTAAAAATAATGTAAAAAGCCCTTTGGATGGAATAAATGTTGTCTTTTGATATCTCTATTGCATACCAAACAATGTCGGCCATTAAAATTTGTACAACATTTTTAAGTCTTGTTGAATCGATGTGGGCCATATTCTGATCATTTTTCTCCAAAAGCCATGTGATAGCACAGCACAAGTGAAACAACACGGCAACGCGGCAATACACAAAATACAACAAAGTGATAATAACCCATGTACTTGACCAAAAAAAATAACCCATGTCCTAAAGCTCGGGACTATTTGACCTATGGATCATAAGGATATATTTGATTATTGAAGAAAAAATAGAAAAAATATGTTAAAAAACCATGCCTCATGTTGGATTAATATAATATTTTAATCTGCCCTTTTATTTAATTTCCTGCTACTTTTATGGCTTAATTATGTCATTACACTTTATATATAGTTGGATTTGTAGGCATATAATAAAAAATTAAGTTAGGTTATTAGAATCTACACCAACAAACTGCACTATCTTATTATGAAGTACTTTCGAGGAAAATATTTTAGTCTAAAACATAAAGTGTTGTAAGCTCGAATTACACTACTGACGTGAGGACCTTGTAGTTAAGTGATTTGTAGATACTTTTGTGAGTTCTATTTGAGTCTGGAGACATGTCATGGCCTTAATGAGCTCCAACGACCTAACTCAACTAAACATTTTTTATTAAAAAAAATTAAAGTGTTGTGTGAAAGTAACTAATGATTTTATATTTTTTGCCCATTAGAATTTTAGTAAATGTTCTCATGAATTGCTCATGTTTTTTCATTAACGAAGGTTTAATTGGAATTTTTATTTTTTTTGAAAAAATTTAATAATATAATAAGTAACTTTTTAAGAAATATTCCAAACAAGCAAATGCGCTCCGGGGTGTATATTTTCCTAAAAGCGTAGGGGCGGGGTTGTAAAATACAAAGAAACCAACAGGCAATCCACAAAAGTCAGAAACGCATGACGACTTCACTTGACTAAATATATGTGCCTAAAAATAAAAATAGTCAATTTACTCGATTTACGAGTTTTTCAATGGCATTTACGAGTTTTTGCTTGAGGTTTACCATTTTTTTGTCTCTGAGGGAACAACAAATAAAAGTGAAATTATAACAAATTTTTTGAATGGCAATTACCAATTCTTCAATGGCATTTACAAGAGTGTTTATTGATGGAAAAAATGTTAAAAAGAATATATATATTTGTTAATGTATATATATATTAAAGGAACCAAGTGGCCTAGTGGTTGGGCCCCTTGGCCAGAGGCAGATCTAGAAAATTATTCAAGGGAGAGGCACCAATGGCAGGGGGATTCAGGGGTTCGGGTGCAGCGCCCCCGATTTTTTTTAAGGAAAGTTTTAAATGCATTAAAAAACAAAAGAATACAAACAAGAAAAGAAAAAAAAATATCAAAAAAATATTCATGAAATCAAGTGAATACTGATGATGTAATAAGAGATAAAGTTATTTTACAAACCTGTCATTTAGAAAAACAAAATTTAAGTCTTTGTTAGAAATGCATCTACATAAATTATAATGAGGGATGGGCACTCAATAAGTTCAAGTACATATATTTTAATAACAAAAGTATATTACAATAAAAATAATTACCATGTCATCCTTCTAGGCCTTATTTTTTGGAATTCCATCATACTTGCCTTATTATCAATGCTATAAAATATATCTTTTTCAATATAAGATACTAAACAATCATTCAACCATTCATCCCCCATCAGATTACGAAGTGCAGTCTTGATGTATTAAGGGTAGACACTTAATTTAAGGGTGAGCAATCATTCGAACATGTATTAATTTTTTTTTTAAAGAAAAAAGAAATCCTCTATTTACCCATTTTAAGGGTGGGCCTTTGTAATACTTAGGATAATTATTTATCGAAATATTATATTTTAGTAAATAATACCTATTGGATATAGGTGAATATGTGGTTTCAAATAATAAGTAATAATTATCTTATTTTCTAAGGTAATTACTATGAAAATTAGAAAAGAAAAAGAGCTAAAATCCATGAAAAATGTATTTTATAAGGCGAGAAAATGGCCTGAAAATATTATGATAAATCTCATATGGCAACAAATATTGTCAAAAACTTAGGGAGTATGTTGTCTCTAATTTTAGGAATTTTTGGGATTATTTCCTTGAAAAATAAAGAAGCATAAATATAATATTATTAAAAGCACTTTTTGACCCCATGATTTTTAATATTTTACATGGGATATAAAATACCAATGTAAGTAAAATAGTTGTGAGATAATAATTTATCCTAATTATGAAAATTATCAACAATTAGTGAGTGGCTAATTAAGTAATTAGTGGCTAAATGTTTAGATTATGATATAAGTAAATTAATTAGTAAATAATTAATTTAAGGGGAGAAATTCAAAATTATTAATTAAATAAATAATAAATAAATAATAAAATAATAATAATATATTTTATGCTTAGAAAAATAAATAAATAAAAATATCTAGATATTTTGAATAAAATAATAATATATTTGGTAAAGAGCCAACAGGACATTTGAGAATGGATAGAAATTAAATCCTACACCAAAACATAGGGATTTAGTTTGAGACATTTGGACTTTTTATAAACAAGTGGAATTTTATCCGGAGTGAGCGGTCTCGAAGTCATTTACGAAACCAACGGCGTAATTAGGAGTACCGAGATAATTAGGAAAGGGCGAGATAGTGCTAAAAGTGACTTATAGACAATGAGGCCGTTTTTTCAAACCGGGGAATTAGGTTACTTAGATCGGATCATATTACGAACCGGTGATTTTACGCAGAAAGTTTGGAACTTAGGAAGTGATTTCCGTAAGCTTAGGTGACGTACGTACGAAAATGTTCAACGGAAAACGGAATATCCTTAATGGGATCAAAAATTTAGTTAACCCAGGTATTCTTAAAGAGAAAGAATAGAGCTTGGTGCCTTGATCCGAATTTTTGAGATTCTGCGAGATTACGCGATTAGGACACCGAACCAGGAAACTTTATCGTCAGGCTCTTCTAGAACATGGATGACATCATCTTCTTCTAGAAGGATGATTTCAGCCAAGACACATGGAGGGCCAAGATGGAGCCACGTGGCGAAGTGCGATCCGACGGCCGAAATCCAGTATGATAAAGTAATGAATAGTGTCACTTTTTCTTCTATAAATAGAAGCCTTCCCCTCTTCATTTCTCACACCCCAAAACCGAAATAGAGAGAGGTTTTAGAGAGAAGAAGGAGCCCGGAGAAGTTCTAGCCGGACCCTGGGTAAGTTATTCGGTCTCTGGTCTTTAGTTTCGGTAGTTCTTTCGGTAGATATAGTAGGAATGCTAGATTTATCTTTAATTTTTCAAGATAGTCTAGATATTATATTTAGGGGTAAATATGATATATATTTCGAAAATATGATGAGGAAAAGATCTGTCAAAATTGCGGAGAGATAGAGCGAAAGCAATGAATGGCTCTGGTGAAATTCCGCCGATTAGGGGTTCGGGGGCAAAATGATAATTTGTACCTAAAATGCTGTTATCTTATCTTGCTAGAAGTTGATCAATGTTATCCTTATAGGATATCTAAGATAATCGGACCGCTGTTGTACCGCCGTTATACCGCTGTTTCACCCGCTGTCGAAAATTTCCACTTTTTCGTAAAAGTATCGTTTACCATCAACGAAGGTACGTTCGCATATTGTAACACTAACTCTGATGTTTATGTTGTGCATATATGTACTATGTGTATTGTGTTATGTTGCTTGAGTGCATATAGACGTTAGTGTGTATCAGTATGCAAGCTAGGAGGCGATGCATACATGCTTCTTTGGGAGCAATGTGTCCACCTTCTTTGGGAGCGATATGTGTGATTATCTTTGGGAGTGATGTGTATGCATTGTGTATGTGTGAAAATCTTTGGGGGCGATGTGTATGCTTGTGTGTGTGTGTGAACATCTTTGGGAGCGATGTGTCTACATTGGTTGTGTGTATGTCTTTGTTAATGTTGTGAACGTACTGTAGACCATATGTTGTATATGTAAATATGAGGTTAAGATTCACAGGGTCGGTGCACGTTGGACCTCGGCTCTTAATATAGCGTCAGGTTTAGGAGGACCGAGAATCGAGGAGAGAGGGAAGCAGCACGCTTAAGGACTCGACTGAAGACCATCTTTTGTTGTCACGGCGCGTGATGCCACGGAGACAATTTTGATTCCTCCGTTGTTATCTACTTTGTAAACACTCGGTACGGTGTCGAATTACCGTAAATGCTTGAGCCGGACTTACGGCATTTGAAATATATGTATCAGTTACTCTTACGCTCCGATGCTCTACTCTGATGAAAAAAACTATTATACTGCTTTTGAAAATGTGATGTTACAGGCACTTGCCCCCCTCCCTAACCTTATACATGGGTCCACCTATGCACTTGGCCCCCATGAAAGTGGGGTGG
Organism: Acacia melanoxylon; assembly: GCA_019022615.1. NCBI lineage: Eukaryota > Viridiplantae > Streptophyta > Magnoliopsida > Fabales > Fabaceae > Acacia > Acacia melanoxylon. The sequence continues at coordinate 10,084,614 of JAFJYJ010000008.1, forward strand.
GTTCGATTCCCACCCACCTCACTTTCATTGAATCTTTTAAAAAAAAAAAAAAAAAAAAAAGATTCAACCCCACCCCCCCAAAAAAAACCACCGCCGGATTTCAGGCCCCTAGTGGTCAAAGCCCAGGCGCCGACGGTTGCAGGAAATTGGATGTTATTGAAAAATTATTTAGGGTGCTGAGTCAGTTAAAAAATAATTTATGTTATTGAGTGCTATTGAAAAAAATACTTTAAGGTGTAACTTGCTAGGGAGTAGTTGCTATTGAAAAAATATTTGAGGGTGATCAAAGTATCAAAAATTATTTTAGGATATTAGGTGTCATCAGAAAAATACTTCAAATAGAATACTGAATGTCATTTAAAAAAAAAAAAAAAAAGACCAACTTCCTTCTTTTTAACCTCCAAAATGGTGTAATTTTAGGTAAAGGGGAGGAAAAGGATGGGAAAATTCGGAGAGTAGCCATATTCCGTATTCGTTGTAAAGAGTAAATTATTGTGATATTAGGCCTTGAAAGTAACTTTTGCAAAAGCTGTTTGAGACAGACGATGATGAAGCCTCATTGCAACACCAACACGGCAACCCACCACCCCACCAAGGTTTCCAAAGCGGTATGATGATGATGAGGTCCCAACTCAACTAAACATAATTTATTAAAAAAAATATAAAGTTTTGTGTAAAAGTAACTAAAGTTTTTATTTTTATTTTTTGCCAATTAGAATTTTAGAGTTTGTTTGGTTTGAGGGGAGGGAAGGGAAAGGAGAAAAGATTTTTTTCCTCTCATCTTTACTAAATAGCCTATGAATTTTTTTAATTATTTTAAAAATACACTCTCAACAAAAAAGAATATTCTCTTCATTAATGACAATTTAGTCAATATCCTTCAAATTATACGTAATAGGATAATTATTTATCGGAATATTATATTTGAGTACATATTACCTATTGGAAATAGGTGAATATGTGGTCTTAAATAATAAGTTATAATTACCTTATTTTCTAAGGTAATTTCTATTGAAATTAGGGTGAATAAAAAGCTAAAATCCCTAAAATGCATTTATAAGGCATAAAATGGCCGACAATATTATGATAAATATCATATGGCAACAAATATGCTGACAAAAACTTAGGAAGTATGTTGTCTCTAATTTTAGGAATTTTTGGGATTATTTCCTTGAAAAATAGAGAAGCATAAATATAATATTATCAAAAGCACTTTTTGGCCCCATAATTTTTAATATTTTACATGGGACATAAAATACCAATGTCGATAAAATAGTTGTGAGATAATAATTAATCCTAATTATGAAAATTATCAACAATTAGTAAGTGGCTAATTAAGTAATTAGTGGCTAATTGTTTAGATTAAGATATAAGTAAATTAATTACTAAATAATTAATTTAAGGGAGAAATTCGAAATTAATAATTAAATAAATAATAAATAAATAATAAAATATTTTATGCTTAGAAAAATAAATGAAAAATAAATAAATATCTAGATATTTTGAATAAAATAATAATATAATCGGTAAAGAGCCAACGGGAGATATGAGAACATATAGAAATGAAATTCTACCTCAAGATATAGAAATTTAGTCTTTTACCATCTGGACCTTTTATGAACCGGTGAAATTTATCTCGGATTGAGCGGTCTCGAAGTCGTTTATGAAACCAACGGCGTAATTAGAGACACTGGGATAATTAAGATAAAATGAGATAGTGCTAAAAGTGACTTATAGAAAACGAAACAAGTGTTTTTCAAATTAGGGATAAGATTACTTAGATCGGATCATATTACGAACCAGTGATTTTACGCAAGAAAGTTTGGTTCTATCGGAATTTATTTCCGTAACGGATGTCTGTCCAGAAAATCTTCGGCGAGATAACGGAATACCCTTAATGAGATCAAAAATATAATGAAACCCGGTAGTTTTAAAGAGAAAGAATGGAACTACAAAACCTAGTTCCGGATTTTTGAGATTCGTCAAGATTACGCGATTCGGACACCGATCGGGGAACTTTATCGGTAAGTCGGCAAAGATGACATCATCCTTTTCTAGAAGGATGACATAAGCGGGACATGTGGAAGGTCAAGATGGTGCCACATGGCGAAGTGCGATCCGACGGTTGAAATCCGTCTGAAAACAATTGAAGAAATTCCCACCTTGTCCTCCTTTCTTCTATAAATAGCAAGCCCTCCTCTTCTCATTTCTTCACCCCAAAAACGCAGCCTAGAGAGAGGTTTTAGAGAGAAGCTCGGAGAAAGTGCGAGCAAAGTCGAGGTAAGTTCTTGGTCCCGGTCTTTAGTTTCGGTAGTTTCTTTCGGTAGATATAGTAGGAATGCTAGATTTATCTTTAATTTTTCAAGATAGTCTAGATATCATATTTAGGGGTAAATATGATATATATTTCGAAAATATGATGAGGGAAAAGATCTGTCAAAATTCTGGAGAGATAGAGCGAAAGTAGCAAAGCTCAGGCGAAATTCCGCCGATTAGGGGTTCAGGGGCAAAATGGGAATTTGTACCTAAAATGCATGTTATGATGCTAGAAGTTGATAAATGTTATCCTTATAGGATATCTAAGATAATCGGACATTGTTGTACCGCCGTCGTCGTACATTTGTTTCACCCGCTATCAAAAATACCATTTTTAGTAAAACGTACGGTTTTAAATTAACGAAGGTACGTTCGCGTACGGTAACACTAGCTCGATATTTATTATATGCGTATATGTGCTAGGTGTATGTTATGTTTATGTGAAGTAGTTGATACCACGTGGTATGCTCATTGTACGAGGTTATGATGCTTGCTAGGTGTCGGGATACGGTTCTAGGTGTGAAATGCTTGGTGTAACGTGGTTATGTGTAGGTGTAAAACGTTTGCTAAGTGTGACATATCTTCCAGGGGCTTATATAATGTTGGGATATGCTTGTTTGTATATGATATTGTATATGTAAATATGAGGTTTACCATTACTGAGGTCCGTATGCATTGGACCTCGGCTCTTAATATAGCGTCAAGTTCGGGAGAACCGAGAATCGAGGAGAAAGGCGAAAGACGCAGGGGGGACCATTTGAAGACTTTCCTTTGTTGTTATCTTCTTTTGTAAACACCGGTACAGTGTACCGCTTCGTAAATAATCAGGACTTACGGCATTTTAAATATATGCATCGATTCTCAATTGCTCCGATCTTTACTACGATGAAAAAAAAAAAATTATACTGCTTTTGAAAATGGGATGTTACATTATCCCTTCCCCTCAAAACAAACACGTAAATGTTGTTATGAATTGCTTATGTTTTTTTATCAACGAAGGTTTTATTGGAATTATTAGATTTTTTTTTTGAAAAATTTAATAATATAATAAGTAACTTCTTAAGAAAATTCCAAACAAGCAAATGCTCCCAAAAGAGAGGGGCGGTGCTGTAAAATTACACTGAAAGCATCAGGGCAACAACAAAGTCAGAACCGCAGGACCACTTCACTCGACGCCTTGTTGACTATAGAAGGGCACGCGTAAGAGTTTCAAAAAATTAAAACCCGTTTTCACTCAAAGATTTCCTTTAAAACAAGAGAAAGCAACATCAGGAAATGCTGAAGCTGCCATTTTTGAGACCATTGCTTGTGAGCCCTATTTCTTTTTTGCTTCCATACTCATCGATCCAGGTTATTTCTTCTCTTTTGCTTGCTTTATCCCATGGATCCATCATCCTTCCTCTGTTTTGGCTTCATTTTTCACACAAAAGTTCTGCAAAAGATTTTTTTTTTTTAATGTTTTCTTCTAATCATTTGAAATATTTAATACTTTTACTTCTGAAATACAAAGTCCCATAACCTTCAAACATTATGGCTTATGGCTGGATTTGATCTATTGACTCAAATCTTCATTTATTTTAAGAACTGTTTGGAAGAGGAGGAAGTCTCTGCAGATCCCTAAGCTGACATTTTTGCGATCTTTGTGAACTATCTTTCCTTCACATATCCAGGTTCATGCTTACTTTCTTCTCTTTTTTTATTCCACTTGCTTCATCCCTTCTATTTACTGTTTTGCGAGATTTTTATGAGTTTTTAGGGTTCGTGTCCAGAAAATAATTCTGCAACTATCTGAGGTCGCTAACTTTCTCTGTTTTCACCCCTTTTTTGCTTGTCTCAAGTCAATCATTTATTAACTTCATAAACCTTTAAATCCTTTGTGGCTTTTATAGATAATCAATAATATTTCAAATATATTGCTAAATGCGCCTGTCACTTTGAGAAGATGAACCCATTTTACTATTTTGTGTGGATGTTGTGTTTAGTTTTGCGATTAGTTATGCATAAATACAGTTTTGGTGAGATAAAATCTATTTAGTTTAAATTTTAACAAGGTTATCTTTTTATTAGAATTTTTTTGTTATTTATTATTCATGCTACTCAATTTTGTATGAAATTAGTTTATCAATACATTAAGATACAAGTTTCTATAAAAAAATTGTTTAGTCATACAATCCTTTTCCTTTGTTTATTAAGTTTATTAAGTTTTTTCTAAGCACAATTTTTTCATATAAGATTTCATACTTGCTTTATTCTAAAATATGATTTCTTAAAATAATCCATTATGGAGATTTTTTTTCCTTAATAGAATTTATTCTAAAAAATAACTTCAGAAAACTACTCTAAGACATAAAAAATTAAAACAGAATCGAACAATGCCTACATTTAATTTGAGGGGTTTGACATCCTTTTCCGTACGTTTAAGCTCCTATAATTCAACTGGCTTTTTCATCTTTCTCGCGGTTGGTTTGGTTGGTTCATCTTCTTCAAAAATTATTGCATGTCATATTCAGGTAACAATCTAATAGTATATGGTATTATATATATATATATATATATATATATATATATATTATCGGGTTACAAATGAAAGGAAGTTATCTTATAATGATTTCTTATTTACAAAACTTTCAACAATATGTTACTACAAAAAATAAAGAATCCAACATGTAATTATCTTTACGTCGCTCGCATTTTGTTGTGAGATGAACGGGAAGACAAGGAAAAAAAGAGATGAAGTGTGATAAATGCAATAATAATTATCCTTCAACAATATATTGGCCTCCCACCACATCCGCCATGTTAATACAATCCCATTGATATGTTGTTTTGCTTGCTCTTTCTATCGCATTAGTTACAGGTTGTTGAAGGTCGGAACTATAAATTGCTATCTCATGGGTGGAACAATTGTTTTAACGCTCATAGAAGCTGTATTGATCCTATTAGCTTTATTAATTTCCAAAGCTATCAGATTCATCTCTCCTTCACTTTATGGTGACCAACCTGTTGTTGATGATAGGTAATTACCTTCTTCTAAATAACCTCTTACTTTTTATTTTCTTGTTTGGTTTGCTCCTATATATATAACCCAAAGTTTGTTGACGGTTTTTTTCTATTTGTAGCACTAAAGATGATGTGATTTTACCTCAAACGGCTTCTCCTCCATCTTCGCATATTGTTGTTTCTCCTCCTGCGACAAAGTATGATGTGTTCCTTAGCTTTAGAGGGGAAGACACCCGCCACACTTTTGCAAGTTATCTTTACAAATGACTTTGTAATGTAGGCATTCACACTTTTATGGATTACGAACTCCGCAAAGGAGAACATATCTCACAAGTTCTTTTTAGGACAATAGAGAAGTCTGAAATATCTATGATTATTTTCTCTGAGAATTATGCTTCTTCTACATGGTGTATGGATGAACTTGTTCACATATTGGAATGCAAGAAAAAATTTGGAAGGGATGTGATACCTATTTTCTATAATGTGGATCCTTCAAACATACGCAAACAAAATGGAACTTTTGGAAAAGGATTTAATATACTGAAGCGAAGATTTAAGGAAAACCCAACAAAACTACAAAAGTGGAGTGATTCTTTAATCAAATCTACAAGTCTATCTGGATGGAATTCCAACAGTACTAGGTAGCTTCTAAAATGTTATCTTTGTAGTTGATTTCGGGGATTTACTTAACTAATCTTTAGGATTCTAAAAATTATTGTAGTTTTTTTGTTTTATTTTTATTTTCTACCTACTAAATATGCCTTTTCTTTTGATTGACATATTTTAAAAAAAAAATAGAAATGGGTGCTAGACCTGAATTCAAACTTATTGGAAAGATTGTCAAAGACGTTTTGAGTAAGTTGAACTACAAGTCATCATTTCATCTTGAAGGACTCGTTGGTATTTCTTGCCATATCAAAAATATTGAAAACCTTCTAACTGAGGCTCGCATTATGGGAATATAGGGTATGGGTGGTGCTGGTAAGACCACACTTGCTAAGGCTATATTTCAAGTGTTGAGAGCTCAATTTGATGCTTTCTCCTTTATTGAAAATGTCAAGGAGCAATTAAAAAGAATTAGTTTGGATGAGTTACAACAAAATTGCCTCAAAGAAGTATCACCACTTTTGTGAAAAAGAGGCTTGGACGCAAAAAAAATCTTATCATACTTGATGATGTGGACAATGCAATAATAGGTGAAGATTTAACCAAAGTGCTTTATTGGTGTGGGGAAGGAAGCAGAATTATTATCACATCAGGAGACAAGCGAGTGCTTCAAAATGCATATGAAAAAACTAAAGCAAGATCCATCCAAGCAACATATCATGTTCCCGATTTGGATTTCCACGATGCCATTCATCTCTTTAGTTTGAAAGCTTTCAAGTAACATGAGCCATCAGAAGGTTACAAGGAGTTATCAAAATCAGTCATCAAATATTGTCAAGGAAATCCATTAGCCTTGGTAGTGTTAGGTTGCTCTCTCTATGGAAGAGAAAAAGAAGAGTGGGAAAGTGCTTTGGAGAAACTAGACAAAGATCCACCCAAGCACGTTGTTAATGTCTTAAAGTTGAGTTTTGATGGACTTGATGAGAAACAACAGACTATGTTTCTTGACCTAGCATTCTTAAACAATGAAAGAGTAGATATTTCTTTGAACATGATAAGAAAATTATATGACTCTTCTGCTCTTATTGAGATAAGTGTTCTTAAAGAAAAATCCCTCATTTCGTTTAATAATCATTGTCCTATTGTGATGCATGATCTTGTGAAGAAAATGGGCCTGAAAATTTCTAGGAACCAATTAATCTCTAATGCTAAAACCCCTATTCGACTATGGCGGCACGAAGACATTACTGATTTTTTCAATCGTGGCAAGGTAATGATCTATTCTATTTATTATTATTGTAATTGTTATTAGTATTATCTTCATTGTCATATTCCTTGTGATATTTTGTTTGTCTACATGTTTTTTACTCATTAAAACCTTTGGTGGCAAGTGTCAACATTTATCTTGAAGTTTCTCTGTTTTATTTTATTTAATTAGATATTCCTATAAGAGATCCTTTCTTGATTTAAATGACTAAAATTGCATTGAGGTGTAATTTATTCATCCGCCTAAATATTAAGTATAAATTAATGAGGACTATTGTGACATGTGTTATTCTAAAAGATAAAATTACTCTACAACTATTGTTCATTAAGTGATAAATAAAATGATTGACAAGATTGATTTTTCTCTTACTAATTGGTGTATTGTAAAGGAGTATATGCATACGCTCACATGAGCATGCTCTTACAATAGTAAAGAACTTAACGCTATTCAAGGAACAAATTATGTGAAAGTCGAAAACAAATAAAATATATGGAGAGGGAATAAGGCAATGTCTTCCGCTTATATAGTGCATGAGATGCGTAGAGATCTCGTTTTTCGATGTATTATTATAATTTTTCTTGTCGTTAGTCTTTAGTTATGCTTTTTTCTTTAAATAAACATGGAAAATTATGTATGTCAAGTGTTTTAAATGAATATCTGCTTCAATATCTGCACATGCAATAGCATGTAGGTATACGTAATGAGTGTGTCTACATTTTGATGAGTTTTTAGAAATTCATTTATTATTTGCAAAATATGAATTGTAGAGCTTTTTTTGATAAAATGCACAATGTCATTATTAAATTGGATATTTCTAATAGCAGATATATTTAATTGTTCTACATTATATTTTTGGCATTTTTTAGGTAATGATATTTGTTTTCCCTTTATTCACTATTACTAGGAAATTGAGGCAATTCGATGCATGTCTTTGGATGTGAGCATGATGAAAAGTATTACATTGAGGGCTAGTATTTTTCGGAAGATACGTAATTTGATATTTATTAAAATTCACAAGTCTGATTGGAGGAAGCCTTCGATGTTGAATATTCGTGGAGTTTTGGATTACCTTTCAGAAGAACTAAGGTTTTTGAGTTGGGAAGAATGTCCACTACGATATGTGCCATTACATTTCTGTGCAGAAAATCTTATGACACTTGAAATGTGTGATAGTAATATCCGACAACTTTGGAATGAAAATCAGGTATGTACAATTATTCACCTATCGTAATTTTTAAAAATGGATTGATTCAAAGATCTCATATATATGAAACATTGACCAAATAATACACAATGCAAATATTTTCTTTACTACCTTTAAATTGAGGATTAATAGCAGCCGTACTTGTTTTTGGTAGGAAACCCAATCCATCTTTTAAATGCATTGACTTATTTCCATAATAAGCTCACATTTTTGTTAAATGGCATGGGATAAATTATTGATTAAATTTTAGTTGTGTGTCGTTATCTAATGTATCAAACTCTATTTCATTTTTCAGCATTTTCCAAATTTAAAGAAAATTGATTTATCGCATTCAAAACATCTCACTGAACTGCCAGATCTCTCTCAGGCCCCTAAGATTGAAGATTTGAATCTTAGTGGTTGTGTGAATTTGGCTCAAATTCATTCTTCAACTTTACCGGTAAAGTTTCTTGATCTAAGGATTAGTGATTTAAGTATGAATGATTGTGGGCCAATTCAGATAAAGCTTGGGCGCAATATAAAAGGGAGAAGTTCAGGGTTAGTGATTCTGTCTGGTTATTTGGATCTTCACAAGTTGTCATTCTATAACTTGACAATGAAGGTGTTTGTATGTGGCAACATGTTATGTGGTGTTAGATTCAAACATGAAGTATTGCCATTGGAAGAGATAGAAGAATTGAGAAAGGAGGCACAAAGTTTGGGGTCTTTACTTCCATTTGTGAGGACAGTTAAATGGTTTGAGGGAATCGAGTTTGGGCATGATTTCAACCAACATTATGACTATTCTTCTGATTATTATGATGTTGATAAGGAGGAGAGGGAAGATAGAGGAGAAATTATGAATGGACATCAAGTGGTTACGATGTTATTAATGGAAGATGACGAAGGGGATGATTTGTTAATGGAAGATTGTTATAGTAAGAGTGTTACATTCACAAGAGTTCCTAACAGCATCACCCGCTGGTCATTATTGAAGGAATTGACAATAAGATCAATTCCACTCTCTAATGAATGTTGCAGAAGGATTAAATCTCACTTATATGTAACACTCTCTTTCCCCGACATTGTTATTCCACCATCCGCTTCACCTTGGATGAGTCTCAGTATTATGTATAACTTTGAACGTTCCTTCAGATTTTTTCACCCTGATTCTATTTATGCCACCTTAATGGTTTTGTTTGAAGAAATTTTGGGACGAATACATGGTTTAGAAGCAAGGCCTAAAGGAAGCGGGGTTAGATAGAACAGTTGGTGGGGCCATTGATTTTATCAAGGGGTGCATCATATAGTTAGTTGTATTCATCAGTAATTGTAGGGATATTATATATGATATTATTATTCACATCTGAATCAGAGTAGCCAACAGTGACTGGCAACTATATGAATTTCAATTAAAAGTTTCAGAAAATGAGATGTTTCATTATAATATTTCCCAAGCTGTATCAATTTTAATTAAAAAAAATTGAACTAAATGAATCTTATATCAATTTTATCATTAAAAGGATTTGTTTATTCATTTAAATCTTCAGCAATTCTCAATGTTAATCTTGAAGTTCTTCAGTTTAATTTGTTTCGTTGTTTTAAATTTTTTAATTAGACTTCACATCCTTTTTAAGAAAATGACTGAAATTGTTTGGGCCATGCATTTGTGTTCGGTGTGATTTATTAATCTTCTAAATGAACTTTGAAGTATTTGGAAATATGGTACGAGTAACAATAATACGAGTAGTATATTAACTTGAGTTGCCACTCACATTAATTTTATTTACGGGTTGTTCATATTTTTAGTTATACTCATGAGTTGTAGGGATTAATTTTATCATATTATTTAAATTACTCATACTTATGTTTATCAAATATGACTTGTATAATTTACGGAGGCATTTCATAATGGCTCTGTTATGAGTTACTGTTCTTTTGTGTATATAACTTATATTTATAGAGTACTGGACAAATAATCTTCCATTACCATATTTAGACTCTTCAATTCCATTGTACGTTTCTCTATATATGTGTATAATTGGCTTGTTTCTTTATTTGCTTTCTTTCTCTTGCCAACCTTTTTGGGTCTAAGTGTTGAAGTAATAATATATAGATCACCATTAGGAGATGTGCTCACATTTATTGTCTAATAATGTCTCGAACAAGATTGCTTCCAATAATTTTTTACAAAATTATGTTCATTAAATTAGTTAAGACCCTACCTCATAGCCCAATGGACTAACAAGCAAGTTTAAGTCTAAATCTATGTACTAAAGCTTCTACTGACTTTTGGGTTTTGACAACCGAAAAAATTAAATGCTTATTTGTTTTCCTATCCTGAAGACACTTTTCTGTTTTTTAAAACAAAAAGAACTTGTTTAGTAATTTATTTTTAGGTAAGTGCTTTATAAAACAATGAACAATAATCAGTTTCAAAAAAAAAAAGGACAACTTTTATATGTTTTCTTATTTTTCATTCTTTTATTGTGTAAAATTGGGCAATAAGTGGAGAGCCCTATCTTCCTTTTAGATTGATATGACATGAGCTTTCATCTCTTAAAATTAAACTCGCCACTCTCATGTTTCAATTTGCTTTTCCACTTTATTCTCCAGCCAGCTTAGGGCTCATCGAACCTGATTCTAAGAACAATTATTTTAAACAAGTTTCTAATTTTTTGTTCTCAAATGTGATTTTTTTTTTTCCAAACAATATATCACCCGAATGGATCCCCCCCCCCCCCAAAAAAAAAACTTGGATCAAAAATCAATTTTTTTAAACTATTATAAGAAAAAAGTTTTTATAAAAAAAAAACAGAAAATCAAACCAGCCATAACTTGATTGTTATCCTAAATCTCTCAGCACATACAACTATCATGAGACTTCAATAGTTTTTAATTCTATGCTGCCTAACTTGACTATCAATATTTTTTAAAATCACGCAAATCTTTCCTATCATGAAACTTCAATAGTCCCTTCATCTTTTCTGGAATTACATTCTTTTGAAGGATAAGAATTCTTTGGTTTGACTTCTGATCGAAGCCATGACCGTTCTCAAGGTAGTCATAAAAATTGCAAAAATGAAAAGATATTTAGTTTCTTGGTAAATGGATGGTTTGTTGGTAAAATAGAGATATATTTACTAATCTTGTATTGTCACCTTAGGGTTGTTGCTTAAAGATTGATTCTCATTATGTGTAGCAAGAGATTGTGCATCTTAATGAGAAGAGAAGCTTGATTTTGACTTGAGAGAGCGTGTCAAGTGTTTTTGAACCCCAGACTAACACATATATGTATTGAAATGCTATTAGAGAGGAAATTAACCAAGTTTTATGAAATACAAAAAGGGGAAAAAGAACCCTAGGCTTTATTATCCTTGAAGTCAAAGAGTCATTTGCCTTTATTAATTTTATGTTTTAGAAATAGTCTTTAAACATTCTCATTCCAACTCAAAACTTTGTTCTAGCTCAACTTGATTAAATTCACTAAGCATCTTGCTTGACCAATTTGTCAAACAAATCCTCGTATGAACGATACTTTACTTATCACTTTATTACTTGCGAAACTCGTGCACTTGCGAGGCGAACAAAGACACTCTTGACAGTTTCTCAAGTTATCTCAATGAAGCACTTTGCGATGCAAACCTTCAAACTTTTATGGATCAAAAGCTCCACAAAGGAGAGCACATCTCACCGCTTCTTTTCAAAACAATAGAGGAATCAGAGAAATTTTTGATCATTTTCTCCAAAGATCATGCTTTTTCTACATGGTGTATGGATGAGCTTGTTCATATTAGGAAATGTAGGGATAAATACCAGAGGGTTGTCATCCCTATTTTCTATGATGTAAATCCATCAAATGTCTGCAAACAAAATGCAAGTTTTGGAGATGGATTTGCTAAGCTTAAGCAGAGATTTAAGCACAACCATGAAGAAGTGCAGAAGTGGACTAAGGCTTTGATCCAATCAACAAATCTCTCTGGGTGGGATTCAAAAAATATCAGGTACCTTATACTCATTCTTCACTTATATTTTCTTTCTTTAATTTGGGCATTAAACATGATCTTTCTTTTAATTTATATTTGTGGTAGGCCTGAATCCAAACTCATTAAAAAGATTGTCAAAGATATTTTGAGCAAATTGAATAGCAAGTCATCCTTTCATTTTGAAGGATTAGTTGGGATTGATCATCGGATTCAGAAAATTGAAAGTGAGACTCGCATTGTGGGAATATGGGGCATGGGTGGTATAGGTAAGAGTACCCTTGCTAGAGTTGTATTTAAATACAAGTTGAAAACACAGTTTGAAGATTTCTCCTTTGTTGAAAATGTTAGAGAACAACTAGCTGTAGTTGGATTTGAAAGGTTACAAAAAGAATGCCTGAAAGAATTAATAAAAGATGAGGACATTAATGTCTTCAACATAAATCCACTTATGTGAGAAGTAGGCTTAGACGTAAAAAAAATTCTTTTGATACTTGATGATGTAGACAATTAAATGCCAGCTGAAGATTTGACTGAAGTGTATCATTGGTTTGGAGAAGGAAGTAGAATTATTATCACATCAAGAGACATGCAAGTACTTCATAATGGTTCTGCATTTTCTACATATTCTATTCCAAGAATGGATTTTCATTATACCCTTCATATCTTTAGTTTTAAAAGCATACAAGCAAAATAAGCCATTTGAAGATTATGTAGAGTTATCAGAATATGTAGTGGAATATTGTCAAGGAAATCCATTGGGCCTTGTAATGTTGGATTCTTTTCTCCAGGGCAGAGGAAATGAAGAGTGGGAAAGTTATTTGGCAAAAATAAAAGAATTGAAGCTCCACCCAAGTACATTGTTGATGTTCTGAAATTGAGTTTATTGAGTTTTGCTGGACTTGATGAGCACCAAAAGAATATGCTTATTGACATAGCTTTTTTCATCAAGGAAGGAGTTGAAGTTTCTTTCAACTTAATAAGACAATTATATGGCTCTTCCGTTGATATGGAAATAAGTGTTCTTGAAGATAGACCCCTAACTTCATTTGATCATAATGGCTACATTGGCATGCATGATCTTGTGAGGGACATGGGCATTGAAATTGCTAAAGGACAGTCATTCTCTAATCCTAAAGGCCCTCGGGACATTTATGATTTTTTCATTAGTAATGAGGTAATAATTTATTATTTCTATTGTTATTTTATCTCATTTTCCGTGGTATTCTGGTAATTTTTATGTAATAATAGTTCTTTTTTTTTTTCTTGACATGCTTACTAGGTGCCTACATCAATCCGAAGTTTTTCATTGAACATAAGCAAGATAAAAAGGATTCCATTGAGAGTTAATGACCTTTGAAAGATACATAATTTGATATTTCTAAAAATTTATTGGTCTGATTGGAGGGAACCTTCAAAGTTGATTATTGGTAAAGATATGAGTTATCTTTCAAATGAACTAATTCAGGATTGTTGGGAAGAATATCATTTACCATAAGTGCCATTAAGCTACAGCGCAGAGAATCTTGTTGAGCTTCAAATTCCCATCAGGCAACTTTGCAAAAGGACATCAAATATTTATCTTTTTTCCTTGATAATTCTAAACGCCTCTTTGAACTTTAATGGGCCTGTTTGGGTTGGCGGTAGGAGCGGTGGCTTAAAAGCTATCTGACTTTAAAAAAAGCTCGATAGGAAAAAAGTCAGGTTATAGATAATGATTTGTGTTTGGATTGATGGTGGTAGAAGTGGCGGGGCCCACGTCAAAAAAGTTTGAGAGAATTATGGAAAAAGTTTGGATTCTAGAGCTTTTTCCTTAACCCAGCTTTTGAGCTTTTTTGACTTAAAGTTTAGCCAACGCAATGGGCAATCCAAACAGGAAAAATTTAGCTTTTTTCTCACTGGGTCGTTGGCTTAAAAGCCACTGAAATTTTTACACACCAACGCTGAAAAATAAGCCACTTTTAGAAATCTCATGCATCAAACATTTACCAAATAATTCATGATGCAAATGTTCCCTATTTGAGTGCTCCCCCTCAACTCGGAAAAAATTGCATGTTAGTTGTGCAAGTTTGAGCATATTACCCTCATTAGCCCTTGAGATTTTGCAACCCCTACATATCTGGACCAAATTTACTAATGACCAATTTTTGAAGCTGTATGGACTTGTTATTTTTGTTTTTTCCCCTTAAATCCCGTACTCTTCCAAATGCATGGACTTACTTCATTTATAATCCCCTGTTTTTATTTGTCATGAGAGAATTCATGATTAAATTGTGGAGTTATCTAGCATAACACGGAGGAGAAAGCAGCATGGCGGAGCCATTAAGAAGAGAAGTGGATAATGATAATGAAGAGAGAATGACATTGGAAGTTGAAGAGTATTTGTTAAGGGGACAAGCAGAGTATTGTACAAGTAGCACTAATACTAGTGTATTACTACCTACACAACCAATACTACACATGGATCCATAAACCAAGACGTAAAGCATCAAAAGTCATCACCTGCTGATACTTTTTCTTGAAAACCATAAAAGAAACAAAATGGAGTCCTGATTTATGCGAATGGAAAAATAAACAATGAAATTTTCCAGCCAATTCTTGCCTTATGTCTATACTATACACAAGCATGTCCCATTTCGTTGCTGCTGCAATATCATTATTATTGCCATCCCATATCATTGCTTCTTTATCCAGTGAGATTCTTATTATCACAAGTTGAATCCTCCTGCAACAACCATATTCTTCAACTGATTTCAACATTGAAATCCCAGGAATAGTGTTCCAAACATCACACCCAATAGTCTCACTTCTCTGTAATGTCACTTGTATCAATAGTGGCTACCGTGTGATGCTATTAGGAACTCTAATCTATTACTTCTTGTAGTACTGCTACAACAACATTCCATTATTTCTGTCATTATGATCTCATCTTCAATCTCTAGCTAGAGGCTTACTTTTTCAATGAGAAGATATATAATCTGTGATTACCTCCTCTGGTTTTCTCTTTTCTTCAAGCTCCATTGATGGCTTTCTCACCATCGCTTTGAGTTCATTGACTACATATTTGGTATAGATATTCTTAAGCTCTCCATGTTCAGAAAGAAAGTTGAAAAGTTCGCTGAAATTTCCAAACTCAGTAGGATCTAACCAGCGAAGTGAATTAACAAATGGGAGTAAAGACAAGACAACAGTAGGAGGAGGAATAATTATTAGTTAACGGAGCAGGAAATTAAAGAATTGATATGGGGGTTATTTAGAAGCAGTTGTAATTACCTCTCATCAACAGCAGCAGGATGGTTATCATGAAGTGAAAGAGAGATAAATTTGAAAGCTTTGTTAGTTGCCATAGCTAATAAGATCAAGAAACATTCTGATAGTTAAATCCATGGGATGCAAATTTTTCGCTTCAGCGTTCAAATTCAGCAATCAAATAGCAATCAGCAACGAGAAGAAAACAAAGGGAGAGAATAAGGAAATGAACTATAAATCTATATAAAATCGCTGCTCTCTTGATGAGAATTATTAAAGGTGTGTTTGCATTGCCCAAGTCCGTGATTAAAGAAGGAGGATTTTAGTTAGCCCTAGGGATGCCTCTAAAACTTTAAAAACTTTATTGTACCTTTGAAGTTAAAATAAAATTAAGTTTTGGGGGTGAAAAGATATTGAGGGATGCAAAGGATCCAAACTCCTCTTTTACTTTTTTATTGAAGTTAAAATAAAATTAAGTTTTGGGGGTGAAAAGATAATGCTCTTATTTTATTTGTCTTATTTATTTGTCTTATGAATTTTCATATTTAGATTGTAAATGACCAAAATACTACCTCCGATTCTAATTATAGGAACATTTTTGTAGTGCAAATTTGTATAATTACAAAAGTAGATTCTTTTATAATTTACCTTGTAAATGTGTTTATTTTTTTCTTGTAAATAGTCAAAATGTTTTAATTCCCTAGATTCTTTTAAATCTCTTTATTTACCTTGTAAATGTGTTTATTTTTCTTGTAAATAGTCAAAATGTTTTTAATTTCCTAGGTTCTTTTGAATACCTTTATTTGTATTGTACATGCCCTTATTTATCTTATAAATACCCTTATTTATCTTATAAATGCTCTTTTGAAAAAGAAATTAAAAAAAGGACATCGTTGTTTTTTCACTCACAAAACTTAATTTCATATTAGTTCATAAAGTGCAATGAAATTTCAGAAAATTTTAGGGGTTGACTGAAATTATATCAACTCGGGCTCTGTGAAAATTTTCCATTTAAGAAAGACAAGACACAAGTTGGTCATTAAAACAAACTAGTATAAATTACTTTATTCGATGATGTAGTAATATAGGGTTAAAGTGCAATCCACCCCTCCACGTTTTCAACTTGTCTCAACTTTCATCCAAACGTATTTCTTGGCACAATTTCCGTCCGGTTGTTTTTTAATGGGAAAATTACACTCAGGTCCCAAGGAAGGGAATTAATCGTAATAAAGTCCCTTGAAATCATGAAATTACATAGAAGTCCCAAGGGACCTGGTTGTAATTATTTGTGAATGTAAAATTACTATTTTGCCCTTCTCTCTCTCTTGTCTCTCTCCTCTTTCCCTTTTTCCTCTCTCTTTTCAAAAGTTGTTGTTAATATATGCATTTTATGTTGTTAATTTAAGCATTTGTTGTTATAAATATTTGTGGAAGTGAGAGAAAAAAATTCAGGTTTTTCAAAAAGTTGTTGTTAATATGTGCATTTTATATTGTTAATTTAAGCATTTGTTGTTGTAAATTTTTCGGAAGTAAAGAGATGAAAAAATCTATGTTTTCAAAAGTTGTTGTTAATATATGCATTTTATGTTGTTAATTTAGCATTTGTTGTTTATAAATAGCATTTCCGGAAGTTGTAAAAAATACGGGTTTTAAAAGTTGTTGTTAATAAATTTTATGTTGTTAATATATGCATTTTATGTTGTTAATATAGAAGGGCAAAATGGTAATTTTACATTCACAAATAATTACTTCTGTGTAATTTCATGATTTCAATAGACTTTATTGTAATTAATTCCCTTCCTTGGGACCTGAGTGTAATTTTCCCTTTTTAATTGGTACAATTGGACGGTTGACTGTTAGTTGACTCAATCTTGCTTATGTGGCATGCCATGTGGCATCTTTCTTCCTTGTGTGTTTGCCACCTCACCATTTTCTTTGATTAATATTAAATCATTAATCAAATCAGAAATATCACGCGTGAAAACCAATCACAAAACCAACCATTACACGTGTTAAAAAATAAAATAAAATAATCCAACATTCTCTCTTCTTCTTCCCCCCATTTTGTACGCATAAACCAACCGCAAAATCAGCCATTATCAACAAAACATCATCAAATTCAAACTAATATATCATCATCTGTAAAAAAAAAAAAAACTTAGACCCCAAAGTTCATCAATCCTGACCCCAAAGTTCATCCAGAACTAAATGGTCAAGAATCCAAATCACACAACAAACTCAATACCAATTTCCTGAAGGAAGAAATCAAAAGATAAAAATGCCAACAAAATATATTAATCCTAACCCAAACCCAAAACAAATCTAGGGTTGAAAAGGGGTTCGTTGAAGAAGAGGCCAATGATGAAGGCTGCGTTCGTGATTGCCGTCCGTGAGCTGTCGAAGTGCCATCGAACATTTTCATGATTTATCACAGATCTGTGAAAGGAAGGAAAAGGAGCGGCGATGGACGACGTCGACATTGATGGACGAAATCGTCACCATCGTCGATCAAATCGACCACCCCGTCAAGCGGCAGTGAGATCTCAGTCACCACTTTCCTCTGCCACGATATGCCGCTTTCCTTCCTCAGCCACGATCTGCCATCGTTCAAGCGGCTGTGAGATCTCAGTCTTCCTCCTACCTTAAAAAACTCAGCACCAACAGATCTGAGAGGAGGAAGAGTGATGGTTGTAGAGTTGGCATTGGGTGGGTGACGGTGATGAGGGAGCGGGATCGGACTGATTGTGAAGGCAAGAGTCTGAGAGCTGCCATGGCCGATGGTGAGTAAGGAGACCACGTGGGTGATGAGTCAAATTATTTAGACACACCTAGCACTAATATGTAGGGCCCACATGATGCATTTAACGCCGTCTTGCATTTCAGTTAGCCAGGGCTTCAATTGCAGCAATTTTAAAACAACAGAACGGAAATTGCGCCAAGAAATACGTTGGAACGAAAATTGAGACAAGTTGACAACGTTTGTCTATAATACCCTTTGCCTAGTTATTTTCACTCCTTCACACACATGGGCGTGCACACACACCAATTTAAATGATTAGATATAGGGCTTTTTTTAATGTAAAATCAGTAATCACACAAAATATAACTATTGCAAGTAAATTTAACTAATGTTCTTGGTTAGGTATGTACAGAGTTAGAGGGGTATCTAGAATTTCCCTTTCACATTTATTTGAATATAAGGGGAAATGTGTCAAAATGAAGAGCAAAACAAGTCACTCAAACAAAAAAGAGCTAAACAATGTATTTTGAATCAAGAAAACTCTCCTGTAAGTATCTTCTATTTGAATCCATACACTACATTCGAGGGGGGAAAAATAGAGTCTACGAGTTCAATGATGATACACACGTGCACACAAAACCAATACCTACACATCCATCCATAACGCAAAGCATCAAAAGTTATCACCTCATGATTCTTCTTCTTGAAAACCAAAAAATAACCCAAAAAGAGTCATGATCTAAGCGAATGGGAAAATGAAAATTGAAATCTCTAGCCAACTCTTGCCATATGTCGATACTAAACTCAGGCATGTCCCATTTTGTTGTTGCTGCTGCAATATCATCATTGCCACCTCGTATCGTTGCCACTCTATCCCGTGAGATTCTTATATCTATCACAGGTTGAATCCTTCTGCAACAAGATTCTGGAGGTGATTTCAACATAGAAATCCCAGGATTGTTCCAAACTTCACACCCGGTAATATCACTTTTCTGTAGTGTCACTTGTGTCAATAATGACCAGCGTGTGATGCCATTAGGAACTCTTGTTAATCTATAACCAGTACTGCTACAATAACATTCCTTTTCTGTCATCGTCTCTTCTTCGATCTCAAATGGCTTCCGTTCACCATGATAAGAAATATAATCTCTGTTTACCTCCTTTGTTATCATCTTTTGATCTTCAGGCTCCAACGGCTTTCTTGCCATTGCTATGAGTTCATTGAATACTTCTTTGGAACGGTTTCTGGTAATCTCTTCATGATGAGAATGAAAGTGGAAATGTTCGTTGAAATTGCCAAACTCAATAAGATCTGACCAGCGAGGTGAAGTAACAAATGGAAGTAAAGACATCAAATTTGACTTTGAACTCTCAAAATTGTTCATGCACTGATCTGATAATATCTTTGAGAAAAATACTCTCACAAGCTTAACACGAAACCCAGAGACATTATTGCCGTCGTTTGAGATGAAGAGCTTCACAGTCAACTTATAGAAAGACGAGTTGATAAGATCCAGAAAATTGTAGACAGCTACTAACCCTGAATCTCCCTCCTTAACATTGCCTCCAATGTCTATACGTCTTAGGTCTGTGCAATCTCGTATGGCTAGAATTGAAAGCTTGCACAGGCTCCTTGAAGAATAAATTTGAGTCAAATTCACACATTCATCAAGATATATCACACTTAGGTTGGGGGCTCCAGAGAGATTTGGAAGCTCAATCAGATGTTTTGAGGCAATTAAATTCATTACTCCTAAATTTGGGAAATGCTGAAAAGAGAAACAACCGAAATCAATTACGACCTCTTATCCATAATACAATATCTACTTAACTATTTTGAGTAGATTAAGGAAATCAGTTATTTGTAAAAAATGTGCATTAGTTTTCTTAAAATACCCTCTTAAATCATTTACATTTTAACTATCATTTAACGCAAACTCCCTTAACATATGCAATCAAGAGGATAGGTAAGAAACAAAATAGAAAATACAGAGGCAAAATGGATAGAGATCTTATATTTAAAATCAAATCCAACCCTCAATTAATTCTTACATTCTAGATCAGAGGTAGTACGTAACAACTAAACTTTTTTTTATTAAGAAAGCAATTATCTGATGGATATTTGGTAGCCAAGATATCTAAAAGCGAATTGATGTGATTATATAGAGTGTCAAACAACAATCCTCTATGTATAGATTGTGCCGAAAATGCCATGTACCTGATCTGCATCCCAAAGTTGTTGGAGATGATTATGAGGCATTTCAAGTTCTACAAGATTCTCTACACAAAAACTCAATGGCACAGATGGTAGAGGATAATCTTCCCAAAAGAAAAACCTCAACTCTTCAGGAAGATTATCAAGAGCTTCAAAAATATACACTTTTGAAGGCTCTCTAAAATCAGACCTGTAAAACTTTAATGATCTCAATCCCTTCATCTTTTGGAAGGCATTAGCCTCCAAAGTTATTTCTTTTGTCTTGCATGTATCCAAAGATATGCATCGAATTACCCCACTCCCCTAGTCAAAAAATACATATATCACATAAAAAGTTTCAAAATTGAATAAGGAAAGAGGAAACAATATATAGAAAGTGATTCTAAATTGAGAACTTAGTACCTTCTTATTGATGAAAAAATGATAAATATCATTGTGTTTCCAAAGTCGAATAGGTCTTTCAGGATTAACATTCAATTGTTGTCTACAAATTTCTTCACCCATTTCTCTTACAAGATCATGCATCTCAATTCCACCAAATCGATCCATCGAAATGAGAGATCTTTCTTTGAGAACATTTATCTCAATATACACAGGGAAGTCATAGAAGTCTCTAATAAAGTTTAAAGAAATATTATAACTTGTTTCCCTCGATAAATGTGTCAAGTCAAGGAACACGTTCTTTTGCTTCTCATCAAGTCCATCAAAACTCAATTTGAGCACAATAAAAATGTCCTTATGTTGTTTTAATTTTTCCAATGCACTTTCCCAGTCTTGCTTTGTTCTACCATAAAGAAAGCAACCCAACACTACAAGAGCTAATGGGTTTCCTTGACAATAACCAACAACCAAATTTTACAACTCCAAATAGCTTTTAAATGGCTCACTTTGCTTAAATGCTTTCAAACTAAAGAGATGAAGAGCATGATAGAACTCTAACTTCTCAACATGATATGCTGCAGATGCAGAAACATTCACAAGCACTTGCATGTCTCTTGAGGTAATAATAGTTCTACTTCCTTCTCCAAACCAATCACACAATTTGGCTAAATCTTCAATTGTTAATCAATGGTCCACGTCATCAAGTATCAAAAGATTTTTTTTGCATTGCAGCCTACGTTTCACAAAAGTGGATTTCATGTTGTAGACGTGAAGGCCCTCATCTTTTAATAATTCTTTAAGGCATTCTACCATTAACTTGTTCAGTCCAATTCTTACTAGTTGTTCTCTTACATTTCCAACAAAAGAGAAAGATTCAAATTGTGCTTTCAAATTGTGAAACAAAGCTTTGGCCAGTGTGGTCTTACCTATACCACCCATACCCCATATTCCCACAATTCGAGCATGAATCAATAGTTCTTCAATTTTCTCAATTTGATCATTAATGCCCACGAGTCCTTCAAGATGAAATGATGACGATGTACAATAGTTCAGATTGCTCAAGATATCTTTGACAATTTTTTTAATGAGTTTGGACTCAGGCCTAGCACAAATTCATTTTTTTAAGAAAAAAGAAGTTTAATAGACAGAAAAATCAAGTGTAAAAAATGCTGGGACAATGTGAAAGAGCCATGAAATCAAAGTGGATGAGCAAAATTAACATTTCATCCGGTATTAAATGTAAAAAGTAGTAAAGATTAGGTTTACTCTAATCCTAAATGTAACCTCTATCATATTTGTCTCATAAATTTATTATTTTATTTTTTATACTATTCTTATTGATTGCATATATTAATGGGTTTTCTCTCGAGGGATAGTTCTAATATTACCTCCAATCATTAATACAAGATCTAGTTTGTACTACAATTTGCTTGCATGCACTACAAAGTAGTTCTTATATATTAAGGACTAGAGTTAGTATACTACAAATGATTATAAATGACATTTTTGGGAAACTAACACATTTTTTTATAAATAACTAACTTAACTAAATTTTTTAAATCTCTGTAAATTTCTTATCTAATTCCTATATTTTAGGGAGGGAGGGAGTACTAAAACACTATTAGTTGATGAACAAAGCTCTGTGTGTGTGTGTGTGTTTTTTTTTTTTTTTTTTTTTTTTGGGTCTATACAAGGAACATGATCAACACAAGAAGGTACCTGGTATTCTTAGAATCCCATCTAGAAGAGAGGCTTGTTGATTGGGACAAAGCATCTTTCCATTTCTGTAATTTGTTTGGGGTGTCTTTAAATCTTTGCTTTAGTTTAGCAAATCCATCTCCAAAGCTCCCACTTTGTTTGCTGACATTTGATAGATCAATTTTGTAGAAAATAGGAATCACAACCCTTCCAAATTTCTTCTTGCATTCTAATATGTGAACAAGCTCATCTAGACACCAAGTTGATGAACCATAATCTGAAGAAAAGATAATCACAGATATCTTTGATTCTTCAATGGTTCTTAGAAGAACTGGCGAGATATCTTCTCCTTTGTGGAGTTTGTGATCCATAAAAGTTTGAATGTTTGCTTTGCAGAGTGCTTCATAAAGATAACTTGCAAAATTGTTGCGAGTGTCTTCTCCTCTGAAGCTAAGGAATACATCATATTTGATAGTTGGATGAGCATCATCAGCAACAATATGAGAAGACGGCAAACAAACTGTTGAAATTGAAACATCATCGCCTTTACAACTATACATATAGAAACAAGAGACGGATAATTATTAGTTAATGTAGCAGGAAAATAAAGAATTGATATGGGAGTTAGTTAGAAGCAGTTACCTCTCATCAACAGCAGCAGGATGGTTTTCATGAGGTGAGGGAAAGATAAATCTGGTAGCTTTATTAGTTGCTATAGCCAATAAGATCAATAAAGCTTCTATGAGCGTTAAAAGAACGGTTACACCCATGGGATGCAAATTTTTGCTTCAACCTTCAAATTCAGCAACCAAATAGCATGAAAATTATGAGCAATAAATGAATTAATTTAGGGACTGGGAAAAAGAGCTACCTGTCGTCAGAAGCGAGATGAAAACAAAAGGAGAGAAGAAGGGAATGAAATGGTTGCTTTATATATAAATACAAACTATACAAACTGCTGTTCTTGATCAGAATTAAACCTGTATTTGCATTGCCCAAGTGGGTGATTAAAGAAAGAGAAGACGCAACCATAAGTTAGTATTACATTAAGATTAATTCTATGCCGCCTAACTTGACTATCAATACTTTTTTTTTAATAATTGAATCTATCCTATCCTATCACGCTTTAATTATATATATATTATTATAATATATATAATATAATTGTTTTTTCCCATAATATATATAATATAATTGAAAACAAGTTATTGTCCTTAATAGTTAAGTTCTTTTGGCAATAATTTGCCTAATTAATATTTTGCTGTATTATTTTGGTAAGTAGCTGCGTATCCAACATCTTGATCTGACAATAACTAATATTAAGTGCGCCGGTCGTTTTCTAATTTCAATTTACCTCATTTCTAATATTTATCTTGTAAATATCTTTATTTGTCTTTTGAATTCTCTTATTTCTTTTGTGAATGATCAAAATTTTCTTATTAACTCCTTATTTTTCCTTGAATCCTTTTATCTATCTTGTAAATGCTATAATGAAAAAAATAAAGTAAGGACATTATTGTTTTTTTTCACTGAAAAGATTTAATTTCATTTTGATTCAAGGGGTGCTAATCAAAATCTTTTGAGGTTAACAAAAATAAAATTGTTTCCATAAGGTTTTAAGTGATATTTTTCCATTAAAAAAATATTGAAACAATAGAGAGAAAGAAGACTAGTGGACTCACAGTGTAAAAGATAAGGCATCCCAAAAATTCATGATTCACAAATAAGTGGGAGGTGGCGTATTTGGTCCCCTTTAACCTTAAGTTATTATTGTGTGCAATAAAGAAAACATGTTGTTGACCAAAACAAAAATAATAAAGAAAACATCACAAAAAGTTAAGATTCACAAAAAAGTGGGCCCTGCAGAGTGTAAGTTTTTTCCAAATGCATAAATGCAACGAAGCACCACAGCAATCCACAAAAGTCACAATTGCTGACGACTTGATTTGTTGACTAAAAAAGGGCACGCGTGGTATAAGAAAGAAATGAGTTTCATTTCACTTCTTTCTTTTTTTTTTTTAAAAGGAAGAAGTTTCTTTCACTCAAAAAAAAAAAAGTAAGGAGTTTTAAAAAATAAAAGTGTAAAACCCATTTTCACCAAAAGCTTTCCTTTAAAAATATGTATCTAAAAACGGGCAATTTAATTTACTTTAAAAATCGTTATATATGTATGAACGACGAAAAATTTCATACTCGTTATAATTTTCTCTCATATTTTTTAGAGACATGGTCATTATGGATGCATTATCTCTACCACTCTTTGTTTAGGGATTGATAAAAATGTAATCGTTTGGAGTTCAAGTTCTTTATTAATGGCACTTTTGCTTGTGCTCACATTTTCACTAATGAATAAAGTGTTAGGTAAAAGTAACTAACGTTTTTATTTTTGTTTTGGCCCATCAGAATTTAATAAATGGTCTCTTAAATTGCTTATGTTTAATTTCTTTCATTAATCAAGATGTGATTGAATTTTTTATGATAAATTTAATAATATAATAATTTTTTTAAAAGACGTTTGAAATTGTTAAAACACACTTTATAACAAGGATATGTACATAGTACAAGTGTTTAATTAGTGCTATGCGTTTATTATTATTAATCTTTATTCCATTAGGATATATTCCATTTTTGGGATAAAAATCATTATAGATAAAATCCAAACAGGAACATAGCTTCAGGAAAGTTACATATTGTTTTTTGATTCGATGGAAGCGATTGAAAACATCCAAAAAAATTCAGGATAGGTTTCACCCAGTTATTGAAGTTTCAGAAGATGTAAAAAACCTGCTCATGCATGATCATTTAGATTATATAAAAGGAATATATTTAATTGTTCTATTTGTTATTTGATCACTTTTAAGATATTAATAATGTTTTCCCTTGATTTGATCTATCTAATGATTTCAATCTATCGATTTCTTTACTTCATTTAGTTGGGTCTGTAGACACAGCATTACGTAATAACTTCGAAGGATACGAGACAATTGAGGAGTTCATTTTTCTTATTGATGATTTTTACTTGTGCTCTAGTTCTCACTGGTGAAAAAAGGCATATGTAAAAGAAAATAATGATTTTTTATTTTGACCCATCTTAACTTACGAGTAACATGGAACTTACTATCTTTTCTTAATCATATCAAAATTTATCAAAGGATGCTTTTAAGTTTTTGTGGATTTTTTTTTTTTTTTTTTGATTTTTTGTGATCACATTCTTTCTTACCATCCAGACTTGGTATAAAAAAAGATGCTCATTACAACCATATTATCCTAAGAATCAAATCATGATACACAAATGAATGGGCCATCAAATTTTAAGTTTTTACAAAAACAAAAAGTGAGTGCTATACAACTACAACGAAATTTCACAAAAGCCACGTACGGCAGACGACTTGACTTGTGGGTCATTGACCACAAAGTTTTGTACGACCTCATTTCCCTATTATTAAATGCCTTCTAATTTATTTTTTTTTTCATAAGATACCTTAATAATTTCAATAGACATTTAATATTTTTTTTGTATAATAAGGATGATGAAATATAGTAGAAATTATATCATGTGGTAGTTTTAGTATGTAATTAATATGAGAAATGTTAAAAATCACATGAACTTTACGATAAATATTACTATCTCAAGTTTTTAATACATGAGTTAGATAAGATAATCACTTTAATCCTAAATATAGAACACTTGTGAATTTTTCATATATTAATAGACAAAACATGTGAAATGTTTTTCTAAATAGTACTTTTTAAAGAAGTATGACATCTTTGCTTTTATTTTTGGGGCCAGTGGTGTGTTTATTATTTAATTTTTATAAAATTAGGATAGATCCTATATTTTAATCTTTGGGTCATCATATTGTCTGATTTCATGGGAATGATTAAAAAGTGAAAATATCCAAAATATTCATGATATACTCTAATAAGTGCCCCTATTGTGTAATTTCCCAAAAGCGTAAATACAGCGAAGCAACACGGCAATCCACATAAATCATAAACGCGGACGACTTGACTTGACTTGTTGACCACACAAAGAGCTTGTTTGGATAATTTCAAAACTTAAATTTTGAGAAATATTTGTCAAACAGTACAAAAAATGTTCAGAAGTCATTCTACACCAAAATTAGGTTTTGCATATAAAACCTAGGTTTAGGATATAAAACCTAGGTTTTGCAAAAATCTCTTTTTTTTTTTCATATTTTTCTCTCTTCTCTTTCATTATCAATATTTTTTTAAGATCAATCAATATCCTTAAGTATATTTTTTAGACTCCATCAAGAAAATTTGAAATATTTTTTCAAGCTTAGTCTTTGCCCTGAAATATTTTTTTAATATCCTAAAATAAATTTGTTAAACCATGAGAAGTAGTTTTTATTGCTAGTCAGTATCCTTAAAATATTTTTAGTACTTTCAATACCTTGAAATATTTGTTTTTCCCCAAAATCAGTCATACCCTAAAATATTTTTTCAATATCATAAAATGAATTTTTACGACCATGAGAATTATTTTTTAATACCAATCAGTATCCTTAAGTATATTTTTAATATTAGTCAAGTATCCTAAAATATTTTTTCAAGATCAGTCATTACCCTATAAAAAATTTCAAGATCAGTCATTACCTGAAATATTTTTTCAATATCCTAAAATAAATTTTTAAGATCATGATAAGTAATTTTTAATACCGGTTAATATCCTTAAGTATATTTTTAGTACCGATCTTACTATAAAATATTTTTTCAATATCCAAAAATAAATTTTTAAGACCATTAGAAAGTATTTTTTTAGTACAATCAAGTATTCTTAAGTAACTTTTTAATACTCATCGACCATAAAATATTTTTTCAAGATTAGTCATTACCCTGAAATATTTTTTTAAATATTCTAAAATAAATTTTTAAGATCATGAAGTATTTTTTTAGTACTAGTCACTACCCTTAAGTATATTAATTTTATACATAAATTTATGTCTTTTTTGTATTTATTATGAAATTTAATGTTAAAAATATTTAAAATACAATCTTATCCTTTATATGCAATTATACCAAAAGTTAATGTCCTTTTTGGTAAATTTGGCTCTGAAAAACTATTCTAATAACAATATCCAAACACTATCATGTTATCAAATTAAAATCACTTTTTTCAATAATATATTCTACAAAAAATTATTCTGAAAAAGTCATTTTATTTCATAAATCCTAAAAGCTATTCTCCAAAAATTAAATCCAAATAGAGGCATGCATGATATAAGAAAATAAGGAGTTTTTAAAAAAATAATGGTTTAAGTAAATTATGTCCAAGAGTTTTTATTAAGAAATATATTGTGTTGGAAGCTTCTTTAGATTCAAGGTTGCCGTAAAAGTATTGAAATAGAGTAATGTTGCTCATTCCCGTTAAAAATAGTAACAATCAACATCAATTTTTTTACGGTTAACATTAATTTTTTACGAGGATGGAGCAATATACTATTGCTACATTTTAAAACTTTCGAGGTGATATTAAACAAAAAAAAATTAGGACAATATTAATACGTATTTAAGGCATTCGAAGGGACATTGAACTCATAAAAACTTCTGAAACAATTTTGCTTCTTAGCGAAAACTTCAATAATAAATTTGCACCAAATCCAAAAATAAAACCCATCAAAAGCTTTCCATTAAAAATATGTGGCTAAAAATATGAATTTACTTTGAAAACTATTATGCATGTATGAAGGACGGAAAATTTCATTTTGTGTTCCTGTTGTGTTCTCCTGTGGTGTTTATAGTCATGGGACTCTCGATTGTACTGATGGTTTCATGGCATATATAGAATTGTCATTTTAATTTCTCAGGTTAATAAAATTATTATTTAAATTTATCTCATTTATTTTAATGTCAACAAACCCCTTTTTCGGTGAAACTCCGGCCTTAATCGCCAATTTAACAGTGAAGGGAACAAGCGCCGAAAATAGGGTGACATTGATTAGGTGAAGACATGCATGGTTGTGTAAATTTTGGAATAAATCCATTCTTCAAGTGTCTTGCGCAAGCTCACCACCAACTTGACTCCAGACTTTTGTCAATGTTTTTAACAGAAAAAAAGGGATTATATTGAGAGTGTGGAGTTAATGTTATGGACAAAAAGTTTGGCGTTTTTACTTTTTCCTTTTGTTAGGGTTGTTCATTGGGAATTTGAAACAACATTTTGAGTGTGATCATTACTATGTTTACTACTTCTTTGGTGAGAGGATACAAACGAAAATGAAAGAAGTGGGAGTGGAAAAGATAGAGCACAATCAATAGCAGGAGATGATGTGGTGTTTGATAAATATTACGAAGAAGAGGAATACGTTTTCGCAACAGTGATAAGAATAATACATTAACAAAGAGTTCCAAGCAAGCAAATGTGTTCATGTTTGGATTTTGAGGTCAATTGCAAGATCTAATTACTACTCTCTCATAATATATGGGAGAAAGAGCTTTTACTTTGCTAATCTACTTTTATCATTTTGACAACAAACAAGTGAAAAAAAGACTGACAATTTTTAAATTGTGTAGATTTTTTTATGTCTGTTTTGAGTGAACAAACTAAATCAGACAGACCTAGATAAGCTTATTTACAACTTCAATTATATTTATACTCTCTAAAAATAATGTAAAAAGCCCTCTGGAAGGAATAAATGTTGTTTTTTGATATCTCTATTGCGTCCCAAAAAAAATGTCAGCCATTAAAATTCGTAGAACATTTTTGAGTCTTGTCTTGTCGATTCATTTTTCTATGATCATGTATAACTTATTTTCAGTAGGGATACTTTTTTTTAACTTATGTAGAAAGTATCTTCAACAACTATGTATAAATATATTTTATTTTCCACTTGACTAAAGATAAGGAAGGGGAAAAAAAGTCACACCCACTAAAAATATGTACACCAAGTTCTTTAAAAGAATTTGAATAATAAGATTTACAAATCAGAATTAAATTTCAGCCATTTTTACTTTAGGAAATTAGACAAGAAAGTATCACTTGAACTTAAAGATTTCAAATAAATTTTATTACTTACAAGATTATAGGTATTAACTACATTTATGTAACAATTGACTACTCATTTTAATAGAAATTATCTAATTTAGCATTTTTAAATTCAGATAGCATTTTATTGTCTTTTTTCTCTATTTTAATTTATGGTAAATTGAGTTTGACTCCTTTCTCATATTTTCTTAACCCTTTCCTCTCCTTTACCCAAAATTGGGTGTAAAAAAGGGAGGTTTGGCCTATTTATTTTTAAAAAATAATATTAAACACATGAAATATTTCTTTAATGGTATTCAGTATCCTCAAATAAATTTTTGTCCATCTAATACTTTAGAATATTTTTCTAATTGCGACGAGGACTTTAAACTTAAGATGTTGAGTGCAGATGGGAAAAAAAATATTTTAGGGGATTAGATGCAAAAAAATTTATTTTAAGATATTAGAAGTTATTGAAAAATTATTTAAGTTACTGAGTGAGTTAAAAATTAATTTATGACCGTGGGTGTTATTGACACCGCCGCTCTTTATATATAAAAAATACTTTTAGGTGTAATTTGCTAGACAGTGGTTGCTTTTAAATATTTCAGAATAATTAATTTATTTATTTATTTTAAAAAAATCACAAAAGACTAACTTCCTTTTTTTAACGTCTAAAACAGTACTATAAGTTTAGGTAAAGGGGAGGAAAAAGATGGGAAATTATGGGAGAGAGAAGCCGCGTGAGTAACTTTTGCAAAAGCTGTCCAAGACGTACAATGATTTTTTAAATAAAATAAAAATATTTTTTTTTGCCACACCAACACGGCAACACCACCTCCCCACCGACACGCTTTACTTTTTGCAAAAGCTTTCCAAGACGTATAATGATGCCCCAATTCAACTAAACATTATTTAATAAAAAAATGTAAAGTGTTGTGTAATAACTAATAATTTTTTTATTTTTTTGCCAATTAGAATTTTAGTAAATGTTCTCATGTTGAAATTTTTACATTTTTTGACAAATTTAATAATATAATAAGCAAATTTTTGTATAAAAAAAAATTCCAAACAAACAAATATGCTCAGGGGTTTATATTTTCCCAAAGCAGAGGGGGTGATGCTATAAAAATATAGTGAAAGCAACAGGGCAATTCACAAAAGTCTGAAACGCAGGAATTCAGTTGACTATGCGCCTAAAATGAAAATAGTCAATTTATTTTGAATACCTTTTGCATCCTCTTATTTTTACTTTTAATTCACCTATAGAAAACCCATCCTTTATAATTTTAACTTGTGTTATCTACACCATTTTTCTTTGAATGCATTTATCAATCTCCAGAGGATAGTGGAATTAACAAAATGTTTTTACAAATACCTAATTAAAAACTGAGGAAGAATATAAACATAAGCAAAATGGTTTTTCTTTTGTTTGAAGTTTACTGTATTATTTTGGTAAATAACTACCTACCCAACATTCTGATTTGATAATACTCTCTCAAATTCTAAATATAAGACTCATTTTATCTTATATTTTTTGATCGAGGAGTAACTGATTAATATTAATTGCACTGTAGTTTTCTAATTTCACTTGAAAAGTCTCATGCCACTCGCTAATGATCTATGTGAGGCCCTTAAGTTTAGACATAGATGATTAGGTAAAGTAGGATCAAATCCATTCTTCAACAAAAATTTCACGTTTTTACTTGTCTTTTTGTTAGGACTATTCATAAGTAAGAGAGTCCAATTGAGTTTGGGAATTTGAAGCAACACTGAGTGTGATTACTACCATGCTTCCTACTTCTTTAATGAGAGCAGAAAGCATGTGTTAGGAAGAGGGCATGGGATAATAAATCTTTATAATAAAAAATGTGAGTTAATTAAAATAGAAAATAAAATGAGCAACAAAATAATATATGGAGACACAAGAATTTAACATAGAAAAATCCCACTTCAATATGAGTGAGAGCAAACAACCACAGTCTAAAGCAAAAAATTCCACTATCTTCTAAAAAAAATACAATATTCAATGTTCTAATCCAAAGCTCAACTATAAGATGACAGCAAATTCATCTCATCCATAAAAATCACTAAGGATTATATGAATAAATAGAATAGCAAATAGAGCAAGGTGAATATACAATCTTTGTGTGCCAGAAATCACCAAACACAAAAAACTGCAATCACAGAATGTATACCAACGTTCATGCAAAATATGGAGAAGGTAAAAAGCTCCAATCCACAATCCTACTGTTCATATTCAAGATCTTTATGTCTCAAATACCTCCACCAAATTTCATGCCAATCGAAACAAAAATCACTGTATGATCGTCGACTTAATCATAGTCGCTCAGAAAAATCTATGGCAGACGTGAATGGACATTTACGAAAATTCAAAGAAAACTATAAGACTCCAATGGATGATCTAACCATCAAGATTGAAACTTCATGTGTTTAGAACATTCACACAAAAAATTCAGGTCAATGCAACAAAGAAATTGCGTTCGTATTGTCAGCTAGATCAAAACTGCTCAAGCTAAAAAGCTGCAGAAAATATTTTCTCTCACAAAAAGTTATATATAAACTATCTTTATTTTTTCCCCACATGCAAACTTGCAGCCTACTTTTTTCTAAATAGGGTTCTATCTTTAATTTCTTTTCTTTTTTTTTTTTTTTCCTTTTTCATAAAATAGAAAAAAATACAAAATAGGATGTTTTTAAAAGATGCAATCACCATTCTAAACAAATCCTCATAGGCATAGGCATGGGTATGAATGCATTATTTGTCTCTACCGGTTTTTGTTTTTGGGACTAATATTATTTTTGATATCTTCATCACTTACCAAAAAAATGTCAGCCATTCACATTTGTAAGACTTTTAAAATCATTTTGTTTGAAGTATGAGTGAAGAATAATGCAATATCTATTCAAGTAGTGGCGTGGTATCTGTATGTGGGCCTTTTTAATTCTTTTCTTTTGTTCTTCTTCCAAAAGTCATGGCGAAGTGTCGGATAAATTAAACACCAGGTGTGGGTTGATACAGTTGGTTAAGACGCCGGCCTTAACCATAAAAAAGATAAGGTTCGATATTCGATAGTTGATGTGAGAGCCTCGTTGGTGGGCGATCTATAAGTATTTTTGTAAACGCTCTTTGAACCTGGAGGCATGTCCTG
This sequence comes from Acacia melanoxylon, assembly GCA_019022615.1. NCBI lineage: Eukaryota > Viridiplantae > Streptophyta > Magnoliopsida > Fabales > Fabaceae > Acacia > Acacia melanoxylon. Next base: position 10,117,413 of record JAFJYJ010000008.1, read on the forward strand.
GCCCTGATGGGGTAGCAGTGTCTACCCCCACCTAAACTTTTTTTTATATAAAAATAACTAAAAAATTAAACACTAGGTACGACAACGCGGCAATGTACAGATTTTTTTTTTTTTGGTCGAAAAACATACTTGACTTCCATTACTGAAAACATCTATTACAAGACTAATCAAACACAACTGAAATACATGAAGAGAGGAAATTAGCTAAGGAAAAGAAAACAATACAAAACAAGCAAAGCAGGACACAATGAAAAATTAGCCACCATCCAACAGAGGGCTGGAGACAGAGGTGTCATCCACAATAATATTAGCTTCCTACACATCCAAGGTTAGAAGAGACGATAAAGAAGGTGATGGTTGAAAAACCCACCCAAACGGGCACACCTCCTTAAAAGCACATGCTGCAAGTAAATCAGCAACTCTATTACCCTGACGCGGGGTAATGGATATAGAAAACCCAACCTTGGTAGAAAGAAGACAGATAATATCATGGATAATACTTCTAGTCTTCCAATCAAATGAATTAGGTGACTTGGCATCAACACAAGCAAACAGAGGAAGACAATCCATCTCAATGACTACCTTATCATGACCAAGATCCAAAGCCAAAAGAAGGACCCGCTTAAGAGCCAAGGCTTCAGTCATAAAAGTAGAAATGGATTTCACCTTATCTATGAAGCCCCACTTGAATTGACCAAAACAGTCCCGACAAACCACATCGATAGCTCCAACATCCATACGCAAATGAAAAACACCATCAACGTTGAGTTTCAAGCAACCGATATCTGGGGGGGACCAATGAGCAATAGGAGAGGGGGACCTACACCCTCCTCCAGCCACCTGATTAAGACTCTCCATATTGACCTAGCCCTTTCAATAACCAACAAAGGATTGAGATCTATATGATTGAAGACCTTGTCATTCCGTTGCTTCCAAATGTACCACAAGAGCCAACAAATTAAATAAATATCTTGGGATCTCAAAGAAGTCATACCTGACAATTGTAGCCACCAAGCATTGAAATTAGAAACACAAGTAAAGTCGATTCGAGCTCCCAACATACTACCAAACCACACACATCTGGTCTAATGGCAGTGAAAAAAGAGGTGTTCTATATTTTCCACCGCCTCTTCACAAATGGGGCAAAGATTCGACCGGGCTCTTTTTCTGCGAACTAGAGCCGCATTAGTAGCTATAGAGTTGGTAAGCAGCCCCCACAAAAATTGTTGCACTCTTGGGACTGTCTTGATCTTCCATACCAAATTCCAACAAGAAGCAGGCACAATGACCGAGGAGCCGGCCTTGGAATTGTTGGTGCAATTCTTTGACTTACCATAATGATAGCCCGATTTGACCATATATTCACCATTTCTAGCACCCATCCACACCAATTTATCCTCCAATCCATTATTTGGGATAGGAATAGCCAAGATAGCATTCTTGACATCCTCCAGTAAGAATTATGCAATCGGGGAAAGCTCCCAGGCACCATCAACGATAAGATCGCACACTCTACCATGTGAGACAAACAGGTTACCACTATTCAGCGGTTTCACCGGGAAGGTCACACCGGGAACCCAGCTATCACCCCATATTCTGATTGCATGCCCACTGCCAATGTCCCACCGAAGGTCTTTCCTAAGAAAATCCCTACCATCAATAATACTAGACCAACACCACGATGCTCTGTGACCCTTACCAACATCAACAAACTCAGCCTTGGGAAAGTACACGCTCTTTAACACTTGAGCCCATAAATCATTCGGTCTTGTTAAAAGCTTCCAAGCCGTCTTAGCCAGCAAGGCATCATTCATAATCATCAGATCCCGAAAGCCCATACCGCTAAGAGATTTACTAACCGTAAGATGATCCCAAGCTTTCCAATGAGTTCTACTACCAAAAGCATTACCATCCCACCAAAAGTTCGCAATGAGACTATGAATTTCTTTACAAGTCTTCTGAGGAAATTTAAAACAGTTCATAGGATAGATAGGGATTGCCTGAATAACTGCCTTAATCATGACTTCCCGACCAGCAAAGGAGAGAAAAGAGTGACCCCAACCTTGCATTTTACGAGCCACCTGTTCTCTAATATAGGCAAGAGCTTGGTGCTTGGTTTTACCCCAAATGTTAGGAATACCAAGATATCTCCTCGGGTCCTCTGTAGCAGAAATCCCTAAGATATTACCAACCTCATATATAACATCCTCAGGTGTGTTGGCAGAGAAAAAAATGCTCGATTTATCCAAATTGATAACCTGACCTGAAGCAGCACAAAACTGAGCCAAAAGATTAGCCAAAGTAATACAGTAACTATGACTAGCATTCATATACAAAAGGGCGTCATCTGCAAAAAAGCTATGAGTAAGCTCCGGGCAGCTATTACTGAGTTTAATGCCCCTAATCAGCTTGGACTCTTGACTCTTTCTAATCATCATAGAAAGAACCTCCGCTACTAGAATAAACAGATACGGCGAGAAGGGGTCCCCTTGGCGCAAGCCTTTACCAGGAGTGAAAGAGCTAATACTCTCGCCTGAAACACAGATGTTCAAACTAACAGACCTTACACACTTCATGATCAGAGAGACCCAATCCACATAGAAGCCAAACCTCAATAAAACCCTTTCCAAGAAAGTCCATTCAACCCAGTCATACGCCTTGCTCATATCCATTTTCAAAGCGAATTCATACTTACCCGTAGTCTTCTTTCTCCGGAGGTAATGATAAACTTCATGGGCAATAATAATATTATCCTGTATACACCGCCCTGGAACGAATGCACTCTGGTTTTGGGAGATACAGACATCAAGTAGGGGTCTCATCCTGTTCGACATAAGCTTAGAGATAATCTTATAAGAAAAATTACACAGGCCAATGGGGCGAAAATGGGAAACATGATTAGGCTTATCTATTTTGGGGATTAAGGTTACATTGGTCTCATTAATTACATTCAAAGACACATTACCTGCAAAAAAATCTTTCACCAAAAAACAAACAGAGTCACCAATTTCAGACCATGCATTATGGTAAAAGATACCAGAGAAACCATCTGGACCGAGAGCCTTAGAACCCCCAAGACTAAAAGCAGCCGCTTTAATCTCTTCGTTAGAAATCGGCGCCATGAGAGTCAAATTTATATCATCAGTAATCTTTGCATCAATAAACTCAAGAACAGATTCAAAATCAGAAAAATCAGAGGAGGTAAAAAGCTTTTGAAAAAGTTTGCAATATTATGAGAAATTGCACTTTTATCCATAAGCCAATTACCATCATCATCCTTCATACACAAAATATTGTTCCGCTGTCTTCTTTTAATTGTTGACTGATGGAAAAAACGAGAATTCCTATCACCTGCAGATAGCCAATTCACTCGTGACCTCTGCCGCCAAAATTGTTCTTCAAGATCAAATAGCCGCTCCAGAGTCTTCTTCACAGTGGATATCTCGCCAACAGACTCAGCGTTCAGCTCCCCTTGAGAAAGGGAAGCCAACTGTGCTTTTAGGTTCTCAATTAACCTGGCATTATTTGGGAATTCTTTTTTACTCCACATCACAAGATAATTCTTGCATTTTTCCAATGTGCTAGCAAACTCCTCAGCAGCCAGTAGGATACCCTCGGAGATGTGCCTCCAACTATCATTAACTACCTGCAAAAAATTACTATGTGTTGCCCAACAAGCTTCAAACTGGAAAATGCGACTTCTACGAGTACAATCAAGGGTACATTGGATTAGTAAAAGGTGATGATCAGAACCAGTAGGGTCAACATTGAAAACTTGCAAGTTAGGGAAGAGTTCACTAAGCTGACAATTACCCAAAGCACGGTCAATGCGTTCCCGAATAGTATCAGGTTCCTCCCTATTGTTACACCATGTGAAACAACTGCCATTAAACCCCAAATCGTCTAATTCACAATCAGCCAACATACATTTAAAATTAAGGATCTTCCTCCAAGCTTGAGGCCTCCCACCACTCTTCTCCGACTGATGTAAAATATCATTAAAATCACCGAAACATAACCAATCCTCCCTCATATTCCTACTAATCCTCCTTAATTCTTGCCAGCATAGAAGTCTCTCATCCTCATCAGTAGGGCCATAAATACATGATATGTAAGAAGGAACATCCAACAAATCAGAGGTAACACGCACATGAATAATATTAGCTGAGGAGAATAAGATATCTACCTTGACTGAATCAACCCACCAAAGAGCCAGGCCACCACTTCTACCAACAGGATTAACAAGCCACTCTTCATTAAATTCGCACCGTCTTCTCACCTTCCTCATATATCTCGCCTTCTGCTTAGTTTCTATTAAGAACACAATATGGGGCTTTTTCCGGAAGCATTCTTCCTTTAGGTTCTTGACTGTCAAGGCAGCCCCTAATCCTTGACAGTTCCAGGCTAGCGCATTCATGGCGAACCGGTGGCTGGTTCCATCCAGCCACCTGCGAAATGAGGAGAAGAAATGTCCTCATTAATAGCTTCAACTCAAGTCAACCAACTCTCTGGAAAGTCAATTTCCCCAACAACCCGACTACATTCTGTAGAATCCAATGGTTTCCCATCCTTCTTGCTTCTAATAATTGATTTCAACTTCCTATAACTCCGCCGACTTCCTCTTTGCTTAGGCGCCAACGCAGGAATTTTAATAGATAAAGTCTCACATTCCTCAAAAATTAATTTCCTGTGTCTCTTAACAATAGTAGAGCCCAACTCTAGATCAGAAGGCCTTTTAAGATTAATATTAGTAAGAGACATGGACATGGCAGAAATTGGGGATAGTCCATTATCCAGAGGCAACTTAATGGGATTGGGCTCAATCTCACAAGGAAAATCCACAATGTAGCCCTGGTTCTCCTTATGCGCAGGTGGGCTCTCAAATAACATAGGAATAGGGCTAAGGGATTGGGATTGGGCCGAAGTGGGGCCCGACTGGACACTCTTTGTAACCTCAACAACACCGCTGGACCCATCCGACTTCAGCAAAAAGGGAACCTGTGAATTGCTGATTTCACCTTTATTAAAAGCATTCTGACGGTCTGGGGAAGTGTGCGCCGAATTCACCAAAGTAGTCTCTAGGTCACCCTGTCCTGCGCTGCTTTCCTCCTGACAAATATTCCTTATCCCATCTCCACACCTCCTTTGACTTTCCTCCATCCCAACGTTCAACAAATTTCCAACCGTCTGCTCCTTTTCCGGTGAACGTCTCCGGCCTCTGAACTTTCTTTTCTAATAATTTAGCTTCCACCCAGTCCGGCCTACAGACCTCCAAAACATCATCCACCGTTCGAACTGAAGTCGTGCTCAACCACCTACCATACTCGTACTCCTGCTTATCTTCTTCCCGACGATCCTCGGCCACAACTTTACAGCTCCTACCGTCATGGCCCAACCTCCCGCAACGATAGCAAAAAATCTGCAGCCTCTCGTATTTAACAGACACCCATACTGGATCCTTCTCATCACGTGGAACTTAGAAACCCAACGTCAACGGCTCATCCAGGCGAACTAAAGATCTAACTCTGATATAGTGTAACATCCCATTTGAAAACGGCGGAATTTTTTTTTTAAAAACGTTTCCAAATATTTCAAGCAGAGTAATCAGAGTAGAGCATTGGAGCGAGTAAGTAATTTACATTACATTCAAAATATGGACCATAGTGTAAATGTATCGGGTTACGATCATCCGAATTCTCAAAAGTTAAAGAAACTAAAGAAAACGATAAATAATGTAGACACGTCTTGGCCTACTCCATTTGCTTGCCTCGATCGCCAAACATCGGTCCTCCGGACACGATGCTACGGTGAGATCCATTCCACATATGGATCTCGGGTAACGGTTAACCTTATGCTCAAATAAAGCAGTATACGTATAACATATATTCATTTCAATACAGCATATCATCACAAAAGCAAACAGCAGATGTATGATCAATAACATGGATAGAACATAAGCACAAAGTAGTATGTAAAGTCTCTCTCGACTAGTTCTGCACATATCCAGTGTCACGCCACTAACGTGTCCTCAGCACTAGGAATAACTCAAACGGCATTACCAATACTATAATCCGTGGGTAAATGTAAGTATCTCCGATGATTCTCAACGTAACCTCGTCTATGAACGTATCTATAACGCAAAAGTATATAAGCAAAGCATAGAGTTAGGGTTACAAAGACGCGTCCGTACCTTAGTTGTAGGTATCCGCTCTTCTTAGGCTAAAAACGGTACTTTTTGACGGCCGTACGTAAAAGCGGCGAAACAAAGCGGCTCGATGTCGAAGTATTCTAATCAGAATAATAACACACTTATGAATATTTGGCAGCATAACAGGCATTTTAGGTTAAAAAGACCATTTTGCCCCTACTACCCCTATTTGGCGGAATTTCGCCAGAACTTCGTTACTTTGACCTTATTCCATTTCAAAATTATCCCTACTAGGTTTTTACCTCGTCAGGCATCTTTCAATGCAATGAGACTTAAAAACAAGTATAGGAATAAATTCTGAAATTTCCTAGATCAAAACAACAGTTCTACTATAACTACCGAAAGAACTACGAAAACTAAAAGCTAAGGACAGAAGAACTTACTCGGACTTTTGCTCAGACTTTTTCCAGAGCTTCTCTCTCTAGAACCTCTTTCTAGGTTTCGGATTTTGGGATGGAAATGAAGAGCAAGAGAGCTTGCTATTTATAGGGGAAAATAGGGATAAGGTGGGAATTTCCAAATTTGTTTCCAGATCGGATTTCGGCCGTCGGATCGCACTTTGCCACGTGGCACTCCCTTGGCCCTTGGATGTCTTGGTCGACATCTCCCCCCCTTGTGACATCATCATTGATGATGTCACCCTAGCTGACTCCCCAATCGTCTCCCCTGATCGGTACCCGATTCGCGTAATCTTATCGAAACTCAAAATTCCGACAACGGTGTTTCGAAGGTTTAAACTTCCTTAATCATAATATATGGGTTGCCTAAATTCTTAATCCCATTAAGAGCATTCCGTTATCTGCTGAAAATTTTAGGTCAGACGCCCTTTGTTACGGAATTGAATTCCAGAAGCGTCAGCGTCTAGGCAAAAATCCACTGGTTTGTAATATGATCGACCTAAGTCACTAGGTACCTAATTCACGGCAACTACTTGTTTCAGTATTGACTCTAAATCCTCTATCTGCATTTTCTCTCTATCGAGGTAGAATTTCACTAGTTTATAAAAAGTCCTGATGACTTAAACTAAATCTCTATACCTTGGTGTAGGATTTATTTCTAACTTTCCCCTGGCCGCATTTATGTTCGACTCACCGCATTATATTATTATTTTATTCTAATTATCATTTTAATTATTTAAACAATTCATTTTAATTAAAAATACCAAGAATTTCGGCCCCTTCATTTTAAAATTCAGTTTTAATTATTTTTTCATAATTTTTTCCATTTTTTAAAAATATAATATTTTTTACCAAAAATTCTCGTTTTACCCCGCCTTCGTTAAGGCTTAATCAGCCCAAATTCTTCGTTTAGTGATCTTTTTAGGATTAGGTTTCTTCATACATTTGTCTTTACTAATTTGTCTTAATCTTTTTATCATAATTAGTAAGTATATTTTATGCCAATTACCAGCCTTAATCTCTTAATTAAGGATTTACCATAAATTTAACTTTCTATATTTCTCTTGTTTTTCTTGAATCAATTAGCTAGTAATTATCTAATCATTCTCTTACCAATGGTTGATAATTTTATAATTTACAGTATATTATTATCTTACAAAATTTATCTTGACATTGTCATTTTATATCCTATGTAAAATATTAAAAATGTTTACACCATAAAATTACTTTATGGTTCTAGAATGCTTTTTAAACATTTCTTCATGTTATTTCCTCTGAAATAATTTATTAAATTCTTATAATTAAAGATAATACTCCCATACTTTTCTCATAATTTTTCATGATCTTTCAGTATTTATCATAATGTTTTTAGACTTTTTTTATCACCATTATTGCATTTTTAGTCATTTCGTTCATCGATTTTTTCGTAACTTTTTCGACAATTTACTCGACAATTATAACAATTTTCTATAATAGTTTTAAACTCATGAATTTGCTTCATCAAAATATTCACTAATTTTCGTTATCTCAAAATTAATTTCTTCGCTAAAATCCGGATATTACATATAGGCTCTGTTTAATTTTCCATCCACCACGGGCTTCTCATACATTACCGTCTCACCTACTGTGTCGCCCAGGATTTTTGCATTTGCATTGTTAAAAGCTTCCAATGGCACCCATGAAACTGTACCCAGAATGGCGACTCTCCAAAATTAACTTCCTTCAATACCATACAATCATCCCATACTTGAAGGTTTAGGAGAAAACCTAGGATAGACCACGGTCTACCTCTCAGGATCCGAGCATATCCTTTGAGATCATGAAACCGAAATATAAACACCAGTTGGTTTCTCTCCAGTTCATGAACTTCTACTTCATCCTCCATTTGCCACCCTTTTTTTTTTTTTTTATCATGGAAATAACAGTCGGAACATTCAGATTCTTGCTAGTCATTATTTTTCCCACCAGCGTCTTACCCTGATTCTACGAGCTCCTATCTAGCGACAAAATCACCTTCTTCAAATTCCTAGAGCTACTGCTACTCCCTACCTCCATACCTCCAGAGAAACTATCGGACAAAACACACTCAAAAAACAGAGAAAAATTCAAACTAACAAGACTCAGAAACCTCAGTCGATAAGTGTATAACTAAAAAGTAATAAAATTATATAATTATCTTATAAATCATAAAAATTATTTTTTAAAAGATAATCCAAATATATACTCATGGTGAATGGGGACCATTGAACAAAGATTTTGACTTAAATTCTTTTAAAAAATTAATTGAGGATTTTTCTCCAACTTCTCCTTTTCCCATTAGAAATTGATAAATGGTCTCATAAATTGCTCATGTTTGTTTCATTACCAAAGGTGTAATTGAAATTTTACAAATTTAAAAACATAATAAACTTATTTTAAGAAGAGTGACCGCGAGTTTGATTTCAAGTTTCAACTAAAAGGAAAAAGAAAACATCCCAAAAATTTGGAAGCAGATTTCTTTAGTATCCTCCACTCCTCATCCCTCAGTATCCTTTGATCTGGGCTGTCCAAAGAGATTTTTAAATTTTTTTGGTGCTAAAAATATGCGAGATCAACGGCTCAGATCGGCTTCTGAGTGATATTGACTCTCTAGATTCTGAGGCAATCCGGATCCCAAAAATTCACAGTACCATGGTAAAAGAAAATATTCAAATACACAGATAAGTGGGGCCCGCAACTTTTCCCAAAGGCATAAATGAAGTGAAGCAACACGGCAATCCTCAAAAGGCACAAACGCGGACGACTTGTGTTGACTATAAAAGGAGGGGCACGCGTTATATAAGAAAGCAAGGAATTTCAAAAAAATAAAACTCATTTTCATAAAAAGCTTTTTAAAAAAATATATGTCTACAAATAGGCAATTTACTTTGAAACCCGTTATATATGTATACGAAGGATGGAAAATCTAAAACTCTTTATAACTGAAGACCAATATCTTACTTTTTTTAAAAAAAATATTCATGTCATTTCCTTCCTCAATTCTATATATACTTTCGGTAAAACAAAAGTCTTTTATGCTTAAATATTTTTGTTTATCATTCACATGCAGAGGCCAATATCCCTTTTTATTAGATTACGGTTAAATTTTATCTTAAAAATTGTGACGTGGGAATAATGTTGGCAATATCGTTTTGAAAGTTTCATAATAATAATTTCGTCTTGACTGTTATCCTAATTAAATTTGATTATTAGCCGACCAATTATGATGAGTGGACAATTTACGTGTTATTCACGTCATTCTTATTTTGGGTTTAGGTATAAATTTGTCTTAAAAGATTTCACTTAAGAACATTATTACCTTGGATGTTTTCAAATCATAATTATCAATTTCATCCCAGTTATTATTCATATTAGATTTACTTGTTAGTTAACTAAATATACTTATTTAACATTTTTTTCAAATTAAATTTAAAAATAGGTAGAATTTTTTTAAAGAAATGTATCACATCTAAAGGATTAAAAATTATCAAAAAAAGTGAAAAAATCTTGTGCCAAAAAAAGGAAAGAAAGAAGAGGTATTTGCGTATCTTAGGATATTCGATTATCTGTTCAACTTAACTGGGATAATCCACATTAATGTGTTTTAGAATCTTCCGTGCAACTTCTACCTTCAAGCTACCTGAGACACCCTTCATTTTTTTTTCCCGCTCAAAAACACCATTCATTAATCATTGTTGATGATGAATTATTCAAATTTCTACAGCTGTCCAAGACGTACGATGAGACAGCATTGCATCATTACATCACCACCGACGCGCGAGCTTCCTGGAAAGAGGAGTAATATAGACTAAAACAAGAGAGATAAATATGTGAGGGAGACTTGTTATTTGTTCATCCCTGAAGAGAGCGATACCTGCAAATTCCGAAGCTGCCATTTTTGAGACCTTTGCTTGATCTATTTCTTTTTCGCTTCCATTCTCATCGATCCATGTAATTTCTTCTCTTTTGCTTGCTTTATCCCATGGATTCATCGTCCTTCCTCTGTTTTGCCTTCATTTTTCACAGAACAATTCTGCAAAAGTTTTTTTATGTTTTTTTCTAATCATTTGAAATTTTTTGTACTTTTACTCCTGAAGTACAAAGTCCCATAACCTTCAAACATTATGGCTGGACTTGATCTATTGACTTAAATCTTCATTTATTTTAAGAACTGTTTGGAAGAGGAGGAAGTCTCTATAGATCTCAAAGCTGACATTTTTGCGGTCCTTGTCAACTATCTTCCCTTCACATATCCAGGTTCATGCTTTCTTTCTTCTCACTTTTTTTATTCTACTTGCTTCATTGATCAAACCATGATGTGTTATTTCGTGATTAATTTAGGATTTAATCATGTTAATTGGGTCATAAATATATTGTTATTATTAATTTAGATTAATTAGTGATTACATGAAAATAAAAAGGGTATAGTTGTCATAATTATTATAATTACTCTTAATCATTATTTTTTAGGAAGATTTGATGTTGGTTTAATTGATTTAAATTGTAGGTAGTTAAAGAAATTAAATCAAATTTAAAAGTAAAAGTTTGGACTTAAGTTGCAAAAGTTTAAAACGTTTCATAGGACTAACAGAATGATAGAAAAAAAAATCAAAAATAATAGTTAGTATTTAATTAAATTGTATTCATATTTTAGTTTATTAATTTGAAAAGCAAAAACCAATTTTTCTCTTCTTTTTATTGCATTTGTATGTCATATAAATTATCTAGGACTCAATAAAAGACTTCTTGAGAAGAGATAACGATCCTCGGTTATACGCAATCTTGATTAATTTTTAATTGTAGACCCAAGGCTAACGATAAAAGCCCTTATCATTCTTCCTTCTATTTATTGTTTTGCGAGATTTTTATGAGTTTTTAGGGTTCATGTGTAGATAAAAATTCTGCAACTAACTGAGGTCACTAACTTTCTCTGTTTTCACCCCTTTTTTCTTTGTCTCAAATCAATCGTTATATTAGTTTCATAAACCTTTAAATCCTCTGTGGCTATTATAGATAATCAATAATTTTTCAAATATATTGTTAATGCATATCACTTTGACAAGTTGAACCCATTTTACTATTTTGTGTGGATGGTGTGTTTAGTTATGCATAAATACTCTTTCAGTGAAATAAAGTCTATTTAGTTTAAATTTTAACTAGGTTATCTTTTTAGTAGAATTTTTTTGTTATTTATTATTCATGCTATTCAAATTTTTTATGAAATTAGTTTATCATTACACTAAGATATAAGTTAGCATAAAAAAATGTTTAGTCATACAATCCTTTTCCTTCTTTATTTAATAAGTTGTTTTTAAGAACAATTATTTCATATAAGATTTTATACTTGCTTTCTTCTTGAATATGATTTCTTAGAATAATCCATTACGGAGATTTGTTTCCTTAACAAAATTTATTCTAAAAAATAACTTCAGAAAACTACTCTAAGACATAAAAAATTAAAACAGAATCGAACAATGCCTATATTTACTTTGAGGGGTTTGACATCCTTTTCTGTACTGTTAAGTTCCTATAATTCAATGGACCTTTTCATCTTTCACGCGATTGGTCTGGTTCATCTACTTCAAAAATTATTGCATGTCATATTCATATAACAATCTAATATGTGGTAATATATATATATGTGTGTATGTGTGTGTGTGTATATATATATATATATGTTGTTACAAATTAATATTCGTTAGATTTTTATTGGGTTACAAATGAAAGGAAGTTATCTTATTTACATAACTTTCAACAATATTTTATTACAAAAAATAAGGAATCAAACATGTAATTATCTTCACGTCGCTCGCATTTTGTTGTGAGATGAAAGGGAAGATAGGGAACAAAAAAAAAAAAATGAAGTGTGAGAAATGCTACTCCCTATTTTTTTTTTAAAAAAAATTATATTAATGAGAAATATAGTAATTATCCTTCAAAAATATATTGAGACATTGTGAGCTATTTCTTTGGCCTCCCACCACATCCGCCAGGTCATTACAATCCATTGATTCTTTTCCTTTTTTTCTCTTCTCTTTTACTTGCTTCATCCCATTGATATGCTGTTTTGCTTGCTCTTTCTATTGCATTAGTTTTAAGTTGTTGAAGGTCGGAACTATAAATTGCTATCAAATGGGTGGAACAATTGTTTTAACACTCATAAAAGCGTTATCGATCTTATTAGCTTTATTGATTTCCAAAGCCATCAGATTCATCTCTCCTTCACTTGATGGTGACCAACTTGTTGTTGATGATAGGTGACCAACTCGAATGGCTTCTCCTGCTACAAAGTATGATGTGTTCCTTAGTTTCAGAGGGGAAGACACCTGTAACATCCCACATATACCTTCTTTATTATTATAATTAAATTGTGGACAGCACCCATATTGTTTGAATGGCCACTCATTTATTTATTTCCAAACATCATTTCGGATAACCTCCACTTATGATGTTAGTGGAATGTATATGATGCTTTGTCCACTATATTAATTTATTGGAAGCTTGACAAAGACACATGAGCAACTTTCTCTCTAAACAATCACAAATTCATACCACTACCTATTTTATTATTGCTATTTCAAAGACCCATGCGTTTCAACATCTTATTTTCATTTAAAAGATTAACCACTTACACCCATCATTTCGTATAGCGCATGACTTGTCTCCCATGTTCCATTTCTTTATCTCCAATTAGTTAGCAAACATGTATCTTTTTACTTCTTTTCTATTTCGGTCATGCATGTCCTACTCTCCACTTCATTCCAAATGGAAGACACACTTGATCATCTCCAACGCATAGGACGTCGATTATTGCAATGTGGGACAATTAATTATTCACGTTCCACTACCTCTCCTTGTCTCAATATGACAAAGACTTATTCTTTATCCACGCTCCCTATCGGCGGCTTGTGTTATAAAACAAGTTCAGCTCTCATTCTATATTTCATTTCGGTCATTCACGTGAGGAGAGAAAATATAAAGTGAGAGTCCAAAGTGGAGGCGTGAGAGACAGGAACAGCGTGAACACAGAGCAAGATTGAGAATTGAGAACAAGGTAAGCTTCTTTTTATAGTTTTTGAACGTTGGCTTTCGGCATATGAAACTTTCGTAACAAGTTTCAGTTTTGTATGTTCTGTTTTAATGGAGATGAAACAGAGGTGGATATATCGATTGTTCGTATTTTCGTAAGTGAACAGTATCCAAAGCACCTTACCGAATGGCACCTAATGAAATGGCGGAGCTGAAGAAACAAATTGAAGAATTACTCGAGAAAGGGTTCATCCGACCCAGTGTTTCACCGTGGGGAGCCCCAGTGTTATTCGTGAAAAAGAAAGACGGAAGCTTGCGGCTATGCATTGATTATAGAGAATTGAATAAGGTGACCATCAAGAATAAATATCCTCTTCCCAGAATCGATGATTTGCTCGATCAGTTGTCTGGATCAACCGTGTTCTCAAAGATCGATTTACGATCGGGATATCATCAATTGCGTGTAAAAAGCCGAGGATGTTAGAAGACGACTTTGAGAACTAGATACGGCCATTATGAATTTTTAGTAATGCCATTTGGTTTGACCAATGCACCTGCGGTATTCATGGACTACATGAACCGGATTTTTCGTCAATATCTGGACCAATTCTTAGTAGTCTTCATCGACGACATCCTGATCTATTCGAGAAGTAGAGAAGAGCATGAGAATCATTTGAGAATCATATTGAATATCCTGAAGGAGAAGCAACTCTACGCTAAGTTGAGTAAGTGTGAGTTTTGGCTTTCAGAAGTTAGATTTTTTGGGTCATGTTATCTCACAAGAAGGAGTTTCGTAGATCGGCAAAGTGGAAGCGTACTTACTGGAAGAGGCCGGAGATCGTAATGTAAATACGAGTTTTCTAGGTCTTGCGGGTATTACCGACGATTTATACCAAATTTTCTCGAATTGCTTTACCATTAACAAAGCTTACAAGAAAGAACCGACCATTTACATGGGATGAACGTTGTGAAGAGAGCTTTATACGGTTAAAGGAGAGATTGACGTCGCACGGTGTTAATTATCCCGATCCTAATTTGACCTATGTGGTCTATAGCGACGCTAGTAAACAAGGATTGGGATGTGTCGATGCAACAAGGCGAAGTAGTGGCATATGCCTCTCGACGGTTGAAATCTCATGAATCGAATTACCCAACTCATGACTTGGAGCTTGCGGAAAGAATTGTGTATGCCCCGAAGATATGGCGGCTACCCGTATGGTACCACTTTGTTGAATTATACGGCGACCACAAAAGTCTCAAGTATCTTTTTGACCGAAAGAATTGAATATGAGACAACGTAGATGGATGGAATTGCTTTGAAAGATTTCAATCTTGAAATTAAATACCATCCGGAAAAGCGAATGTCGTTGAGATGCGTTGAGTAGAAAGACAGTGCATGTAGCATACATGATGATACAAGAGCACAACTTGTTAAAAGAATTTCGGGATTTGAATTTGTTAAATCGAGTAACTTTAAACCCGAACAGGCGCAATGAAGTAACTCTTGCTAACCTTAGTGTTAGTCAAGGAGAGAATGATCTAAGAGCAGAAATTGAAGAAGCTCAAAGGCAAGACAAGTTAGCAAAGTCCATTCAAGAAAAGATTTCACGTGGTGAAACTCGGGATTATGATTTTTCCCCAGATGGACTAATCAGATTCAGGAAGCGAATGTATGTACCACCAGAGCCGGATTTGAGAATAAAGATTCTAGATGAGGCACACAAGAGCAAGTATACTCTTCATCCAGGCGTAGTCAAGATGTACCGAACTTGAAGTCTGAATTTTGGTGGCGGGATCAAGAAGAGCGACGTGACCAAATATGTAGCTCGATGTCTTACTTGTCAAAAAGTTAAAATTGAACATCGACGACCGCCGGGACTTCTTCAAAGTCTAGAAATCCACGAATGGAAATGGGAACATGTTACCATGGATTTAGTGGTGGGATTACCCAGAATTAGAAATCATAATGCAATTTGGGTAATTGTTGATCGTCTCACTAAATCGGCACACTTTATTCCCATTAATGCCAGTTATTCTCCTGAGAAATTAGCAGAAATCTATGTGAAGGAGATAGTTAGACTTCATGGTACTCCAAAAAGTATTGTCTCGCATGAGATCCTCGTTTTACATCTAGATTTTGGAAAGCTCTACATGAA
This sequence comes from Acacia melanoxylon, assembly GCA_019022615.1. Classification (NCBI taxonomy): domain Eukaryota; kingdom Viridiplantae; phylum Streptophyta; class Magnoliopsida; order Fabales; family Fabaceae; genus Acacia; species Acacia melanoxylon. The sequence continues at coordinate 10,133,222 of JAFJYJ010000008.1, forward strand.
TCTCGGGAACGAAATTGAGATTCGTACGGCTTATCATCCTCGAACGAGATGGACAATCGGAAAGAACCATACGAGACGCTAGAAGATATGCTAAGGGCGTGTGTATTAGACTTTAAAGGAAATTGGGATCAATATCTTCCACTTGCCGAATTTGCTTACAACAATAGCTATCATACGAGCATTCAAATGGCTCCATTTGAAGCATTGTATGGAAGGAAGTGCCAATCACCCTTGTGTTGGACGGAAGCGTACGAGAGAAAATTGCATGGGACAGATTATGTAAAACGGACCTCGAGAGAAAATCAAGATTATCAAACAGAGGCTCTAGCAAAAAGACTCCACTTATGAGTAGATGGAAGAGCTATGCTAATAAAAGAAGGAGACCATTAGAATTTGAAGTTGGGGATCATGTATTCCTAAAAGTATCTCCAGGAACTGGAATCGGAAGAGCAATTAAGAGGAAGAAACTTAGCCCTCGCTACATTGGTCCATTTGAAATTTTGGCAAAACGCGGGCCGTGGGCAAACATGTACACTATTTTTGCAAGTTATTCTTTATGAACGCATAGGACGACGATTATTGCAATGTGGGACAATTAATTATTCACGTTCCAAGACTTATTCTTTATCCAGACTTGTGTTATAAAACAAGTTCAGCTCTCATTCTATATTTCATTTCGGTCATTCACGTGAGGAGAGAAAATATAAAGTGAGAGTCCAAATTCACACTTTTATGGAGTTTTTAACATATGAAACTTTACAAGAAGGATGTTCTGTTTTTGGAGATGAAAAAGGTGGATATATCCGATTGAGTATTTTCGTAAGTGAAACTTTTATGGATAGCACCTATATTTAAGTTGGATAAATAAAGGGTAAATGAGAACATATCTCATAAAAGTTCTTTTGAGGACAATATTTGAATAGAAATAAGAAATAATGGTATTAGGAAATATCCATGATTATTTTCGGGACGAATAAAGGAGAAATTATGCTATCTTCATGACATGGTGTTTGGATGAACTTGTTTACATATTGGAATGCAAGGAAAAATTTGGAAGGGTTGCCATACCTATTTTCTATAATACAGATCCTTCAAACATACGCAAACAAAATGGGAGTTTTGGAAATGGATTTGACAAATTGAAGCAAAGATTTGAGGACAATCCAGAAAAATCTCAAAAGTGGATAAATTCTTTAGGCAAATGCAAGGAAAAATTTGGAAGGGTTGCCATACCTATTTTCAAATCTTCATACGCAAACAAAATGGGATGGGATTCCAAGAATCCAGAAAAATCTCAAAAGTGGATAAATGCTTTAAATCTCTCTGGATGGGATTTCAAAAATGTTCCCTTTGTTCTTGATTTCAATGATTTGTTTGATTAACCTCAAAAATTCTAATTGTTTTTATTTTATGTATTTTTTTCCCTATCTATTAAATATAGCTTTACTTTTGATTGACATTTGTGATAAACCTGAATCTAAATTTGTTGAAGAGATTGTCAAAGACGCTTTGAGTAAGTTGAAGTATGAGTCATCATGTCATCTTGAAGGACTCGTTGGTATTGCTCGTCTTATCAGAAAAATAGAAAATCTTCTAACAAAGGCTTGCATTGTGGGAATATGGGGTATGGGTGGTGCTGGTAAGACCACTCTTGCTAAAACTATATTTCAAGAGTTGAGAGCTCAATTTGATGCTTTCTCCTTTATTGAAAGTGTCAGCAAGCAATTAAAAAGCATTGGTTTGGACAAGTTGCGACAAAATTGCCTTAAAGAAGTGTTAAGAGATGAGGGCATTAGTATATATGACATCGAATCCCCTTCTGTGAAAAAGAGGCTTGGACGCAAAAAAATTCTTATCATACTTGATGATGTGGACAAAGAAAGCGTAGGTGAAGGTTTAACGAAAGTTCTTTATTGGTGTGGGGAAGGAAGCAGAATGATTATCACATCAAGAGACAAGCAAGTGCTTAAGAATGCTTTTGCATCTATAACATATCATGTTCCACAATTGGATCCCCATCAAGCCCTTCATCTCTTTAGTTTGAAAGCTTTTAAGCAAAATGAGCCATCAAAAAGATATTTGGAGTTATCAAAGTGTGCAGTGGACTATTGTAAAGGAAATCCATTAGCCTTAACAGTAGTAGGTTGCTTTCTTCATGGTAGAGGAAAAGAAGAGTGGGAAAGTGCTATGAAAAAACTAAATCAAACTCTTCACAAGGATATTTTTAATGTGTTGAAATTGAGTTTTGATGAACTTGATGACACACAGAAGAAATTATTTCTCGATCTAGCATTTTTCTTGAATGAAGCATGGATGATTTCATTGGAAGATTGTACAAGACGCTTATATGAGTCTTCTGCACTTATTGATATAAGTGTACTTAAAGAGAGATCCCTCATTTCAGTGAATGAATGTGGTTCTATTGGGATGCATGCTCTTTTAATGGAAATGGGGCTTGAAATTTCTAGGCCACAATCAATATCTAACCTTGAAAAACTCATTCGACTATGGAAGCACCAAGATATTTATGATGTATTCAACCATGACAAGGTAATACTACTTCTTAATACTATTTCTGATCTTTAATATAAGACATAGTTTATGATGCAATTTGCACTAAAAATTTGGTCTTATATTAATAGTCGGAGGTAATTTATTTTTTAGTTTTTATTAAATTATTTATTCTCTTTCTATTTTATTTCATTGTCATGTATTTTCTTGAAAGTTATTTGTTTATTCGTTAAAGTTTTCGGTAAGTCTCAATATTTGCCTAATTAGACTTCTAAAAAAATTCTTTCTCGGACTAAAATTGGCTCTCTTTTTTGATAACTTTTAGGGTCATTTGATAGCTGACTAAAATTGGTTCTGGGAAAGCCTTTTTGTTAGGTGTGATTTAGTAATCTTCTTAATCTTTGTAGTATTCATATCTTAAGCTTTTAGATGGATTATAGGATATATTTTACATTTAAAACATGAACGATCGTCAATAAGATATAAATATCCACAAAGGTTTACTTTTTAATATTCATTAATAATTCATGTGGTATAAAAGTTATAGTGTGAACTGACACATGTATACCCTGACTCGTTTTATTGATAAAAAAATTTATACAACAAAATGTACAAATTATGAAATTTGAATATAATTTTTTTAGTAAATTTAATTTATGCCGGGAGCTTTAAATACTCAATTATAAATGAAATATAAACGAGTGCATGTAAGCAGATTCGTAGCCCCCGAGCCAGCGTGTGTATTTATTGAGATACAATATATTATTTGAATAAAGTGCACCAAAGTATATTCATTTAGATTTTTCAAAAAGAAAATATTTAATTTTTCTATTTGTTATTTGATCATTTTTTTACATATTAAGAAAAAAGAAAAAAATTCTTTTGGGAGATTGGGCATCACAAGGAGCAATAGAAAGAGGCACATTAGAGGCCCATTCCATGGATTCAGGTATATGTATTGATAGTGTCTCCATGTTCATGATTTTTGAGTAATTCATTTAGTACCCAGAAAACGTTAGTTGTGAGATTTTTTGAACAAAATGCACTATAGCGTTTTTGATATCCCCAAAAGTAGATATATCTAATTGTTCTGATTTATTTTTTTTTTTTCAATTTTTTAGACAATTGACAATTGTTTTTCTCTTGATTGGTATTACTAGGGGATTGAGGCAATTCGATGTATGTCACTGGACGCAAGCAAGATAAAAAAGATTACATTGAGAGCTAGTGACTTTCAAAAGATGTGTGGTTTAATATTCTTTAGAGTTTACAAGTCTGATTGGAAAGAGCCTTCAAAATTGAATATTTGTGAAGATTTGGATTATGTTTCCGAAGAACTAAGGATTTTTATTTGGGTAGAATATCCACTATCATATGTGCCATTACATTTTTGTGCGGATAATCTTATTACACTTCAAATGTCTAATAGTAATATCCGACAACTTTGGAAAGGGAATCAGGTATGTCCATATTTCATGTCATAATTTTCTTAATAGTGATTCAAAGTTCTCATGTATATGAAACATTGACCAAATAATGCACAATGCAAATGTTTGCTATGAACCTTTAAATTGAGGGTTAATAGAAGCTGTACCTTTTCGTTAATTGGCATGGGAGAAATTATTGATTAAATTGTAGTTAGGTGTCGTTTTCTAATGTATTAAACTCTTTCTTTTTTCAGCATTTTCCAAATTTAAAGGAAATTTCTTTATGGCATTCAAAACATCTCACTGCATTGCCAAATCTCTCTCAGACTCCTAAGATTGAAAAGTTGAATCTTGATTGTTGTGTGAATTTGTCTCAAATTCATTCTTCAACTTTCACGGGAAAGTTACTCGACTTAAGCATAATTGATTGTGGGCCAATGCAAATAAAGCTTGGAGGCAGTATAAAAGGGAGAAGTTCAGGGGTAGTGACTGTGCGCAGTTTTTTGGATCTTCACAGGTTGGCATTCTATAAAGTGACAATGAAGGTGTTTGTATGTTGTAACATCCCATTTGAAAACGGCGGAATATTTTTTTTTTTTAAACGTTTCCAAATATTTCAAGCAGAGTAGTCGAGTAGAGCATTGGAGCGAGTGAGTAAGCGATTCATAACAAACATCAACCATAGTGTAACATTGTAATGATTACGGTAATCCTAGAGTTTGAAATTGGATAAGCGAAAACGATAAAGATAGATAAGTCTTTGGTTGTACGTCTTTCTTTGCTTGCCTCGATCTTCGATCCGTATTCCTCCGGATCGATGCTATAGGCGAGATTCAATTCACCGCATTGAATCTCGAGTATGATTAATCTCAAACCCAAACAATACAAAGTATACGGATAACGAGATATTCTAGACAATACAACAAGTATATCACTACATAAGCATACAGCGAGATGCATGATCATTATGCCGACAAAACATAAGCATTACGCAGTATGTAAAGCCCCACAATGTAAAACAACAATAACGGCTTGCACTATTCACCGGTGCCACGATACCACTTGTGTTCTCGCGCTAGAAAAACATACGGCGTTATCATGACTATAACCCGTGTAAAGCTGTCTCGTATATCGGTCTACGAACGTATCTATCACATATATATGCATTTAAGCAGTACAAGATTAGTGTTACAAAGACGCTTCCGTACCTTCGTTGACGACGTTAGGTACTTACGGCGGAAAAACGTACTTTTTACGGAAAAACTTGAAATGTTCGACGGCACGTCGGCGGCGTAACGAACGCAGCAAATCAAAGTTTCGATGCCCTATCGAGTAATATCACTTTCATTAGTGATTTGACATCATAAGCGGCATTTTAGGTAAAAATTACCATTTTGCCCTTCTACCCCTAATTTGGCGGAATTTCGCGTAACTTCGTTACTTTGACCGTATTCCATTTCAAAATTATCCCCACTATGTTTTTACCTCGTCGGGCATCTTTCAATGCAATGAGGCATAAAAACAAGCATAGGAACAAATTCGAAACTTCCTAGATCAAAACAACGGTTCTACTATAACTACCGAAAGAACTACGGAAACTAAAAACTAAGGACGAGAAGAACTTACTCGGAGCTAAGGCAAAACTTTTACAGAGCTTCTCACTCTAAGTTTCGGCCAAGGTAGAGAGAAGAAAAGGTGTGAAGAATGAAGAAGGGAAGGGTGCTATTTATAGAAAAAGGGAGGGACAAGGTGGGTATTAACAAAAAGTCTTCAGAAATGATTCTGGCCGTTGGATCTAGGGTTTTGTAAGATGCAATCTTGACCATTCAAGGTCTTGGCCGACCTCTTGGTCCCCCAAAAGTCAAAGATTGATTTTTCATCTTGCTTTATGGCCTCCGGTCCGATAAAGCTACCCGATCGACCGTTTCGCGCGATTTTATTTGAAACTCAAAAATCTGGGCATGTAGCTTTGAAGATCTTTTCATCCTCTTTCATATTATCTATTTTGATCCTCTTTTTGATCATATCCAGGTATTCTCCGGTGCGTCGGAAGATATTCGGACAAACGCGTCCGGTTACGGAAATCGCTTCCGATAGAACCAACTTCGGACAATAATTTTGAATCGTAAAACGTCCGGTGGTTGCCTAACTTAATCCCGTGTTTGAAAACACGCAATTGTTTCTATAGGTTCTCACTTTGCCTATCCGGCTCTACTCTATCGATCGCCTTTCCGTCTTATTAGGAATTAGGGTTTTCGGTTGCGGAATCGACGTACGGTAAATTCTTTCTTCGGGTAAAAATTCACTTGTTCTTAATTTGATCAGTCTGAAAAGACTTTTACCTCTGGTTTACCTGTAGAATTTATTTCTAACTTTTCCCTCGGCCCGCCTATAAGCCGACTCACCGCATTATATTATTATTTTATTCTAATTACCATTTTAATTATTTAAACAATTCTTTTTAATTAAAAATACTAAGAATTTCGGCCCCCTCTTTTAAAAATTCAGATTTATTTATTTTTCTATAATTTTTTCCATTTTTTAAAAATATAATATTTTTTACCAAAAATTCCCGTTTTACCCCCGCCTTCGTTAGGGCTTAATCGGGCCTAATTTCTTCGTTTAGTGATCTTTTCGGGATCAGGTTTCTTCATATATTTATCTTTACTAATTTACAGTATATTGTTATCTTTCAAACTTCTATCTTTGATATTGTCATTTTATATCCTATGTAAAATATTAAAAATGTTTACCCCATCAAGTTACTTTATGGTTACGAAATGCTTTTTAAACTTTTCTTCATGTTATTTCCTCTCAAATAATTTATTAAATTCTCATAATTAGGGATAACACTTCCATATTTTTCTCATAATTTTTCATGATCTTTCAGTATTTATCATAATATTTTTTTTACTTTGTTTTTATCACCATTATATCATTTTTAGTCATTTCATTCATCGATTTTCCGTAACTTTTTCAACAATTTACTCTATAATTATAACAATTTTCTATAATAGTTTTATCTCATGAATTTACTTCATTAAAATATTCATTAATTTTCCTTTATCTCAGAAATTCCAGATTTGCTAAAATCCGGGTATTACATATGTGGCAACATGATATGTGGTGTTAGATTCATACATGAGGTAATGCCATTGGAAGTGACAGGAGAATTGAGAAAAGAGGCACAAAGTTTGGGGTCTTTACTTCCATTTGTGGGGCAAATTGGATTGTTTGGGCATCGATTTTCGAGGAAAGTTGAATGTTTTGAGGGTCCAATTGAGTTTGGGCATGATTTGTGCCAACATTATGACTTTAATTATGAACATGCATTTGGACAGATGGGTATACGTGGGAGTGTGGAGAGTGAGAGGGATGAAATAAAGAGGAGGATGCTTATGAGGATTGATAAAAAGAGGATGATGAATGATGATATGGAGGATTATGACTTTATGAAGGGGATGATGAATGATGATATGGAGGATTATGAGTTTAGTGATGTTGATGAGGAGGAGAGGATGATGAATGATGATATGGAGGACTATGACTTCAATGATGTTGATGAGGAGGAGAGGGGTGATGATGAGGAGGATAGTTTTGATGAGAAGGAGAGTAGTGTTGATGAGGAGAGGGGTGATAGAGGAGAACTGATGAATGGACATGAAGTGGTGACAATTTCATTAATGGAAGATGACGAAGTGTTTATGGAAGATTGTTGCAGCAAGAGTGTTACATTCACAAGAGTTCCCAATAGCATCACTCGCTGGTCATTATTGATGGAACTGACACTGTCAGTAAAGTCACTTCCAATCTATAATGAATATATTGGAAGGACTAAACCTCTCTTAGATGTAACACTCTCTTTCCCTGACATTTTGCCTAGGACGAATCTCGGCATTAGTTATAATCGTTACGACTTATCCCAACTATCAGCTCTTTTTTGGTATTGTGTCAATTCCGGAGAGCATTGTTTGACTTAGAAGCATATGTTTAGAAGCATAAAGGATTTCCTTTTCCTGTATACTTCAGCTGTTGGCTCTCCAGTGGTCTCTTGATTCTATTTATGCCACTTTAATGGCTTCGTGTTGAGACTATCGGGCAAACAGTGTATAGTTAGTTATATGAATGAGTAATTTTTGGGATATTATGATATTATTCACATCATAATTAGAGTAGCCAGCATTGACCGACAACTATTCATTTTCTAGAGCATAACCAGTCTCTCTCTTCGTGCAGGATCATATTCAATTATATTCAATACCACCCCTTTTTCAAATATTTGTCTGCAAGTTAAATATTGTCACTCTTAATTAAATATATATATATATATATATATATATATATATAAAGTACTACTTTATTCACTGTTTGTGTGTGTGTGTGTGTAAAAATCACATTCAGAAAATTAATTTCACTCGGTCGTTCTATTTCTTGTCCACCAAAAATAAATATTTGAAGTTGTTCGATGTTAGCAAAAGTAGACTAAAATATAAAACATGGATTAGTTCAGTTTTTTTGTTTATTATTAGTGCGTATATCTATCTCACGTAACAAAATTTAAATTGCGTTGCTACATTATAAATATTATATCATGATTTTATACATGCGATATAGATTAAAAAGGCATATTTTCTTAAACAAACGGGGCTTTTAGTTCGATTCATAATTTCGTTTCAAATAAACCAGACCCTCAGAAGGCACCCCACACATCAGAAAATCAGATGTTTAATTATGATATTTCCCCAGCTGTATCAATTTAATTAAAAAAATTGAACTACAAAATAAATTTTATATTAAGGAGAAGAGTATCAATGGGGGATCTATTTTTCCTTCCAAAGCCGTGTGGTCGTGCAGTCGTGCGGGACAAATGAGAAATGAAACAACAGAAAAATACACAAAACATCAACAAAGCAACAATAACTTCTGAAGCTTGCAACGACTTGACATGTTGACCGTTAGAACATGTTTGGTAATGAATATAAAAAACTTCATCCATTGCCTGATGGATTATCTAAGATTTCATTATTCTCTCTAGCTATTTCTTTAATTTCCCGTGTATTTAATGCTTAATCAAGAGATTACACTTCAATTATTTATGGCTTTATGCTTTATGCTTTAACTTCTGAAAAACAAAGTCCCAAAACCTTCAAACATATGAGTGGACTGAATCTATTGACTAAAATCTTCATTTGTTTTATTCAATTTTTATTAGGGAAAATTAAAATCAATGACCTATAGTACCTATAGTAGATAATATTTATTGAGAAAGACCGTAAAAATTGTAATTATTTAAAATGACCAATTAACAAAATAAAAATGTAAAAATATGAAATTGCTCCTAATCAAACCTCCTACATTTTCTCTCACATTCTATGTTTAAAACTAATATGAATTTCTAAATTTAATTAAATTAAACACAATTTCTCTCTTCATAGATATTTATAAAAAAATAACACAAACATCTTTCAATTTTGTCAAAATTATAATTTTATTTTTAAAATTGACACAAACTTTAATTGAAAAAATATATACTTTTAGGAAAAACTCAAAAAAAAAAAATTATAATTTAATTAATAGGGTTATGTTCAGCACGAGTGTGCCTTCTACTCTTCTAGTGTCAACCGACATTAATATATTATAATATTTCAATTTTGGATACAATATAATAATGTTTTATTTTTGTTATTTGAGCTTACACAACTAGTTCTAATAAGATAAAAAATGCGTTTAATTTTTTATTTTGGTTGATAAAATTTCTTTGATAGAGATTGTTTTTCCTTGATTTACATATAAATCAAGAAAAAAACTTAATGATATAAAAGGGTTAAAGGGCCATTATCTATGTTACTAGTAATAATTAAATTATATAATGATAAGATATGAAATGCATTTAAATTTTTTTTTTTGGTTCACTAAGTTCCTTTGATGGAGCTTCCCCCCCCCCTGATTTATATAAAATTATGTAAATCAAGGGGAAAAAAAATTAATGATATAAAAGGGTTAAAGGGCCAATATCTACCTTACGAGTAATAATTAAATGATACAATAATATGATTATGTAGATATTAGTTAAGGTTAAAAAATGATGATTTTGGCGGTAGTAATATTGGTGGAAAAAAATTAAATCACTTTCAAGGGCAATTTAGTATTTCTAAATTTATATTTTGGTAATTGGTCTTTCTAAATAATTATAACTTTTACGGTCCTTCCCAATAAATATTATTATCTATAGGTCCTCCTATCTAATTCTCCCTTTTTATTAAGTAAACAATTGATTTATTTATTTATGAAAAAAGTTTATAATTCTATGCCGCCTAACTTAACTATCAATATTAAGTTAGAGTTATCAACTTGGTGGGAAGTAAATAAGAGAAAAGTTGTTGAAAAGGATATATGTGAAGAACTTGTTTGAAGAGAAGGAAGTCTGAAAAGTTTTTGGGAGTTATTTCTTTTGCTTCCACCACATACTATCCATTTATTCTTTTCTTTTGCTTGCTCTTTCTACCTCTTTAGGGTGCTAAGCAAAGGCTCTGAAGAAAAGGGGGGGGGGAAACAGAGGAAGAAAAAGTGCAGGAGGTGAGCATTTTCTCCTGAACGTTCAATTGGCACTAACGGCGTTTTGGAATTTGTCAGGGAAGGGCAAAATTGAACCAATTTTAATATATAAAAGGCAAAATTACACATTTGAAATTAGTTTGGGGTGCTGGGTGCATTGTTATCCTAATTAATATAATAATAAATGAAAGGTAAACTTATACATTCATATAAAAATTTCTCTCTATACCTATAAATAGGACCAGACATTTTCTCCTCTTTGCCCTATAAATAAGACCGGAGGAATATTAACAAGAGTTTCAAATAGCATCACTTGCAATCCTGGTAGCAATTCTGGTGGCAACTTTGTTTCAAATGCTGGTCATTATTGACACAACTCACAAAAAAAAGAGAGTGATATTATTGGAAATCTGGTGGCAACTTTGCTCAAGTTTCAATCCTCAAATCACTTTCACTCCCTCACTTACAATCGATTCAACATCACTTAGATGTAACACTCCCTTTCGCCGTTCTAGCGTCCATTTTCCATAATAATTATTATTTAGACTTTCAATATCCTCGTTCTTTTGCATTAGGCTGTCATTTTAATACTTTTAGTCATCTTCAATCTAAGTATGATTAATTAGTTGTTGAGTACGTAATTTGGTTGGAAATTTAATTATTATTTGAACTTCTTAGGTAAAAAAAAAAAAAAAATCATTCTTCACAGAGTGCCTTCTTACAACTTTATAAAACATATATTGTTGATCTTGTTATGACTTTACAATAATTGTCCTATTGACTATTGTGCTTGTGTTTTTTTTTTTTTTTTTTTTTTTTTTTGATTAAGACTATTGTGCTTGTTACTCAAGTTGAGAAACGATTTTTTTTTTTTTTTTTAAATAAAATTTATTACTGCTTTCTTACTGAGAACATTATAATTTATTACTGAGAACATTTTAATTTTTTAAGTCTTGTTTTATCGATGTGGGCCATATTCTGATTCATTTGTCTCCAAACCATACGGTGATACACAAAACAACAGACGACAAAGTGACAATAACCCCTAAATCCTGACTGCCTGAGGTTACTTGACCTATTGAATGTAAGGACGTATTTGATAATTGAAGAACTAATGGAATGAATATAAAAAGCGCTAGCTTATGTAGTTATGTTGGATCAATGTAATATTTCATCTATATATCTATTTCTTTATTTATGTCCTGTGATTTTTATGGCTTAACACACAAGACATTACACTTTGCAGTTGGATCTGTAGGCACATAATAGAAAAAATTAAATTAATTTATTAGAATCTACATCGACAAACAAACTACACTTCTCCTATCTTATTATTATTATAAGGTACTTTTTAATGAATTCTTTTAGTCTAAAATATAAAGGGTTGTGTAAAAGTAACTAATGATTTTTTATTTCTTGCCCATCACAATTTTAATAAATGTTCTCATACATTATTTATGTTTCTTTCAATAATAATGGTGTAATTGAAATTTGTAGATTTGTTTTTGAAAATTTTAGCCAAGTACATGATATAGGAAAGTAAGGAGTTTCAAAAAAATAAAACCCACTTTCATCTTATTTTTATTCTTTATTCACCCATATAAAAACCATCCTTTTTAATTTTAACCCATGTTATCTCCTCGGCTAGTGTTTCAATGCATTTTCCAATCTCTACAAGGTAATGGAATTAACAAAATTTCCTTACAAATAATTAATGATAAGCTTAGTACGAATATAAATATGAGGAAAATGGTTTTTACTTTTTTGGAAGATAAAATATGTGCTTATAACTGATATATAATATTACATATTAGTATATTAGATAGATCATATCACATATGTACTTGTTACTTATAACAACCATGTTTTTAGATAAGCCAACATTTGAGTTGGCTGGCTCACACACATGCAAAGCGATTACTTGAGATCACCGATAGTGGAGTGCCATTATGAATTATCCTATAGACTGGATTGCTATTATGTGTTTACCAGACTCAGTAATGGCCTAAACTTAATTTACACTAGTTGATTATATTTTAGCTAGTTATTTCTAATTCAGGTTTTTTTCTCCTTATATATGTATTTTTTAAAAGAAAAATCAGAACAAGTGTAATACCCAAATTATGTGACACAAATAACTGGGCCCAAAAGCAAAGGGCTAATGACAACTACAACGAAGCATCGAGCCAATTCACAAAAGTCACAAATGAAGGACAACTTTTTTACATTGACCCCTCTGGTTTTTCCTAGAAGACAACTTTTAAAACATAATTTTTGGTCTCTTTTCTTATAAGATACTTTTGATAATTTTAACACTGCATTAAAATATATTTTTTCCATATATCCATACTTAATTGGAATAGTAAAAGAAGAAAATTATATGATGTATGAGTTTAGTGGAGTTAATATGGATAAGATTGAAATCATTTTAAATTCTACTTTTGTGAGAAGTAGGCTTGGATGTAAAAAAAAATTCTTCTGATAATTGATGATGTGACAATTCAATACCAGCTGAAGATTTGACTAAAGTGTATAATTAGTTTGGAGAAGGAAATAAAATTATTATCACATCAAGAGAATGCAAGTACTTCAAAATTGTTCTGCATTTTCTACATGCTATGTTCCAAGAATGGATTTTCATTATGCCCTTCATGTCTTTAGTTTGAAAGCATTCAAGCAAAATCAGCCATTTAAAAATTATGTGGAGTTATCAAAATCTACAGTGGATTATTGTCAAGGAAATCCATTGGCCCTTATGATGTTGGGTTCTTTTCTTCAAGGCAGAGGAAAGGAAGAGTGTGAAAGTTATTTGGAAAAAATAAAAGAAGCTCTTCCCAAGTACATTGCTGATGTTCTAAAATTGAGTTTTGATGGGCTTGATGAGCACTAAAAGAATATGTTTCTTGACATAGCTTTTTCATCAAGGAAGGAGTTGAAGTTCTTTGAACTTAATAAGACAATTATATGGCTCTTCAATAGATGTTGACATAAGTGTTCTTAAAGATAGATCCCTCACTTCATTTGATCATATTGGCTATATTTAGATGCATGATCTTGTGAGGGCCATGGGCGTTGAAATTGCTAGAGGACAGTTATTCTCAAATCCTAAAAGCCCTGTTCGACTGCGAAGCCATCGGGACATTTATGATTTTTTCATTAGTAACAAGGTATTCTTGTAATTTTATATATATATTTATTGAGGCTCAATGCATGTAAAAATCATCTGGAATATATATGAAATTTTCCAGAGAAATATTTCTTCTATTTGGAGATTTTCCTTTGACCACTAGTGAGTTAAGGGTGAGATTCTTGCTTTAACTTCCTATAAGATTATCTTTTCATCTTTTTTCTTAGTACTCTGGTTGCTATCAGTATATTCTATGTGAAACCATTATGGGAGTATAAATTTACTAGATGATCAAAATAATCTCTAAGAAACGAGATATTAGCTACGTATATAAATCATCAGTCAGTTTATACACCTTACATATTCACAAAATGAATACAAACACTGTAACCCAAAATAAAAAAATTGAATACATACTGTACATTCAGGGGAAAATAAATAAAGATAGAAAAACCATAGTCTACGAGTCTAATGAAGATACATGAGTACCAAACCAATACCTATACATCGATCCATCAACCATGACGTAAAGCATCAAAAGCCATCACCTACTGATACTTTTTCTTGAAAACCATAAAAGAAACAAAATGGAGTCTTGATTTATTCCAATGGAAAAATGAACAAAAAAATCTCCAGCCAATTCTTACCATATGTCTATACTAATCTCAGGCATGTCCCATTTTGTTGCTGCTACAATATCATCATTATTGCCATCCCATATCATTGCTTCTTTATCCAGTGAGATTCTTATATCTATCACGGGTTGAATCCTTCTGCAACAACCAGATCCTGCAAGTAATCCTTGCCACATTGAATCCTTCTGCAACAACAAGGTCATTACGTCCTCTGTTATTCTCTTTTCTTCAAGCTCCATTAGTGGCTTTCTCTCCATTGCCTTAAGTTCATTGACTACATCTTTGGCATAGATGTCCTTAAGCTCTCCATGTTCAGAAACAAAGTTGAAACGTTCATTGAAATTGCCAAACCCAGTAAGATCTAACCAGCGAAGTGAAGTGACAAATGGAAGTAAAGATGACAATTTCAACGTTGAACTCTCAATGTTAATGTACATGCACTGATCATTAGATGATAATATCTCTGACAATAATACTGACACGAGTTTAACCCAAAGCCCAGATAAAATGTTGCCATCGTTTGAGATGCAATGGATGGGATTGCAGGGGAAGGGAGTGTGGCTAATGGTTCTCTTCCCTGCAAGAGAAGGCAATGTTGTGAGGGAAGAAGCAATGTGCTAAGCAGTAGCAGTAGTGTTTCTAGTGTTATGGCTAGACCTAATGGTGAAGCAAGAGGTCATACAGGCTATTTGACATTTGCAAGACTCAAATGCCTCTCATGAGAAGTACCCACATGCCCATCCAATTTAGTACCAGATATAATCTCTGTATATTTAACATCTTTTTTAGTTTTAGCCTCAGGTAACAATTCTTTGTTCAATCTAATGTTTTTTCTTATAGGAGAAAATTCTGATATATGCTTCTTGGGTTCAACCTGCTTCGATGAGTATAGCTAAAATTAAGTCAAAACTGGTCCTCTGTATGTATTTTTGAGTTGATTGAAAAATACATTAATGATATGATATTCTTGAGATGTTTCTAACTAATGTGTTTGAGACTCATTTCTTTGTTCTTTTTAACCTTTGACCTTTTGGGAATGCTGGCCCAAGTTCTGGTGGTACCAATAATCGAAGTTAGATCTAGGTTCTGGCCATTTTTCAACCTCGAAATTCAAGCCTAGTTTGTGTCAAGTGTTTGTGATAAGGGGAACTCGTAGATTTTTTTTATACACCAAGCTTTGTGGTTTATACTTGTGCAGGCCATTTTAATAACATTTAAAGAGACTTTAAAGTTATTGGTCAAACTAGGACTTCACATGATAAATGAAAGCCTGTGAGGTATTTTATGGATAACAACTTTGCTTTTCAACATTAACAACTGATTTTGAAATGAACAAATTCTCCACAAGGTTGATCCATAACTAGATTATTCTCCATGAATAACCTGAAATGAAGTTAATGACTACTCTTCACAAACTCAATCTTGAAATTTTTCTCCATGGATACCTTGGAATAGAGTTAAAAACAGACTTTTACTGAAGACTGCGTTGGTCCGCCACTGTTGCATAAAATCTGAAAAAGAATTTTACCATTCAAAAACTATGAAATGTGTAGCTTCTATAAACTATACGTGTTGCATAAAATCTGAAAAAGAATTTTACCATTCAAAAACTATGAAATGTGTAGCTTCTATAAACTATACGGGTCAAACTGAAGTTCAAGTGGTTAGATCCATACTCCAAAACAGAGTAGACCAAGAATATGTTCCACAAGGTGTTCTGTAACAAGGATGAGTGTATTTTTTTTTAAGTATGATTTGTATAATACTTATGGCTATGTTTATGATGAACACATTAAATCCCTCTTAAATTTTAAAAAATATATACAACTTTATCCATGTTAAATGTGGTTATAAATGAGATAGAAAAATATAAAAAGTCGTGTTGAAACCTAAATTATAGGGCGAAACTGATAAACAAACAATAATTACTTTTCAACTAACTTATGTGATAGACTAAAGAATTTTTTAAAAATGTGATTTATATTTTAGACAGGAGTAAATATTATGTCGTAACTTTTATTTATTGTTTACATAAATATTCACTGCCATATGCTTATCCTTTCTTTAGCCAACAACTCGTGAAGTGCAGAATAAAGACTTGATACAGATCACTCGTCAGCAAATAGCAGTTGACTCTTCTTATCTTTCAGATTGATTCAATCAGCAGTCATTGTTGACCTTAGAATAAGTCATTATTATATATTCACACACACATATATTATCGAATAAAGTAATTTATGGTTTATTTAAATTGCCAACCTGTGCCTTGACTTTCTCTAATCACCAACTTGAGCAAATGAAACAGTTCTAACTCTCATCAAGATCAGCGGTTTATATAGACTTGCATAAATAAAGCAACCAGTTCATTTCCGTCTTCTCGTTGCTGATGATGACTGGTAACCTTTTTTTCTCTCTAATCATGCCATTTGATTCCTGAATTTGAAGGCTGAAGCAAGAAAATTTGTGTCCCATGGATTTAATCATTGCTTTAACGCTTATCGAAGGTTTCTTGATCTTATTGGCTATAGCCACTTATAAAGCTATCAGATTTATCTCTCCTTCACTTCATATCGTTGATGAGAGGTAATCACTGCTTCTAAATAAATCCCATATTCTTAATTTTCTTGCTCGATTGACTAATAATTATCCATCTCTTGTTTCTATATACATCCATAGTTGTAGAGGCCAAGCTGCTTCAGTCTCAACAGTTTCTTCTTCTTCTTCTGATATTGTTGTTGCTGCTACTCCTGCCATCAAGTATGATGTATTTCTTAGCTTTAGAGGCGAAAATACTCGCAACAATTTCACAAGTTATCTTTATGAGGCGCTTTGTAAAGCAAACATTCAAACTTTTATGGATCATAAGCTCCACAAAGGAGCAGATATCTCACCGATTCTTTTAAGAACCATAGAGGAATCAGAGATATCTGTGATTATTTTCTCTGCAGATTATGCTTCTTCAACTTGGTGTCTGGATTTGGCAAAAAAAAAAAAAAAAAAAAACTTGGTGTCTGGATGAACTTGTTCATATATTAGAATGCAAGAAAAATTTTGGAAGGGTTGTGATACCTATTTTCTACAAAATTGATCCATCAAATGTCCGCAAACAAAGTGGGAGATTTGGAGATGGATTTGCTAAATTGAAGCAAAGATTTAAATATAACCCAAACAAAGTACAGAGGTGGAAAAATGCTTTGACCCAGTCAACAAGCCTCTTTGGATGGGATTCCAAGAATATCAGGTACCTTCTAGTGCGGATCATGTATATGCCTTGTATTAAAAAACCAGAGCATTGTTCTTGAAGTAATGTTGTTTTAATACTCCATCACGTTGTAGATGTAGGAAGTAAATAACTAATTTGTAGAGATTAAAAAAATTAGTCAAGTTAGTTATTTGTAAAAAAATGTGTTTTTGCTTCCCCTAAAATACCCTTTTTAGTCATCTACACTGAAACTATTCTTGATTGAAAACTTCTTGATATGTACAATTAATATAAAAGAAAGTAGATTGAGGTTTTAAATTTATAATAAAAATAAACTTCCTAGCTAGTTCCTATATTTATGATGGGAGAAAATATTAATTTTGCTAATCCATTTTCACTTTTCATTTCACTAGTCTACCAATTTCTCCAAGCATTTTTTATACTTAATTTTTCTGTCTATATATCAAACATGTTTTCATTAAAAAAATGTGAATTTTGTGCTAGGCCTGAGACCAAACTCATTAAAAAAAGGGTTAAGGTGCATCCAACACAACAAACTATTGGCTCAGGAGCGTCCAACACAATTAACTATTAAGTGGACCAACCAACACAACAAACTTTTAAAAAGGAGCTCCCAGCACAACGCCGTTAGCAAAAAGTTAACGTCCGTAATCTAAGGTGCGTCCAACACAACAAACTATTACTTCAAGAGCGCCCATCACAAAATTCTAAATTTTTCTAAATTAAATAATTTTTTTTCTCAATTGTCATTATTCACAACTATTTATATAAATATCTATGGACAAAAATTACTCATTTTTCAATTTTGTCAAAATTATAATTTGCTAAAATAAACAAAAGTTTTCATTAAAAATATAATTATACGATTTAAATAAAACTCAAGGTGTTTTATAGTTTATTATATATGTTAAACAAAAAAATATATGATTTATTAACTTTGATACTTAATAATATAAACCCGGCAACTTGATGATATATTTGTTAATTAAATGATGTATTGCTTATATGGATATGAGACTTTTGTAGGCCAAATTGCTCCTTAACCCATTATAATTGCTCTTTAATCTATTATTAAATTGTCCTTGCTCAAGCCTCTTAAGTTATCTTTTTTTTTTCAACAAGTCCCATATTCATATAATCAGTAGATCATTTAATTAACAAATATATCATCAAATTGCCGGATTTATATTATTAAGTATCAAATTTGATATCCATTAAACTCTTTTTATAAAAATAAAAATTAAACTCATTTCATTTCTTTAAGGATATAATAGATTTTTTAGATTTTTTAAATTTTATTAACATTAAATGAATTTTTTAACTCACATAAATTTCTTCTAAAATAAAAATAAATCATTTTTTTAACACCTTGATTTTTATTTAAATCATATAATTATATTTTTAATGAAAACTTTTGTTTATTTATAATTATATATAATGAAAATTATATATAAAACACCTTGAGTGTTGGGCGCTCTTAGAGTAATAGTTTGTTGTGTTGGACGCACCTTAGATAACAGACGTTAACTTTTTGCTAACAGCATTGTGCTGGGCGCTCCTTTTTAAAAGTTTGTTGTGCTGGGCGCTCCTTTTTAAAAGTTTGTTGTGCTGGTTGGTCTACTTAATAGTTAATTGTGTTGGACGCTCCTGAGCCAATAGTTTGTTGTGTTGGACGCACTTTAACCCTTAAAAAAATTGTAGAAGATATCTCGAGCAAACTGAACTACTGTACATTGTCATCATTTCATCTTGAAGGACTTGTGGGCATTAATGATCAAATTGAGAAAATCGAAGAGCTATTGATTCATGCTCGGATTGTGGGAATATGGGGTATGGGTGGTATTGGTAAAACCATACTTGCTAGAGTTGTGCTTCACAATTTGAAGCTTCCTCTTTTATTGGAAATGTAAGAGAACAACTAGCAAGAATTGGGTTGAACAAATTAATGGAGGAATGCCTCAAAGAATTATTAAAAGATGAGGGCCTTCACATCTACAACATGAAATTCACTTTTGTGAAACGTAGGCTTCAACACTTTAATTTCTTCTGATACTTGATGACGTGGACAACTTATTAAGAGCTAAAGATTTGACCAATTTGTGTGATTGGTTTGGAGAAGGAAGTAGAATTATTGTTATCTCAAGAGACTTGCAAGTGCTTAAGAAAGCTTCTTCATTAATAACATATCATGTTCAGAAATTAGAGTTTTCTCATGCTCTAAATCTCTTCAGTTTGAAAGCATTATTTAAGCAAAATGAGTCATTTATAAGCTATTTGGAGTTATCAAAGTTAGTTGTTGGTTATTGTCAAGGAAACCCATTAGCTTTTGTAGTGTTGGGTTGCTTTCTTTATGGTAGAACAAAAGAAATGTGGGAAAGTGCAATGGGAAAGCTAGAACAAGCTCCATACAAGGACATTTTTAGTGTGCTCAAATTGAGTTTTGATGGACTTGATGATAAGCAAAAGAATGTGTTTCTTGACTTGGCACATTTAGTAAGGGAAAAAAGTAAGACTACCTTAAGCTTTGTAAGAGGCTTCTATGATTTCTCAGTTTATATTGAGATAAGTGTTCTCAAAGAAATATCTCTTATTTCGATGGATCAATTTGGTGGAATTGACATGCATGACCTTTTAAGAGAAATGGGCCAAGAAATTTGTAGACAACAATTGATCATTGATCTTGAAAAACCTATTCAATTGTGGAAACACAATGATATTTATCATTTTTTCATCAATAACAAGGTATTGTGTTATCAATTTATAATCATTTTTAATATTATTTCCTCTTCCTTTATTTTATTCAATTTTAAAACTTTTTATGTGATATGTATTTGTTGACTCTCTAGGGGAGTGGGACAATTCGACACATATCTTTGGATACGAGCAAGACAAAGGAGATAATTTTGAAGGCTAATGTCTTCTATAAGATGAAAGCATTGAACTATCTCAAGTTTTACAAGTCTGATTTAAGTGAGCCTTCAAAAGTGTATGTTTCAGAAGGTTTTGATAATCTTCCTAAAGAATTACGGTTTTTCTTTTGGGAAGAATATCCTCAACCATATCTACCATTGAGTTTTTGTGCAGAGAATCTCATGCAACTTGAAATGCCTCATAATCATCTACAACAACTTTGGGATGCTGATCAAGTACATATATGGGTTTCTCAGGCTAATAGGCCACAATCTCTCAATATATAGAAGTTAGACAAAATTAATCTTTTGGTCTTTATAGTTTTTGTAACACCACAAGTTCCGTAGCATAAATCGTGCCGGTGACACGTGGTTTTATAAAAATTGACAGAGTTTGAGGTGTTACAACTCAGTGTGTTGCGGAAACAAAGAACATATACTAAAAATTTGAACAACGAGTAACTGATATAAAATACTTAGACATATGCTGATGTCTGACGTATACTGGTATATTACAAATTTCCCGAAGGAATATTCATGTGATACAAGACTTATATAATTACAAAATTTACATTGTAACTATACATTTTCAGACCAAGCCATTTCCTGACTTGAGGCATAGAACCTAACAAAGTTATATCAAATCCATTTGGCCAGGCTGGGTAAAGCCTAGTGGAAGTCTCCCCGAATTCACGGCGACTGATTGACTGAACCACATAGACGACCCTTTCTAGTTTAAGCACCAAATGGTTTGAAGTAACCCTATTTGATTCATGCCGAAAGGTAGGTTACGTTAACATTCTTCCCGCATTTGCTTTGACCGTTGCCTCCTCACGGCTCCGTCCATCGGCGTCTTTTTACGATTCCATCTTGGGTGCCTTCTCGATCCTTGATCCTTTCGAACTATTAGTTTAAGACTGAGGTCCAATGCCCATCGGACCTCAGGTAATGGTTAACCTCATGCTTATGTAAACAGAATATGTATGACATATATTCATGACAATACAGTAGTACAAAATCTCTTTTTCAAAACAATAACCATATGTTAGGCAATAACAAAGCACAGTCCCTGCAGTATGCATGTTATCCCAGTCTGCACTATTCACCAGTGCCACGATGGCCTATCGTGTCCTCAGCGCTAGGAAAACTCTAACGGCATTATTAAAACCATAACCCGTGTAATACCCGGATATTTAATACCCGGATGATTATTATATTAATAAAATTCCTTCAATATTTCTTGTGAATCAATATTACCTATTTAAAATAGGTGAATATATGGTCTCAAATCATAAGTATTTTTGTCCTATTGCTTTAGAATAATTCTATTAGAATTTGTAGAGATAAGTTGCCAAAGAGCTAAAAATACATTTTTAGGGCATAAAATGACTTGTAAATATGATGATAAATATTAAAGGGCAATAAAATAATTATTAAAAATAAAGGAAAATATTGTCCTTAATTAAGGGAATTTAATAAATTATTCCCTTGGAAAATATAAGAGGAACTTTAATAATTATTTAGAAACCCTAATTAAGCCCCATGATTTTTAATATTTTACATGGGATATAAAATACCAATGTAACTAAAATAGTTGTGAGATAATAGTTTATCCTAATTAAGAAAATTATCAACAATTAGTAAGTGGCTAATTAAGTAATTAATTAGGGATTAAGATTGATTTAAATAAATAAATTAAAAATAATTAATTAAGGGAGAAATTCGAAATTAATTAATAAATAAAAATAAAAATAATAAAATATTAATAAAATATTTTATGCTTAGAAAAATAAATGAAAAAGAAAATAAAAATAAATAAATATCTAGATATTTTGAATAAAATAATAATATATATGGTAAAGAGCCAACATGACATTCGAGAATGAATAGAAATAAAATCCTACACCAAAATATAGGGATATAGCCTAAGTCATCTGGACTTTTTATAAACCAGTGAAATTTTATCCGGAGTGACTGTCTCTCGAGGTCGGTTACGAAACCAACGGGGTATTTAAGACACGGGGTAAGAGAGAGAAAATGCGAGATAGGGGAAAAGAGGCAATACGAAACAAGTAGTTGCCGCGAATTAGGAATCTAGTGTCTTGAGTCGAACGTATTTCAAACCGGTGGATTTTTGTCTAGACGCCGGTGCTTTCAAAATTTAATTCCGTAACGGAGGGCGTCGTCCTAAAATCTTGAGCCGATCACAGAATGCCCTTAATGGGATCAAAAGTTTAGTAAACCCAAGTAGTTTTAATAAGAAAGGATAGTACTTTGAAAATCTGCTCCCAGAATTTTGAGATTCGTCAAGATTATGCGTTTCGGACACCGAACTAGAAACTTTATCGGTACCGGCTCATAAAGCAAGAGGCATGATGTCATGCATGACATCAATTTGCCTTGGGAAGTGTGCAAGGAAATCGGCACACACAAGGGAAGGCCAAGATTAAGCCACTTGGCAAAATGCGATCCGACGGCTCAGAATCGATCTGATAAAGTTTGAGTTATTTACCAAACTGCCATTCCCTTCTTCTATAAATAGGAGACACTTCTCCTCTCATTTCCCACACCAAAAATTCGTGCCTTAGAGAGAGGTTAGAGAGAAGGAAGAGCCTGGGGAAATTCTAGCCGAGTTATGGGTAAGTTTTTCGGTCCCTGGTCTTTAGTTTCGGTAGTTCTTTCGGTAGATATAGTAGAAGTGCTAGATTTATCTTTAAATTTTCAAGATAGTCTAGATATCATATATAGGGGTAAATAAGGTATTATTTTCGAAAATATGATGGGGGAAAAGATCGTAAAAATTTCGGAGAGATCGGGTCAAAATAGCGAAGCTCGCGAAATTCGTCGAGTAATCAAACTAGGGGCAAAATGGTAATTTGTACCTAAAATGCCCGTTATAATGCTAAATACTGATAAATACGATATAAATCCTTATAGGATATCCGTCATACCATTTGTTCTTACATTTGTCGGGTCATTGTCAAATTGCCGTTTTTCGTAAAACGTACCGAAAGGACCGTCAACGAAGGTACGTTCGCGGCGTACCGTAACACTAATTCTCATGGTTGTTGTATGCTTTATGTGATTGCTGTGTTCATATACTGAGATTCTGTTGTTTGAAAATGGGGAGATCATGATTACACGGGTTATGGTATTGTTAACACCGTTTTAGAGTTTTCCTAGCGCTATGGACACGACATGCTATCGTGGCACCGGAGAGTGTGTGCGGACGGGGTAACGTACATACTGCAGGGGCTGTGTAATGTTATTGCTTGATATGTTGGAGGATGTTTTATATTGAAAAATGTTGTGAATATCTGACATGCATATATTGTTTACATTAGCATGAGGTTAACCGTTACCTAAGGTCCGATGGGTATTGGACCTCAGTCTGCATGATTAGACAGGATTCGGGGAATGAACCGGAGGAGGCACCAGGGGATGAAGTCATAGATAGACCTCAGTAGACGGAGCCGGGAGAAGGCACTAGTCAAAGGAAATGCGGGAAGAAAGTCAACAGAACCTACCTTATGGCATGAATATAATAAAGTTATTTCATATCATTTGGTGCTTAAACTAGAAGGGTCGTCTATGTGGTTCAGTCAATCAGTCACCCTAGCACGGTGAGACTTCCACTAGACCTACCCAGCCTGGCCAAATGGGATGATTTAACTGAGTTAGGTTCTACGCCCCAAGTCTACTCAAGGCTTGGTTAAAGAGGGTGTAGTTACATGTAAGAATTGTAATTATAAAGTTTTGTATTACTGTATCACATAAATAATTCTTTCGGGATATATCAGTATACGTCCGGCATCATCATATGTCTGAGTATTTCATATTAGTTACTCAGTGTTATACCTGTTGTTCAAATTTTTAGTCCATGCTCTCTGTTTCCGCAAAACGCTAAGCTGTAGCATCTCAAACTCTGATGAATTTTTATAAAACCACGTGTCAACGACACGATTTTTGCTACGGAACTTGGGGTGTTACAACCCGTATATATTTGAATGTATAAAGAACAATTTAAGACAGAGTCTTAGTATATGAACACAACTATCATATATAGGCATACAATAAGCATAAGAGTTAATGTTACAATACGCGTCCGTACCTGAGTTGATATTATCGGTACGCTTGTATTTGACGGTATCGTGTATAATAATTCTATAATGGTAATATCGCCTTTATTAATTCATAAATATTATTCCAAGAGATATTTTGGCTATATATGACCATTTTACCCCTGGATTAATTATCTTCCTTTTTATTTGCTATAAATTTCGTAAAAACGCTACTTGACAGCATATAGGCTGATTTTTCGCCTAACTTTGGAAAATCATAACTAATTCCACAAAACTCGAAACGAGGATCCGTAAAATTCCTCGGAATCCTTAGGATGTCTAATTTTAAGGAAACATATTGGTTATTTCCCAGATTTTATGAACACTTCCCAGTTTTCACATGTTCATCCTCTGCCCAGAAAGTTTTCAGAAAACGTAGCCCATTTTGTAGAATTTTTATCTCATAGCACAGAGCTCAAAATAATATTTTCTAGGTATATTGGAAAATCCCTATATGTCTACTTTAACCTTGAATTTTCTCCGATTTTAAGAACCTCATATTCAACATAAAATACTGACGTTTTTACCCTTGACTTCAGGAATCGCTAACCGATAAAATTTCGCCAGAGCTTTGCTACTTTGATCCTAATCTTCCAAAAATTTTGCTATATCACCTTTTTCATCAAATTTTCGAAATAAAACCATTTTTAACCATAAAAACATGATAACAATAATATATTGGAAGACTAAAGATCAAAACAACATTTAAGCTATGAACTTGAACTAGAACTTCAAGAACTACCAAAAGCTAAAGACTAGAAACTCAAAGCTTGCTTACCTCTTGAAGAGCTTCCTCCTCCTACTTGCTTCCCATTATGATTTTCCCTCTACTCTTGCTTCTCTAAAACCCATCTACTTTGGTTGAGTTTGGTGTAAGAATTATGAAGAGCTAAAGCCTCTATTTATAGTGAAATGCAATGGCACTCTTGCAATTATTTCAAACATAACTCTTCTTCAATTTGAGCCCTAGGATCTAAACTTAATTAAGAAGTTTTAATCTTAACCATTAGACCCATACTTAATGAAGAAGTTTCAATTTAATTAATTAACATTTCTCTTGATTTTTCCTATTGGTGGATTTCAAATTAGGATTGATTTAAATACAATTATTCTTCTTCCTTCCCAAGCTACCAAAATCGTGTACCTCATCTCTTTGACTCTTGAAATTGTGCTTCAATTATTAGTTAATTGGATAATATTTTGAGCTCCACTCTTGGCTCATTTTAATTCACTTGTATTTTATTAATTAAAGCCCTTAATTTTAGATTAAATCTTGGCTTCATTAGAGATCTTAACTAACACTTTTAATCATTTTAAGATTAATTATAAAAGTTGAGAAAATGATTTTGAAGATAACCTAATCCAAGCTTAAAATATGATTGTTCATAATAACTCTTTATATTTGATCTATGATTAACATATCTCAAGCTACAATTTATTTTGTATAGATTCTCATTTACTTG
Source organism: Acacia melanoxylon (assembly GCA_019022615.1). NCBI lineage: Eukaryota > Viridiplantae > Streptophyta > Magnoliopsida > Fabales > Fabaceae > Acacia > Acacia melanoxylon. The sequence continues at coordinate 10,159,193 of JAFJYJ010000008.1, forward strand.
TGTCTTTAATTAATCCCAAAGGTTTTTAACTCAATTAACTACACACTTTTCTCTCTCCTTTTTCTCAAATTCTATCCTCTTCCATTTCATTAATTACCTTCTAAGATGTCATCATCAATAAGCCTTGAAAGTCTTTTGCATTAACTTCATGAAAGATTCCATTTTGCTTGTGATTTGGTTAATTAATAAACAATTCAATTCAGATTTTTCCCTCCCCAAAGAACCGTGTATTACTCCCTCTATTGCCTCTTGGATTTGTGTTTTTACTATCTCACATAATCAAGAAGATAATCCTCTTATTGGTTGATTTTAATTCCACAAGGATTATGCTTTATGAAGTCCATTCTTAAGCCTTTAGATTAGCTTTATTACATTTAATCTAAGCCTTTGATTTGGGTTTGGAAAAATCTAAACACTATTTATGATATTTGTTAATGATTTAGGATTAAGAATTAATGCAATTTCTTAGCCTCTTTAATTAGTAATTTTCGCCACCTTAAAATAATTTAAGGGAAAATTAATTAATCCTGGTCAATATTGCTAATATAGTATTTTAGGGGTTAATAGGCCTAATTTTCAAATTTGATAGGGTTTTATATAAATCTTGATTATTAAAAACACCCTGTGTACTAATTTTGGCATTTAAATATCATTTGGATATTAATTAAGTTGATATACTCTTAGTTATGCCCTTTTAAAATTAATTATTATTTAATTTCGAAAATTACATAAATATTTCAATTATTGCAAATTTAATTGCCTAATAGTTGTTGCTAATTTTCTCTAATTGATTTAGGCATCTTTTGGTGATATTTGATTGCCTTTATGATATAGTTAAGATTATACTTGATTATGATAATCTTAGGATATTTTATGATCCCTAATAAAATTTAGAAAATCAAATCTTTGGTCACCTTAATTCTAGGAAGAAATTGCCTAGAAAATAAAATAAACATAATAGAAAAACTTGAGACTACCTATTCACCTATTTTAAATAGGTATTATTTATCCAAATATAATATTTAAGATATATTATTTATCCAAATATAATATTCAAGACAAATAATTATTTGGGTATTACAATATGTAGTCACATAATTAACCATTGGTTAATTAATTCCAAAGTGAAATTTGGATGAAAATATAATTAATAAATTCACCTTTGTTTTTTTAGTATTTAATTACTAAAATTCAATATTTTTATTAGGGTATATTATGACCCCTAAATGAAATCTCAAGATTCACACTTGATCTACTAAATCTCAAGGAGAAATTGCTCATAATTTTATAATAAACAATATCCCAAAATTTGAGACAATATACTCTCCTTTTACTATAATGTAGTATTTTTCAAAATATATCATTTATGATAATTAAGGTTTTTAGGGTATTACAGTTTTGACTCTATTATAACTTAATTCTTAAATTTTAATTTGATACAATTGAGTTCTAATAGTTTTAACTCAGTTGAAACCCGATCCGCAAACTTTAACTAAGTCCCTATTGTTTTTACCATTTAAAATTTTTCGCATAAGACCAATACTTCTAATGATTAAACTATAGGAACTAAGTTACATTGAGTCAAAATTCAAGGACTGAGTTACAGTTGAGTCAAAGCTATGAATTTGAGTTAAGGTTTAGTGATTGAGTTACAAATAAGTTAAAATTAAAAACAAGAAGATTACTTTTTCATGTAATTTAATCGTTACGTAATTTATCTCCGTGTTTTCTCCTTTTCATCATTTCCCGAATTTAGGAGTAATGAATCTAACTGCCTCAAAAAATCTGATTGAGCTTCCAAATCTCTCTCAAGCCCCCAATATGAGAGATATATATCTTGATGAATGTGTGAACTTGACTCAAATTTATTCTTCAAGTAGCCTGAACAAGCTTTCTCATTTATCCATAAGAGATTGCAAAGGCCTAAGACATGTAAACATTGGTGGCAATATTAAGGAGACAAGTTCAGGGTTAGTTGCTGTCTACAATTTTCTGGATCTTAACAACTCCTTATTCCATAAGTTAACTGTGAAGCTCTTAGTCTCGGACGATAACAATATTTTCTCTGGGTTTCGGGTTAAACTCGTGTCAGTATTATTGTCAGAGATATTATCATTTGATGACCAAGGCATGAACTGTTAGAAATATAAGGTAAGATTTAGTTGATTAGTTAGATTGTTAGTTAGACTTAATCTATATATAGAAGGTCTTAACTATTGTAAAGAGTGTGTTGAGTGTGGAGCCTTCACCATGTGTATGGGATGTGGAGTCTCACAAGAGAGAGTTAACTTGGTCTCTCTAAGAAGGAGTTAACATGGTATCAAAGCCAATTTTTTTTTGTGCCTAATTGTTGCCAGCCCTCTTGATTATTGGTTTTTCAGCCCAACAAAATTTTGCACATGTTCTTCGGGAAAAACACCAAAATAGCAAGTTTTAGCAAAAAAATTTACCCAAATAACGCAGTTTTGAAAGTATTTGAAGAAAAAAATTTATTTTAGGCGAAGCCACGTATGAACAGACGACAAAGATCAATTAGTCTTTGTCGGGGGCCCTGACGGCACTAGAGTGTCGTCGTACAACTTGATTATAAGACGGGTGTCTTCGATGACGTCGGGGTCCCCGACGGCACTAAGCGTCGAGGGCGCCACGTGTCCCGATCGTTCTCTCGACGGTTGCCGTCGGGTTAAGAACAACACTAATAAGTCGTCGTCGTACCGACGTAATCTTCCCAAAACAGTTTTACTTCAGTAAATTGTTTCAAAACTGCATTATTTTGGTATATTTTTTGCTAAAAGTTGCTACTATGGTATTTTTTTCCCATGTTCTCTTCTGCGTTTTGAATTTTCTTGGAAAGAGGCCCTATTTTCTTGTTTTGCTGCTTTTCTTCATCAATGGAAAGGTCCAAGATCCGAGCCAAAAGAGCTACCATGAAGCAAGAAACACTAGTCTCAAGAGGCGCATCATTTTGGTCAAAGAAACAGGTTCTGAGCATTGATCGGCCAAAATTACCCTGCTACATTGCATTCTTGTTTTACTATTATATGGTGTTCTTGATCTACTAATTCTGAATCGAGGTTTGGGTGTCGAGAAAGCAAGAATCGAAACGAAGATGCAGAAAATGGCGCAGGGATGGTTCTCACAAGCAACTGATGGTGATAACAGCTAGAAACCCTCGTCATCTCTTCTGGCCGATTGGAATTCGTACACATCATCGCAACCTACGGAGGAGAATTCTGATTCCGCTTTTGGTTTTGATATCGAATCTGTCGTTAGGTCTGCGAACGACACAGTGACGGGCACCTTCAGCGTGGTTTCTAAGGGTGTGAGAGATATACTGGCAACTTTCAATCTGCCACTAGTAATGTTCATTCCGGGAAAGTCTTCCTACATTTTTGTATCATCAGGAGACCTTGGATAATTTGAAGACTCCCCAAAAGGTTAGACTTCTCGTTCCTCTCCAAAGATTTCTGTCGTCATTGCTCTGTAAGAAGATTATTGGGTCTGATTCTTGTTCCTAGCAATTTAATTCGGGCTGTGGCTGAAAATTACTGGTTTGAGCCTGGATTTGTGGAGAGCAAGAAACTAGTTGCTGAAATTGGGAAAATGATGAGCGCCCAAGTTATCATTCAAGGATCAATGAACAGTTCAAATACTTACTTCTCAAGCTCTTAGAGACGAAATTTCAATGGAGGTTTCATTCTCGATATTGGTGTTCAAGAAAATAAATGATAAGGAGCATATCGTGGGATGGTACAGTACACGCTATAGACTTCAAGAGAATGATCTGGAAGGTTTTTTTGTTCATGTCCCTTCTCAATATACTGCTTATGAGGCTGAGGAAATTGGAGTTGGACACTTATCATGAGATGTAAAAGATACAACCAGCAATGCACTTGCGACTGAGGTTTCTGAAAAACTTTCAGCTTTCATGTGTTTACATGCTAGATTAAGCTTGAGATGTTTTGTCCTTGGTTTTTTTTTATCAAAGGATTTACATCAATAAGCCTTGAGTTTACTTTACCATTGCTGATGTTAGCACTGCAGATGCGGCTTCTTTTTCACATGTTTTTAGTCTATACATTTCTTGGATATGGGTGTTGGTCAAACATGGAATTTGGTTAATGCTTGAAGATTATAGAACCTGATCACAACAAGTTTTGACTTTTATTAAGAAGTGATTGAGGCTGGGGTGCATTCAGAGAACATTTTGTGGGTTCACAGGGAAGTGTGGCACTGGAAAATGAGAACCAATGATTGCAGATGCTTATAGATTGAAGCCAGAAAATGGAAACAGAAGAAGATTGTGAATTGAAGAAGTCTTTGTATTACATTTGTTAATTGGAAAAACCATTCAATTTAAACTTACCTTACCCTTTAGTTTATATTTGTTATTCAAGTTGAACATCTTGAGTTAAGGAGTGTTAGAAATATAAGGTAAGATTTAGTTGATTAGTTAGATAGTTAGTTAGACCTAGTCTATATATAGAGGGTCTTACCTATTGTAAAGAGTGTGTTGGGTGTGGAGCCTTCACCATGTGTATGGGATGTGGATTCTCACAAGAGAGAATTAACTTGGTCTCTCTCTAAGGAGTTAACCTAGTTTCCTTCTAGGTTTTAGAGTTAACTATGAAGGTTACTCATTGGAAGGGGATATTCCTCTTTTGTTAATAATACATGATTATTCATCTTGATTTTTCTTCAATCACATTTGTTAACAACAATAATATTGAGAGTTCAAAGTTGAAATTGTCACCTTTACTTCCATTTGTCACTTCACTTCGCTGGTTAGATCTTATTGTATTTGGAAGTTTCAACGAACATTTCGACTTTTTTTCTGATCATGAAGATGTTACAACTGTCCATTCCAAAGATGAAATCAATGAACTCAGCGATAGCGAGATTGCCATTATTGGAGCTTGAAGAAGAGATAATAACAGAAGAGGCAGTAATCACAGGTTATATTTCTTATCATGGAGAAAGGAAGCCATTAATAATATTGGAGATTGAAGAAGACATAGCAATGTCAGAAATAATCGAATCTTGTGGATTAAAAAGAGTTCCTAATAGCATCACACGGTGGGCATTATTGACACAAGTGACATTACAGAGAAGTGAGATTATTGGGTGTGAAAAAGCTTGGAACTTTCTTGGGATTTCAATGTTGAAATCACTTGAAGATCAATCTAGTTATTGCAGGAGGATTCAACCCGTGATAGATATAAGAATGTCACTGGATAAAGAAGCAATTGTATGGGGTGGCAATAATAATAATAATGATATTGCAGGAGCAACAAAATGGGACATGCCTAATTTAAATATAGACATATGGCAACAATTTGCTGGTGGAGATGTCTCTGTTCATTTTCCCATTCACCTAACCCAGGACTCCATTTCTTTTCTTTTATGGTTTTTAAGAAAAAGAATCAGCACGTGATATACAGCTCTGTTATCTTTAGTTAATAATTCTTTGTCCAATCTAATGTTTTACTTGTATGAGAAAACAAGCTTTTACTTTCCCGTGCGTTGCACGAGATGATAGTATTTTTCGGGTTACTTAAACATATTTTGTTTCATAAGTGATGCAACTTTCTTATTTTTAAGGAACATTAAACTATCACTATCAATGAATGACTACATATTATTAGAAATGAAACCTCAACAATAGTAAATAACAATATCCTTCAATCGATTCAGAGACATATTACAAATGAAATTTGAATAATGTTAAACAACAATATGATGTATGGATCTGGTTAAAGAATACTAACTCACATGTAGGAAGCATACAATTTATGCTTTATATCTTATGCTATTTTCTATAATTGTTTTAATGATGTGTTTTTAACTCTTAAAAGTGCCCTTTCACTAAGCCACTCTTTACTTAGTTTGGATTTCCTATTTGTAACGCCATGCAGTGATATTTCTGAGTTTTTGGGCAGAGGTTCATTATCCTAAAGGAGGTGACGTTTTTATGTCTTATTCCATATCTTATTTTAGTACTAAATTATTGCTGGTTAACTCGAATATTTTTTTTCCCACTTTATTGAGAGGTAAATAGGATAATATCCAAAAAAAAAAAGCGAGACATTCTTTTGTTCTTGACAAGATTTTTATTTGAGACCTGAATCTAACTCTGGGTGTTTACCCTTCTTGATTTCTGTTTTCTAATCAGCGGGGTATTCCTTTTGCACATTGCTAATTTTATCTGACATCTTTCTAAGATTTTAATCCTTCTAATCATGAAGATATTGCATTTTCTAAAATTCTAATGTTTGAAAACAGACTGGGAGGAAGCCTAGTGGTTTATGTGGGGCAGCATTATACATTGCTACCCTTGCACATGGGTTTACACACTCAGGAGTTTTTAAATAAAGCTGAAAGAGGTTACAACACAACAGAGGAATCAAACCATAACAACCTTAAAAGCATAGAACATTAATTAAAACCACAAACATTAAAAACACAAGATTAAAAACCACACTGGAAGTAAGTCCTAAAAGCGTCTGACTAAAAAAGCCACACATGAACCTGGTACAGATTGAACACTAGAAGTAAGTACTTTGCTTCAATTGACTTTGGAATTTTCTTGCAAAGATGACAAATCGATGAATGATCATTTAATTTGGCCTTTGACCCACACTTTGAGCTTCCATCATAATACCAATCGTATCTCGTTTAAAGTTTATGAATTTGATAGTTGATTACAGATAAATATTCTCCCTGTAAGCCATAGTGAAATCACTAATGATCAATTATTTTAACTCTCAATCTGATGAAAAAAAAAACAACTGATGAAATATTACATACAATTGCTTGTTTAACATCTTAAAGAGATTAGTTTAAATTTAAATTCAAACTGTAAATTTCAAATTCAAACTCCTAAAGTGAAGGTTGTTTCCTCTTAGAATAAAAGACAAGCAGCATGATTCTTTCGGGAAAATTACAGACCTTAAAGAGAACAGACATGAAACAAAATAGTATCCTTTCCGATAAAAGCAATGATCCAATGAAATGGAAGTTATCAATTGAGTTGGTGCTTTGGGATAATAAATGACACCCGTGAAAATTGACTATAACTCCTTTGTTCTTCTCATCATTCTGTAAATATTTTAGATTTTTATATGAGCAATGTTACAAAAAAACCCATTACAAATTAAGATCTCGCATTCAAATAATAATTTTATCTAACCTTACGAAGCAAAGTCATGTTGGGAATAGGGCCGTAGGAGTAGTATTTGTCATTTTGTTGTTGGTAAGTCTTATCTAAATACCAACACTACTAGTAGTGTAGTGGTATTGAGATTAATTTCTCCCCCTAGGTCCTGGGTTCGATCCCTCCTCCCCTATCACCTTGTATAAAAAAAAAGTCTTATCTAAATATAATAAAGTTATCGATAAAAAATATAATTTTGCTTTAACTGTGAAATTTTATAAATTATCATTTACACGGGAAGAATTAAGGGAAAATTTCATTTAAATACCAAATGAATTTGCAAAACCAGAGGTCCTCCGAATTTGTAAAAAAGACCGAGAGGACTAAGGACCGCATGAGAGATATGCAAATTCGCGTGAAATTACCTTTCTACCCTTACATTTAAATAATGTTTTTTTTTAAAAAAAAAAACCCCACCACCACCACCACCGCCGGCCGGCCGCTTACCACCACCACCGCCGGCCGGCCACCACCACGCCGCCGGCCGGGTCGGTGGTGGTGGTGGTGGTTGGCCGACCGGCGGCGACGATGGCGGTGGTGGTCGGCCGGCGGTGGTGGGGGTGGTGGTGGTGGTGGTGGTGGTGGCCGGCGGCGCGGCGGTGGTGGTGGCCGGCAGGCGGTGGTGGTGGTGGTGTGGTAGTGGGGGTGGGGGAGGTTTTTTTTTTAATTTATTTAAATGTAAGGGTAGAAAAATAATTTCACGCGAATTTGCATATCACCTCTAAGTTTTTTTACAAATTCAAAGGACCTCTGGGGATTTTTCAAATTCATTTGGTATTTAAATAGAATTTTCCCAGGAATTAAAACAGAAGGAAGAAATCAAATACAAGGCCGGGCAAATTATTCCTCGGCAATTTGAAGGTTAAGTAATCTCAATCTCATGAAGTATGAAAAGTAATGACTATAAAGTCAGCTATCAAATCATAGCTATCATAGCTACCCTATGCGGGTCAATAAGACTATAAAGTCACAGCTATCATACCTACACTCACGGTACAATGACTATAAAAAACACTATTTTTTTATGGTTGGATACAGAGACATATCCCATTGCACAAAAGATAATGCTTATTCTGATCATCAAACTAAGCCCTAAAAAAAACGCATGAATGAAAAGTCTGCACATTCTAAATTTCCAATCTAACAGAACTACTACAAAAAACCCTTATTCCACAATCTCAAGAAAGAGTAAAAAAAAATATATCTCATGTTGTATGGAATGTTCTCTTCTTCTCTTTCCCCTTTTTCGTATAATCGTTTCAGATTGCATTGCTTCACCATCTCATCCTCTCTCTCTTTACATGCTCTATTATTCTCTTTCCCTTCTCTCAGTGAACTTGCTGTTCAGTTTATAAACTTAGAGCATTAGTACGGAAACAAAACCTGCAAGAGTAAAAACTCAATATTATAATCTAGCTTTCATTTAGTAGGAAAAAGGGAAGATAAAAAAAAATTAGGCACTAAATCTAGCTTTCACTTAATTTTGAATAAGTAAGAGTGTGGGAGAGAAGGAGATGAAGGGAGCAACAGAAACAACTACAAGAGATCTAGTAATGAGGCACTGCTGCAAAAAGGAAAACAACAACAGAAGGAAATATATGTCCAAGAAACCATTTTCATACAAGAAACTGTCTTATTCATTTTCCAAATCTACCAACTTCTTCTGGACTACACCGCATGGAAGCATAGAAATCATCTTGGTCTTTAAATACATAATCAAAACAACTTAAAATGAAAGACATAGGAAGGCAAGTACTGGAGAGATTGCTCTTCAAATACCATCATTATCTTTTTCTTGTTTCTTATTCCATAACAAAAGAGATTTTATTTTAGACCTTAGAAGCCATACAATTCATATATTGTTCCAGCACACTATATAAATTCCACAAGAAATTGATTTTTCTCATATATCATCAAAACTATGTTCTCTTCCTGACATGAAGACTTCTAATACTTCTGAACATGATCAAACAATCACATAAAACCTTGCCTTTGGAGATATAGGTTTTCAAAACTTCTTAGCTATTATTAGAAAGAAGATTCCAACTCCAAAAAAAAAAACCTTTAATCAAGATAATCACACATAGTTTCCCAATCTTCTCTCTAAAATTATAACACACGGAAGAAATAATTAGATTATTATCTCTTTAAATTGTATATTAATAAAAATCACTATAAAAAATAACCTTGCCTTTGGAGATATAGGTTTTCAAAACTTCTTAGCTATTATTAGAAAGAAGATTCCAACTCAAAAAAAAAAAAAAACCTTTAATCAACATAATCACACATAGTTTCCCAATCTTCTCTCTAAAATAAAAGGTGTAGCGCATTAGTCCCGTAAGACTGTCATGAAGCAAAGCAATACTGTATGCTGAAGAGAAGCAATATCGAAGAAAATCTTCCTCTTCAAGGGATTGGTATTTTTCAATCCGCTTCACAAAAATCTTGACCTGCTGTCATCAACTCTGACAAAAACGCCCTCGGTCCCAGTTCAAAAAACTAACAGCACCAAATAAGAAACAGTAGAATTGAGTAAGGTGCATGGAAATCCAAGAAATCATGGATTACAGTAGCATCTAGCATGTATCACTCTAAAATCATGGAACGTTAGCCATCAAGAAAGAATACCTTTGATGTATGGAAGAAATTTTCTGTGGCAAGAAACTTGCCCTGAAGCCTAGGTATGAAAGTTGATCCTGTCACAATGCTGATAGGAATATTTTTCTGTATTGATAAAAAATGAGGGGGGAAACGCAACTATGAGCACAAAAAGTGATGATATGGCAGTGAAGCGTGTCACAGTATACAAATTTCTCAAAGCAAATATAACCTTTCCCTTTCTGTAATAGCATCAAAGTAGCAGATCTGCACTCCGAAAAGTTTCCTCTACTTTGAAGAGTAGAAAGGTATTGGTTTTCTTCCTTTATTGAGCTAGGGGAGTGCTTCCATGACTCGCTGTGAGAATAGCCTTTGAGAGTGCAAGGCAATCTCTTCTGAAGAGATTGAGTAGCTGCACTGAGGATAATTAGGAATCAATACCTAACTCTTCTACAATCAGAAAATATCATGCAATTCTAAGTGGATCATATGAGATAGCCAGAGAATCAGTATTTCAAATCTCAGTGGAAGAAATAATATAATATATAGCATGTCAGGCATGGAACATCTAAGTGAGTGAACATAAATTTCTCATTGCGCAAGAATTTTAGCAAATTTGCAATTATATATTACAGGATTTCATAGACTAATTTATAAGTACAGGTAAATGAATCAAATGGCATTTGAAATGTCATCTCAATATCAAAAGAAACTGTATCTCCAGAGATATTACAGGTAAATAGACTAATTTATATATTACAGGATTGCATGCTAATTTTAAATTTCCAGAGATATCAAGAGTACTTACAATTATGTTAAAAAAAATTAAGAAACCAAAATGTAAATCTCTAAGGTCATTCTTCATAAATGCACCAATCAAACCCATAAAAAGAAAGCATATTTTAATGAAAAGTATGTTTAAGGATACTCAAGACACAAAAATCAGTCCCAGAATACAGCATATAAAATTACCCAGAGTGCTTCCCTCAATGAATCATGAGCACCATTCTGCGTATTTGATTAAATAGTAGGGGTTGATTCAAGGACTATTCTTTCCATGGTTATGATGCCAAAACTAACCAAAAAACAAAACAACGAATCCTTAACATTCAACCGAGGAAGGAAGATAACGGGATTGTTATGGCCCCATATATTGGGCCATCCGGATACCCGGCCCAATCAGGGGGTCTACAGTAAAACCACCCGTTTAACCAGGTAAATGGTTCACCACTACTCCACCTTGTCTGTTATGCAGAGCCGTATAGGTAGTGGAGCAGGTATTGGCAGAACGTGTGAGGCGCATAATGGCTGGTGGATAGACACTTTTGTATGGGAGTGAAACCCTAGGTAATCCCTATAAATAGGAGATTACCCACCAGGTGCACTCTGATCTCTCTCGATTCAATAGTTTATCATTCGGTCACCGCACACACACCACTCCTTTTGGCGAAACGCCTCACTTGTGTTGCATTGTGATCTGAGCTATCTCGACGGTATCCTTTCCATAGGAATCATCGAGCCAGCATCCTTTCTTTGTCACTTGATCATTGAAAGGTCCATTGATCCAACATTAATCATTCCTAGCTCATTGAAGCTAGACATCTGTGTTCTATAACAGAACATTGGCGCCGACCGTGGGGACCGTAAACTTCGATTCCCAAGACCACAAAGCCACTGCTGATCGCTGAGGATGGCCGCGAGCACTAGAAGCCGTAGTCATGCAACTCGGCAGGACCAACCGCCGGAAGAACCTCAACAACGCTCACAGCAGGAGCGCGTAATCCAATACTCTGACTCGGTAGCTCCAAACCACGACCACGTAACTGCGGTAACCGAGGGCGAAACCGAGGACACAGCCCACTCTCCTCACCCGAGTTTGACTACCCAACAAGGGCAGCAGCGCATGCAGAATCTGAACATCCCTCCCCCTCCGCGCGAGTTCCAAGAGGTTCACCCCGATTCTAGGGTGTTGCATAAGACTGTGGAGTCACTGATTCAAAGAATGGAGAATATGGAAACTCGCCAGCGACTCCAGAGAGAGGAAGATATCCGAGTTATCCGAGAGAACCTGAACCGCCAAAATGCCATTTGGTGGCAAGATGAGCAAAAATAGATGCGCCAAGAATGGGAAGAGCGTGTCGGTCAGAAGGGGAAGCAGGCCGAAGCTGCAAGGAAGGATGGTGCGGGTACAAGTCGCGTGATGATTTCGACGTCGGTCCACGCGAGCGAGAGAGAGGCCGACGAGGGCCGGGGAAGAGGAAATTATGGTCGAACATCATCGGGGTATTATCAGGAAGAGCACCAGGAAATTTTGTCTCTAAAGGAGCGGATATGGGTGTTGGAGAATCCCACTCGGCTCTTGCCTCGAGATGCGGAAAAGCCCATCCGGGATAGAGGAGTAACAGCCGCTGAAATCAATGAGGCCACGCGCCCCCTTCGTGAAAGCGACTTTTCCCGGGCAAAAGGGAAGCGTTCGTTGGCCAACTCGACCTTGAATAACCACGAACCAACTCCCCCATCATTCAACAAGACTAAGGCGGATGAGGCGGGGCATAGCGGAGATAGCCTCATGCACCAGTTCTCAAAGGAAATCATGGCGGCTGCGTACCCCAAAAAGCTGGATTCTCAGAACTTCCAAAGTATAATGGTAGCCAGGACCCGCAGGTTCACCTCAATAACTTTAAGATGGAAATTGGAGTGAAGGGGATCGTAGGGCACGTGATACCTCGACTGTTCGCAGGAACACTTCAAGGAGCGGCTCAAACTTGGTTCCATTCTTTGCCGCTAAATTCTATACCCGACATGAAAACCATGGAGTATAATTTTTTGCTCAATTTCGCTACAAGCCGAGACGACCAAAAACCGAGTTTCAATTTGGACCAGTCAAGCAATCATCGATGAAAGCCTACAAAGTTACTTGGACCGGTTCAAGGACACTGCTCTTCAGGTCCCCGGCTTAAAAGAAGACGTACATCTACACTGCGTCATAGCCGGTCTAAATGCTACATCACGGTTAAAGAAATCAGTGATGAAGAATCGACCTCGGACTTTGACCGAATTTACGGATCGATCAAAGACGTATTTGGAACTCGAACAGATGGAAACGATGAACCAGGCGGCCAAAGAGAAAGGCAAAAGTCCACCTCCCAAGCCCAGGGAGGCATACGCCGGTCGCAAATCGGAATCCTGAGATCGAGGTGGAGAGGCGAGACCGAAAGGGGGAAAGCCGGAAGGAAGATTTGACAGGTACACCCCCTTAAAAATGTCCCAGGCCCAGATTTGGAAAGAGGTATCAGCGACCGAGATGAAAATGGTTGAGAGACCCCGGCAGTGCGAAGGGAAGCCAGCTTGGACAAATTCCGATACTGCGAGTTCCATGATCAGCACGGTCATACGACAGAAAGTTGTTGGGACTTGAGGGATGCCATTGAAAAGTTCATCCGAGAAGGAAATCTCCGCCGATACGTCATTCAGACGCAGGGACGTCAGAATAACAAAAGGCAGGGGGGAGAAGCAAGACCCCACCTCGAATAGAGAAAAAGAGGCGTGAGCAGAAAAAGAAAGCCACACACAACGAGGATGAATTCCCAGACCCCAAATACAACTGTAATGTAATTAGTGGAGGTTTCGGAGGCGGGGGAGATTCGGTGAGCCAAAGGAAAAAATATTTGAGGGAGGTTCTCTCAATAAGAGACCACTCAGAATTTAAGAAAGATATAGCAAAACTCGAACCCCCAGTCCTACATTTCACCAGAGAAGAGCTAGAAGACGTACCACCAGGGTACCACGACGCACTGGTCATCACAGGAACTGTGGTCAGTTGTTCTGTGAAGAAAATCTTGGTCGATAATGGGAACGCGGTGGACATCATCCTATAGGACACTTTCAAGCGAATGCGTTTGGACCTAGAGGATTTGAAACCGTGTAGAACAACCCTGACCGGATTCAATGGCCGAGATACATGCCATAAAGGGTACATCGAGCTAAAATTGACACTAGGGACAAAAGAAGTGTTCAAATCAGATCGAGTCAGGTTCATAGTGTCCGACTTCCCTTCATCGTATAACATCATCATGGGGCGCCCAACGATCCACAACTGGGATATGCTGGTATCCACGAAACACCAACGATTGAAGTTGGTAAACAAGAAAAATTAAATTGTGACGGTCAAAGGCGACCAGAAGGACTCTCGACAGTGTTACTATGATACAGTCAAAATGAACAAGGCCGACCCAGCAGCCCGGAAGGAAAAAGTCAAGACGTCCTTAGATGAAGAAAATGAAAAGCCAATCAACCTCGTCGAGTTAGATCTACGGGAGGAGGAGAAGATGAGACGAACTGAGCCAGATGGGGAACTCGAGGATTATGCCCTAGGGGCCAACCCCGGGCAGAATACCAAGATCGTAAGAATCTACCCCCGATGATTCGAGCAGAGCTTGAAGCTTGCCTGAAGAGCAACAAAGACATCTTTGCCTGGCGGCCATCTGAGATTCCGGGGGTAGACCCCAGTGTCTGCTGCCATAGACTAGCAATTTGTCCAAACTCAACCCCGGTGGCTCAGAGGAAGTGGAAGATTGGGGTAGACAGGAAGAAGGCGCTAGAAGAGCACACCGATGAATTGCTAGAAGCCGGTTTCATACGCGAAGTACAGTACACCACCTGGCTGTCAAATGTTGTGATGGTAAAGAAACCTAACAGCAAATGGCGGGTATGCGTCGACTATAAGAACCTGAACAAAGTCTGCCCCAAAGATTCTTTCCCTATGCCGAGCATAGATCAGCTGGTAGACAACTCATCTAGTTTCAGATTGCTATCCTTCATGGATGCATATTCGGGCTACAATCAAATCCCCATGCACAGAGATGATCAAGAAAAAACAGCGTTCATCACGGACAAGGCTAACTACTGCTACAATGTTATGCCCTTTGGGCTAAAGAATGCGGGAGCCACGTACCAGAGGATGATGAACCGAGTATTCGAAGATCAACTAGGGAAAAACGTCGAGGTCTACATCGACGACATGATTGTTAAGTCTATCCGGGAAAAGTGCGCCTTCGGGGTCCTGGCTGGGAAGTTCTTGGGATTTCTGCTCACCCATAGAGGGATTGAGGCCAACCCAGACAAATGCCGAGCCGTCATGGACATGCAGCCACCCAAAAATAAAAAGGAAGTACATCAACTGACAGGACGGCTGGCAGCCTTAACCAGGTTTTTGCCAAGGTCTGCCGAGAATTCTCTCCCATTCTTCAAACTGTTAAAAAAGGAAACGTCAGGAGGATGGGATGTAAAATGCCAAGAGGCTTTTGCAAAGATTAAGAAATGCTTTTCAACCCCGTCGGTTTTATCCCGTCCAAAGCCCGGGGTATGTTTGATTCTATATTTGGCTGTGGGGGAGGAGGCCGTAAGTGCTGCATTGATCAATGAGGAGAAAGAGGGCCAAACTCCGGTATACTTTGTAAGCCGAGCCCTACAGGGAGCCAAATTGAGATACCAGAAACTGGAAAAAATGGCCTTCGCTCTACTTATGGTTGCAAGACGACTACGCCGTACTTTCGAGTCACACGGTAATAGTGCGTACCAACCAACCAATCCGCAAATTTTGCATAAGCCGGATCGGTAGCCGAATGGCAAGTTGGGCTATTGAGTTATTTGAGTTTGACATAGTTTATGAAGAGCGACACGCCATAAAGTCCCAAGCTCTAGCTAATTTTGTGATGGAACTGACCCCCACAGAAAATCCGCAGAACGACGACGACCAGACATGGAAATTATTCGTCGACGGATCTTTGAATAAAAGAGGCAGTGGGGCGGGGATTATCATTGAAAGCCCAGAAGGAGTCTCCTGGGAGCTTTCCCTCCGATTCGAGTTTACAACCTCAAACAACCAGGCAGAGTATGAAGCACTCATCGCCGGATTGTTGCAAGCAAAGGAAAGTGGAGCCAAGAAAGTTCATGTATCCACTGATTCCCAACTGGTTGCATCTCAGATAGAAGGAAAATACCAGGCTAAAGGCCCTTTAATGGTTAAATACTTGGGAAAGGTAAAACAGCTAATGACGGAGTTCAGTGACGTTTCAGTAGTGCATATCCCGAGGGGGGAAAATGTCAGGGCCGACGTACTGGCAAAATTGGCAAGTACAAAGAACCCCGGAAACCACCGCACCGTTGTCCAAAGATAACCTACGAGAACCAAGCGTGTCATGATAATCTCAGAGGCAAATGACTGGCGAAAGTCGATTGCTGATTACCTCGAACGAGGAATCCTCCCCGAAGACACCGAAAGGGCCAGGAAAATAGTGAGAACGTCGGCGTCATTCACCATGATAGACGACGAATTGTATAAGAAGGGTTTCCATTCTCCACTGATAAAATGTCTAAATCCGGCCAAGGCCAACTATGTGTTGTCCAAAATCCATGAGGGGATAAACGGACAGCACATGGGCGCCAGAGCGTTAGCACGAAAGGCGGTGAGAGATGGGTACTTTTGGCCTACTTTGGCAGCTGAGTCTAAGGAACATGTGTGCAAATGCAACATTTGTCAGAAGCATGCCAAAATTATACACACCCACCCTTCTGAGTTGACAAGCATCTCAGCCCCATGGCCATTCTACAAATGGGGAATGGATCTTCTGGGCCCATTCAAGAGGGCACCAGGACAATTACGATGGCTCATAGTAGCTGTGGACTACTTCACTAAGTGGATAGAGGCGGAGCCGTTAGCGACAATTACTTCGGCACGAGTGCAAAGGTTTTTCAATCGAAATATTATATCTCGATTTGGAATTCCTGCCGAGATTGTTACGGACAATGGGACCCATTTCACAAACAAGGGTTTCCAAGAGATGGTGGCCGCCCTCCACATTATACATCATTTCGCCTCGGTCGAACATCCACAATCCAATGGACGGGCCGAGGCGCCAACAAGGTCATCCCGGACGGATTGAGGAAAAGGATGGAGGATGCTGAGTCAAATTGGGTTGAGCAGCTATACCCGGTCCTTTGGGGACACATGACCACAATCCAATCGGTGACGCACGAGACCCCATTTAGGCTAACTTATGGATGTGAAGCAATGATACCGTTTGAAATCGGTGAGCCATCATGGTGGAGAACCAAGGCCCTGAATGAAGAAGATGACAACAACTGATCAATCGCGATAGAACTGGATCTGGTGGACGAGGTCAGGGTAAAGGCGCATTGCCAAGAGCTAGCGGCCAAACAACTCCTCGCCAATCGCTATAACCAGAAGGTGGTTCCCCGTAATTTTGTAAAAGGTGATCTCGTCCTTAGACGGGCCGATATAGGTAACAAGAATGCTGGTCAGGGAAAACTGGCGGCAAATTGGGAAGGTCCATACCGTATAACGGAAAATCTAGGCAAGGGGGCCTACAAGCTGGAAACTTTAAAGAAGAAGGCTGTAAAGCGAACATGGAACGCAGACAAGCTTAAGACCTATTATAGTTAATAAGCCTTCGGTGATGTTTTATCTGATGTTTTCTTATGCAGAGTTATGTAAACCATGGTTTAAGGCCAATCTTCTAATGAATTTCGGGTCTTGGAACCCATTCTCAGAAACTCGTACGAGTCATATGTTAATGTCCCACTTAAAACATGTAGGAGTCAGAGGTATTCTAACCCGGCTCCAGAGACCATGTACCAATTACAACATGTAGGAATCAGAGGTATTCTAACCCGGTTCCCAAGACCATGTTCTAAAAGAGGTGAATAAACCCGCGTTTTGAAAAACTTGTGTGGATTCATGGTTGACGAACCAGTTTCCGTAAACACATTCGCGAAAGGATGGCATGAACTCTTGATTAAATATCCAGTTTTCAAAAACCACGCCTATACGAAAACATGTAGGAGTCAGAGGTATTCTAACCTGGCTCCAGAGACCATGTTCCAATTAAAACATGTAGGAGTCAGAGGTATTCTAACCTGGCTCCAGATACCATGTTCCACTTAAAACATGTAGGAGTCAGAGATATTCTAACCCGGCTCTAGAGACCATGTTCCAATTAAAACATGAAGGAGTCAGAGGAATTTAAACCCGATTCTATGAACATGTTCATATCAAAATGCAAAAGAATTCATGGACAAGAAACCAATTCAGAAGAAGTTATGTTAAGAACAAACATGGGCGAATTCACAATGAAGACTCCAGACCTTAACTACGCGAAGTTCGTAAAATGGAGTACTAGTATTGATTAAAGTCATGTGGTCATATTTACAAATAAGCCGGGATATAACCACGGCATCGAAAGGACGGCCTCAAAAATTAGAAATGATAAAACAGGGCATATGCCGAACATTAACCGCGAGCTCAGGAAGATGGAGGTGGGGCTTGTTCTTCCTCTTCTTCATCTTCATCTGCACTAGGAGGAATCAGCTGTCTTGACATATGACTCATAATTTAGACCGGACAGGTTGAAGGCGAGGCCGGGATTAAGGGCGCGGATTTGCACAATAGCGTTCTCGAACGAGAAAACCGCTGCATCAACATACTCGATTAGCTCCACCTTGGCCTGACCAAGGTCAACCTCCTTGGTGGTAAGTTCATGTACCTTGGCCGCAAGCTCATCTTCCTTATTCGCGAGTAGAGCTTTATAATGATCAGCGTCAGACTGCGCCTTATCTACGGCCATCTGACCGTTCGTATGAAGATCTTCCAAACGGTGGACGTCCAGCTTTGCCTTCCACAGCTTATCCTTCGCCTTTTTAAGGTCGGACCTCGAGGCCTCCAGTTTCTCTTCCAGGGTTTTCTCCTTAGAGGTAAAGAGCCTGATTTCTTCTTCTTGTTTGGCCTTATCGGCCTGCAGAGAGTTGAAGTTTTGTTACAACTGAGCATGCACCGCTGTAAGGGCACTCAGGTTGGCAGAGACTCTGTCCCTGTCCTCGGCGATCTTCGCCACCTCAGAAGTTTGTTTCAGAGCCGCATTCTCCTTACTCAACGCAACCAGCTGAGCATAGGCCAGCCCATATTTCACCTTTAAGATAGCATATGGGCGAATTAAGGAGACAGCTCGATAACCTTCCAGCTCCATATTGGTTAGTCTTCTCTTAAGAGGCTCTGGCAGGCCGGACGCGTCACAGAGCCAAGCAGGAGGGCGCATGGTATCCAATACCTCTTGTACTAAACCCTTCTCCCACAAAACGCCCTCCGGAAGGTTGGTCACAGTAACTTGTCCCAACGCTGAGGTCGTAGCCGAGTTTCTTGGCATCGGAGAAGACCCAGAAGGGGAAGGAGAACCCTCAGTGATCGGCATCTTGGAGGGCTCCAAACTCGGATTGGCTGGCCCAGCCGCAATGTCTTTGCCTTTGACCTTTTTGCGGGCGGCATTTTCTTCGGCATCTGACGAAGCTAGTCGCTTGTGAGAAACATTTTCAGGGGCCAGACTCGATGGGTCATTGACCGGGGTGTTGGGAACATCTTCCGCAGTTCGAGAGTGATTCTTGAATACATTTAGCTGTTTGGGCTTACCCATAGCTCGGCCTACAAAAGAATAAGGATATCAGAGCAATGAAAGGGAAACAAAAAGCCAATAAACCAAGTGTCAATAAAATCATACAACTTATCAGGCGCCGCCTAACTAGGGGCGTGGTTATTAACTCGGCCAGATCCATGGGACCCGTTAGAGTGCCAACCAGTTTCACAAGTTCCAGCAAGGTTTTTTCCTCCTCATCAGAAAAGCTTTTGGATTGCGGAATATAATCCTCGGGTCTAAGGGTATGATGGTGCGTAGACCAGTATAGAGGAAACCTCTCTTCGGTCTCTCCATTGTCGGTCCTTCACACAAACCAAGGTGCCTGGCCGGGAAGGGCTTCAACTTTTATAAAAGTCGACTTGAAGTTTTTCCAAGATTCACGAAAAGGTTTGAAAAGCTTCCGGTCACGGATACTTCGGAGCGTAGTCCAACCAAACCATTTCGTTGAAGCCGTGGTGGAAACGTTTGTTTCTAGCGGGGCGAAGAAAGACATGAAGGTCGGAACGCTACAAACTAAGTCTGAATCTCTGCAGAATATCTCGAAAGCAACCGCAAACGCCCAACCATTTGGGTGAAGTTGTGAGGGAGCGAGGTGCAAATGACTCAGCAGTTTGATCTGAAAGTCGGTGAAGGGAAACTTCACTCCTAAAAGAGTGATCACGTCTCGGTAAAGGAAAAAGAAATGTGGATCTTTTTCCTGCGCCCGGAGAGAATCTACTGATTCACGCTTTAAAGGCAATCAGACAGTATATCCCTCCCAGTCTCCAACCCCGAGTTGGCGAAGTTCGTCGGCGGTCAAGGAATTCTTTACTTGTGTAACAACACTACTCACAGCGGGGGTCAAATTGAATGGAACTTGCGAAGAAGCAGAAGTACTTGTCTCTTCGTTTGAGGACTGGCTGGGTTGGTGTGATGAGTCCATTAACACCTAAGTATAAAAAATAAAATAAAGATCAAAGAAGGACATATACCTAGGATAGAAACACTATTCGAAAGACAGGATAGAGTCGGCTGATCAACGCGGTCAGAATTAGTGAAAGCTGGGGTACTTAACGGAGGGATATTACAACGACATTTATCCAGCAATAAGTCGGCATCACGATCCCGCCCAATTCGGGCTAGTTCAATACTTTTGTGACAACATTCGTCGCAAGGGGTGGGACCCAGGATTAGTGGTCCGGGGGTGGGAAGGTGTCTCCCCAAGTAAGGAATTTGGAACTACCGAGGAAGTGGGAGAAGGAACAACTGACAAATCATTAGGGGTCAATGTTTCGGCTCCTTTGGAAGAAGATTCCCAGAATGATACCTTCCTGGTTCTGGGTAGGCTTCTGGGTTTTCTGGAAAGTTTCGTTAAAGGAGGATCACTGTCAGGACCTAAAGGAAGGTTTTTGGATAGAGAACCTCTGGGTTTACAAACATACGGAAAGGCACGAGCCATTTTGAATACCTAGAAAAGTATAGAGAAACTGAGACCCACTTGGAAAAACCCATAAATAGCCGCTAAACCCAGAAACACAACAAAATCCCAAGAGCACATCCAGAGAAAAACCAAAAGCATACCAAAAACTTCAAGGAAAGTACAAAATATGCTTATAAATGCCCTAATAAGAAGACAAATAGCAGTACCCGTCTCGGGGCGGAATGCAATAGCTGTTGAGTAAAGGCAGCAACTTAAGCACGAACCAAATTCCTCTGGAGCAGCGGAAATAGTCGAAGGTAGGAAATAAGACTGACAGTCCTCACCCAAGATTTTATATATACGTTGGGAATTTGAAAAGTTAGGAGTCGTAACACCGTTACATCTCACTAACGGAGGGGGAAACCCTATGGGAAGTGACGTTCCAGGCGAAACGGCAGAACATTAAATGCGCACGGATATCAAGGTCAGAGGGATAGCCACTCCACGTAGGCGGTGGTAGAGGGTCATTATGCGTTAAGGCACGCAACTGACAGATGCCTGACGCATAAAATCCCCTCAAAAAACCATTCAAATTCCAGCGCCAAAAATCAATCCGTTCTGGAGGGCGGTTAATTTTAACCTAGCCCGGATTGGACGGCGTTTCGCTCAAAAAATCAATTCGTTCTGGAGGGCGGTTAATTTTAATTGAGCCCGGATTGGAGGGCGTTTCACTCAAAAAATCAATCCGTTCTGGAGGTCGGTCAATTTTAACTTAGCTCGGATTGGAGGGCGTTTTGCTCAAAAAATCAATCCGTTCTTGAGGGCGGTTAATTTTAACTTAGCCCGGATTGGAGGGCGTTTCGGTCTTGAGGGCGGTTAATTTTAACTTAGTCCGGATTAGAGGGCATTTTGCTCAAAAATGAACCTGTGTTGAAGGGCGGATAATCTTAACTTAGCCCAAATCATATGGCTTTGTGAGAATAGTGAGCGGCTAATTTTATTCCAGCGCTTTAGCAGTCATGCACCCAGAATTCAAAAGCAAAGAACGAGCTATGCGCAAAAGACAAAAAGGGAAATCCAACACTATATAGAAAATACTTTCCATTGATAAGTGAATAGTTTACATAACATTCATACAGGAAAGTAAAAAAAACTTTGCACTGATAATAAGAAAGACACAAAGTCTTGGGACAAGAGGCTTGTCGCCATGTGCAGAAGATGGGGATGAAGGACTCTCCGCAGCAGACAAAGCCCCTGAAGCGCATCGGCGGAAACCCTTAAGGGACGTTTGGATACAGTGGACCTATTGATCCATCGTTGGCCCATAGAACCCTAACCGTGGCATACCCAAGGCATGACGGTTCCGAGTCCGAGCCGGTCCACTCAAAGATCTCTGCTAGTAACCAACGGAGCTTAGCTGGGATCCAAGCAGAAATATTTTGCCGGGCGAGATGAAGGCGGCAAATAGATTTGGAATCTCGTCGGAGGTGCTCGCAAATACATCCGAAAATCACCGATGGAAAGGATGTGGATGAGCGTTAGTTTTTTCTTCCTAACTTTCCGACCACTCATCAGGAGAATCTTTAAAGGGAAAGAAGAAGGACCAAAGCCTGATTCAACGGGCATCCACACTTCTGCTTGTCTAAAACAAACCTTCATTGGCAAGACTAGCAGAGGAAAAAAGGATCTCAAGTTTCAACCATTCGAAATGAGGCAAGTAGGTTGAAAGACCAAGCCCTTATATAGGCACCAAGGGCATCAAGGACGCTTATTGCTTTTGTTTTTGACATCCCATAAACTCCCAGTATTTTCTCAAGCAATGCAACCGTCAGAGGTAATAAATGCCCTTTTTATTGAAAAACGTAAGCGCCGGTGGTAATAAATGTTTCAAAACGCACGTACTGGGGGCTGGAATGGCCACATTGGGAAGAGGCGCACATATTCAATGTGCACGATATTCAAAAAGGATTGTTACCAAAAAGGCAGTGAGTCCGTATCCCTAGGAGGATCAAATCACGCCTGAGTAACGCCGTCTGATATTTGCATACCCTTTATGATAACCAATATTGGGGGCCACACGTGGGAGAAGCTCACGATCCGACTAAGACCGAGTCATAAAAGCAACGAGGTCAATCTCGGTTATCATAAAAACCGCGAAGACGGTTACGATAAGCCAACCCGCCAAGAAGGACAACCTGCGACTCAGGGGACATGTGAGGAGACGGCGGGGGCATGTAAATTTCTGATGGCCGAGTCCACAAGAAAAGTTTGGTCATGACCGAGGCCATAACAACGGTTTCAACCAAAGACCACTTATCGGCACATATTTCGGTCGCGATAAAATCGAACTTATGTCCCCTGAAAAATAGCCCGTAATCCATGACGGAGAGCGATGAAACAGGGCGAGCAGGAAGGAAGTCCTAAAGGATCCGTACAAAGCTCAAACTCGGATAGATGATGACCGGATTAGTCAACGCGTTAATCTCGGCACGTCAGGAACCTGCCATACCGAGCTTGGGGGCAACTGTTATGGCCCCATATATTGGGCCATCCGGATACCCGGCCCAATCAGGGGGTCTACAGTAAAACCACCCGTTTAACCAGGTAAATGGTTCACCACTACTCCACCTTGTCTGTTATGCAGAGCCGTACAGGTAGTGGAGCAGGTATTGGCAGAACGTGTGAGGCGCATAATGGCTGGTGGATAGACACTTTTGCATGGGAGTGAAACCCTAGGTAATCCCTATAAATAGGAGATTATCCACCAGGTGCACTCTGATCTCTCTCGATTCAATAGTTTATCATTCAGTCACACTGCACACACACCACTCCTTTTGGCGAAACGCCTCACTTGTGTTGCATTGTGATCTGAGCTATCTCGACGGTATCCTTTCCATAGGAATCATCGAGCCAGCATTCTTTCTTTGACACTCGATTATTGAAAGGTCCATTGATCCCACATTAATCATTCCTAGCTCATTGAAGCTAGACATCTGTGTTCTATAACAGAACATGGATAAACTTTGAAATCGATTTTGAAACCATTAAAGCAAAAAAAAACAGACGAAGAAGAACAGCAGCATAGAACCAAAAGTTTCAAAGAAACAAAGGAAAATAAAAGGAAAGGAAAACAAACCAGATTAAGATTGATCAAGAGACGAGTATGTGAGATCTGTTCAAATCGTCTTCGTCCTCATCAACAGAGAGCGCACAGAGTTAATCAGATGGAAATCTTCTTAGGGCTAGGACTTGGCATTTCCAGGAGGCGCTTGATCGAATGACGCCATTTCTTAAGTTTTTGGAGAAAAACCTGCAGAGCGAGAGAGATATAAAACTAATGGAAAATGAAGGTTCGAGAATCAGAGGCAAAATCAAAAACGAAATGTGGAGAGGCAAGGAATGAGAAAGTGTTGGGAATAAAGAGAGGAAGGAAATACTGGAGATCTGGATATAATGAAAAAAAAATCCAATAAATGCAGAACAGACTTCAGGTAGATGTAGATTAGCAACCACAACTTCTCTGTATCTTCATATGTTGGTGTTTGATAGTCGCATCCCTGCTTTCTCGGTATTTCCTTACCATTACCAATGACACTTCTGGATTTTTGTTCAAATTATTCACAAAAGAAATCGTTAGCGAAAAAAGAAACAACTCCCAATAAAAACGCAAGAGTAGAAGAAGAAGATGAAAAGTGAGGAATGGGAGAGATCAAAGACGAAGAAAAGAATGGTGCAAGAGTACAAACACTAGAAAATTCACCGATGGCGACGACAGAGATCATTGAGCTTCAGTTTGGTGAGGAAATCCCTTACCTTCGGAGCAGATGATTGAGGGAGAGTCGGAGAATAAGAACTATCATGAGCATTGAAAGTTACTTTCTCAATGAGGTAGTCATGAGAGAAACTGAAGAAAAAGAGAAAAGAGAAGAAGGAAAAAAATAATAGAGGGAGCATATGAGAGAGAGAGAGAAGAAGGAATTCAAATTTTGAATCCTGCTCAGATTGAGACGTGACGTGAGAGAAGGAAAGGGTCTCGGGAAAATAAAAAGAAAGGAGAAAAAGAGTGAGGAGAGAGATGAAGGTGCTTTTTTTTTTTTTTTTTTTCAAAATATGAAGGTGATTTTGAGTCATTGACTCATTGTGCAGTGGAGGAGATCAGCTCCCAACGACAATTTAACCAGCTTATGAACAGTAATTTGTGAGGGGAGCTGATCTAAGCCGTTTATGAAGATGGCTTAGGGATGAGATTTTATATATATATTGATTCTGAAAGATGCTTCTTGGCTTCAGCCTGCTTCTATATGTGTAATAGCTAAAGATTATGTCAAAATTGGTTTTCCGTATGTATAGCTATATATATATATATATATAATGTGTTTTTTTTGAGACTCCTTTCTGTTTGGGAAAATCTTTAAAAAAAACTAAAGATAGAGTTTTGGCTTTCTCCTTTACAGCGAGTGGTCTAATGAATGGGGTTGACTTACTTACTCATTTCACTACCTTTCTTTCAAAATCTCAAATAGGCGATTTTCTAATAAAATAAGTTGTCAATTGCTTTACTATTTTTAGTAATTTTATTACTATTTTTGTCAATATAATTTTAAAGTTTAAATAATATTTTTCTGTAATTCTCCCTTTCTGTTTTTCCCTTTTGATCTTTTGGGGCTATTGGTCGAGTGAAATTTTAATGAGTAGGGTTAAAATGAATAACCTGAAATGAAATTAACAAGTACAACTCTTCCTAGAGTCGATCATAAATTTATTTTTGAGATAATTACTTTAAGGTCTTGAGAAAGGGATTTACTAATGAAAAAGTCATAATAAGAACTGACCAGTATAAACATGTTATCATTTTCTACATTGAAATTTATCATTTACATACTTCTCATTTGTTAGTGGACTTTTGGGTGATTAAATATATTCCTTGAGACTTTATAATAACTCCCCTTTATTCTTGATGAATAACCTGCATTGAAACAGAATAACAACTAGCATGTTCAAATCTTGGGTAGTGCACTTACTGGGAGAATCGAAAACCTCTTGCGTCTAAAGGAAACCGTTAGCCGCCAAAAAATAATAATAATAACAAGTACCATTTCACAGCCCCTTGAAAACTATGCAGATTTGCTACTGGAGTTGAATAAAATTTTAAAAATGAATGGTATTATCATTTCTTTTCTTTTCTTTTTTGAAAAATGTAGCTTTCTATATGACTTTGTGTGTTTGGAAAAACCACAAAAAGTGTTTTTGGAAGATAAACCATGGTTTCAGGAAAAAAATTGCTAAACACTCTCCATGGAGCCCGTTTGGATTAGCTTTTAGAGAACAGCTTCTGAAGAAAAAAAATTGTAAAAGTGCTTTTTTCAAAATAGATTAGGAGCAGAATAGATTTAGTGAAAAAAATGATTTTGATAAAATGATAGTGTTTGAATATTGTTATCGAATAATTTTTTCATGTTCAAATTACTAAAAAGTGACATTAGCTTTTGTGAAAATTGCATATAATAGATGAGATTTTATTTTAAATATTTTTAACTTTAAATTTCATTATGAAAACCAAAAATTACATAAATTTGTGTACAAAATAAAAATTATAACATTAATAAATTATGTAATATGATAAAAAAAATAGATCAAATATATATGTATTAATAAATTGTATAGGAAAAAATCCTTTGACAAATAGGAATTATCTAAAACAATAAATAGTTAAATGTTTGATAGCTAAAAAATGGAACCTTAAACATGTAAGAGTAATGTTTGGTGTGGCATCGGGATGAGTAAAAGAAACATTAAATTTTACATTTAATTATATATGTAAAAAAATGAAAAAATCGCTTCTTCCTTCAATCGACATGAACAGGTCATAGTTTAATCACAATTCATGAATCACAAATGAAAAAAAAATCCTCAAATCATATTCAATAGCCGGAACAAAGTGAAAAGAAGAAGCAAAGAGATGAAAAAAAAAGTGAAAAAAAGTAGCTTTTTTTCAAAACCATGGTTTTAGACAAAAAAAAAAAAAACTTTTTGAGCTTTTCATACATGAAACCAAAGTATTCCTTCGATCTCAAATGTATTACTTAGTTTATTGTATAAATTATACTTAGGACCATTGATTGTATTACCTTTTTTTCCCCTCACGTTGGGAGAAACCGTCACAAAAATTTGCAAATGTAAAGAAGCTCCACACCTAGCTCAATGTCAGTCCAGTGGCGGAGGCACGATGTAGCCAACGGCTGCACGTGCAGACGCAAACTTCGGCCAACGTGAATCTTTTTTTTTAATAAATGAAAAAAAAAAAAGAAAATTGCCACAAGCTTTCACGCGCGAACCCCCTCGGAAAGTCGGGACCAGCTTTCCTTCTATACAATTAAAATCCGCATGTGTACAGGGAGGGGAATGCTAGTGCTGATGAGCTTGCAAACTTTAGTTTTATGCAGGAGGTTGTAAGTGCTACTTATGTTAATCCTCCAATTTGTGTAATTAGGTCTCTGTACAGGGACAATGTGGGGGCTGCATACCCACGATACATAAGGATACAGGAGTGATTGTTTGGGCGTGAGCCCCGTTTTGTTCATCAAAAAAAAAAAAAAATCTGCTGCCCTCCTTTTTTTTTCATACACCGTCGTTTTGTGTCAAAATGGCACTGTGTAATTTTTTTTTTATTAAATAGCATTCATCATCCTTAAATATTTATTTTAAGTTTAGTTAAGACTAAGAAGTATTTTTTTAAGATCATAAAATATTTAGGATCTTAAAAAAAAAAATTTCAAAATCATGAAATATTTTTGATCTTAGTCAAGATATCCGACGATATCTTTTAAGCACTAATCAGATCGAAGTATTTTTTTTACACATGTCAGTATCTTAAAGTATTTTTTTTTTAGCACAAGTCAATATCTTGAAGTATTTGGTATGCATCCGGTATGCATCCTGTGTGGGTGTATTTGCTTACCATTTAACCTTACCTCTGGAATTATTTGGTATGCATCCTGTGTTTCATGTGTCAGTACTACATAAGTATCTAAACAACCCCTCTCATGTCATTAAATATAAGGAAGTCTATGTAAATGCTGAGTTATCATGCGAAGGGACTCCAGTGGCCGTTCCTGATAGACAAGTAAAGAAGTTAAGATCAAAAGGAATTGTTCACTAAAGGTTTTATGGCAGAATTATTCTCAGGAGGACGCTAGGTGAGAAGTTGAAAGTGACATATGTGTGAAGTACCCACACCTATTTAAAAGTTAAGGTAAGCTTGTAACTTGATGGTATGAGGAGTAGTTAAAGGTCCCTTTGAGTCCTGGGTTCGAATCCTCTTTAGGTAAGGGTGATTTTTTTTTTTGCCTCAACTTTGTGGAAATTACCAAAATACCCTTATATGTTAAAAAAAAAAAAAAAAAATCTAAACATCAGATTTTGGGTTTTAGGGCGCGACCTCTTCGACTTTCACAGGGGAGAGAGAAGTTTCGGGATTTCAGAGACCAAAACCCCAGTCCCGTCAAGCAACCCTGCTCCTCGTCCTTCCCGTCACTTGACGCCACCGTGCGTCGCCGGTGTTCGTCTCCTCCGGTCAAAATTTTATTGCTGTTTCTTTTTCTGCTCTGTTCTGTTCGCTGCCTTCCTCTTTCAGTTGGTTTTCTGTGGGTGTTTTGGTGAGGGATTAAAGGAATCTTCATCTTCTTATGCGTTTTTGGTGCAATATGGCATGATTGTGTGGGTATATTTCATCTATCTATGGCATTTATGAAGATTTAGATATGCAGTATTTCTTTTCTGTTGGTTCTATTTATTGCTGTGATTTCTATAAATTTAGGATTGAAGAATAATTTCGTTTTTGCTGCTGGTTGGTTAAAGAAAGTAGGTAGTTTAGAGGCTATTCTAGGTGGAAGGGGTATTGGAAAGGAGGGACTTCAAGTTTTTTTTATATAGGTTCATTGCCGATTTTTTTTCCTTCTTTTCCCTGGTCATCGGTTTTGGGGTAAGGGGGATTTATGAATCTTCAATGATTATTTCAGATTACTATTCATCCGTGCTTGTTGGGTGGTGTTGTGGATATGCGCCTTTATGAGTTGAGTGGAGTTGGAAATTATAGTAGATAAATATTTGTCTCAGAGCTTGATCTGAAACCCTTTTTGCCTCTTCCCTCCTCAAATCTCCACTTGGCTCCTCTACAGCGCCGCCGCCGCCTCGTTCCTCTCCAGCTTCGTCGCCGCCGCCGCCTGCTCCTACGGCCATCGCCTGCTCCTCCATCTTTCCACCTTCATCCAGATTCCAGGTAACTAAAAACCCTTTCATTCTTGTTCTTCAACTTGTGCCTTCGTTTGATTCTTCTTGTCTTGTGTGAAACTAAAATCTCCATCTTTCCGCTACCGCCTGCTCCTAAAGTCAGAATATTGAAAGAAATCTAATTATTTTTCACCCAGAGCTGCAAAAACTTTATTGCTTAGTCTGATTGATTTTTCTTTTTTCATCCAAGTTTATTGCTTACCCTGGTTCCTGTGCAACTTCCGCTCTGGTTTTTGTTTATTTGTGTTTGTTCTTCTAGTCTTTTCTTGGGTATTTGTTCTTCTATGAAATATGATGAAATGTCTTTGTTCTTCAGAAGGATAGAATTATTATTTTTGTTGTAGAAACCATCACGTTTCTTGCAATCAGTTTGAACATCTGTGCATATTTTGGGTTATGTTTTCTGCCATCAGAATGGAGATACCAGTGGAGCTTTTGTGAATACACCGGTTATTGAAGTTCTACTCCAAATGAATAAAGCAAGGAGCAAGTTTAACCAAACTTCATTTTTGATGTTTTTTCCTTTCTTCTAAATGTATGTGACCATGAATTCTTGATATCTTGCCAAATAAAATGTGTGTGTGTGTGTGCGTTTTTTTTTTGAGTAATTAAATAGTGGTCTGTGATGGTATTTTGTTTCATGGTCATGTTTTGTGGATGTTGGAGTCTGGATTAACTGTAAATTGTATATGTGAATATGTGATAAAGTAATTGCATTATGGCTTGTACTTGGTTGTAGGCCAAATTGGGTATCTGACCCCTTTGGCCCTAGTAGGTCTTGGTAGGCTGAAACTTGCAATCATTTTCTGAGCGTATGGATGATCATCATGTGTTCTTTGATCTATTTGTAACTTGAAGGGATGGTCATTACAAGTTCAATCCTTTTGATTGTGGTTTGAGACTCAACTTTTGTTTTGGAACCTTAAAACTTAAAAGTGAACATTTAGGTCTTTATTGAGTGTCCAAATGCGTTGTATGGAGGAATTCAGGCATGGTTTTGTTGTCTTGGGTTAGATCTCATTACAAGCTTTGTAGCCTGATTTATGAGTTCAGGAAGTATGTCACTTGTATCAATTTGGCACAGTTCCGCAGCAAATTCCCGTGTGGTGAAGGGATTGGCAGAGAACTCTTTGCCGTGGTGAGTGCAGTATCTTGAAATGTTTGTAGACTCAAATTTGTTTTTAATGAGTATCTTTGTTTATTTGTGCTTGTTCTTCTAGTCTTTTCTTGGGTATTTGTTCTTCTATGAAATCTGATGAAATGTCTTTGTTCTTCTAGTCTTTTCCTGGGTATTTGTCTTTTTAAAAGAAACTTTTTTATTGCTTTTGTAATCGTTTTATTGTAATAGTTTATTATTTTTTCTATGTTAAGTTGAAGTTTTTTTATCTTTTTTTTGTCTATATTCTTTTATTTTTTAATGCATTTAAAACTTTCCTTTAAAAAAAATCCCCCCAATCCCCTCACTAATTGTGCGTACACAAACATAAAATCCTGGCTCTGTCACTGATGTCAACAGTTGTAAATTTGTGCTCTTAATATTTTTTTAAATATATATTCAGTAGCTCACGCACAATTCACAGTCGAATGTAAAATCACAATTTAAAATAGACTGCAAAGTAGAAAAAGAAACGTTGCACTAGAACATCTTCCTTTAGTGTCAGGTCTTAAATATAGGAGATTTTCTCGACTTAAAATTTATAGTGTAAATTGCACGTATGGTCGAAGGTAGTATTTCCTACGTTGGGAGAAACAGAGCCACAAAAATTTGTATATGTAAAGAAGCTCTATACCATGCTCAGTGTAAACAATTTAGACAGACTGTCTATAAATTTGAAAATTGCTAATACTCTCTCTCTCTCTCTCTCTCTCTATATATATATATATATATATATATATATATTAAAATGTACCACCTAACAATTCTCACAAACCAATGAAAACAGTTAAAGTTATTAAATTTGTCTTAAAATTTAAATGATTTTCAATATTACCCTTATTAATTGCACTAAACTTTAATATCATATTAATTATGGGCATACATAGAAAATAATATTAACGTTTTTTGGAAACAAGTAAATGTCTTATAAAAATGACTAAATACACTTATTAATTGTTGCCGAGTAATAAGAAGCAACATAAATAAATCAGATAACCAATCAATTATACAAACTTCCCATTCCTATACATTGACAACAGTTATAAGTATAGCCCATTCCTAACTTTAGGCCCATTTGTTTTGTTTTTTAAAAAAACTCTTTTTTGACCGAACCGTTATCCATAGTCTAAACGCAGCGTTTCATTGAGTTGGACTTGGCTTCATTCGCGCGAGGGCACCACACATAGGCCCTCAGTAGCCGCGCGCACTCAAATTCCTCCGCGGCCGCCGCCGGCAACAGCTTGGCTGCAACATCACAGCATTCCAGCAATCGTCGGTAAGAGATTGTTTATCCTTTTCTTCTCTTGATTCTTCAAATCTAAACTGTCGATGCTTTCCTTAATATGAAAAAATTTAGCTCTTACTAAACATCTTATTTGAATAGCGTCATTTATTCGTGCAGAATAAAAGTTGTGAATTGAAGAACTTAAGTTCTCAAGTGTAGGAAGAAGCAAGAGCAAAGAAGACTGATGTCTACCTTCATTAGACGTGCATTCTCCTACAGAAACCTTCTTCTTCTTCGGAGCTCTTCCCTCTACAGTCGTGATCTCTCACGCACTATCGAAAATCCTATCAACATATGTAACTCTAATGTTGAGAGGGTATTCAGAATCCCAGCAGCTAATGTTATCATAGAAAGTCGCAGAGGCTTTGCCAAAGGACGAAAGTCAAGTATGCCTTTCTGTCTCTTCGCCAACGTGAACATTTAGACAGGCTATTTCTTCTCCAGTTTTGTTAATCTCAGGATAGAGTTTATGTTGATTTAGGGAGAGAAATAAAAATGGTTGTACAAGTTTTAGCAGTTGGACTAATTTGTTGTACTGCTGTAAATTTAATGTTTCCTTTTAACTAAACAATGAGCATATGACAAACATTCAGGTAGCTTTCAGTACAGAAAGTTTTCTCAGTATAAAAACGATAAGCAAAAGAAAGTTTGTAAATTTTCTGAAATGAGTGCATCTAGTTTTTTTAAATGTGATTGTCGTTTGTTATAATTGAATTGGGTTAGGGTCTGCACTGGAAACATAAAGGTTTTAGCATCAGGGGTTGTAGCCCCAAGATCAGAGCAAGGTTGATAGGGTCAGACAGAATCATTTCTCTGTTTACAATCAACTAACTCCAAACACTCACAATATAGAGTTGATATGAGATAAGTTTTGCCAATGACTGTCCTAATGAAACTAGCTTCTATGCAAAACATAGTCTTTAGGTAAGTTAATGTTCAATTTTTTTTTTGGTTAATTATTTGATTTATATAATTTAGAGGATGCAGCTGGTGTTGTTACAATTGAAGTTCCTCCAGATGTTGGGCCTACTATTAAGGCGAATGCTATTTCACAGATGGAGGCAGCAATGGCTGCATTATCAACAGAACTAAACAAGCTACGCACAGGAAGGGCATCTCCAGGTATATTTTTAGGGCATCATTATTGTGAAACTTTACTTTCTGTTTCTGTGATTGTTAATAATCAACTTGTACATGCATGATGATATGTTTCTACAGGAATGCTTGACCATATTATTGTAGAAACTGGAGGGGTAAAGATGCCTTTAAACCGAATTGCTGTTGTTTCAGTCATAGATCAAAAGACCTTATCTGTAAATCCATATGATCCTCAGGTACTCTCCTGAAACAGACATACATACATCTATCTCTATGTTAATTATTGTCTGAACCAGTTCTTATTCTAGCTTTCTGTGGTTTACCTCTAGGCTCTAGCAGTCTGGATCTTATTCAAAGTTTAATTTCTTAAATTTGTTTTCTTTCTCATGGACTTCAAGGCAATAAAATTGATTGTACAATTTTATAACCGGTCCATTTACATAAGGAATAGATTTATTTTCACTTGTAATCCACAGCCATAGGAGATCAAGTTTATGTTTCTCTTGAGATATAATTGCTAAACTAGTATGACAGTTGAATCCAATCACTTTTACAGGCACTTAAACAATTGGAAAACGCCATTGTTTCCTCTCCATTGGGGTTAAATCCTAAAGTGGATGGTGAAAGACTGATTGCTGTTATTCCACCGTAAGTTCTGAATCTATATATTCTCACTGATGTCTGTCAGAATGAAGTTCATTTGGATATTTTGGCTAATAAGTAACTATAAAATTTTTGCTTATCGTAACTTACTAATTTACTTCTCCATCTAACGATCAGATTGACCAAAGAGCACGTGCAGGTAAATTAATACCTTTTCAATTTATATATGATTTCAACTTTTCCCCTTCAGCCAGAATTTATGGCTGGCACACGTAATTGCTGCTATATCTCTGTGTTGATCATTTATTCAGGCCATCAATAAGGTCGTCACCAAGTCATGTGAAGATGCCCGACAAAGCGTTAGAAGGGCCCGGCAAAAGGTATGGTAGAAAGCTGTTCCATTTCCTTGATCTATATGTTTATGTTGTTGAGAAAAAGTGGCATAAACAACTATGTCTTCGCAATAAAACATCTAAAGAGCAATGCCCTTCTAAACTTAACAGTACCCGGACATGGGTAGATGACTCTACGTGTTTATGGGTTGGCTGGCCAACAGCTTTGGTCTCCATGTGGTTTTGTGAGGGCCTAATTCAGATCGGTGCAGGAATCCCAGGTCTTCATCTTATGTTATGCTTAATAAAGTTGAAAAATAAACTGTACATTTTGTCTGCGTTTTCAGTGTTGACAAATTTCTGCAATGATTTTTTAATGCTTGATATTTAAGTTGTAGAAATTTTTTGGCTTTAAGTAATTTAAGGAAAGGCCTCAGCTCAAGTTGTCTAGAATTCTCACTTTTGCTAAATGTTTTCATCTAGTTCAACTTTGGTCTGGTAATACGAAACCCCACAAATATTTTATGCTACTCTTTTCATTCTTGACATTGAAGAGTTCTCAAATAGTTCCTAGCGGTTACTCTTTCCTTTCATGCTGTACACATAAAGCCTTCTAAGTTGTCATAACAGGGGAAGTCTTCAAAATTTCTTAGAACAATGCAACTAGATCGCCAGGTCTGCGTCCAAAGGGTTTTGTACTGAGTTACAATGGTTGTCCGCCTTTACCATATATATACAGTGGAGCTGTACCATAATTTACTGCAAATTGTGTCTAAGGATGTTATTCTACAGGCAATGGATGCAATCAAAAAGCTGTATTCAAGTCTCCCTAAGGATGACATAAAAAGATTGGAGAAAGAAGTAAGTTAGAAGCCTATTCCGGGTGAGTGACCAACTAGTTTCCATAACTTCAATTCTCTGAATTCTAATACATTTTCCTGCTTACAGGTTGATGAATTGACCAAAAAATTTATCAAAAACGCGGAAGATACATGCAAGGCAAAGGAGAAGGAAATTAGTAAGGGTTGAGCTCTACTGGTATTCTAAATTTTTGCAGAGAATTCGGCATTTCCCCTCGCCTCTCATTTGTTAGGGCCTGGGATGTATCTGACCTTATTTAACTGTTACTCGTTTTTCATTAGTAATGAGTCTATTACTCATATTAGTGCATTTGGAGAAAATTTTAAAGAAAAAATATGAGCGTGATGACTAGAGAGGGAGAGTGAGCCATACATATAATGACTGACACTATTTTGTGTTCTTCGAAGGTAAGAAAAATACGAGGGTTAGAATGCTGCATTCTCACTAACAACATTTGTTGCTGCTAATTTTCATATATGTTTTTGTGTTATGGAAGCTTCCCTTGTTTAGTCGGAACCACGAGATTCTATTTGCTTACTTGATTTTTAGTCTGCAGAGACTTTAGTTCTGTGGCAAATTGACAGATCAAAGTCCTGTTGAGCTTACGTAATATATGAAGATAAATTATGCACATTTACTGCTTTTAATATAAATATGAATTTAATCTGTCACCCCTTGAAAATTAAGGGGTGACTGACATGGAATGTGAATGGACTCACATTCCTTAGGCCTTAAACTTATATATAAACATTAAATAATATTCATAATAACATTTGGAGCTATGCTCCACTATAGCCTATATATATGTATATTTATTCCAATTTACAAGGGAAGACAAGGATCCTACCTATAGATTACGTGGAGCATCTAAACTACAGATATATATAAATGAAAACTCAGCTTTACATCCACTAATATATTGACAAGCTCAGTCAGCAATGACAGTCTCTACTGTTCAATTGAAGGTGCAAGGTCTGCAATGCCATCTGAGGCCAAAAAATTTCTGGTGAATAACGTCCCATTTATAAAATTCAATGAAATACTAATGAGAGTAATTTAAACAGATTTAACTTTAAATAGTAACAGTATGGCAATCATAAACAAGAGTGAAGCTATTTAAAATATCGTGAATCAAATAAATCCAAATACAAAGTAAAATCTTTGATTTAACATAATCAATCTAAAACATAATTCTCAAACCTTATCTTTCTGTAGGACCTCAACATAATGGAGTAACAAGCATGGACACACAGTCCACGAGGGAAAATAACCAAGCGCGGCATAGAGGCCATGAAAATAAGTGTGGACACATAGTCCACGAGGGTAAGTAACCAAGCGGGGCTCAAAGCCACGAAACAAGCACAGCACGAGGCTACGAAATAAGCGCAGGTATAAGACCCACGAATAACAAGCGTGAGAAAGAATCCCACGAATATCAAGCGAGCTCGGGTTTAACCATGGTGCACCAAGGACTAACAATCTTTTGAATGTAGGTGTTACGTATTGGTCCTCTCAAATCCTTTTTCAAGCATGCTTATGACTAATTTATCAAAACAATGAAGAATTCTTCTTTCAATACCAAGTTAACTCGTATCGAATACAATAGAATGCCCCAGCATGAAAGTTTACAAAATATCAAAACATATTCTTCCAATCCCATTAGTCAAAAGTCTTTTCATATAATAGTAACTCGCATAAGGGCATTTTAAATATAAGACCATCTCAATATAAAAGTTTACAAAGAATATCTCAGAAATTTTCTTATTAATTCTTTGCATAAAAATTCATAAAAATAAAATGTTATGGAACTAGCAACCTTGAATAAAATCATCATTTCATTTTAACATATAAATAACAATAAGCAATTGATATAATTTCAACAGAACTGTCTTGAGAAGGAAATTAGTACTTAATAAAGTTGATAATTTAATAAAATTATAGCAAGTAAAATATCATTTATAAAAACTAAAATGGGGCGTTATTCACTCACCCGATAAATTCCTGAAACACAATTTACTCTTTTCAAAACTCTTCAAAATAATCATCCTTGTAGCCACCTAACCGCGTAACCAATAGAACAATATCATCACTTTAATATAGCCACGCATTATTCTTGCGCTTAATAACTCAATAGCCTCCAAAGATAACTTCCATTATTCTTGTTTAAGCACACCATAAAATTCATTTAACCACGCAAGCCACGTGATTTCTATATCCCTATGACGCATATAAATCTTTTTCAAGTTTCAATATTGAAACTAAGTGATTTTTACACCATATATTTCAACCACATACTAATAAATTCAATTTGAGTAAGTTCTTACGTCCAACATTTCACACTTCATACACCAACCAAATACTAACAAAAGAATAAAGGATTTGGTCATTGAAATTTACCAATAGTTCTCTTTCCAACATCACCACACATATAAAATTTCCAAATTCCATGTTTAAGCAAGATTTAAATCAAAGTCAAAGTCAATTACATGTGTGTGTGTGTAATTTCTCCTTCACCGTAAAAATACTATAGAAACACATCAAATTAAGTCTCATTCCTTTTAAACATTTCCACATACATCTACTAGGCACTCAAGATTAACTTATAACACAAATGTCTTCGTCACACTTGTTTTCCCACAGTAACTCAAAATTTCACAAAACAAACAATTCATTAAGCACCTTGCAACAATCAAAGTTTGAGCCATAAATGATACCATCCAACCATGCATATTCCATAAAAACAAGATTTTCTCATAGTTTTCACAACTCCATGATTTAAACTACGATATTTTTAACCATTATAGTCACCTTATGTGCACACTGTTTTACAAGCTTGAAGATTTTTTTTTTTTTAAATAAAAATAATACTAATCCCATGTTTCATATATTAAAACTGCAGATCGTATATTATCTAATTACCAATTAAATCCTTATACAACTCAAACCAATTGCTAATTAGAGGAACGTTCATCCTTTCCCAAGCACACAAGGCACGGCAAATAAGGGAAAACAACATTCTCCATTCATTTAGAAATTGAAGTATTCTAGATATCAAAGGAGGAGAAGCTATTCATACATACCCTGAAAAAAACGTGCAAGAGAAGAGAAGAGAAGAGAAGAAGGGGATGACATTTGTACACCCACCCACCCATGGCAGCAAAACAGAGACGCAGAGACAAGTTTTAGTGAAGAAGAATCAAGAAGTTAACACTGCTCAGAAATCAAAAAAGAATATATAAATGAGATTGAAGCTTGCATCCATATATACGAACACAATAGAGGGGAAGTAGAAGGAATAAATTAACTCCACTAACCCTGCCTCCCACAATACACAAAATGGAAGACGAAGGGGAAGAGAATCTTGCGATTACGACGCCCAAAATAGCAACGGCCGAAGGAGGACGCATCCCACCACCACAAGAGAAGGGGGGGAAAAACCAGAGAAGAATGAGGGAATTGAATGTGTTTTAGGAGTCTCTAGAAAGAAGAGGGAAAAAACATGGGAAAATCAATATAGGGGCCCTTTTAAGGAAAAAAAGCTCAAAAACACCGTTAGAAAAAACCAGAAACGGCATTTCATTTCTTTTTCAAGATCTGAACCGACGCTTATCCGTGACGTATAAAGCTTGTCAGTGCACTAATTCGGGGATCCAAAAAGGATCCAGAAAGACTTTTCTTTTTTTCAAAATGTTGGGGCTTTTTTTTTTTTTTTTTCCTTAAAAGGGTCCCATATAAATTTTCCCAAAAAATATCTATGGTCTCTATCCTCTCTTCTCTCGGGAAAACGGAAAAGAAAACATTGTTATATATTTTCCTTAAAAATTTTGTAGAAGGATAGTTTGGTAATTTTCACTTGAGCTGATTAAATTAAAACCTAAGATTCCAACTTTCTGCCTCCAACTCATTCCACCACCATCAATGCCATCAGACTCATGCTTCTCTTTGTTTAATTTCCAACAAGAATCTTATATTTCCCATGTCACATAAACCTCATATTTTTTATTAAAAGAAAATAATTATCTTTTCTTTTTTCTTTTTTTCCTTTTTTTTAGGATGCTACAAATCAACTATATAGAACCGCTCTGATATAAGCGGAACCTACAAAACTAGATACTATTTCGTGCATATTTACTTCCTATGTTGAAATAGTAGTTCATTCGTGATATTCCTTTTCTCTTCAATCATGACTTTAGTAATTTGTTTTTTTAGAGAAATTCTTGTATAAACCTGGTTTGCCACAATATTTATGGTCTAACCAATTAAATATAATAACTAATGAGTTGATTTGGCATCTTCTAAATATTAGTTGGTATATTAATAAAATTAAAAGATTTCATAAGATTCACTTTTGTATTACTTGTGAAATCTTAATTAAGGAATTCATTTTTCTTTTTAAAAATGAAATATGAAATATAAGAGTAGCCAACTAGGATTAATGTGAGCTGAGTTGTTATATTTTGACTAGTTAAACTACAAATGACGTGGCGAACCAGGTTCTCATAAGAATTTCTCATTTTTTTTATACACCTGACATAAGAATTTTAATACAAAGAATATAATGTTTTTTTAATCATTTTACACTTTAACAGTGAAAATAACAATTAATGGAAAGTAGGACTAAAATATATTAAAGAATACTAATAAATAAGAAATTTTGGTAAAATACTTTTATATTACGCTTACTCCCTTTTCTTAACATAATTGAATAAGGGAAAAACATTTCTCATGTTGTAGTAGAAGTATATTAAGTAATAAACGCCATACACACATAAAATGGTGGGACCCACATATATATATAATTAGTATTATATAAATATGTGGGTCCCACCATTTCATGTGTGTGTAAGATTCTTCTTCTTCTCATACAACATGAGAAGTTTAAACCCCATTAAATAAAAGCTTCAAAGTTGTGCGGATTCCTCTCTCCTCAAAATAATCTCCGCTCCTGTATCAAATAATGCTTGATGTTGATCCTCTAACTAAATAAGACGTTTTAAGAAAATAAGTGACAGAAAATACAGAAAGACCTCTAGAAGGAGGAATTAATGTTTTATTTTATTTTGGTTTTGCAAGTAGGAATATTTAATTTTGGACAAAGTAATCAAGAGCTACTGGAATAAGTAACATAAAATACGGGGCTGCCTATTTGGGTTAGTGGTAAAAGTTTTTTTTTTTTTTTTTTTTAAAAAAAACGTGATTTACAGTATAAGAGGTAAGTATATTAGAAGGGTTTTATCACGATTTACATGAATATATTTTTTGAACACCAACTCAAATTGGCACTAAAGCAAAGTTGGGAAAAAATATATTTGTCTATTAGCTACTTAAAAGCAATTCAAACGAGTTAAATGGATTGCGAATTGGCCATTAGCTAGTTAGGGAAAAAAAAGTCTATTAGCTAAGTGCACTGGTGTAACTATGTGATGACCAGTTGGGGCCTTGGCCCGAACTGACCTTCTCTTATCTTATATATTTATATCTATGTATTATATAATATTTTATTTTAGACACTAATTTGACCTCAGCTAATCTCTTATCTTTTTATAGTTATACTCTTTTTTTTATTAGGCAAATGCTTGGTTTATTACTCATAGGGTTGTAAAAAGAAAGTAAAATTCTTGTTCAAGATACCTACTAAAAAAGTTAGTAACATCTTATATCCGGCGTTGTTCATCTCCATTTTAAGGACTAAATACGTCTTAAAATCACTTCTTTTCAACTCACTTCTTTTATGAAAGTTATTCTACGTATTTTTCTCTTTCTAATGAGGGTAATATTGTGTTGATTAGTGAAAATTTTGGGGTTATGATTTTGAGAGAGTTTTAAGTTTTGACAATAGATGACTATATATATGTAGAGGATGATTAATGACTAATTTTAATTGGTTTCAATTTATTATTTGGTTATCTTATGATTTTATAATGAATTTTTTTTTTTTTAAAATTGATTATAATAGGTTATTTACTTAGCTAAAATTGAATCAGATTTGTATATTTTATTTTAAATAGTTTTTGGGATTCATATTATATTTCTTTTATTTTCTTCCAATATTTTGTTTTGAGGTAAGTGGAATACGCATTTAAGTGTTAGTTTTGTGGATTAAATAGTACTATAAAAATTAATGTTTAGTGATAAAAATTTCTAATTAACACCGACGTAAATATATATTTTGGGTCACTAAATTTGTTGTAAGTTGAAAAAGATGAGTAAGGAAAAACAGAAAAGTATAGATGTGTTCTTTAAGAAGAAAATAACTTCAAAAAGTAATATTTCTAAAAAAAAAAATTCTGAAAGTGATGCACCGCTTGTAATGAGTCTCATTCCAAACCTCTTAGAATTTTATTTATCATGTTATCTTTTAATTTATAATTTTCGGTTATTATTTATTTATATTTTCAATATTATGCGATATTATGTAGTGAATAGTTCGATATATTTATTTTTTGGCCTGGGCTAAAATAATTTCTTGGTTCCGCTAGTGCTGGATTACTATATGTGTCTATTAAAAGCAAGTTGTCTATTTTGCAAATGGTTACTTTTTGTAGTAAATGAGTTAATAGGATTGCTCTCTTTTATAAAAGCACACTTGAATGAATGAGAATAGGATGGATTAACTCTATGATGTCTCCCTCCCCTCTCAAATTCTGAAACAATTTCTCATCTCCCTCACTATCCCCTGTTTTTGTCTTTCGCTTTCCCTCTCTATTTCAATTTCCTCTTTCCTGGATTATATATGTTACTCTCTTTGGTCCTAAATATAAGACAAAGTTGATTTTTTTTAAGAGATTAAGTAAGCTAATTAAATTATTTTAGAATATTTATAGTTATATATTTTTCTCTAAACTAATTAGTTTCACTAATAAATTGATATATAAATTAAGAATAGACAACATATGATATGATTAAGTAATTTATTTAGCTTCCTTAATTTCTTTAAAAAAAAGAGTCAATTACAAAGAGTATTGTGAGATTGTGTGTGAGTGAGTTTTAACTTTTACATCAATAAGGGCAACCCTTTTTTATCTCCTCTAACTTTTGTACCTCTTCAATGTACATTTAATTTGTTATCTAGGAAAAGT
Organism: Acacia melanoxylon; assembly: GCA_019022615.1. NCBI lineage: Eukaryota > Viridiplantae > Streptophyta > Magnoliopsida > Fabales > Fabaceae > Acacia > Acacia melanoxylon. Next base: position 10,200,591 of record JAFJYJ010000008.1, read on the forward strand.
TGACCAATTTACCCAAAAAAAATGATGATGATGATGCTTGAAGTTCAGCCCATGGTAAGTCTAAAAGTAACCACAATTATTTAAATACACTTCAATTACTTCCCATATGAAAACTCAATGTTACCAATATCTCATATAAACATGACTTAATCGTAATATTAAAATCTAGATTTTCTTTATTGTGTATTAAATTTTTGGATCGCTATCATTAACTCCACAAAAGATGTGCGCTTTATGTCTTTGAAGTTTGAAGGAAACAACACAATTTCTCTCATATGATACAAGGATGCTTCATATAATACATATATGTTATACACACACACACACACACACACACACATACATATATATATATATATATGTGTGTGTGTGTGTGTGTGTGTGTATAACCTCAGATATTTGACTCTGCCCTTTTAGAAACCATCCACTCCAAAAGTTTCATCCCATTTTGGGAGTTTCCTGATTGAAATATCACCATAAGCTTCTTCCTGCTTCGCATCCACAAAATCTGTAGTTTTCAAAACCTGCAAAATTGTGATGCAGAAAACAACATTAACATCTTTTCAGGGAGGAAAATTGACAATAAAAAATATCAATTTATATAATAAAATCTAGATCGATATGCATTTTTTACAAGTTATGAATGACATAATATATTTCTTGAATTCCATACAAGACCCGAGTAGCATGTTTAGTTACTATAGTTATGATAATTCTTTTAACCTAGCAAATTTTTTCTATACCGAAAGCAAATCAAACGTTAATACTCTTTCCAATCCTTCAAATAAGAGCTAGTTGACTTTTGTTTGAGAGATTAAAAACGCTAAATAAGTTAGATTAAAGTATTTATATATATATATATATATATTTTCAAACTAATTTGTCTAATTATAAATTGATTTATAATATAATGATACATAACATATGCTATGATTAAGTAATCTATGTTGTTTTCTTGATCTCTCTAAAAAAAATCAACTAGCAATCAACAACAAGAGTAAATTGCTCTTTTGGTCCATGAAAGATGTCAAATTTCTCAATTTGGTCCTCCATTTTTTAGGCATTTCATTATAATCCTGCAATGTGGTGTTCATTACCAATACAATACTCATTAACAAATTAAAATGAGGACTGTATTAGTGATAAAAGTCATTTTGGAGGACTAAAAAGAGACAAGCTCATGGAGGACTGAATTAAGAAAAATTGATATCTTTCTAAGGATAAAAGTATTACTTAGAAAAGACTAAATAAGCATACCAGTATTTCATAAAATAGCCTTGCAAATTCTTTCCTGGTTTTTGAACCAAAAACTTGTGAGAAGTTAACAACTTTCCCCTTCTTTTGATCTCTGAGACTCAAAAAACTTCTCTGCAAGTCCATGGCAACCTCCCTGCACATTGTCTTAGACAATCACAATCCAATATCACAAAATGATACTGAACTAAATTTCATGAATCAACTACAGTCTCACCTAGTTTTTCCAGTCCAACCACCTGCATCAAATAAATATATCAAGAAACAACACCATGTCAAGCTTCACAAAAAAAAGTAAAAAACAAAAATGTGGAACAGGTTAAAAATATTGGTTTGCAAGAGTTCTTACAAGATTGGGAATTCTCTGTTTCATATGAATATGAATCCTGGTACAAAAGTATACAACATATACAGATGTTAGCTCACAGAATTTTAGTTTCAAAGGTAATAAAAACACATTGGTTCAACATAGCTTATTTAAACAGATCATGTACAGGTTCATGATATTTTCATTAAAGGTTATTTGCTCAAGTACAGGGCTCACTAAGACAAATCTCAAAAGTATCAAAAAAATGGAATAAATATTTCTGACAGAATTATGTGTTTAACACTGCAAGGTGAATCGTAAATGATTGTTGATACAGACGAAACAATACTACCTCCGGTCTTTAATATAAATTACACTTCGAATGAGATCTTATATTAAGTACTGGAGGTAGTAGTACAAATGGTAGTAGTACAAATGGCAGAAATTGTTTACGTTTACCTCATTCATCAGGCTACGTTCTTCATCCTTTCCCAAAGATTGATCTGCCTCTAAGGTTTCACACAAGGTTAATGTCTCCACATTACACTGCAAGGTTATTCATAAGGTCATCTGTGATATCAAATTGTCTACAACACATTATATAATGAGCATAATTTTAATGATTACGTGAATGTTATTATTTTCCACATCCATCAGGTTAAGTTGTTCATCATTTCTCAGAGGCTGCTCTCTCCTCAAGCCTTCATGTGGACTTAAAGGTGTTACATCATTTCGGCCTTCAACCGATTGAATAGTTGAGAGCAGGGGAGGAGTTTTTGGAGAAGCTACTTTATCAGATTTCAATTCATTTAGCTTTCTAGGAGTTTTTGTAGTTTGAAAGGACTCTGATATCTTCACTTTCTTTTTTTGGCTACAAATCTTCACTTTCTTTTTGGAGAACAAGGATTTGAGCTCTAATGAATGACCTGCAGAAAAACAGTGATGATAGCCACATTAAAACAACAAATTGAAAAAAAAGAAAAAAATAGTGAAAAGTCCTTGATTAAAAGTTTTATTGACAAGAATGACCTAAGTCGATCAAAAGACTGGTATTTTGTTTTACAGAGTATCGGTACTTTTTATGTATAAAATTTATCAGGTCCTCCTAACCAATAAATTTTTCAAACAAATACTTTTTACCAATTTGACAATTGCTAACTCACAAGGCAGCAAAGAGTCATGGAAGCCCTTGGGAAGATTAGAAATATGATACGATTTCCATGCTTTGCGCAGAGTGTGACGACTTTTTCTTCGTTTTGAAATTAAATCTCTGGCATCAGATATGTTTTGTTTAACTTCCCTGAAATGGCTCAAGATGCAAAGTGTTCAGTGAGTGTTCATTTGGAGGATTTTAAGGTACTATTATATTCAGACAATGCTTAGACAATTGACAGTCCAAATCCAACCTATAAAATTTTTCTTCACATGTTGACTAGCTGCTTTGTTACCAACAAAATTGGCACACATACACCAAAAGAGTTGATAGATTGAAGAAAGTAGGAATAGAAAAGACACAAAGGAAATTAGAGATAGAGAACTGCAGATAATTTTTACTATCAATTTTATAAGCCTTTCAATGCAAAATATGATATAATAGCTCAAACTCGAAGATACAAACTAGCCTTTGTCCACAAGGAACCATGAGAAATAACCATAGCAAAACTTATTATAAATATCATGGCAGAACAAACTTAACAAAATACAAAGATATTGCAAGAAAGAGAAGTCAATAAAAGTTTCGCAAATAATCTAAACCATCACAAACTCATTTGATAACACTATCACACCATCAATAATAGTTTTTCTTTTCCTCTTAAAACGAGCTCCCTCTCTTGCAGCCGGTGTCGGAATATGCTTATCCTTTGGCTTAGTGGCACCTGCTATTTATCCACCCCACAAAGGGGAGGTACAGTAAATCAATAAGAAAAATGAAAAATGAAAAAAATATTAGTGGATCCAATAGAATAATAGACCTACAAACCTTGTTCATCAAGTAACCAAGGAGAAAAATCAATATATATTGATGAAATTGGAATAACATGAAACTTTTGACCATCCATTGAAACATATTCAGTAAGTCCTAAATTTTGTTCAGTACTATTATCTCCATTAGACTCTCCAATGTGTTCTTCAAGTGTTTCCTTGTAACCTGAAGATTTATTATTATGTAAAGTGTTTTCTTCTTGATAAGATTGGCCATCTCTGATCCATTCCACAATTGCTTCTGAAATCCTTGCATAATGAACTTCTTCAGCTTCCTGATGCATTTGATTTCCTCTAGCCTCAATCTTCTCTTCAGCAGCAACTTGATAATGAGATTCATCAAGTGGTTCGAAAGGAACCGTTGGCCCCACGTCCCCATGGAAGGACACACTAAAGTCCTCCTGAGAGATCCCACATGATTGAACTCTCTCAATACTATTGTTTTGAGCTTCATCTTCATAGAATTCTCCTATTTCTCTTGTCTTCTCTTCATCAACCTGTTTATCTCGACTTAAAAAGTTCACTGGCTCCTTGAGTACTTCAAGTGCCAAATGAGTGGCCAAATTCGCCTGTTTCTCTGGAGAGGAAGTATCTTGTCCTGCAAGTAAATTACTTGGACTACTTGGTCCTGCAACCTCAAAGCTGATGTCCATCTGGTGATATTGATGAAAGCTGCGATGACATATATATTAGATAATTAAGTAATTTCATTTAGGAAGGTAAAGTGCAAAATATGATGCAATAAACAATTAAAATGGCTTAGTAAAATTGATGGTTTGGATGCAGTTCACATACTCTTCTTCTACCATTTGGTTGTCATCAGAGCTGAGATTTAGAGAGCAAGAAAACTTCTCAAACTGAAACTGCAACTCATGATATGTAAGATATTGAGTATTTGTAGCTCTATCTTAAACATATTAGTTTGACATTTATGAGAGAAAAACATTAATTAATTTGAGGAGTTGATGTTGGTTCTAAATATAAGACATTTTTCATATTTGTCAATCTTTTTCTCATGTATCACTATTGATATTCCCTCAACAATAATCAAGGAGAGAGAAAATGAGGGAATTAAAGAAGATGATTAGAGTGTTTTAGAAAAAACATGTTATATTAACTAAATTTAACTGACTTCCTTAATTTTCAAATTAGGTAAATATGTCTTATATGAAGGACCGGAGGGAGTAGCTCTTACCTTGTCTAGAGAAAACTGTCCAATCTGCTCATTTTCCCACACATCTGTTTCATACCAAATCATACGGCATAAAATAATGAAACATAAATATAGTTACCAAGGAAAAAATTATGAAGCAAGCAGAGTACCTTTAAGTGTGATTTCTTCCAGTGGAGCAATGTTGCCCCTAAAATTTTGTCAAAGCAAAATTATAAGATGTCTAACAAATGTAAGTAATTTGAATACTCAATTAAGCTTAAAAACCTACTAACAACTTACCCGCCAACATCTTCAGATACTTCCAGATCAAAAGCATCGAGCTCGAATCTCTCTGGTATAGTGACTGTTGCACAGAAAGTTTCCATAGGTCCTCTCCCATTTGTATTGAACATAAATTTCTTGATTTTCAAAAGAACCTCATTGCAATCATGAACAAGATGGTCAACCTTTTTTGAATATATTCTGACCAATCCGAGGAGAAGAGCAGCCAGCACTCGATATGTTTGGTCGTTAATTTCATCTTGCAAAATTTTGTCTGCAGAAAGCCAGAAGAATGAAATAAAACAGTAGGAAATGGTTTACTTAAACTTATTATTACAAAGGTAATTTACGACTCAGATGAATTAGACTCGCTCTCTGTAAAAATGATCATTCAATCACTGAACAAAAGTAACATTAATTTCTTTCAATGCTAAATTTCAGTAGATTGATGAGTAATGACAATAATAGAATGCTTGTTAGATGAGAAGCTTTCTATAATGGACATGGTACAATCTTGTTTTGAATCACCAATATATACAGCTAGAAGTTGAAACTAGTATCATCACACTAACCACCATGCTACTCAATAACGGTTAAATGAATTCACATAATTAATGCTCCCATTAAGTGTAAGAGAAGCATCAAATGATTAATAAAGCTATCTTAAGTAGCTAATCAAAAATATGATGGAAAAAAAATGCATTAGGTTTATATCAAGACATGTTACAGATTAGGCCATTAATTATCCCACCCCCACACACCAAGAAATGAATATGGTGACGCCTTACATGGCTGAAATTTACAGTGAGGAACAAAACCAGATTGAAGGTTATAAAGGTGAAAATAAATACCAAACCAGCAATATGTGAAAACCAGATTAAGCTCAAATTTTAAGCAATATCTCTCAAAAGAAAATTTCAACTTACAAATTTTAAGCTTGAGTCAAGGCTCAATTTTACTTAAAAAACAGAGTCTAATTGGTCAGATAGGCTCCAATACCATGTTAAGGATCATTTCAGTGATACCATCTCAAGGATTCAACACAATACGCAATAGACAAGGCCAGTAAATAATTTTATTACAATCTCAGGATCTCATAAACAAACACAAGAATGTCTTAATACTGTTCTTAGAAAACAGGAATAAACAAATGAACTTGCTAATTTCTCAAAGAACAGAGAGTAAAACGATCAATGATAGAAACAGTGAATCGTCATTAGAAATGAACCCATATTGAAAACGCTTTATTTTTTAGAGTGAAGATTTCATTTCATTTTCTGCAACAACCCATTTCATGAATAACACTAAAAGTAAAAAGGGTAAGAAACTTATTGAATAAGACTAACCAACGGAAAAGCAAATGTCAGTTTCATTCACTTGTACTTTCTTCAGCCTTTTAAAGCAATAAGCTGCCACTCTAATGGCTCCTAAAGGAGCTTTTTGAGAAAGAAGACACTGTGAGTAGAACATATCTTCTTCTTCTTCTTCTTCTTCGTTTGAACTCTAATATTGGAAGTAGAGAAGAAAAGTTAAAAGTTCTATGACAGACAATACATGCAGAGGCAATGGGAATGGCATGTAAATCCTTTTGCGTACGAAAGAAATTAAAACGGTCAGGTAGAGTTCCCAGCAAGCCTCGGGGATAAAAAACAAGAGCAAAATTAATAATCATACTTAGAGATTTATTTCAAATTTTAATAATCTCGATCTTAATTATAGGAACGTTCCCGGAGAGATAGTATATATTATTAATATGTAAGAAATGTTGATTGTTAAATATTAGATTCATTAAATTTAAAACAAACTTTGTTTGTTTCTGTGTAATGAATAATGGAACTGCTTTATTGGAGTGTGTGATTTTTTGTTACTAATAATTTAATATGAAACAAACTATTTAATATATGGGAATAACATATCTACTTCTGTTGTAGATAAACTTTTCTGCAGCAGGAGAAAAACCACACCGTTTGATCCTATTTTTTTCCCCTCCTTCTATATGTTTTAATCCTCTTCTAATCTTCCCTTTGCAAGTGCCGTCAAACAGCAAATGAAACCTAGGAAGAGACAAAATCTTCCCTGGTGTAGGCGGTGTATTGCAATGGAAGAAAAGTGGGTTATTCGATAAGGAGGAAGCAGTTGGGTGAAGATGAGATGTATGCGATGCAGCATTTAAGAGGGGTGTCGATGGGTGCCAGAGTTATTCCGAGTCCGTCGTCGGAGAAGGAAAGTTCAGATGAGGAATTGACGTATATGAGGGCGAGGTTTCAGAGGGTGGTAGGTTCGAAGGAATATGAAACTTTGTACACGATCAACCCAGATGGTGCTCAAGGCCTTGAGTTTAGAATTTTCTTTCTTAGTAAAGATTCTCTAGAGAGTACTCTGACTTGGTATCTGTGCCTGCTCCTGTCCGTTGCTCATCGTGGCTTAGGACTGTTGCCCACTGCGGCGATCCTCGCCGTGAGTGAGCCTCCCTCCACCATCTCTGAAACACGCCCTTCCCCCGCCGTTCGCCTTCGCATAGGAGTGCTCCATGGGTCCAGGTCCGTCTTCAGCGACGGCGTTCGTCTCCGTCTTAGCTCGCCGTCCAGCTGTCCTCTGTTACGTTTATTGCCGGGCTCCTCTTCCTCGCCGTCCAACCGTGAGAAACTGAGCCTTTTCCGGCGAGATTTCTTCTGGGCCCAGGTCAGTCTTCAGCACCGTAGTTCGTCTCTGCTCTGATGTTTCTTGAAGCTCGACTATGCCCTGCTGGTTCGTGATCGTCGAGGTTCTGAGGTTCTGAGGTTTTGTCTCCTCTTCTGTTTTCTGCTTCCCTTTTCTGTTTGACTCTGCCTTTGTTCGTCGAGGTGCTGATACTGGGTTTGTGCTTCTTCAAAAGCCTTGTGATTTTTCTTTTGTATAAGCAAATCTCAGATCCAGCTTTGTCATGGATCCCGGAAATGGCTTTGTGCTGTCTGTGCGGTTTCTTTGATCTGTGCTTTTGGTCCTGCATCTCTGTTAGTTTCTGTGTTCGGTCTCCTCTGGGTTGGGCGTTTTGTTGCCAATTTTTTGAAGTTATGCTCGATTCGTGCATTCTTAGTTTTGCTCTTGTTGCTATCCTCTGAGTTTTTGGCCTAGTTGTGACAATGGAGAAGCAAGGGGTCCAGTCGAAAGATGGGGACTTGGTAATGCTAGTGCAACCGAGAAGGCTAAAGAAAATAGTAACTTGCGAGACTCCACATCCCGCTCACCAAAGAAACCAAATTTCTTATAGAAGCAAACTTTTGGAGAAGGAGGAGGAGGTGTTTTCTCAAGAATTAGAGGATCAAATGAAAGAATGGCTTTGTGAGGAGAAGGAGATTTCTCCACCTCTTACTAAGGAGCAGGAAACTCTTCTTGCTTCCTTACCAAAGCTAAGCATGCTAGATGGAAGGTTGATGGATCTTTGTCGTCCTTGGAAGGATGCCCTAATTCTTACTCTGCTAGGAAAGTCGGCAAACTTAGAAATGATGAAAGACAGGATTGCTTGGATCCTTAGATCAAAAAGCTTTGAGCTCATTGATCTACCAAACAATTACTTTGTGTTTAAAACGGGAAACGAGAGATCTGCGATTGAGATTATTGTTTGATGGTCCTTGGGTGATACAAGGGCACTATCTCATTTGTGTGCGAGATGGAGTCCAAATTTCAACCCCTACAGCAATGAAATTCAAAAAGTAGCAGTTTGGGTTCGTATTCCTACTCTTCCGATGCATGTTTATTCTGAAGAGTGTTTACTTGAAATAGGTAACATGATTGGTAAGGCCATCAAGGTTGATGTTAATACTTTAGCTCAATGCAATAATCAAAGCATGATGGTGGAAAGAGGGAAGTTTGCCAGGGTCAGTGTTGAAGTAGATTTGAAGCAAGCTCTGAAATCTAGGTTTGTTATTAGATCTACTATTTACACTGTGGAATACGAGGGGCTCGACGATCTGTTTTAATTGTGGTAAGTATGGACATTCTCAAGAGAAGTGCCCGCTTTCTCGGATCACAGGGGAGGATTTGCCAGAGAAACCTCTTCCACAAACGAACATCTCAAGCAACTGCCTTGCTCATCCCAAGCCTCTTGTAAGCGTACCAGGAATTAACTCTGATGAAGAATTTGGCTCATGGATGATAGCAAAGAGATACTCCAGGAAAAGAATCCACAAGCTTGAGCCACAGAGGAAGTTAGGGAAAATGCCCGAGAATAATAAGCCAGCTGGGAAGGAGAAGACTTCTGTTTCAGGTTCAAGGTTTGATGTGTTGCAAGAGGTGAAAGATCCTATCTACCTGAAAGGTGTGGATCGTCTTAAAAAGACAGAAGTAGCTACGACTACATGGAGAAGGAAAGAGGGTGAACCCCTACCTTCCACCAAGGAAGGAGGCTCTGTGTCTAAACAGAAAATAGAGTCATCTAAGGAGAGCGGAAATAAGGAAGATGTGGTCGGCCACATTGAAAAGGAAAAGTTGAATCTCGCTACAATTGGGAAATGTTCTTTGGTGATTGAGGAGCCTCAACTAGAGCCTGCTGCGAAGGGAGAAAAGAAAGAGAAGGTGATGAAAGTGAAAGAAAAAGAGGGTAAGCCATCCAATGTTCTCGTGGGACAATCGAGTCATTCTACTCATGATTACAATCTAAGGCCCAACGGTTTATCCTCTGTGCGAAATAAGAAGAAAGCAGCAAGGGCACACATTGTTGTCATTGGATCGTCCAAGGCACTTGAAATTTCGAAACCCAGGGAAACGAAGGAGCATGCTGAGGAAAAAAAGAAGACTAATGAAGAAAAGGGATTAGTGCCATGCAACCCTAACATCGCAGATTCTTCAACCAAATATGAGAAGAATGATGATGTTGATAAAGGAATTGAAGACTCAGTAGTTGTGCCGTCATCCTTATCTCCTGCCGAGTCGATTGATCATATTGCAGATGATGCAAATTTTATGGAGGGGCAAGAATCCTTGGTTGCAGAAACCCAGTTTGAACTTGGACGGGAGCTGGACGTCGGGCAGGCCAGGTAAGTCCTTGCTTCCTTGCATTTTTAGTATATCTATTTAATGATCATAGCCTCATGGAATTGTAGGGGAGCCGGTAAACGGACCTTCCCTATTGATGTTAAAGATATTGTCAGAAAATATAACATTGATATTCTCTGCCTTCTGGAGCCTCGTATTAGTGGCACTAGAGCTGATATTGTTTGTCGTAAGCTTGGTTTTAGCAATTGGATTCGTGTGGAATCTAATGGGTTTTACGGGGGTATCGGCTATTGTGGGACAAGGAAAATTTTGATATTACATATATATCATCTACCACCCAAATGCTCCACTTTGTCAAGTTCACAATCGGAGTTAGTAACTTTTCGTGCCTTATCACTTTGGTTTATGGTGAGACTAACTCTATTGGCAGGCATATGTTATGGGACTCCCTCCGTCATTTAGCCAATAGCTCTACCCTTCCTTGGTTAGTCTGGGCGATTTTAATGCATATCTATCCCCTTCGGACAAATTGGGAGGGCGGTCCCTTCTTGGATCTCAATGCAACAGTTCAAAGATTGTATTGATGATACAGGGCTTATTGAAGCTAGGTTTCAAGGGGAGAAGTTTACTTGGGAAAAAGAGGGCCTGAAGGAAAGATTGGATTGGGTCTTCACCAACTTCTCTTGGCTTTCCTGCTTACCAAACTCCACCGTCCGTCATGAGCTAAAATTTAAATCTGACCATAGGATTGTGGTTGTCAATTCCAACCTCTCTCCCCGTTGCTATCGTTTTCAGAAATCCTTCTCTTATCAGATTGCCTGGTCCCTTGAGAACGATTTCAAAGATATCACCGCTGAAGCCTGGCGGGATAATAATTGGCTAGATGGTCTTCACAACTTTAGCGAATCAGCTCTAGAATGGAATGAGAATCGTGTGGGAAACTTCACCAGCAAGAAAAAAAAGTTGCTGAGGCGCTTAGAGGGCATTGACAAAAGCAGGAAAATGAATCTCCAAACTGGTCTTTTTCGCTTAGAAAGAAAGCTTTGGGAAGAATACCATAAGGTGGCAACTCGGGGAAGAAATTGTCTCGGTTCCAAAAATCCGAAGTAAATGGCTTCAGGGTGGTGACAGAAATACAAGGTTTTTCCATGCCTCAACCATGGTTAAACGGAAGAAGCAGAGAATTGGAGCTGTAAAAAACGATGAAGGGGTATGGATTGATGATCACGACACTTTGAAATTGATGACCCATGATTTCTTCAAAAAATTATATACAAGGGATACATCAGTGAGAGATCCTGAGGGATGGTGTTCTAACTTTCCTTCCATTGACGAGAATATGCTTCACTTTCTCGTCTAAAAATGTTTGCAAAGTCGAGATAAAAAATGCAGCCTTTGCCATTGGAGCTTTTAAAGCTCCCGGTCCCGATGGTCTTCAAGCTCACTTTTTCCATTCTCGTGGACCGTTATAGGTGATAAAATATGTGACTTCATTGAAGATTGTTTTAACAATCCCTCTAAGCTGTCTAGCATAAATCATTCCAAAGTTGTTCTTATTCCCAAGGTTGATAATCCAGCTACGTTGAAGGAATTTCGTCCTATCTCCCTCTGCAATGTGAGCTTCAAAATCATTACTAAGCTCCTAGCTAATAGGTTTAGGGGAATCATGCCCCATCTTATTAGTCAAGAGCAGTGTAGTTTTATTGCTAATAGATCTAGCTGTGATAATATCCTTATTGCTCAAGAAATTATCCACTCCATGAGGTTGAGCGGGAGGAAGAAAGGTTTTGTAGCAATCAAAATTGACATGGAGAAAGCTTTCGACAGGTTAGATTGGGGGTTTATCAGAAATACCCTTGAATGTATTAACTTGGAGAACAACCTCATTGATCTCATCATGGCTGTTTCTCTACTACATCTATGTCTATCCTTTGGAATGGGGATGAAACCCGAGCTTTAACCCTTCTAGAGGAGTCAGACAGGGCGATCCCCTGAGCCCATATATATTTGTTCTTTGCATGGAGCGCCTGGGCCATTTAATTAAAGCCGAATGTGAAGGACATAGGTGGAAACCCTTTCTTTTCAAGCGAGGTAGCCCACACATCTCCCACCTTTTCTTTGCCGACGACCTCATTCTTTTCTTTTCACGAAGCTTCTAGTGATCAAATGATTGAAGTCCGAAGAGTCATACAAAGCTTCGCGAAGTCTCGAGGGAGAATCAACCTTGACAAATCTCGAATGTTCTCGCTCCAAGAAAATTAATTTCAATAGGGCTCTCGAGCTAAGTCAACTCCTTGGGATTGGGATTGCTTTGCGACCTAGGTAAATATCTCGGGTGTTCCAATCATCCATAAAAGAGCTTCTCATGCTACCTATAACCCTATTGTGCTAAGAGCCGGGAAAAAGCTGTCCTCGTGGAAAAGCAAATTTTTGACTATGGCGGGACGTTCGTTCTTATCAAGTCTCGTATTATCTTCTCGCCTAGCCACCGCATGCAATCATCTCTCCTCCCAATTTGTACTATCGGAGAAATTGAGCGAATTTCCAGAAATTTCCTTTGGTCTCGGGAAGATGATGTGAGAAAATGCATCTTATTGCTTGGGATAAAATTACACAAGCGAAGAAACAAGGGTCCGGGTTTCAAAAACCTTCGCCGTCGAATAAAGCTTTTATTATGAAACTTTCTGGAGTCTTTTAACAAAAAAAGATGCCCTTTGGGTTCAATGTTTGTGGTCCAAATATAATTGTGGCAATTTGTTTCTGCCTAATATCTCCAGAAAGAAAAAACTCTTCCTCTGCTTGGAAAGCGATTGTCGAAGTTTGGGATAATTTTCTCAGTGGTGTGGGTAAAAAGGTCAATAACGGGGCGGGTACCAAGTTCTGGACTGACCTTTGGCTCCCCCTTGATCAACCCATCATCTCCTTTGTTCAGTATCCTTCCTCTATCAACGTAGAGGAGACGGTTAGGGATCACCTTCTGTCTAATGGACGGTGGGACTACCACAGATGGTTTGGAGTTTTACCTCAGGATATTACCAATTTCATTTTACAATCGAATCCACCCTCCAATAATTCCCCGGATTGTTTTACCTGGAGAGCAGCTAAGGATGGGGGTTTCTCTGTAAAATCGGCCTACCATTTTCTTTCTGAAAACGTTGAAGCAAGCACTAATAACTTCTGGGCCCAAGTGTGGAAATGGCAAGTTCCTGAAAAAATTAAATACTTTATGTGGCAAGTTGGTCATGAGAGACTTGTCACCAACTCTCTTCGGGCAAGGAGGGGCCTCACCAACGATAATGGTTGCCCTTTTCAATGCAATAATGAGGAAAATGTGATCCACATAATTCGAGATTGCGAGCGTACCAGAAGTTTATGGAAGCTTATTTTAAAACCTAACTATTTCTCTCAGTTTTTTTCTGGCAGCTTGCAGGTTTGGCTCAACTGGAATACCAAACATAACCGTGCAAAGGGAGATTTATGAACTTCTCATGGGCGAGAACCTTTAGCACGGGATGCTGGATTCTTTGGACTACCGAGATGTAAATTTCTTTTTCGGGGAATGGCCACGTAGAAACAAGGGAGATGCTACACCGGTGCAGCTATCTTCTCATGGAGAATGGAGCGAATCAAAAGCTAAACCACAAGATTTTCCATCTGGACAAGATAGACGAGGAATCTTGGACACCCCCTCCTGTGAATACAGTTCGCATCGATGTGGACGGATCGGTGCTTCAACATCATAAAGCTGCATGTGGGGGAGTTCTAAGAAATTCTAAAGGGGAATGGTTGATGGGCTTCTTTAAACCCTTGGCCTACTTTCTGTCATTGAAGCTGAAATTTATGCTATCATGATAGGGTTGCAGATTGGTCTTCAGATGGGATTACAGAGCATCGTCATCTACTCTGATTCTCTTGATGCCGTCAATATCCTTATGAGAGATTGCCCTGCTGACCATCCTTTGAAAGACATTATTGGGGAGACTCGAGACCTTTTGTTCCGAGACTGGGACGTGGAGCTTCATCATACTCCAAGAGAAAACATCTCTTGTGCTGATTATATGGCCAAACAAGGCCATAGTGTTGCCATTGGTGCCGATATGGCCATGATTCCAACTATCCCGAGAGGTTGCCTAGATATGGTTTTGAAGGATCAGCAATCCTGCCATTCATAGTTTTCTTTCTTGCTGTTCTATCAGGGGCTAGAGTCTTATAATCCAGCTCCTATTTCTCACTTTCAAGCTTCGGCTTGCCCTTTTTATCAAAAAAAAAAAAGAATTTTCTTTCTTAACTCTAGGTTAAGAAAAAGGGAGATTTTGTCTCTTCCTAGGTTTCATTGTGCTGTCCAGCAGCATTTGCAGGGGGAAGATTAAAAAAGGATTAAAACATATAAAAGGAGGGGAAAAAAAAGGATCAAACGGTGTCGTTTTTCTCCGAGAAAAACTTATCTACCACGTATGTAGCGAGATATGATTTCCCCTTAATATATAAGCCAATATTTTCATTTTATAATAATTTTTTTTAAAAATAATTTTCGGATAATTAATTCTGTATTTGTCAATACAGTAGATAATAATTTTTCATATTACAAAAATGAGAGTGCAATAAATTTTTTTGAATAAAGAGATAAACATTTGATTGAGAGGTGCATTAAAAGTACACATTTTATTGATAAAGCTAATTTGATAATACCCCATTTAAGTAAAATAATTATTCCATTCAATGTATAAATATATGATGATAAATATTTGTCCAAAAATATTTGTGAAAAGCGGCAAGTCCATTACCTTGCTAAATTCGTATGTTGATTCACATAACTCATAAGAGAGGAATGGTAATTAACAGTAAGAAAAAAGGTCATTAATTACCAATTTTGCCCTGAAAGTATACTTCCAGGAGCAATTTTACCTTAATTTTTTTTTTTGGGGTTCAATTTTACTCCGAAAGTATCAAAACGTAGCAATGTTACCCTCTCCGAACGGTAGACACTGACGGCGTTAGCTTATACTCAAGTCTGAGGCCTCACACTCGAGTGTTGTGTACGGATTTTATTTATTTTTTAAGTGCACACTCAAAGTGTGCACAAAAAGTCGAGTGTGCATTTGTGCACACTCGAATGCACACTCGAATGTACACACTCACTCCCACTCTCACTGTTTATGTGCCAAAAAAAAAAATGTCCGTACACATTCAAGTGTGAGGCCTTACACTCGAGTGTAAGCTAACATCGTTAGTGTTTACCGTTAGTGGAGGGAAAAATTTCTACGTTTTCAGACTTCTGGAGCAAAATTGAACCCAAAAACTTCTAAAGCAAAATTGCTCCTGGGGCTATACTTCCGAGGCAAAATTGGTACTTAATCCTTAATTTAAAGACAATCCAATGCAAATTCAAAGAAATTTCACCTTAGATATGGTGTAATACGAAAATATATAATAACATAATTAATCATAATTATACAAAGAATTATAATGAGGTCCCAAAATTACCAATTAGTCCTAATGACAAGTGGGCCAATAAGGTGTTATCATTTCTTATTCTGAAACTTGTTATTACTTGTGCTTCAGTTGTCATTAGGACTTATAGGTTATAGTGTACTTATTACTACGTACTTAACATTCCACATAATCCATGGGTCAGGTGCCAGCCACGGACATAGATGTTTGAGTTTTCTTAATGATGAGATGAAGATTACAGAAATTATAAGTACAGCACACGAAATTGCATTTTTATTGGGTCCTGCAATGGGGTTCTGTCCGTAGAGCTTGAAACTAATAAAGTTTCGTGTCATGTTTCAACTATATTCTGGAACCCCTCTAATAATGAGGTAAGAGAAGTGTGTCATCCAGGAGATGACGACAGGTTTCTGTGTTGCGGGGGCTTTGGATTCACTGATGTGACTAAAGATTACAAGTTACTGCGGATTTGGATCATTGGGATGAAAAGGCCAATCTTAATGTTGCCTATGCTCAAGTATATATACATTGAGTACTAATACATGGAAGCGTTTTGAATTACAGGGTTTAGAAAACGCTCGCATAACATCTAAAGAGGCTGTTTGTGCTAATGGAAAATTTTCCTGGCGTGGTTTTACAGATACCACTGTCATAGTTTGTTTTGATATTGTTATTGATTTTTTTACCTCTTAAGTCAATCTACGAGGTACTATCTGATGCTTTACCACTAGATGAGCATGATGTATATCTCTTTTTCCTTTTTACATGCAATGATAAAGTGGCTGCATGTGACACCAGATACTACATTGATATCTGGGTTTTCTCTGAGGTAGGCGATTCCTTTAGATGGACCGACAAGGAAAGGATAGGTACAACCTACAAAATTCTTTTCCCCTGTGTTTTTGGAGGGATGAGTTACTCATAATTAACTCCACTTGTTAGGAAGAAGGCGGAACTTGTAAGATCCCAAATTTTGGAATTAATAAAATAGAAGTAATATATGGGGATTAAATTGTGATAGTTGGCCAAATGATTAAAATTGATTATTTAGAAAATAAGGAATTTATTTTCCTTGTAATATTTAGAATAAAATCATGGAAATAATTGCAAGAGATAATTTTGGAATAGAACCCAAGTAACCAAAGCCTATATGATATATCATTCCTATTTCTCATTTCTTCTATATTGCATGTGGAAGACATGTGATGTAACATCCCATTTTTCAAAAGCGGAAAATCATATTTTTATCAGAGTAGAGCATCGGAGCAAATAAGTGAGTAACTGATAAGTATTTAGAAATGTTAACTGTGGTGTATCTGTCTGGATATCATAATGGTACATTTATCCCATAATTCAAATATTATCAATATACATCCCAAAATAAAAATCTCCATTCGGGTCTTCACGCGTGCAGCTTACCCTTGTCATAAGCCCTCGGTCCTCCAGACCCTGAAGCTATGGTAAGAGCTGAGGTCCAATGCCCATCGGACCTCAGGTAACGGTTAACCTCATGTTCAAGTAAACAATATATGTATGACAGATATTCATGACATTGCAGCAGTAACCAACACATAAGCACACAACAGATGTAAGGTTAACATAACAACAGTACATAGCACACAGCACATGTAAAGTCACCCATGTTTGCACTAACCAGTGCCACGACGATCCCTCGTGTCCTCAGCTCTAGGAAAACTCAATGACATTATCAAGACTATAACCCGTATAAAGCTGAATGTATCAACAGTGATTCAAGATAGAGTCTTAACCACGGTGCATGACCCAAGACCAAGTCTTGTCCATGACACTATGAAATAATCTATCACATATAAGCATACAAGAAGATCAGAGTTAATGTTACAGTACGCGTCCGTACCTTAGTCTTCGTAGCTGGCGGTACGTTCTCCTTTCGGTACTGATTCCTGATTTCCTCGGATATCCTATAACAGTATTACCGCATTATTCCCTTTACAAATAATATCTTAAAAGATATCTTTGCCACTAATGACCTTTTTACCCCTGGTGGATTTATTATTCCAATTATAACCTTACATTTCCTCAAAAACGGAATTTCAACATTTCTGCCCAGATTCTTCGGTGACTTTGAAAAATCATAATTAATTCTACAAAACTCGAAATGAGGTTCCGTAAAATTCATCACAATCCTTGATGTGTCTAGTTTCAATGAAGAATAACGGCTTTAACTCGAAACACATGAGTCAATACCAGATTTTATGTTTCCAACCACTGCTCAGATTTAATTTCAGTAAACAAGGCTTAACTTCAAAAATTATGTTTTCCCTGTCCAGAGCTCAAAACGTTACAAATTATATATCAATAGAAATCCCTGAATGTCTACTTTTTATCTGGAAAATTTCATAATTTTATCACATTTAGTTTATTCCCAGATTTTAAAAATGTGAACACTGTTCAGATAAATTTCCAAAATAACATTGTCTTTTAAGGTGACGGAAAATTCTCATGAAAACTCTTATTTTTCAGCAAGCTTTTAAACCTTAAAAATAATATTAATCAACTGGAATAAAGATAAGAGAGGGATTAAGATCCTTACCTAAAACCCAAAAATCAATTGCACAAAGCCTTCTTGCATTCACCAAACACTTTTTTTTTTTTTTTTTTTTTTTTTTTTTTTTTTTTTTTTTTAAATTTCCACTATTCTTTTCCTTTTGTCTTTCAACTCTTTACTATTTCTCTCTCTTTCGTTGGACAACATGAATGGAAAAATCTGATATGTGTCCTCCATTTATATAGGCCAAAAGGTGGAGTAAAAGTGTTGTAGTTTGGTGAAATGTTGGTAGATAATGGCCAAAGTTGGTGAAGAAAATATGTGTGTGAATGTTGTGCATTTTGCAAGATAGTGGTAGGTGTTTTACGTAGATTGAAATGTTCTCCATTTCATACTTCAACAAACTTTCATTTCCTACGACACACTTGAACATATCTTCCAATTTTCCATATAAGTTGGCCAAATGTAATTTTTATGGTGTGAATGTGAGTATATTTCAGCGGCAAGTATTTGAGTAAGTCACCTTGTATTCCACCGAAAAATATGGTAGGGATTGATCAATGAGATATAATTATTTGCAAGCATTAAATAAATATTGGGAAAATAGGTCTCAAAATTCAGAAAATAATTTTAAAACTATTTAGACAAATTTTTCATAATAAATCCCTTCACAATATTTCTGGATCCTAAAAATAATATTTTATAATATTTTCCTTAATTTCCAAGATCCAAAAATAATTTTTAATAATTAAGCTTAAAACTTTTGAGTCTACTGACTTAATAGTCTATTTATTTCAATTTTATTCTTAGACTACTAGTCTCAAAATTTGGAATATTACATGTGATCTCTTTATGATTCAACCCACACCTCACCTTCTCATGCAGCATTAATTAAAACAGCACACTCATGCACACTCATGCTCTCTGCATCACGTATTGTTTCAGCCCCATAAGCCCAATAGACTCCAAACCCATTACCTTTCATTATACCCAAACCATTGTATCCTAATTATTCAAATCAGCTATTCTATTCCATCGTATGACCTGAGCAGCGCTGTCAAAGAAAAAGATATCAGCAAATCAGATTTTTGTCATACTTCCAAATCTCACTTTCGGCTATCAACTGTTCACGCAAGAACAGGAAAACCAGCGGCGCCATGCTTCTCCTATCAGCAAAGCCAGAACCCCCCCCCCCCAATGCATCTCGAACTCAATGCCATGAACCACTGTGCATTCCCTTCTCGAGCCAGATCCTCAGTTTATTATATATTCATTGCTTCTTGGCTTCCCTCATTAAAAAATACAAAAAAAAGAGCTGAGTTAGAGAGGGTCAGAGAGGAAGTCGAGGAAGGAGTGAGGGAGTTCAACCATTCTTGTTAGCTTTATTTTTAATCCAGAAAATAGAGATAATCTTTGAGCTCTTCTCGTTCTAGTTCCATAAGTTTCCAACGTAAGCTTTTGAATAACATTTAGCTAAGAAATGCTCTGATAAATGAATGCTAAAACAGAGGAAAATGTTGCTGATATATATAAGTTACTTTCATATATCTCGTTGTATTTGGAAAAAGTGGAGGAAAACATTTGCTGTCAAAGTGTGTGTGTGTATATATATATCACGTTGCAATTGGAAAAGAAATGGTAGGAAAACACTTGCTGTCAAAGTATATGTGTGTGTGTGTGTGTGTATTTTTACCACGTTGCATTTGGAAAAAGTGGAGGAAAACATTTTCTGCCAAAGTATGTGTCACGTTGCAGTTGGAAAAAAAAGGGTAGGAAAACATTTGCTGTCAAAGTATATATATATATAGATCACGTTGCATTTGGAAAAATGGCAGGAAAATTTTGCTGTCAAGTGTGTGTGTGTGTCTCATGAAAAGAAGAAGAAGGAATCTTGCTGTGTTATATATTTATATATGTATCAAGGCATATGGAGAAAACTTCACTGTGTTGTAAGTATATATATATGTATTGCAGATATGTATTAAGCAAGGGAGTCTCATGGCTTTGTTGGTTTTAAACTTGGATGGGATTTGCTGATATACATACATAATATATATATATATATATATATATATATAGCTGTACATGGAAAACAAAATGGAAGCTTGCTGTCATGTTCTAAGTGTGTGTGTATTTATTAAACCCAAAGTCTATTGTGTATACGTTGCATACATATATATAGGAAAACCACCTCTTCTGCTGTTCTATGTGAGTGTGTGCTATATTTGTTATATAAACTTATTCAAATACATTAAGAATCTTTCATTTCCTAGATCCTCTAATCAGTAACGTTAAAATAAATTTCGATTCCTCCCAGAGAATGCAAGATACCATATATGGCTGTTGTTTATGTTTTGTCACGACACTTTTGGCTCTCAAACCACGTCAATATCATGAGAGGGAGACACCACGTTCTTTACTTACATGGTTTTTGTTTTAAAAAAAAAAAGAGTAATAAAACCGTAACTTTCACCCCTAATGTACAGTAATTAGATACATTTTATTGGCAAGCAAATGAAAATGAAATATTCCAACTCCCAGCTTATTGTTCAAGAAGATGAAATGGATGGGTATATATAAACTTCATTTTCTCTTATATATATATATAGCTGTACATGGAAAACAAAATGGAAGCTTGCTGTCATGTTCTAAGTGTGTGTATATATATATTTATTTATTAAACCCAAAGTCTACTGTGTGTACGTTGCATATATACACATATATAGGAAAGCCCACTGTTCTGCTGTTCTATGTGCGTGCGCGCTATATTTGTTATATAAACTTATTCAAATAAATTAAGAATCTTTCATTTCCTAGATCCTCTAATCAATAACGTTAAAATAAATTTCGATTCCTCCCAGAGAATGCAAGATACCATATATAGTTGTTGTTTATGTTTTGTCATGACGCTCTTGACTCTCAAACCACGTCAATATCATGAGAGGGAGACACTTCGTTCTTTATTTACATGGTTTTTGTAAAAAAAAAAAAAGTCATAAAACCGTAACTTTCACCCCTAATGTACAGTAATTAAATACATTTTATTGGCTGAGCAAATGAAAATGAATTATTCCAACTCACAGCTTATTGTACAAGAAGATGAAATGGATGGGTATATATAAACTTCATTTTCTCTTTTATTTATATATATAAATAAATAACGGGGTGGGGTGAATGGGATGATTGAAGCCAAAAACTGGTTACTTCTAAGTATATCACTGTGAAGAACATTTTATGTGGGGGATTAGAGTTTATAAACCTAAAGGTTTGCTGTCATATATATACATACACACTAGCTACGTTGTTCTTTTCTTAAGAAATTAGCTTCATACATATGCATATGTGTCTTTGTGAACTCTAATAACTTTGCATGAAAAAGCCTGCTGATCCATAAATATAATAAAACATATTTTTATGGTGTTAATATTTATTAAACTCCTAATTTAAAGTGTTGATGACGTATTTAATATTTGAATGGCCTTTGGGAGTTTAAACTAATTGTAGAGAAATAATAATAAATAGTAAAATAATAATAATAACAACAATAAAATAAATAGTAATAAATATTATTATTATTATTATTAAAAAGAGTAATAAATAATAAATAGAAAAGAGAGGTATTAATTAATAATAAATAGAAAAAGGAATTATTAATTAATAATTAATAATAATTAGAAAGGAAAATTAATAGTTACAATGATCTTACTTTAGGATATTGAAGAAGTTCGAGTTTTTAACACCGGAGAATTGCATTTATTCGCGATGTTGAGGTGGGTAACTTAATCTTCAATTACTTGTGTTTTTATATATGCATTGTATGTTCAGATTCTTGGCCATCCAGGTTTGTATGCCAGAGTCCATGCGTTTTATTCAACTAGCTGTGGATTATTGTTTTTAAATGATAATACTGCATGCTTGTTTTCTTAGCGCTGAGGATTTGTGTCTGGGACATGTGGCACTTGCGAGTGCTTTCACCATTAACGATGCATGTGCTGTGTGCTGTGTAGTCAGGTAGCGGTGTGTTTGCTAAATGCTCTCATTTATTTCGCAATATATTAAATACTTGTCATGCCTAATTTACACTTTGAATGTGAGATTAACCGTTACCCTGAGATTCATCTGATCACTGAATCTCAGTCAAACCTAAAGATCTAGGAAGATGCTCTAGATCAGGAAGTAAGGTTGTGTAGATGAGTAGCTAAAGAAGACCTTGAAGGAGGGGATTTAATTAATTTTGAATTTCATACTTTAATGTTTTGGATTGTATTTGCTAACTATTCGACTGACAATTCGGGATAATTGTATAACCAAAATCCTCCAATGGGATTAACCCTGACTATTACCGAATTTTAAGTTGTATCATGCTAATATTCCTTCGATAATTTAAATTAACCAGCATATGTCTGGGCATATGTTATCAGTCACTCATTCGTCCAAACGTTATGCATGCTTTCTGTTGTGACTCACTCTGATCTGTTAACACCTTCACTCTGATAAATACACATGAATTAGTTTAATAAGATATTACGAGCATAAATAGACATCATAATGGACATAGGAATTAGAGGCGTTAAACTTTGAGGTTCTTCTTTCTAATTGACATTGATATACTACATTGATGCATGCATTTTTTGTATGAGGATGTTGCTGTTATATGAATAATATACATAATTCTTCGTCTTTCTCCTTATAATATTTCTCTAATTACCTTAGTTAACATGAAAGAAATCAATGAGTTCTTAACAATCTTATTATGGTATAATATATAATTATCCTTACACACACATATACGTTCATCCACACATCAAGCATGCATACATCCATATATGAATGGCTTAATTAATTACTGGGATCAGAGGAGGCAATAAGAGCAGTGTGTTTGAAGTCACAGGTGTGAGGATCTCTTCCATATTTTTGAAAGTAGAGATTCATGGCGAAGGAGGCACGATGAGTCTTTGAATCTGGAAAAGAACAAGGACCAAGATTGCTACAGTTAACATGTGGTTGGGAACAAGCGTAATCCAAGTCTGCTTGAAGTTGTTCTTGAGTTGAAGATGGCTTAGCCACACACTAACTTATTATCTGTACACCATTCTATTTCAACACCAAAATCACTTCTTCAAAATCTTAAAATATTATCATTTACAACCTTAGAGAATTTTCAAACTCATGATATGCATGAGTTTAGTCACCTTAGCATTTACTGTTCCCGTGCACTCTGTAAATTACAAGGAATTCCTCTGCTAAAAAATAGCAGAGGACGACTTTTAGTTTTTGTTTTTTCGGCATTTCATTCTTTTGAAGGATCGGAATTCTTTGGTTTGATTTCTGAAGTCGTAACTTTCATCAACGCAGTTATCAAAATTGCAAAAATGAAATGATATATAAAACTACCATTTTTTTCTGCGCCATCCTAATTCCTAGGAAAAGATATATAAAACCATAATAATATTTTGTTGCCAAGTCTTGCGAATATATCCTCTCACGCGTTTTCCATATAATTAAAAACAAGTTATTGATTTTTTTATCCCCAGACAAATTACCTAACCAATATTTCCTGGCAAGTAACTATATCCCAGACTTATTAATATTTTAGTAGGAGTAGTACATCAGATGAGTGCCCAATGATTTATTAACTTCAACTTGGTGGGGCCAGCTTTTGGAGTTATCCACACCCGATCAGCTCAGAAAGGGAAGTTAGAGACTGAAACTGAGTTTAGGGAGAGAGCTAACTGCAAATTCTGAAGCTGCCATTTTTTGAAACCTTTACTTGTGGGAGCTATTTCTTTTTCGCTTCCATACGCATCGATCCAGGTTATTTCTTCACTTTTGCTTGATTTATCCCATCGATCCATAATGCTTCTTCTGTTTTGGCTTCATTTTTCACAGAAAAATTCTGCAAAAGATTTTTTCTGTTTTCTTCTAATCATTTGAAATTTTTTATACTTTTACCTATGAAAAACTAAGTCCCATAACCTTCAAAGATATGGCAGGACTTGATCTGTTGACTTAAATCTTCATTGTTTTAAGAACTGCTTGGAAAAGGAGGAAGTCTCTGTAGATCCCAAAGCTGACATTTTTGCGATCTTTGTGAACTATCTTCCCTTCACATATCCAAGTTGATGCTTACTTTCTTCTCTTTTTTTTATTCCACTTGCTTCATCCCTTCTATTTACTGTTTTCCGAGAATTTTTATCTGAGTTTTTAGGGTTCGTGTGCAGAACAAAATTCTGCAACTATCTGAGGTAGCAAATTTTATCTGTTTTCACCCTTTTTTGCTTTGTCTCAAATCAATCATGGTCAAGCTTTTATTAGCTTCATAAACCTTTAAATCCTTTGTAGCTTTTTTAGATAATCAACAATTTTTCGAATATATTGTTAAATGCACCTGTCACTTTGACAAGTTGAACCCATTTTATTATTTTGTGCGCATGGTGTGTTTAGTTATGCATAAATACTTTTTCAGTGAAATAAAGTCTATTTAGTTTAAATTTTAACTAGGTTATCTTTTTAGTAGAATTTATTTATTATTCATGCTATTCAAATTTTTTATTAAATTAGTTATATCAATACACTATGATATAAGTTACTACAAAAAAATTGTGCAGTCATATGATCCTATTCCTTCTTTGTTTGTTAAGTTGTTTTTAAGAACAATTGTTTCATATAAGATTTCATACTTGCCTTGTTTTAAAATATGATTTCTTATAATTCAACGGGCTTGTTCATGCATCTTTCATGCGGTTGGTTTGATACATCTACTTCAAAAATTATTGCTTGTCATATTTAGATAACAATCTAATGCGCCAAGGACACAGAGAGTTCACATCCCCTTTAGCTTCGGCTAACATTATGTTGGCTGAAGCATATGACATAGTAAGCTTTTTCTAGCGCAAATCCCCGTTAGCTTCAGCTAATATGTTGTTGGCTGAAGCATATGACACAATAAGCTCTTTCCCTTATGAAGTCTTGTTTGCTTTAGAGAATGTCTTGTTGGCTTTTCTTCATAGTTTCATGAGTTGTTCTCTCTTTTGATCTTTGCTGCTACAAGCTTTGTTCTTTGGTTCTTAAAAGGCTTTCCGATTTGTCTCTATTTTCCTACAAAAAAGAGGATTCATAAGTTCTCACTTTTTCTTTGAAATAAATTGCAAAGTATATGGTTCTAAACAAAAATTTCTTCAACTTTAGCTTGATATGCATATTTTCTTTTATAATCTCTTTCTATGCACAATTTTGAATCCAAAAATAGTTAAAAAGAGAACAAAATGTGCTGGAATATTATTAATTTCTAAGAGTTAACAATATGAAACAACCGCTACAATACCCCGTTCTTATTTATAAAACACATTCAGAGAATTTGTTAATTTTTGTCTGGTTCATTCTCATTTTGCCTTATTTAATTACCCATACTTCTCACATTCTCTCTCTTCTATGATCATATTCATTACTCCTACAATATTAATTTTCTTATTTTCTCTTTTACAATCCTCATTATTATAATAATTTCCTTATTCTCTCAGTAAAGAAAAATGCTGTGATCCAATCAATAAATCTATCTGGGTGGGATTTAAAGAATATTAGACATGATCATTTTTTCACGTAGCTTCTACTACACATTTTTCACTTATATTTTCTTTCTTCAGATATTAAACATGATCATTTTTTTAATCTTATATGTGTGCAAGGCCTGAACCCAAACTTATTAAAAAGATTGTCAATGATATTTTGAGCAAATTGAATATTGTGGTAAGTTGAAACTTTAGAAGTATTAACATGTCAGCCGAACGAAAGCACAAGGATGTTTATAGGTATGTTGTGGCTTCATGTCCAAGTTATAATTCTTATGAATGTAGCCCTGTTACTACTTACTACCACAACAATATTCTCTCGCGGCCACTCTTCAGTATTTTAAAAATTAAAACGCTTTTTAAAAAAATTAAAATACTGAATCTCTCTGTAACACCCCAAATTCTATATTTCAAATTGTGTCGGTTGACACATAGTTTTAGAAAAATCGACAGAGTTTGAGGTGCTACAGCTCAGATCCATGCGGAAACGGAGAGCATGCACTTACGTTCGGATAATGAGTAACTGATATAAAATGCCCTGGCATAAGCTGGTATATTAAAAATTTCCCGAAGGAATATTCATGTGATACAATAATACAGAACTTGTGTATAATTACAACTCTTGAATAGTAAATATACAATCTTAAACCAACCCTTAACTAGACTTGTGGCTTAGAACCAAATACAGTTAATCAAACCCATTTGGCCAGACCAAGTAAAGTCTAGTGGAAGTCTCCCCGTCTTTCACGGCGACTTATGACTGAACCACATAGACCGACCCTTTTTTCGGCACCAAATGGTTTGAAACAACCCTATCGGATTCATGCCAGAACTAGTCCTATCAGACTTCTTTCGACTCTCATCTCGGCCGGTGCACCTTCACGACTTCGTCCATTGGTGCCTCTTCTCGGCTCCGTCCATTGGTGCTTCTTCTCAGATCCTGGTTCCTTTCCTGAATCTTTAGTAAAGTCTGAGATTCAATCGAATTGAATCTCATGTAACAGTTAACCTCATGTTCAAGTACAAACAATATATGTATGACAGATATTCATCACATTTCAGCATTAACCATATATAGCACACAACAAATATAAGGTTACAATAGTACATAGCACACATCAGATGTAATGTTAACAACACAACAATACATAGCACACAGCACATGTAAAGTTATCTACGTTTGCACTAACCAGTGCCATGATGGCCCATCGTGTCCTCAGCGCTAGGAAAACAATCTCACGGCGTTATCAAGACTATAACCCGCATACAGCTGAATGTATAAACAGTGACCTAAGACTGAGTCTTAGCCACGGTGCATGGCCCAAGATCTAGTCTTGTCCACCACTCTATGAATCACTCTATCATATAAAGACATACAAGACACATCAGAGTTAAATTTACTAGTACGCGAACGTACCTTTCACCGTGTAATGGCCAACATGCCCTACCTTTGAATCTGACTCCGGACTTCCCGGATATCCTATACATTATCGTCTGATTATTTCATTTTCCATGATATTATAATTAATATCATATTTCCTAGAATAATATCAAAAAAAAAAGATATCTCCACCTATTTTGACATTTCTACCCATGGTGGATTTTTTTAGTACAATTTTGCTCTTACATTTTCTTAAAAACGTCATTTCAGCATTTCTGGGCAGATTTTTCAACAACTTTGAAAACCCATAATTAGTTCTACAAAAATCAAAATGAGGATCCGTAAAATTCCTCATGACCATTGACATGTCTATTTTCAAGGAAAAATATTCCAAGAACCTAGAACAAAAAGAATCATTCCAAGTTTTCATTTTCTCAACGCTGCCCAGATTTTATTCCAGCAAAAATGGCTTAACTTCAACAAATTGTATCTCCTTCTGTAGAACTCAAAACGTTACATAATTTATATATTTAGAAATCCCTACACGTCTAATTTATTCATGTAAAATTTCATGATTTAATGAATTCATTTACAACATATAATAATAGCATTAATTTTCGCTGCCAGCACAGAATTTTAAACCGAAAATTCTACAATTTTCACAATCTTGCTCCATTATTATCTAAAAATTATTTCCTACCATGTTTTAACCTCATTAGGTATTTTTCAATGCAAGGAGGCCTAAAAACAAGTATAGGAATTTTCCTAACAATTTACTAGATTAAACTACTATTTTATCAAGAACTAAAAGCTTAAACTCAAGAACTTACCTCTTGAAGAACCTTGCTTCTCCTTCCTCCTTCTTGCTCCAAGAACTTCACTCTACTCACTCTCTACTTCTAAAATCAGATGTGTTGTAGTGTTTTGGTGTGAAGAATTGTGAAGGGGGAGCATCTCTATTTATAGGCAAAGCTTTAGGGTTAAAATGGTCATTGTATGTGGTCATATTCCACCTTAACCATTGGATTAAAAACACTTTATGACATTTAATCGCAATCCTTCAAATGAGTGTCGACATGCTCCTCTCTCTCATAACCATTTATTGTGTTTTCTTGATTAGCAAATATCTCAAACCATTGTGGGTCCCACTTTTGCTAAGAGTTCCAATTTTTCTTCCTTCTTTCTTGCCTAATACTTAAATCAGCTCCAATCCCCTCAATCCATGCTTTTGGTCGACATCTTCCTTTAATTCCAGCCCCTTGGATGGTTTCCCACGTGACATCCTCTCTTGGTTCTAATTCCCCAATTGGTCCAAGCAATTACATTAGGATTTAGGATTTAATTGCTTGGAATATTATCTTGTAAACTTGGCTATTATTCCTCCACCAAGGCTGACCGACATATGAGACTCTTGGGCAGATTTTGTGATGTCATTTGATGACTCAATTAAGGGTTAAATATCCCTTAATACCAAATGTCATTACATGGTTGGTTGTTTAACTAATCAAAGTGTATTTGTTCATTAATCCAAGCTTAATTGTGCCTTCTTTTTCCTTGGCTGATTTTCGAAAATTAACAGCCATTAGGAGAAGGTTTTATTGCCCCAATACAACTTGAAGACAAATGCACAAGTTGGATAAAAATCAAGTTGATATCATAAGCTACTAGCCTCAATTAACACAAGCTAATTAATTGTTAATTTATGTTAATTTGGCTAAGGGTCTTCATAACCCTTTCTTTATCTCCTTTGATTATAAATTAGTTACTATTTTATGTGCTATTTATTTCACATTAAATAGCCCCTAATGTCTCATAATTAACCATTGGTTAATTAATTCCAAAGTAAAATTTGGATGAAAATATAATCAATAGATTATAATTCTTTGAGACACATATTCACCTTTATATTTTAGTAATTATTTTCCAAAATACAATGCTTATAAGAGTAATGAAAATTAGGGTATTACACTCTCAACACAGAACTATCACAAGACTTGAGACTTCAACAGTTTTTATTTTTTTAATGAGTACTATAATTCATTGCAAAACAAGCATCAGATAATACAAGAGAATGTTTTTTAGTTCTATGCAGCCTAACTTATACTTCCCGCCCCCGCACACACAGACATATTTGTTTTGGATCCCGCGAATCTATCCTCTCACGCGTTTTCTTTTATAATAAAAACAAGCTATTGTCCTTATTAATAACTCTTTTGACAATAAATTACCTAACCAATATATTAACATTTGGGAAGCTAGTTGGAGGGACCATTTCCTGGAATTATCACCTTCTAGCTACTATATTATCATTTCCAAGGCCGTGACAAACCAGACACGTCATTTTATTTAATAAAAGAAACCTCTCCATATAAAAATCCGGAGAAAAAAAGAAAGACATCTCGAATGGTTTTGTATAATTTTGAGAAACTAACAACTTTTTTAGTAATTTGTTCATTATTTTAAGAGAGAATTGAGTGATATTTCAAATGAAAAGGAAAGCCATATAATTTCATTAAAACAAATTAGGAAATACTTCTTTTGATGTGAAGATTTTTTTTTTTTTTTTTTAAAAAAATGCTCTTTTAAGATCTCTTGCAGCTTTGGAGTTGATATTTAATATCTATTTTTCTTTATTATTCCAACAAAAGCAAAACTATGTGTCATTTTGTATTGAAACTTAATAGCTACTGTCCATAAAGTTGCTGTTGATCGTTCGGTAATTAACTTGGTCCCACTTGCTAAATATTTTTGTTTTATCTTGTTATCACGCTAATCAAGAGCAAACCATATCACCTCCTGTGAGAAGGTAAAGCCAAACATGGATGCAACCATTGCTTTAACGCTCATAGAAGCTGTGTTGATTTTGCTGCTATAGCAATTTCTATAGCTATCACATTAACCTCTCCACTTGATGATAGGTAACATCTTCTATAAATGTTCATTTTATGGTGTGCTTGTAGCCCAATATTTATTCATGTTTTCTTTCCATGTGTAGTTGTAAAGATGTTGAATCGATTCCCACGGTTTCTTCTCCTAATATCATTGTTGCTCCTCATGCAACCAAGTATGACATCTTTCTCAGCTTTAGAGGGGAAGACACTCGTGACACTTTCTCAAGTTATCTCTATGAATCACTTTGCAATGAAAAAA
The DNA here is from genome assembly GCA_019022615.1 of Acacia melanoxylon. Taxonomy (NCBI): domain Eukaryota; kingdom Viridiplantae; phylum Streptophyta; class Magnoliopsida; order Fabales; family Fabaceae; genus Acacia; species Acacia melanoxylon. The sequence continues at coordinate 10,230,621 of JAFJYJ010000008.1, forward strand.
TCCATACTTTTATGGATCACAAGCTCCACAAAGGAGATAATATCTCACCAATTCTTCTCAAAACAATAGAAGAATCAGAGATATCTTTGATTATTTTCTCCAAAGATTATGCTTCTTCCACGTGGTATATGGATGAGCTTGTTCATATTATGAAATGTAAGGATAAATACGGAAGAATTGTCATCCCTATTTTCTACAACGTAGATCCATCCAATGTTCACAAACAAAACGATAGTTTTGGAGATGGATTTGCTAAGCTTAAGCAAAGATTTAAGCACGACCAAGAAAGAGTGCAAGAGTGGAAAAATGCTTTGATAGGATCAACAAATCTATCAGGATGAGATTCAAAGAATATCAGGTAGCTTCTACTCATTTTTCAACATTTTTCACTTATTGATTTCTTTCGTTGGGATTACATAGTAATTTTTGTTTTTTGTGTGTGTGTTAGGCCTGAACCCAAACTAATCAAAATGATTGTCAAAGACATTTTGAGCAAATTGCATAACAAGTCATCCTTTCATCTGGAAGGATTAGTTGGGATTGATTATCATATTCAAAAAGTTGAAGGGTTACCAAGTGGAGCTCGCATTGTGGGAATATGGGGCATGGGTCGTATAGGCAAGACCACTCTTGCCAAAGCTGTATTTGATAGGTTGACGTCACAATTTGAATCTTTTTACTTTGCTAAAGGTGTAAGACACCAAGTAGAAAACAATAGATTGGGTGAATTACAGAAAGAATGCCTTAAAGAATTATTCAAAGATGAGGATATAAACACTTACAATTTAGGATCCACTTTTGTGAAGGAAAGACTTCAACGCATGATGATGTGGACAATGCTATAGTAATTGAAGATTTAATCAAAGCATGTGGTTGGTTTGGGGAAGGAAGTAGAATTATTATCACATCAAGAGATGAGCAAGTGCTTAAGAATACTTTTGTATTAATAACATATCATGTTTCACAATTGGATCCCCATCAAGCCTTTCATCTCTTTAGCTCAAAAGCTTTTAAGCACAATGAGCCATTAAAAAGCTATTTGGAGTTATCAAAGTGGGTAGTTGACTATTGTGATGGAAATCCATTAGCCCTAACAGTACTGGGTTGCTTTCTTCATGGTAAAGGAAAAGAAGGGTGGGAAAGTGCTATGAAAAAACTAAATCAAACTCTTCACAAGGACATTTTTAATGTGTTGAAATTGAGTTTTGATAGACTTGATGACACACAGAAGAATGTATTTCTTGATCTAGCATTTTTCTTGAAAAGCATGGAGGATTTCTTTGGAAGATTGTACAAGACGCTTATATGATTCTTCTGCATATATTGAGCTAAGTGTACTTAAAGAGAGATCTCTCATTTTAGTGAGTGAAGATGGTTATATTGAGATGCATGCTCTTTTAGTTGAAATGGGGCTTGAAATTTCAAGGCAACATTTCATGTCTAACCCTGAAAAACCCATTCGACTATGGAGGCACCATGATATTTATCATGTATTCAACAATGACAAGGTAATACTACTTTTGGTCTTTAATATAAGACCTAGTTTATTGTGGAATTTGCACTAAAAACTAGACCTTATATTAATAGTTGGAGGTAATTTATTTTAGTTTTTATTAAATTGTTTATTCTCTTACTATTTTATTTCATTGTCATGTATTTTCTTGAAAGTCATTTGTTTTTTCATTAAAATGTTCGGTAAGTCTCAATATTTGCCTAACTAGACTTTAGAAAAAATTCTTCCTCGGACTAAAATTGGTTCTCTTTTTTGATAACTTTTAGGGTCATTTGATAGCCGACTAAAATTGGTTCTGGCAAAGCCTTTTTGTTAGGTGTGATTTATTAATCTTCTTAAGCTTTAAGATAGATTCTAAGATATCTTTTAAATTTAGAACATGAATGATCGTCAATAAGTTATAAACTATCCACAAAGGCTTACTTTTTAATATTCATTAATAATTCATGTAGTATAAAAGTTATAGTGTGAACTGACAGATCTTCGATCAAAAAAAGAACTGACAGATGCATACCCTCACGCGTTTTACTGATAAAAATGTTTATACTAAAAAATGTACAAATTCTGAAATTTGAATATAAATTTTTTGAAAAATTTAATTTATGCCGGGGGTTTTAAATACTCAATTATAAATGAAATATAAACAAGTGCATGTAAGCATATTCGTAGCCTTCGAGCCAGCGTGTGTATTTTCTTTGACGAATTTATTTATTAGAAGATAAAATGAATTATTTCAACAAAAGTGCACTATAGTATAATCATTTATATTTTTCAAAAAGAAATATATTTAATAGTTCTATTTGTCATTTGATTATTTTTTACCTATTAAGGAACCCCCCCCCCCCCCCCCCAAAAAAAAAAAAAAAAGAAAAAGAAAAAAATGATCACCAGGGGCTGAGGCTATCTTTTGCTCAGGGCTCCAGAATATATATATATATATATAAAATAATGAAATTATGTGTACAAAGTGTTTTAAATGAATATTTTTAATTATATTAAATATGGTATCTGTGTACACATGGACGCAGGGATTAGGGGCCTCTAATATGCCTTCTCTAATGTCCTTAAAATTTCACAACTTTCCAAGTACAGTGTTTTGTTCTTGGTTCTTATGATCATTATATTATACATACAACGAATGACATTTTTATATCTTATGGGAAAAAATGGTAACATTTTGAATTTGTATGATTCTTTTAAGAAAACTGAGAAAATAATACACAATAGCAGAGTATTTTTCTTTGAAAATGTGCCATTTTATACCCATAAGAGATCAAAATGTCACTAATTTTATGTAGAATTTAATGATTACAAGAAAAAAGAAAAAAAAAAAGGGAGATTGGGGCATCACAAGGAGCAATAGAGAGAGGTACATTAGAGGCCCAATCCATGGATGCAGGTATATGTATTGATAATGTGTCTGCATGTTCATGATTTTTGAGAAATTCATTTAGTACTCGGAAAGCATGATTGGTTCGAATTTTGGATCAAAATGCACGTTTTTAATTTGGATATCCCCAAAAGCAGATATATTTATTTGTTCTGCAATTTGTTTTTCATTTTCAGACAATGACAATTGTTTTTCTCTTGATTTGCTATTACTAGGGTATTGAGGCAATTCGATGTATGTCATTGGACGCAAGCAAGATAAAAAAGACTATATTGAGAGCTAGTGATTTTTGAAAGATGCGTGATTTAATATTCCTTAAAGTTTACAAGTCTTGCGTGATTTAATATTTCTTAAACTTTACAAGTCTGAAAGGAAAGAGCCTTTAAAATTGAATATTTGTGAAGATTTGGATTATGTTCTAGAAGAACTAAGGTTTTTTAGTTGGGAAGAATATCCACTATCATATGTGCCTTTACATTTTTGTTCAGAGAATCTAGTTATACTTGAAATGCCCGATAGTAATATCCAACAATTTTTCGATGGAAATCAGGTACATCTTATTTTTTCATATATCATAATATTCTTCATAGTGTGGTTCTAATTAAGATCTCGCATCAAAAGTTAACCAAATAATTCACAATAAGTACAATTATAGTTATACTATTATCGGGGAGTCCAATGATCATCTTGTAAATGCATCAACTTATTTCCTTTATAATCTCATAACTTTAATTGGTATGAGAGAAATTCTTGATTAAATTGTGCGCATGTGTAGCTATCCGATTTATTAACATTACTTCTTTTGGTTTTTTGGTTTTCTGCAGCATTTTCCAAATCTAGAGAGAATTCGTTTATCGAATTCAAAACATCTCATAGCACTCCCAGAGCTCTCTCATGCAATGACGGAGTATAGAAGGGACAGGGGGGCCATGGCCCCCCCAAAAAAAAAATCAGATTTTTTTTTTTAATATAATGATTTTTTTTATAACTTTTTTCCCTGTATTATTTTTCATTCCCTCCGCTGAAACGTTCACTGCAAGCCCTTGAGTTGTGCTTGTGCATTTTCGGTTCTCATATTGGTTTCATCTTAATCACTGGATAATTCTTAGTTCCTTTATCCAAGTTTTAAGTCGTAAACTGTATCTCCCAGCAAAGATTCACAATGTTCTTATAGTGGATGAAGTTAATTGATTTTTCATTCTAAACCTCAGCCTCTTGCCTTCCAATGTTGTGGTGTTCAATTACATGAAATTTATGGTTGAATCAAAGATTCACAATCACATAAATTAACAAATTAAACCTCAACTTCTTGCCTTCCAATGTTGTGGTGTATTTTTTTTTTTAAATTTTCTTTTCTTTTCTTATTTATATTCTTTTGTTTTTAATGCATTTAAAACTTTCCTTAAAAAAAAATTTGGAGGCAGCTCCTGAATCTCTCGCCACTATTTGGCCCCCATATTTTTGTCCCAAGCTTCGCCCATGCTCTCATGCCCCTAAGATTGAAATTGTTGATCTTTGTGATTATGTGAATTTGGCTCAAATCCATTCTTCAACTGGCCCGGGAAAGGAAGTCCACTTTGCTTTAGAAGAAAGTGGGCCAGTGCAAATGACCATTGGGGGCAGTGTCGAAGTGACAAGTTCAGGGTTAGTGATTGTGTACAATTATTTAAATCTTTACAAACGGTCATTTAATAAAGTGACAACGAAGCTCTTTGTATCTGGCAAGAACATCTTCAGCGTTCGAGTGAAAACATGTGGTAATGCCTTTGGCAGAGAAAGCAAAATTGGGAGTGGGGTTACAGAGTTTGGGGTCTTTACTTCCATTTGTGGGGCAAGTTGAATGGTTAGAGAGTCCAGTTGAGTTTGGGGATGATTTTAACCAGTTTTATACCTATAACTATGATGATTATCGGGCGACGAAGGTGTGGGTTGAAGAAGAACAGGATGTTGAATTAATAATGGAATATTGTTATAGTAACAGTGCTACATTAATGGAAGCTGAAGAAGAAGAGGATGATGATGAGTTAATAATGGAATATTGTTGTAGTAACAGTGCTAATATATTTACAAGAGTTCCAAATAGAGTCACTCGCTGGTCATTATTGAGGCAACTGAGATTAAAAGAGAGTGATATTATTGGTAATGCAGGTAGCAGTAGCACCGTTGCTCAAGTCTCAATTCTCAAATCACTTATCGCACTCTCTCATGATGATTATTGCAGAAGGATTAAACCTCGCTTAGATGTAATACTCTCTTTAGACCCCCAACGTCCGCTTCAGGTGGTGATCGTTTCCGTGTCTTTTATAGCGTGGACATGAACCATGAAAGACATGTACATCATGATTTTACCAATCATTTGTTTCTTGTTTATGAGGGTGGCACCTTATGGGTTGAGTCTGCGGCCTGGATACCATCACACCAATATCTTACAATTTCATTTTCAAGGAAGCTGGGATATTAGAACAGTTCCGGCTCACATTGATTTTGGGCCTGTTTGGGTTAGCGGTGGCTTAAAAGCTATTTGACTTTTGTAAAAGCCTGGTAGGAAAAAGGTCAGGCTGTAAATGTGATTTGTGTTTGGATTGCCCGTTTGGCTTTTTGCAGAAGTGACTTTTTTCTAAATTGATGAATATTTGGATTATTGTTTGAAAAGTCAGTTGAGATAAAAAACGATTGAAATGGGCATGAATCATATTGATACTACATATACATATTAGTTGTATATATTGAAATAATAAAAAATTTAATTGGAAATGAAAAGTTAAATGATTATTAAAAAAAATTAATAAACAATAAAGTCCTTAATTAAATATATTTAATGGATAAAATTGTTTATAAAATAAAATGCATACAAATGATACATTAATTTCTCCTATGTCTAACAAGTTTGTTTATGATTTTGTCATAAAGATGATTCATTTGTGGTGAAGATAGTGTATTGATATTTGATGAGGAGCCTTCATCAAGTGGATCTTCATCATCATCTTCATCTTCATCACCCAAATCTCCTTGGTCAGCTCGTTCAAATTCCATATCAAAAGTCAAAAATCTCCGGATGAGATTGTGTATAGCCATTGTTGCACAAATTATGTAGATCTGAGTTTGAAAGCTATAAGGGGGCATATTTCGCAATATATTAAACATATTCTTTCATATTCCAAACATCCTTTCTATAGTGCACCTCAAACTTGAATGATAATAATTAAAGTACTCGTTACACTTTCGAAATCTCGGTTGTCGCCTAAATTGTGGAAGGTGATAACGTTCACGTTTGTACGAACCAATATATCCAACTGGTGTTGGATAGCCAGCATCGACCAAGTAATATTTTCCTGATAAGTGAGGAAATTTTGTGACACTTAGATATTATAGGAAAAGTAAAATAAGCACAAAAAAAAAATATTTATAGTGATGGTGTTGAAGATATACCTTGAGGTGGATGGGGAAAATTCAAAGCTAGAGTAGTGATAGCGGAATTGAACAAATGTGCATCATGTGTCGTACCCTCCCAGCCTGCCAACACATAAGTAAAGCACATATCTCAATCACATACTGCCATGATATTCTATGTTGGATATCCCTTTATCTCGACATATTTGTCGTGCTCAGATTCGCTCACCACACAACGGATGAGTTCCATCAATTGCTCCTATTGCATTCTTGAAATATGGGAAGTAGTGGCGATCATTTGATATATTACGGTGACAACCGGGAAACTTAAGATCAAGTGGTTTGACATATTCAATTGATAGACTAACACAGGCATTTAAAACCATGTGGAATAACCTACTGATAGTTTCTCCTGAATGTTGAAATCGTTCCTGTATGATTCTATTTCTTAAACCATGGCCAACTGTATATAAGAACATTGCTACCATTTCTTCTTATCTAGAGTACTTTTTGTGTTGAAACCCATGATTTGCCAATTTAGATCATAAATGATAAAATACATGTTTTTCAACTTGAAAATTTTCATGACATACTATGTCATGGCCTTGCAAAACCTCCTACACCCACATTACTCTTGTTTGGTTACTAGTTCTACGTGGCTCTTTGCAAATATATGATGTCATATGTTGAGCCACCAAGGCAGCGATCTGTACGTATTTTGTTAGCTCTTCCTCCATAACAAAAACTTGTAGGGCCTTTTTTTGGGCACGAGATAAACATTATCCTTCCATGGAGAATAAGACATGTGTCAAGGCGAAGACTTAACTAAATGAAAAACATAAATAGGTAGGTGTAATAATAGGTGCATCATATAATAGCTGCGTGTTGCGTTAAACATACAAACATATAAAGCTTAACATAAAATAACAATAATAAGCGTCAAACAACAATAATAAGCACCACATAAATAGGTGCATCAGACAAAATACAAAACACAAAAGTAGTAGCATAATCAATTGTGGTTCAGTTCGCAGGGGTTCCTGCCAGGATGGGGTGTTGTAGGTATGGTTGCGCAACCACTCTACCAAGTCATCTTTGTCCTCTTGTAGTGCAACAAACACATCCTGACATCTGTCATGCATCATCATGTTATAACATCGCCGGTGAAAGTCACGGTCAGCTGCAACTTTAGGAACTTTTCGTAACTCACCTACAACGTAACTCATTGAAACATCATGGTTGATATTTTGAAGTTGTTGTGTTCTATCCTTAGTTGCGGTAGCTATCACACTAAGAGAATCTACTATTTGTTTCGAGGTAGACATTTTTTTCCCTTCTTCCTGCATTTGACCCTTTGATTGAACCATATTTTTATATGATTTTTGATAATTAAATTGGGATTCTTAATGCATTTTGTCATAGTTATTGAGCTTAAAATGTGTTTCTTGTGATAAATTGAGATTAAGAGTAAATACATTAAATTACAATTAAAAAGGGCAAAATTGTCAAATAAATTGTAATTACTCTTAATCATTTATTTTTCTGAGAATGTTTGATGTTAGATTAATTATTTTTATTGTAGGTACTTGAAGAAAGTAGATCAAATTTGAAAATGGAAGTTTGAACTCAAATTATAAAAGTTGCAGTTTAGTCCCTCTACAAAAACGTTTAAGCTTTTCACTTAGGTCCCTGTGTGAAACACAGCGTTTTGACCATTTATGAATTAGGTCAGCTGAAGCTGAAGGCAATGAGAGGGAGGACCCGACACATTGAATTTGGGATTTGGAGCCCCGACAGATTAATTACACAGAAGGGATTGTGCCGCGAATAGAAAAGAAACAAAGGACCTGAGACGCGATCCATCGTCTTCAACCTTGGACTGCCACCATCCACCTTCGCCCTTCATCTTCTTTGTCGCCGGCGACGTCACCCTCCACCACGGTCACCGGCGAGCTTCCACCTACCCTCACCATCCTCCACTGTCAACCACCAACACCTATTCCTGGTTCGGCATCACGCAATCATCTACCTGAACCAGACCTTCACACTTCACCTTCACCAAACTTCCGCTGCAAGCTGCAGAGCACAGAGATGCGGACTTGATCCTTCATCACTGAATCCTTGAATGCTGAACCTGGTTCTTCATCATCGACTTTGGACCTGGACGACTTCCTCCTTCCATTTTCCCTCCTTCATCGTTGCACCACCTTCCACCACCATTTACTTCCTCCATCAGTCACCTTCCATCACTGTCACTACCACTTTTCAAAATACTATTCATCCTTTCTTTGAGTTTTCCGGCGATTGTGTCAATGGCCATTTTAATTTCACAAAAATTGTTGGATAATTTAATGGCTATGTGTGGTTGATTCCCTTTCTTCTTGGTGGTGGAGATTAATACTTGAGCTCAATGGACTACATTAGGGGAGTTTTTCTATAACTTCATTAGTCCAGATTTATATATTTAGATTGTCTAGTTTTAGGAATTATTGTGTATAAATTCTGGAACTAAGATTAATGTTTATTGTCTCTATTGGTTTGATAATTGTAGTTGAATTTGGATTTTGTAGTGTGAAAAATATATGTGTTTTAATTTCTTGTGGTTACAATGAGATTATATTAATTAACGTGTTATTGTCTAATTAATGTGATTGATTTGTGCCCTTTGAGGGACTGTTATGTACTCAATTTTAAGAAGACTCATGTTGTATTATTCCAATCTCAATTGCACATTAAGTGGTTTTTAACAATTTCATGAATCAACTACAGTCTCACCTAGTTTTTCCAGTCCAACCACCTGCATCAAAAAAATATATCAAGAAACAAAGCCATGTCAAGCTTCACAAAAAAAAAGTAAAAAACAAAAATGTGGAACAGGTTAAAAATATTGGTTTGCAAGAGTTCTTACAAGATTGGGAATTATCTGTTTCATATGAATATGAATCCTGGTACAAAAGTATACAACATATACAGATGTTAGCTCATAGAATTTTAGTTTCAAAGGTAATAAAAACACATTGGTTCAACATAGCTTATTTAAACAGATCATGTACAGGTTCATGATGGCTTTTTTACCAATTTTTTTTTATTTAAAATAATTACCGGATTAAAGCACTTTGGAAACTATTTTCCAAACTAATGCTTATGTCATCAAAGGCGCAGGGGAGGGAAACGTGACTAGCTTTGACGCAGGGATTTGGAATGAGACCAGAGGCGTAGGGCAGACTCACGGTACTAATGACGTGGAACGAATTCACGCCACATGAGTGGCATGAAGTAGCTGCACGCCACCTTGCCACAAGGTGACGTGACAAATAGTGTGGCATGAATAACCAAAATCAGACCCACTAAGTGGGTCTCGATTCCACATAAAAAAATATTAAATATAAAAAATAATATTAATATAATAATAAATGATAAAAAAAAGTGGAATAATTTAAAAAGCTCTATTTCATTTAATTTGAAGTCAAAAGAAAGAAAGTATGGGGCTGAAATAACTCATTAAGAACGCCTTTTAAAAGATTACGCGGTACAATTTGGTTATAACAACAGTATTGATTTTGAGATCTGTATAAAAAAGTGTACCGCGTAAAAGTGTTTCTGGAATTTGTATAACTTATTAGAATACACTTTTACGCGGTACACTTTTTTAACAGATCCCAAAATCAATATCATTGTTATAACCAAATTGTATCGCGTAATCTTTTAAAAGGCGTTCCTAATAAGTATTTCAGCCCCATACTTTCTTTCTTTTGACTTCAAATTAAATGAAATAAACTTTTTAAAATATTTCACTTTTTTTATCATTTATTATTATATTAATATTATTTTTATATTTTTTATATTTAATATTATATATATATATTTATATGTGGAATCAGACCCACTTAGTGGGTCTGATTTTGGTTATTCACACCACATGTGTGGCGTGAATATTTGTCACGTCACCTTGTGGCAAGGTGGCATGCAGCTACTTCACGCCACCCATGTGGCGTGAATTCGTTCCACGTCATCAGTACCGTGAGTCTGCCCTACGCCTCTGGTCTCGTTCCAAATCCCTGCGCTAGAGCTAGTCACGTTTCCCTCCACTGCACCTTTGATGACGTAAGCATTAGTTTGAAAAATAGTTTTCAAAGTGCTTTAATCCGGTAATTATTTTTGTTAAAAAAAAAAATTTGGTAAAAAAGCCGGTTCATGATATTTTCATTAAAGGTTATTTGCTCAAGTACAGGGCTCACTAAGACAAATCTCAAAGTATCAAAAAAATGGAATAAATATTTCTGACAGAATTATGTGTTTAACACTGCAAGGTGAATCGTAAATGATTGTTGAAACAGACGAAACAATACTACCTCCGGTCTTTAATATAAGACTTCGTTCATAGTGTAAATTACACTTAGAATGAGATTTTATATTGAGTACTGGAGGTAGTAGTACAAATGGCATAAATTGTTTACGTTTACCTCATTCATCAGGCTACGTTCTTCATCCTTTCCCAAAGATTAATCTGCCTCTAAGGTTTCATACAAGCTTAATGTCTCCACATTACACTGCAAGGTTATTCATAAGGTCATCTGTGATATTAAATTGTCTACAACACATTATATAATGAGCATAATTTTAATGATTACGTGAATGTTATTATTTTCCACATCCATCAGGTTAAGTTGTTCATCCTTTCTCAGAGGCTGCTCTCTCCTCAAGCCTTCATGTGGACTTAAAGGTGTTACATCATTTCGGCCTTCAACCGATTGAATAGTTGAGAGCAGGGGAGGAGTTTTTGGAGAAGCTACTTTATCAGATTTCAATTCATTTAGCTTTCTAGGAGTTTTTGTAGTTTGAAAGGACTCTGATATCTTCACTTTCTTTTTTTGGCTACAAATCTTCACCTTCTTTTTGGAGAACAAGGATTTGAGCTCTAATGAATGACCTGCAGAAAAACAGTGATGATAGCCACTTTAAAACAACAAATTGAAAAAAAGAAAAAATTAGTGAAAAGTCCTTGATTAAAAGTTTTATTGACAAGAAGGACCTAAGTCAGAAGACTAGTATTTTGTTTTGCAGAGTATCAATACTTTTTACGTATAAAATTTATCAGGTCCTTCTAACCAATAAAATTTTCAAACAAATAATTTTTACCAATTTGACAATTGCTAACTCACAAGGCAGCAAAGAGTCATGGAAACCCTTGGGAAGATTAGAAATATGATACGATTTCCGTGCTTTACGCAGAGTATGACGACTTTTTCTTCGTTTGGAAATTAAATCTCTAGCATCAGATATGTTTTGTTTAACTTCCCTGAAATGGCTCAAGATGCATAGTGTTCAGTGAGTGTTCATTTGGAGGATTTGAAGGTACTGTTATATTCAGACAATGCTTAGATAATTGACAGTCCAAATCCAACCTATAAAATTTTCCATCACATGTTGACTAGCTGCTAGGTTACCAATAAAATTGGCACATACCAAAAGAGCTGATAGATTGAAGAAAGTAGAAATAGAAAAGACACAAAGGAAATTAGAGATAGAGAACTGCAGATTCGATAAGCCTTTCAATGCAAAAAATGATATAATAGCTCAAACTCCAAGATACAAACTAGCCTTTGTCCAAAAGGAACCATGAGAAATAACCATATCAAAACTTATTATACATATTATGGGAGAACAAAACTAACAAAATACAAAGATATTGCAAGAAAGAGAAGTCAATAAAAGTTCTGCAAATAATCTAAACCATCACATACTCATTTGATAACACTATCACACCATCAATAATAGTTTTTCTTTTCCTCTTAGCTCCCTCTCTTGAAGCTGGTGTCGGAATATGCATATCCTTTGGCTCAGTGGCACCTGCTATTTGTTGGGAAAAAATTGCTTTAATCCCACTTATTAGGAAATTGGAGGTATAAACAGATGAAGAACAAATAATTTATTATAAGAGAAAACTCAAATAAAAAATACACAAATGTATTTATCTCACACACTATTATTTTCTTTCTCACCAACTATCTTATATTTTTCTCACAAGATAATTCTCTCACTTTTCTCTAACATAGTGCTTCAGCACACTATCACAAATCTCTCTATTTCTCTTTATCTCATTCTATTTCATTTCTCTCGGATACATCTAATACACTTACAATAACAACACACATATTTATAGACTAGCTAAACCGCCTATACATAATATTTTATTAATTTCTATGTCGCCTTATCTGCTTCTTCGTTGCATCTCGTAGCTTCGGGATATTCCATATTTTCCAACTTATTCATGTTAGCCATCATATTTGACTTCCATGAACTTTTCTTGTAGCTTCCTGTTTGTTCGTGTTACTTCATTTATTTATAGCAACCAACTTTGACTTTGTCTCCCTTTACATAATTTACAAACACTTTTCCTTCTATCTTCAACTTGCAGCATTATTTCCTTCGTACCTAAGCTTGTAATTTTTTATTCTTTCTTATCAAGATATTCTGCAACTTTCTTGTTTCTTCTATTTCCTTATGTTTGAGAAACATAGCCGGATAGTTCTACAAACTTCTAGCTTGGCGGTGGATTAAAGAAAACATTAAATTGAGTTTGATTTCTAACACTCCCCCTCAAACTCAATTTCTCAAACCAATCATATCTTTGAACTTGTTGAACTTTATCTACCATCAATGGTTTCGTAAAGATATCAATTAATTCCACAACTTTCTGTTTGTACCCTTTTGCCACTAATCTCGCCTTGTATTTCTCCATCTTTCCTTCTTTGTTGGTCTTTGTCTTGTATACCCACTTTACTCCAATGGGCTTATGCTCCTTAGGCATAGTTGTAAGCTCCCACATGTCATTCTTTTTAATTGCATTGTTTTCATCATTCATAGCTTTCTTCCACTTTTCATCTTCTGCTGCTTCTTCATATGTCACTGGATCACATTCTTCTACTAAACAAAATAATGAATAATCAAGTGTAGTTTGTACCGGATCTGTAGCATCATAGATGTCACTTAAGCTTCTCATCTTTTTCGTTGTTGCTCCCCCGAATCACCTCTTTACGCTTTCGATGATGTAGATGGGGAAGTTGTTGGATTAGGACTTGGTGGAGGAGTTTGATCATTGTCTACCTCGACCGTTTGATCTTTTGAATCAACGTCATCTTTAAAGAATAAGCCTTCCACTCTTTTCTCTTCATCACTCCATTTCCAATAGTCTGCTTCATCAAACTCTACATCTCTTGAAATAATTACTTTTTTGGTTAGAGGATTATACAATTTGTAGGCTTTACTCCGATGCGCGTAACCAACAAATATACACTTTTCTCCTTTGTCATCTAACTTCTTCCTTTTCGATCTCGGAATATGAGCGTATGCTATACACCCAAAGATTCTTAGATGGCTCACCTTTGGCTTTCTACCACTCCATGATTCATTTGGTGTTTTGAACCGGACACTTTTTGTTGGACATCGATTTAATAGATACGCAGCACATTGAACAGCTTCAGCCCAAAATGTTCTCGGCATGTGCTTTCCTTTAATCATGCTCCTTGCCATATCAAGAATTGTGCGATTCTTTCTTCTCGCAATTCCATTTTGTTGTGGTGTGTAAGCAAACTGTCAAGCGATGTATTATTCCATGTTTCGACAAAATTCTTCAAATAACTGGAAGTATATTCTCCTCCTCTATACGTCACGAGCACCTTTAAATATCGACCACTTTGCTTTTCAGCCATTACCTTAAACTCCTTGAATTTATCAAGGGCTTCGACTTTTCTTTGAGAAAGTACACCCAAGCTTTTCTCTTGAAATCATCAATGAATGTGATATAGTACTTGTTTCCTCCAAGTGATGGAATGTCAATTGGACCGAGCTATATCCGAGTGAACTAGTTGTAGTGGTCTTTTTGCTCTCCATGATTTACCAACCTCAAATCTTTGTCTATGTTGCTTTCCTCTCATGCATCCTTCACATAGTTGATCTGGATAATTTATTATTGGCAATCCATACACCATTCTCGCTTTTGATAACAACTTCAGGCCCGTGAATCCGAGATGACCAAATGCGAGATGCCACAACCATGAATTATCTTCAACGATAGACTTCATGCATTTGATTCCTCGATTTGTATATTCAACTTGAATAGACGATTGCTTGTCATATCAACTTTCGCTATCAATTCTCTTTTCGATTTCTTATGATGAGACGGCTATCTTTTAAATGTATGTCATAACCCTTCTCCAATAATTGACCTAGACTCGAGAAGATTACTTTTCAAAGATGGTATATAATAGACATCCGAAATGTAGCTTCTATCTCCATTCCTTGTAAATATCGTAATATTACCTTTGCCTTTAACGGGACTTTTGATTGATCACCGAATGTGACTTCGCCTTGGACTTCTTCATTCAATTCGTGAATAACTCCTTTTTGCCACTCATGTGATTGCTTGCTCTGTATCGAGATACCACACATCTTTTCCATTGTCTTCTTCACCTTTATAAGAGAACAAGATGGCCGGTTTATCAACTTTGTCTTCATTTGCTATATAAAGACTTCTTTCTTTAACTTTAGCAGCATCTCTGCATTCATAACTGAGATGACCAAATCTATTACAATTATAACATTGTAATTGGGATTTATCACCTCTTTGTTGAGATCTACCTCCTTCTCTGGTTAAAAATCCTCGACCTTGGCTTTGACCACGACCTCGATTGTATGATCCTTGACTACGTTCAAAATCTTGTATAGGTTTCAAACCTTTCATTTGATCGGCCATATCCGCTACGTCTACCATGACCACCTCGAGCGTTGAAAACACCTTGGGTGTTATATCCACCTCTATATCCACCACGATTTCCTCTACCACAACCATAGCTGCTGTTGCTAGCTTGGTTTTTGTTTAAAGACAATTTGCTTTGCAAGGCTTGCTCCAAATTGCTAGAACCTTCATTTAGTTTCATTCTTTGCTCGTGAGCTTGAAGAGAACCCACAAGCTCATCAACAGACATAACTGTTAAGTCTTTAGCTTCTTCAATGGCAGTAACGATGTAATCAAACTTTCTAGTTAATGACCGTAGAACTTTCTCCATTACTCTGACATCATCTAAAGTCTCTCCATTTCTTTTCATCTCTTTGGCTACCTTTTGCACTCGTGAGACATAATCAGAATCGGCTCGCATTCCCGCATCTTCAAATTCTCAAATTCTGCTCTAAGTGATTGCGGTCGTACCTTTTTGGCTTTGTCTACTCCTTCACAAGACTTTTGTAAAATCTCCCATGCATTTTTGGATGATTTTGCATCGATATTTTCTCAAAGGTTGATTCATCAACACCTTGAAAAATCAAGAATAGAGCCTTCTTGTCCTTCTTCCGAGAATCTCTAAGCGTCTTCCTCTCGAGCATCCGATAAAGCCGCTTCGGCGGTCGCATTAGCGGGCTCCGTGTATCCATCCTCAACAAGGTCCCAAATATCTTGAGAACCTAATAACACCTTCATCTCGAATGCTCCAGTTCCATAATTGCCTTTTGACAATTTTGGAATTTGCGGTTGCACCATCTCCGCCATCTTTGATCAGTGGCACCTGCTATTATCTTTAACCCCACTTATTAGGAAATTGGAGTACAATAAATCAAATAATTTATTATAAGAGAAAACTCAAATAAAAAATACACAAAATTTATCTCACACACTATTATTTTCTTCCTGCTATTATCCACCCCACAAAGGAGAAGTACAATAAATCAATAAGAAAATTGAAAAAATATATATTAGTGGATCCAACAGAATAATAGACCTACAAACCTTGTTCATCAAAAATCAATAAATATTGATGAAATTGGAATAACATGAAACTTTTGACCATCCATTGAAACATATTCAGTAAGTCCTAAATTTTGTTCGGTATTATTATCTCCATTAGACTCTCCAATGTGTTCTTCAAGTGTTTCCTTGTAAACTAAAGATTCATTATTACGTAAAGTGTTTTCTTCATGATAGGATTGGCCATATCTGATCCATTCCACACTTGCTTCAGAATTCCTTGTCTCATGAACTTCTTCAGCTTCCTGATGCATTTGATTTCCTCTTGCCTCAATCTGCTCTTCAGTAACAACTTGATGGTGAGATTCATCAAATGGTTCGAAAGGAACCGTGGGCCCCACGTCCCCATGGAAGGACACACTAAAGTCCTCCTGAGAGATCCCACATGATTGAACTCTCTCAATACTATTGTTTTGAGCTTCATCTTCATACGATTCGGCTTCTTCTCTTGTCTTCTCTTCGTCGACCTGTTTATCTCGACTTAACAAGTTCACCGGCTCCTTGAGTATTTCAAGTGCCAAATCAGTGGCCAAATTCCCCCGTTTCTCTGCAGAGGAAGTATCTTGTCCTGCAAGTACATTACTTGGACTACTTGGTCCGGCAACCTCAAAGCTGATGTCCATATGGTGATATTGATAAAAGCTGCAATATATATTAGATAATTGAATAATTTCATTTAGGAAGATAAAGTGCAAAATATGATGGAATAAACAATTAAAATGCCTTAGTAAAGTTGATGGTTTGGATGCAGTTCACATACTCTTCTTCTACCATTTGGTTGTCAGCAGAGCTGAGATTTAGAGATTTAGAGAGCAAGAGAACTTCTCAAACTGAAACTGCAAGTCATGATATGTAAGATATTGTGTATTTGTATATCAATCTTAAACATATTACTTTGACATTTATGAGAGAAAAACATTAATTAATTGAAAGGAATGGATTTAGAAACTTTTTGAGTTTAATTAAAAGAAGCTTTGAAGAAATGATGGGCTCATGGTATATGACAAATATTTAAGTATAATTAAATGACATTTACAGCGACTACATACGTACTGCCTTTGGTCCTTAATAAGTTAATATAAGATATATTTTGGGAGTTGATGTTGATCCTAAATATAAGATATATTTTTCATATTTGTTAATCTGTTTTTAATGTACCGCTATTGATATTCCCTCAACAATAATTAAGAAGGAGAAGGAATGAGGGAATTGAAGAAGATAACTAGAGTGTTTTAGAAAAAACATGTCATATTAACTAATTTAATTAATTTTCTTAATCTAATCAAATTTGGTAAATATGTCTTACATTAAGGACTGGAAGGAGTAGCTCTTACCTTGTCTAGAGAAAACTGTCCAATCTGCTCATTTTCCCACACATCTGTTTCATACCAAATCATATAGCATAAAATGATGAAACAGTAATATAGTTACCAAGAAAAAATTGTGAAGCAAGCAGAGTACCTTTAAGTGTGATTTCTTCCAGTGGAGCAATGTTGGCCCTAAAAGTTTGTCAAAGCAAAATTATAAGATGTCCAACAAATCTAAGTAATTTGAATAATCAATTAAACTTACCCGCCAACATCTTCATATACTTCCAGATCAAAAGCATCGAGCTCGAATCTCTCTGGTATAGTGATTGTTGCACACAAAGTTTCCAAAGGTCCTTTCCCATTTGTATTGATCATAAATTTCTTGATTTTCAAAAGAACCTCATTGCAATCATGAACAAGATAGTCAACCTTTTTTGAATATATTCTGACCAATCCGAGGAGAAGAGCAGCCAGCACTCGATATGTTTGGTCGTGAATTTCATCTTGCAAAATTTTGTTTGCAGAAAGCCAGAAGAATGAAATAAAACAGTAGGAAATGATTTACTTAAACTTATTATTACAAAGGTAATTTATGACTCAGAAGAATTAGACTCGCTCTTTCTGTAAAAATGATTAATCAATCACTGAACAAAAGTAACATCAATTTCTTTCAATGCTAAATTTCAGAAGATTCATCATGTAACACAGTCATTTAGTGGCTAAAATACCAAAAAATTGATGAGTAATGACAATAATAGAATACTTGTTAGATGAGAAGCTTTCTATAATGGACATGGTACAATATTGTTTTGAATCACCAATATCATTAACAGAGCTAACCATCTTATTTACAGATAGAAGTTGAAACTAGAATCATCACACTAACCACCATGAGGCATATATCTGATAGATTTTCAACTACTCAATAAAGGTTAAATGAATTCACATAATTAATGCTTCCATTAAGTGTAAGAGAAGCATCAAATGATCAATAAAGCTATCTTAAGAAGCTAATAAAAAATATGAAAAAAAACGTTAGATTTATATCAAGACGTGTTACAGATTAGACCATTAATTATCTCACCCCCACACCAAGAAATGAATATGGTGACGCCTTACATGGCTGAAATTTACAGTGAGGAACAAAACCAGATAGAAGGATATAAAGGTGAAAATAAATACCAAACCAGCAATATTTGAAAACCAGATTTAAGCTCAAATTTTAAGCAATATCTCTTAAAAGAAAATTTCAACTTGAATTTTAAGCTTGAGTCAAGGCTCGATTTTAATTAAAAACAAGAGTCTAATCGGTCAGATAGGCTCCAATACCATGTTAAGGATCATTTCTGTGATACCATCTCAAGGATTCAACACAATACTCAATAGATAAGGCCAGTAAATAATTTTATTACAATCTCATTATCTCAAACAGACACAAAAATGTCTTAATACTGTTCTTAGAAAACAGGAATAAACACATGAACTTGCTAATTTCTCAAAGAACAGAGAGAAAAACGATCAATGATAGAAACAGTGAATCGTCATTAGAAATGAACCCATATTGAAAACGCTTTATTTTGTATAGTGAAAGTTTCATTTGATTTCATTTTCTGCAAAAACCCATCTGATGAATAACACTAAAAGTAAAAAGGGTATGAAACTTATTGAATAAGACTAACCAATGGAAAAGCAAATGTCAGTTTCATTCACTTGTACTTTCTTCAGCCTTTTAAAGCAATAAGCTGCCACTCTAATGGCTCCTGTTATAGAATAAAATATTAGGCCAATTCAAGGTGTGACCCAACAAGAGGCAACCAATATTGCACAGATGTGATAGCAGAACATTTGGGCTTGGAGGCACAAGAGGCCCATCAGTCCAAACCCTAACCCTAAGGTATCCACTATAAATAGATGGTAAACCCTAAAGGTACACAGACTCTAAGCTCTCTCTCATTTACAATACTGCCTACACTGTGCACACACCTCACCCCTCTTAGGCGAAAGCCTTCATATTCATATCTGTGTGTACAGTGATCTTCTATTCTCAAAGGTATCTCATCCATGGATACCTAAGAGGAAGCTATTTGATCCAATATCAACATACTAGTCCTCCTAGGGCTAGACATCTGTGTTCTTTTAACAGAACATTGGCGCCGTCCGTGGGGAGTCGGTAAACTTTTGATTCCCGCGACCAAAGATGGTCAGTGATTCCAATTCCTAACTGCCAAATGAACAATCATCGAGATTTACAGTTAGGGTTTGTGAGGTTAATTTTCTCCTCTGATTCGCGAGATGTGTGGCGAAGCAGTAGCGCTGAGTAATGGAGGCTTGCCATCCCAAAATCTCAAGCCCCAGACCTCATTGGTCTTTAAAACCACTTCAACGCAATCAATCTGTTGTGTTAACTTCTACATTGTGCTTCATCATGCCGAGAAGTTCTGTGTGGTGTCATTCTGTTAAGGCAGACCGAGAATGGAACCACAAGGAAACCAGGATTAATGCAAGGCCGGGGTGCTTCGCCATGCTGTCAAAGCAAACCGAGAAGTCTGTGTGGTCCTCAAGGAAAATTATTCACCATAGGATATGCTCAAGGCTTTATTCCAGGTGCCGAGATTCTAAGGTTCATGCTGAGATTGATTAAACCGACATGCAAAGGAAATAAGGTCATTGAAGCCAGCAGACGGGATTACTCAACTCGGCATAGTAGTGGAGCCGAGATACAGGGAATATATAATAGTTGCCCAGCTTTTCATCACGTGAACCAGAGCCATGCAAAAATGGATTTGAGATGATGATGTCCGAGATAACTATCTTGGATGGCAGGAATCCTCCTTGTGAAGTGGCAGAGATCCAAGTTGCCAAGATTGAAAGCATGCCCTTCATCCTGGAATTGTCTTCCACTATTGAATGACGTTAAATGCAATATTGCCACCACGGTTGAATTGTTAATTTTATTCGAGTGGCAAAGAATGTGGGGGCAAGAACCAGGGACAACGTGTGAAGCTTGAATGGTGATCGGAGGTGCTCTGGTTTATTTCCATCTGAGTTGCAAGATGAAGGCTGGGATTCCCTGTATGTGTGCATTTCCGAGATCGAGAGCCAGATCCTCTTAGCAAAGTTAAAATGGAAGGAAGACAAGGGAGTCAATTTCATCTTCTTCCCTTCATCGCTGAACTGAGGAAGTCGGCAAAATCAAATCCCCACCTTTTTCTTCAGAAGGAAACAGGGGAACCAGAGTCGAGATAGAGAGAGAGAGGGCCCATCCTTGAGATCACGTCCTTCCTCCCCAAGCGAGACTTCCACCTTGGTCTGGGCCACCAACTCGTAAGGGCCAGTGAAGCTGTCTTATGTGGTGCATCTATGTGTGAGTACATCGGAGAAGCTTTTAAATGAGAAGAAGGCGTAGAACAGGCGCAAGAGGTCCGATAATGAAGCCGGCATGCAAAGCACTGATGTAATTAAATTCGGCATGCAGAGCTTTGGAGCTGAGATAAATCTTCATACCCCGGCTTGCTGATAAAAAGAAGCAAAGTCGGCTTGCATTATGTGGAAGTAGATAGTTTGTCGCAAAGTCGGCAGGGGAAGCAGCGATGAATTTGGGCCAGTCATTAAGGGATCCGAGATTGTAGGGATCGCAGTTATTCGAATTTCCCTCGGCATATTTACTGCGATGAATTCTCGTGGCACAGTAAATGACAAGCAAGATCCTTGCCTTTGCATCGGCTGAATATATAAGATGCATTTGAGACGAGGATCTCGGAGGAGGTATATACCGAGATACACATGCATGGCATATCGTGTTTGTAATCTCGGGACGTTTTCCAAATCGGTACATTCTAATGATATCGGGTGCCCGCAAAAGAGGAGGGTCGCAGCATGTGTCAAAGAATCTTGACGTCCAAGTTTCAGCTTTCTGCAACACATCACCTGAACAAGCTTTGAAGTTGCTGAGGAGCCGAGTGTTGGAATACATAAGGAGGTTGCCGAGATAGACGCCCCAAGGATATTCCAGCAGAAAAATGCAGGGGTATATTAAATTTATACCCAGAGTTTATTGGAGATGCCCGAGATGATGATGAGCCGAGATGGGAGCACACAGTTGAACTCGGCACTCACATAAAAAGAAGCTCTACCGTGATGGCATCGCAGATCAACAAGCTTTGAAGTTGCTGAGGTGCCGAGTGTTAGAATATATATAAATATGAAAGGAGGTTGCCGAGATAGACGCTTTCACAGTGCCGAGATTGAAGTGCCCGACATTTCCGAGATACCCAGGATGTCCGAGGTTCTTCTAAGGCAAAAAGAGTCCAAATAAGGAGTTTCCTGCTCTATAAAATTAAATGGAGAACCCCAAGGATATTCCAGCAGGTATGTATATCAGTTCTTTTTCTTCATGATTCCTTGCAAATAATTTTTAGCACAGCGTGCTTGAAAGATCGAATACTGCTTATTAAGAATGCTGTTAGAACCATCGTGTGGGCATGTGAAGCTTGGTAGAGAGATTCATAATTTTTCTTTGGAAGAAAATTTCCTTCAGGATACTACAAAATTTTCTTCTCTTCTGTCATCATTTGAAACTTATGCAAGGTACAGAGAAAGATAATTTTGATACTCCAAAATCTGAAAATTTGTATTCTGTCATGGATCAAGTTTCAGAGGGTATTCTGCGTGTATTATTTTGAAATTTTTGAGCCTATAGCAAAGGCATGTTGCAAAGAAGCTGCTTCACTTCTAGTATCGATTCAGGTTGAATACAAGTTTTTCGGGGAACTGTTAGCTTGTGGCGTTGTCAATTCCTCGTTGCAGGCTAGTAGAATCAGTTGAATTTTGGTGATACAAAGGATTCAGCTTTAATTATATGTCTCTTTAGGACGGGGCCATATGAGTCCCAGCCATTATGATTTCTAGATTTTTATTTCATTTTGGTAAGGTCTAAAAAGAGATCAATAGAAGCAATCAACTTTGGAGAAGTAAAGAGAAGTCTTTACGTAAGTTGCACATCTCCAAAAGTTGAAATCGTTCGGTGTGGGCCAATCACGAAGTTTTCAACTTTAATTTAAATCACTGGAGTTATTGGCTTTGATTAGTTTCACCAATAGCATATTTATGCGTGCTGGCATTTTGATTTATCATTCTTGTAGATAATTTATCTAAGATGAATCTCAGAAGCATGTATTTAAATTCTATAGAGTTCATGGGAACTCTGATGTGGCACCAATTTTAGTTTTATATTCCAAGTCCCATCAAACTAAAGGATGCTGTGAAAGAAGGCAGCATTTTAATGCTGAATTTCTATCCATGGTGTGTGACATTTTAATTCCGAGAAGGAATTAGAAATTTATGTTCTACAAGATGATGCCAAGTAAAAGAAAAAGGGATTTTTGAAGCCTGGCAAATATATAACAGCTTGCTGACACTTTGACCAAGGTTATGGTTCACATGCAAGGGAACAATAATACTAAAATGCTTGGAAATATCTTATAATGTTGTGGCATCAACCGAGGTGGTGAAGACATCCAAAAGTGAAGACACAACCAAGGTACACGTGTCAAAAAAAAAAGAGCAAAAGGAGATTACAATAAATCCTCGCCAAGCCAGTTGTTCTCACTGGTTGTGCAGTAACTTTCATTCTCCTTCTCTCACTTTTTAGATGCCGAGAAAGAATAAATTATATATTTTTCATTGCTATGGCATATCTAACTTGTGCGTCCGAGTACTTGTTGAATTTGGAACCCGGCTAAACTTAATCTAGTTAAAATCCGGGATCCCTCTTGTTTTGAAGCCGGACCCGGTTTAACTGAATCTAGTTAAAATTCGAGATCTGTGTAAGGCTTTTAATGCCGGACCCAATTTCAATTGAATCTAGTTGAAATTCGGGATCCGTGTAAAGTTTCAAAGGCGGACTCGGTAGAACTAAATATGGTTAAAATCTGAGTTCCGTGTGGAGTCCGTCCCTACAAAAGGGATGAAGGCGGAGACACGGTTTAAATTGAATCTAGTTTAAATCTGGGATCTATGTGGAGTCCGTCCCTACGAAAGGGATGAAGGCGGAGACTCGGTTTAAACTGAGTCTAGTTTAAATTAGGGATCCGTGCAAAGTTTTGAAGCCGAACCCGATTAAAATTGAGTATAGTTTAAATCTGGGATCTGTGTAAACATGTAGGAAGCCGAGGTACATAAACCCGTTTCCCAAAATCATGTCTGATTTAAGCATGTAGGAATCCGAGGTACATAAACCCGTTTTCGAAAATCATGTACAAGTTAAACATGTAGGAATCCGAGGTACATAAACCCGTTTCCCAAAATCATGTACAAGTTAAACATGTAGGAAGCCGAGGTACATAAACCTGTTTCCCAAAATCATGTATGATTTAAACATGTAGGAATCCGAGGTAAATAAACCTATTTCCGAAAATCATGTACAAGTTAAGCATGTAGGAAGCCGAGGTACAGAAACCCGGTTCCAAAAATCATGCCGAAGTTAAACATGTAGGAATCCAGGTACAGAAACCCGGTTCCAAAAATCATGCCGAAGTTAAACATGTAGGAATCCAGGTACAGAAACCCGATTCCAAAAATCATGTCGAAGTTAAACATGTAGCACTACTAGAAAATACCAAAATAGTGACGGAATTTGCGACGGAAAAAAATCCGTCGCAAAGTGTGACGGAATTTGCGACGGAAAAAAATCCGTCGCAAATTGCGACGGAAAATGAATTCCATCACAAAATTTTGCGACGGAAATCATTTTCCGCCGCAAATTGTGAGGGAAAACAAATTCTGTCGCAAACTTTTACTATGGAACACGAATTCCCTCACAATTTGCGACGGAAAATGATTTCCGTCGCAAATTTTGTGACGAAATTCATTTTCCGTCGCAAACTTTTACTATGGGAAATGAATTCCATCACAATTTGCGACGGAAAATGACTTCCGTCGCAAATGTGAGATATAATTAATTCTCTTGCTTCCTGATCTATTTGCCCCAGCCGCGCGAAATCTCTCGGCCTCTCCTCTCATTCTTTTCCTTTCTCTCGCTTGAGCTCTTTCTCGTCTCATTCCTTGCCTGAGTTGCCTCACCCCTTCTAGCTGCTCACTCCGGCGACTCTCTTCGTACTGTTCGTTGTCCGCTGACCGAAGATCACCCAGAAGCCCAATTCTTGAGGTAATTATTTTCTAGCTCTGGGCATTGAAACTAATTGCGATGACATTGCCGCCATCGCTGTAAGTTTTTAGGTTTTTTCTTCTTTGGGTAAACTGTGTTTAATACCTCTAACTAAGCCCTAATTGCTCAAATTTGTCCTATTCTAGGGCAAGGGTGTCGTTCGAAGAATCTACCCGTAAGTTTGCCTTTGTTTTCTTATTGTAATCTTATACTACTGATTATTAAGACCACGTTATATTGTCTATCAAGTGGCATATTAGTTTGGAAACGTGTTATATCCATTGCGTGTATGCTTTTGAAGAAGCGGCATATTTTATTTATTCCATATTAGTTTGTACAATAGGGGATGATAGTATTTGTCATCCCACGAAGAGTTTCTTTCCGTATTAGGATGTGGTACTGATGATTTTCCATTTTATGACTGAAATTATGATGTTATAATTTGAATCCATGTTTATGTTAATGATGTTTTGATTTTCTGCTGCTAATTTGCTAGTCTTTGTTTCCACGATTTTGTGATCTGATATATGGATTCTTTGTAGGATACTGCTGGTTCATTGAAGTTGTGGGAGATTACTAGAGGTGTTGTGACTGAAGATTATGGGAAGGTAAAATTTGGTTGTATTTTTCAACAGTTCTTGGTTAGACTAGTGGTATGTCAAGCTGTTCTGTTTTAAAAGTAGCTTGGCTTTTGGACTTTTTTTCCAATTAAATTTCAATGGTGGCTAATGAGGAATTTCACTATTTAGATTTCATTTGAGGAGAAAAAGAAAGAGCTGTTTGAGGTGGTATGGTTACTGATTTGCATTGGCATCATAATTTTTTTGGTAGCATAATTTTTTTCTAGTGACATTTTATTGCAGTTTGTTTGTACTGGATGGTTTTAATATTCTTTCCACGTGGTTTCAGGTTAGCATTCCCACTTGGTTCACAGTGGACACCAAGCTTGGATGTTTATCTGTTCATTTGAACACACCCCAATGCTTCTCTGCAGAGATTTATTCGGCCGACCTAAACATTGTTGGCAAGCCTGAAGATGATAAGGTAAATGAACATATAACCATAAGCAACTCAATTGCCTTTATCTATATGATGTTAAATTAATGGTATGGAAGACATGCCATCAAAGTTCCCTCGAATGTTTTATTGGCACAAGGTTATCATTCCTGCATGGTTAGATAACGCCTTTTTATCATTAAATCCAACTTAATACTGTAATAAAATGTTGGCGCTTTATTTTAATGAGAATATGTAAATTATATATACTTTTTTCTAGAATTGGTTGCAGAGTTGGTCACAGTCAATGGATTCAAAGCTGCTTATGCAATTAAGGATGGTGTAGAAGGACCACGAGGATGGATGGTATTTTTGTCTCTCCACAATTCTATTGGCTTAATGTTTATCACATTTGTATCTAATGTTCTTTCTCAGCTTCTTCATCTTTGACATGGATTGAAATTCTGCAGAGTAGTGGTCTTTATATATCACATTTGTATCTAATTTCACATAATTAATATTGTGAAAATCCTGTTGATGTTTGTGCTCAGAGATCCAATCTCTTCTCATGTTTCCATTGTGGTGTAATTGACACACTTAGATCATGGGTTGATTAACGACTATTTTAAATTTTGCTTTGCTGGATCATGTTAATTGTTATGTAAGTCTGCATGTTAACTCAACATTGCTTATGTGTTTTTAATCTGTAATATCGCCTATCTAAACATGGATATGAATTTAGCATAAATGGGTTGTTTCAGCTCTAAAGTAAGAAGGCAATTTCCTGGGCATGAGGATCCTGTGACTCTTGCATCACTGACAGCTTGTAAGTAGACTTTTCTTTTTTTTGTGAAAGTATAATTCTTGCTATCAGTTTCATGACCATGGAAAAGTAACATTCTTGCATCACATGTAAATTTTGATATTATGCAACTTTAAATAAGAATAAAGGAAAAGCAGACTGGGAAAGTTATAATTGTGAGTATTAAATAGGATGCTACAGCTTACTCGAGAAGCAAAAAAGATACAATTTGCCCACTTGTACAATGGCTCCATATTCTCAAGGTTTGTAAAAAGATTATATGATCGAGTTCATATTTGCCCACTTATACAATGGCTGTTATTATTCTTGTTTTAAATAGTTAAAACACATTGGCATTGTTCTGTAGTGGGCTATATTATTATTGTTTATGGCTCTGTGTTGTCTCACCTTTTTTTAATAAATCTAGCTTTATCCAGGAATTCAATGTTGGCCTCTTTGATTAGCTTATTGCAATTGATGACGGCCACATAAATGAGAAGGATGAAGCAACTAAAGAAAATAATGGTGAGTTGAGGTGGTCCAAAAAACTTGTCAAGCAAAATTTAGATTCTGAATTTGGAGTCGTGAGGGGAATCGACTTTAAAAATGTTTACATGGCATGCAAGTTATCTCTCCTATAAGGATCACTTATATGCTACTTTTTCCAGGAAGTTCATGTCACTTTTGTTCTGGATAGTCACTAAGAAAGTCTTATACATTCTTCAGTTTGGATTTGTGTTTAATTGGTGGTGTTAATGTTGCAGATGGAGAGAGTGAAGTTGGGGAAGAGGAAAAAGATGGATATAGATGGTTAGAAGAAATTGAGATGCCAGAGAACTCTCAAATAGAAGAAATTGATGATGACTATATTGCTACTATTTAGATTATTTGTTATACATATTGTTCGCAACATTATTATTTATATTTTGTTTTCTCTATGTAAATTTTTTATGATTGTTACTATACATTTTCATGATATACAAGTTTTTTTTTTCATAATTTGTTATGTAATTTTTATATATTTTAAATATTTTTTTATATATATTTTTTAAAAAATTGAAATTTGCTACGGAATTCAATTCCGTCGCAAAATTTTGAAAATTGCGATGGATTTGAATTACGCCGCAAAATTCGAAATTTGCGACAGAATTCAATTCCGTCGCAAATTTCAGAATTTTGCGACGGAATTAATTTTCCGTCGCAATTTTCAGAATTTTGCGACGGATTTTGGATTTCCGTCGCAATTGCGACGCGGTTTTTTGCTACGGACGAAATCCGTCGCAAATTCCGTCTTAACTACATTTTGCTACGGAAAAAAGCTTTTTGCTATGGAATTTTTCCGTAGCAAAAATTGATTTTTTTGTAGTGTAGAAATCGGAGTACAATAACCCGTTTCCGAAAATCATGTCGAAATTAAACATGTAGGAATCCGAGGTATAAAAACCCGTTTCCGAAAAATCATGTCGAAATTAAACATGTAGGAATCAAAGGTACAAAAACCCGTTTCCGAAAATCATGTCGAAAATAAACATGTAGGAATCAGAGGTACTAAAACCCAATTCTGAAAATCGTGTATAAAATAAACATGTAGGAATCCGAGGTAAATAAACCCAATTCCAAAAATCATGTATAAATAAACATGTAGGAAGCCGAGGTACATAAACCCATTTCCCAAAATCATGTCTGATTTAAATATGTAGGAATCCGAGGTACGTAAACCCGTTTCCAAAAATAATGTCGAAATTATATATGCGTGAATCCGAGGTACACAAACCCGTTTTCATGAATCATGTCAAGTTTAAGTTTTAGCTCGGATTGGAGGGTGTTTTGCTCAAAGACAATCCGTTCTGAAGGGCGGTTAGTTTTAACTTAGCCCAGATTGGAGGGCGTTTTGCTCAAAAGACAATCCGTTTTGGAGGACGGTTAGTTTTAACTTAGCCCGAATTGGAGGGCGTTTTGCTCAAAGACAATCCGCTCTTGAGGGTGGTTAATTTTAACTTAGCCCGGATTGGAGGGCGTTTCGCTCAAAAAATCAATCCATTCTTGAGGGCGGTTAATTTTAACTTAGCCCGGATTGGAGGGCGTTTCGCTCAAAAAATCAGTCCGTTCTTGAGGGCGGTTAATTTTAACTTAGCCCGGATTGGAGGGCGTTTCGCTTAAAAAATTCAATCCGTTCTTGAGGGCGGTTAATTTTAACTTAGCCCGGATTGGAGGGCATTTCGTTCAAAACATCAATCCGTTCTTGAGGGCTCAAAAAATCAATCCGTTTTCGAGGGCGGTTAATTTTAACTTAGCCCGGATTGGAGGGCGTTTCGCTCAAAAAATCAATCCGTTCTTGACGGCGGTTAATTTTAACTTAGCCCGGATTGGAGGGCGTTTCGCTCAAAAAATCAATCCGTTCTTGAGGGCGGTTAATTTTAACTTAGCCCGGATTGGAGGGCATTTCGCTCAAAACATTCAAAACTGGAGTTCCGTGTGGAGAGCTAGGTTAAATTATCAATGCATCCCGGAAGCCCAGAGACCTGAACCACCGTGCTGGGGGGCAACATGGGTTGTTAGTGGAGAAGCATGATTTTCAATAGCCGAGATTAAGACAAACTAGAATGCAACAGTAAGTATTTTTCATTGAATGTGATTTGCTTACATGTTATTAAATGCAGATATATAAACCGAAGAATTATCTCAGGAAAAATTGCTACGAAAGCAAGCAAGGGATCTTATTTCTTCTAGCACAACCCGGATAAACTAGATACATCTCGGCCAAGTCCGCGTTCCATATCAAGCAAATAATACATCCCGGCAGCTCAGAGACTGAACTACGGGCAAATTTGGGGCAACTGTTATGGAATAAAATATTATGCCCACTCAAGGTGTGGCCCAACAAGAGGCAACCAATATTGTACATATGTGATGACAAAACATTTAGGCTTGGAGGCACAAGAGGCCCATTAGTCCAAACCCTAACCCTATGGTATCCACTATAAATAGATGGTAAACCCTAAAGGTACACAGACTCTAAGCTCTCTCTCATTTACAACACGCTTTACATCACCGTGCACACACTCCACCCCTCTTAGGTGAAAGCCTTCATATCTGTGTGTACAGTGATCTTCTATTCTCAAATGTATCCCATCCATGGATACCTAAGAGGAAGCTATTTGATCCAATATCAACATACTAGTCCTCCTAGGGCTAGACATCTGTGTTCTTATGACAAAACATTCTAAAGGAGCTTTTTGAGAAAGATCGAAGACACTGTGAGTAGAACATGTCTTCTTCTTCTTCTTCAAAAGTTTGAATTCTGAGATTGAAATTAGAGAAGAAAAGTTGAAAATTCTATGACAGACAATACATGCAGAGGCAATGGGAATGGCATGCAAAGCCTTTTGCTTACGAAAGAAAACGGCCAGGTAGAGTTCCCAGCAAGCCTCGGGGATAAAAAAAACAAGAGCAAAATTAATAATCATACTTATATATTTATTTCAAATTTTAATGTATATTAATTATTAATATGTAAGAAATATTTATTGTTAAATATTATATTTATTAAATTTACAACAAACTTCATTGTTTGTTTCTGTGTAGTGAATAATGTGACTTTTTTATTGGAGTTTGTGATTTTTTGTTACTAATAATTTAATATGAAACAAACTTTTAAGTTACAAGCCAATATTTTCATTTTATAATAATTTTTTTAAGAAATCAATTTCGGTGAATTAATTCTGTTTTTGTCAATACATTATATAATAACTTTTCATATCACAAAAATTAGAGATGCATAATTTTATTTTATTTTTGAATAAAGAGATAAACATTTGATTGGGAGGTGCATTAAAAGAATATATTTGATTGATTAAGCTAATTTGATAATACCCCATTTAAGTAAAATGATTATTCCATTCAATGTATAAATTTTTGAAGATAAATTTTTGACCAAAAATATTTGTGAAAAGTGGCAAGTGCATTACCTTACTAAATTCGTTTATCGATTCACATAACTCATAAGAGAGGAATGGTAATCAACAGTAAAAAAAAAATGGTCATTAATTGAAAGACAATCGAATGCAATTTTTTTTTTTTTTAAAATCACTTAGATATGCTGTAATACCTAAATATATATATAAGGGAAAAACACTTCTCATGTTGTAAGAGAAGTGTATTCTCATATCACACACATATGAAATGGTGAGACCCACATATATATATAATGCTAATTATATATATATATGGGTCCCACCATTGTGTAGGAATCTTCTTCTTCTCATGCAACATGAGAAGTTTAAACCCCTATATATAATAATATAATTAATCATAATCATAAAATAAATATAAAGACAATTACAATAAGGTCCCAAGTAAAGAACCTAATTACCAAGAAGTCTCAATAATAAGTGGGCCAGTAAGTGTAAGTTTTTCTATAATTTCATGCTCAAACATCACGTAATAAGAACATGAACAAGGATATTAAGAACTCATGATTTCCACAACACTATAGGTTTAAGTCAAGATGCACTAACCTCTATCCATATTTGCGGAATCATACTTCATAATTGTGACTTCCAGTACAATAATTGAAACATTTATCATTCTCTTTACCCTTCATTACACGCTCTCTCTTCTTGATGGAAAACTGGAGGCGTCTCTTATGGTCAGAGAGCGAATGGACAAGTTTCTATCCTTTAAATAACTTTTGTATCCAAAAGACATGTACATCCTATGGATATGACTGCTCCCATCAAGCAGTCAAGAAACTCTTCCCAAAAGTCATTTAGCCCCTTCATTAATTATTAAATCATATATATTTATCACAGCCACATGAGACATTTCTTACATTCTCCCACTTGGCTCATGTGATATATGTCATTTCATGATTTAACAAAATATCAATAATTTTGCGCATAATCTTGGCTAAACGATTTCATATATATTGGTTACATTATAAGTCATGGTTAAGAATAAAACTAATACGAGTCATAGCGGTTGTACATCAGTATATCGACGTAGTCCATTCCATGTACTACTTTATTAGTCTTTCTCCTTGACATGACACTTTAATGGAAATAACTTTAATGTCCATCAATAAAGTCTTCATGGTAGACAAATCCTGTTTTCTAACAACATCATTTATGCATGCATACATAAAGTTGAAAACAAGAGAATCTCATAAACACATATACTAATGAGCTCAAAGTGTCAATGACCAATACATAACAATAATTTTAACATTCGCTAGCAGACATAATACCCATACTATACACATGACCAGTGAATGTCTTGGGTGGTAATCCCTTTGTTGAGGGATTAGCTATCATAAGATTGGTGCTAACATGTTCTATTGACACTCTATGTTTCTGAACCTCTTCTTTAATGGCAAAGTATTTTCATTCCATATGCTTAGCACCTTTAGAATACTTGTCGTTTTTATAAAAAAAGAATGTTGCAGAATTATCACAATAAATTTTCAGCGACTTGGCTATACTGTCGACTAATCCAAGCCCTGAAATAACATTCCGTAGCCATTTAGCCTGAACCATAGCCTCAAAGCATGCCACAAATTCAGCTTCCATAATGGATGCAGCAATTACCGATTGCTTATCCAATCACTTCAAGGTTGCTAGACCTTCTATAAGTAAGCATGTAACCTTTAGTTCCTTGCAAATATCTCAGAACTTTCTTTGCAGCTTTCCAATGATCTATACCAGGATTACTCTGGCATCTCCCAACATTGCAAAGCCAATATCTGGTCTCTTACAAGTCTGAGCATATCTTAAGCTCCCACTGACCTTCAGATGTATACATTGATCAACAATGTTTTCTTTAAATCCAAAGGAAACAACGGTATCATTTAAGTCCGTATATTGATTACTTTAATTTGCACATCATGTGTTCCTTTTCCTTTTCTATGAACCCCATTAGTTGGTTCATGTACACATCTTCCTCTAAATTCCCATTTAGAAAGGCCGTTTTCACATTCATTTGATGTAACTCTAAATCATAATGAGCCACCAATGCCATAATGATTCTTAGAGAATCCTTCTTAGAAACTGATGGTGAAAAGGTTTTTTTTATAGCCAATGCCATCTGTATGAGTAAGTCCCTTTGCAACTAGTATAACCTTGTAACGTTCTAAGTTACCATGAGAGTCACGTTTGGTCTTAAAGACCCACTTACAACCAACTCTCTTACACCCTTATGGTAACTCAACAAGGTCTCAAACATCATTCTGTTTCATAGATTCCAACTCATCTTTTATGGTATCTAATAACTTTTCACCATTCTCACTATTCATGGATCATTAACAATACTTTCATCATGAGTAGGATCATTCATTTGTTGTTCTCCATTAATATTAATCAGTTCAATAACACGAGAAACATCAACTTAACATTAACGCTTCGAGTCATACATATCATATACTAACATGCTTAACAAATTCAGACATAATTCATTCAATGCATATCAATGTTCACCTTTGGGGACCCACTAATATACAACATTCAACCATAATGATGCTATAAAGATTTCACATAATTTGACAGTGATGCATATCTTAACTAGAAATATTTATCATCTTTGGATGTCTAAATAAAACTATTAGTATATGGACAGTACCAACATTTATGTTTAATTATTAGAAAGACAAATAATCAACCTTTGGGTTGATCCATAACCGCCCTATAATAATAAAGTACAATTTACCCACAACATAAACATAATTTCATAGCATTAAGGTTATGAGTAATTTGAAATATTGCAATAATAATTGGAATTAAAATAATTCATAAGGATTTGACCACTTTGGTGACTAACAAATTTACCATACTTAATTCCAAAACTTAAAATCTAAGTAATTTATTTTTAGATCAACATATAGAGGCTTTAACAAAATAATTTCTTTCATTTCTAAGCCATCATTAAATAGCTAGTTATACATAAAACTAGATGACCCAAAATTAGAGCCCAAAACACCTTTTTTATTTTTTTTTTGAATTAAAATCGGACCAAAAATATGTTATGTTCTAATCATTGACAACCGCCATGACTCGTATTAGTTTTATTCTTAACCATGACTTATAATGTAACCAAAAATATACTGTACAGCCCAAACAAATTCCATTTGGGCCCAGCACCTTTTGTTTTCTTTTCTGTAATAATCATGGATCAAGCTTATTCCATACAGCCCTGGACGTTTCATCCTCTTGGGCCCAAAACCGTTAAGCCCAATATAAATTCCTTTAACAAATTAAACTCGGGAAAAGAAATCAAACCCCATGCCTGTAGCTCAGTGGATAGGCATCTATTCCCGAACCCATAAATCACGTGTTCGAATCCTCACAGGCGCGTTTCTTCCAATTTTTCTTTTAAATAAACGCACTGCCAAAAATGTTCACAAGCGGTTCGAACACAAGAAGTAAGGTTGTGTCGGAACACTAACGGATGGCATTCTACCAGTTAAGCGATGCGCCTTTCTGTTATGGGAGGAGACACCAACAAAATAATAAAGATGTCTATTGAGATTGGGGTGTCATCTTCAACCTCCAGCCGGCTCGAACCAGACCCATATGGAGACCTAACTCTTCTTTTCTCCATAACCGACGTTTCCAACATCGTTTTGCCCCCTTCTTGGTGTCTATCTCTTCGTTTTTCAAGATCTTTTCAATGAAACTGATTTTGGGGCTTAATAAAATCATTTTCTCATGACCCAATTTAAAAATCTTTAATTTCAAAATTCTTAAAAGAAAACTAAGAGTCCCAAATTGGTTAATGCTATTAACATTGAAAATTCATAAAGCAAAAATAAGTGCATTCATATGCATTCCTATTTCAAACATGAATCTCACACAAAACAATAATATGTGTACTTTCGATTCAACAAATCAACATTACTTGTTTGAAATTCATTTCACTCATTTCGCATGCTTTTGAAGATTAATAAATTCATTCAAGAGCAAATTCAAAAGCATCATTCAAGTATATTGACATCATAATTGGAAAACCATAAATTCTAAAACCAAAAGCTCTGATACCACATGTAAGTTTTTCTATAATTTCATGCTCAAACATCACGTAATAAGAACATGAACAAGGATCTTAAGAACTCATGATTTCCACAACACTATAGGTTTAAGTCAAGATGCACTAACCTCTATCCATATTTGCGGAATCGATACTTCATAATTGTGACTTGCAGTACAATAATTGAAACCTTTATCATTCTCTTTACCCTTCATTACACGCTCTCTCTTCTTGATGGAAAACTGGAGGCGTCTCTTATGGTCAGAGAGCGAATGGACAAGTTTCTATCCTTTAAATAACTTTTGTATCCAAAAGACATGTACATCCTATGGATATCACTGCTCCCATCAAGCAGTCAAGAAAATCTTCCCAAAAGTCATTTAGCCCCTTCATTAATTATTAAATCATATATATTTATCACAGCCACATGAGACATTTCTTACAGTAAGGTGTTACCATTTTTTAATCTTAAACTTGTTGTTATTTGCTCTTCACTTGTCATCAAGACTTGTGAGTAATTAAGTCTCATGTTGTTAACAATACACTGTAATAGAATCTGGCGTTAGCCTTCAACACAAAAAGACAAACCTTCAAACCCTTGCTCTCGTTCTGTGTCTTTTTCCAATTCTTCTCTCTCTGTCTTGGTTACCCTGCCTCTCTCCCCACCCTCCTTCAGTGGCGAAGGTAGGCGACGAAGAAAGCTTTTTACCATTGGACATAATCCAAAACTTTTGCAAAAGGTTGGCGGTCAAATGCATCGTGAAATTCCAGCAGGTTTGCAAAGAATGGAACAATCTCTTGAAGACACAATCTTTCATCAGCGAACAGGTTTGTCATTCTGCTCAAGATAATCCATTCCACTTAATCCATGGGTCCAGTCAGGGACGGAGGCACACTAGTTTCTATGGGGGCAAGTGAACCCATAAAAAATTTAAAAAAATATATATATATATAGTATAGGACTTTCATTGCAACTTATCTGGTTAGAGTAGTTGGTTATAAGTTTTGACATCCATCTAAAGGTCCAGGGTTCGAACCGTCTGATCCCTTCTTTTTTTTCAATCTCCAAATCTCACCCACTCCAAGTCGTGAAGTCGCACAGTCCGTTCCCTCCCCCCTTTTTTTTTTCCAATCTCCAAATCTCACCCACTCCAAATTTCCTTCCTCCAAATCCCTCCGTCCCCAATCGATTTCTGTTTTCAAATCTCTCACCCACTCCTAATCGATCCCCAAATCGATCCGTCTCTCACCCACGGCGCACTTGGCTCCCCCCTCCGTCGTTGGCGTCGCTGTCCCTTGGTCATATTTGCTGATCGTTATTATTTTTCTTCGTTTATTTGAAGTTTCTCGTGCAGCGGTGTAGGTATATTGCAAAACGTGAATTTGATTGATATACTCTTTTTTTGTTTGGTGAATGAATTCTTCATAACCTAGATGAAAACCAGTTTATTATTTTCTTCAAAAGTAAAACTATCATATTTTTTGCAGTTTATGGTTAGAAATTTTCTTTGTCCAAATCACTCCCTTTTCCCCATTGTTCATCCCTTTTAATTACTGATCAAAGGAATAAATGTATCTTTTGGAATGCTAATTTTATGTCTCTGGATTTTGTGGCATGCGTAGTTTTCGCAAGTTTTCTGCCCCTTGCGTATACCACTTACCTGAATGAGGAACTTGCATTCTTAACTCAAGTTTTTTGTTTTTGTGACCAGGGACTTGTTCTGAATCATACACACTCACTTGTCTTGCAGCTACTTTGGCAATCGTGGTAAGCAGCAGCATTTCAATACTACTAAATACTCACTTATGTGTTCTCTGTTTAATGTCTGATAAATTGGAACGCGTTTAGTTTGCCTTGATGCCTCCATATTTCATACTCACCACTACACTAAATACTACTTCAGGATGTTAGAATTGATGAAACATTTGTTGGATAGAATCCATCATACTGCATAGTTATTTATACATTTGTTAGTCTCATTAATGTTTCCTGCTTTTGTAATTTGGATCTAGAGCTAGCATGTTTTAAAATCTCCAAATGAGAAGAACAACCATGTTTTATTCTATGTTGTACTGGGCCTTCTTCCTAAGAACTAAATTCTTGATTTGAAGATTGTATATGTGAAATTATTGTGGTTTGTTAATACGGTGAAAGAGATGCATGCTCTGTTCATCTTTGAAATTATGTGAAATTATTTGTTGCTGCAATTGCAACTTGAATCGAGTATGGGTATTGATGGGTTGTGATTTTGGTATTGTTTAGCTGCAATTGCAACTTTGAATTTCTTCCTTAAAAGTGAAGGACCTATTGATCTAATGAATTGACTAGAGTAGCAAGTTGGGTTTGTAGAAAATGTGCCTTGCAACATGTTCCCTAATCTTTTCAAACTTTTTTTCTTCCAGAAAATGTCAATGATACAATCTTATTTCAAATATCTAAAACCCACAAATACAGAACCCGAATCTGAAAGTGAGCAACTTTCAAACAATATTTCAATTCCAACAGTCCAAGAATCCTCCTAACCACCACTAGCATCTCAATTTCAATTACCACCTCAAGCAAAAGTTAATATAGAAAATCTTGAAGCGGATCCGGGCAAAAGACCTTCAATTTATTCAATGACATCAAATCCTATAGAAAGAGAGGATATTCGGAGAGCTTATTTGCTCAAGGGGCCAACTCAACCAATTCTTAAACCATCCCTCAAACGGATGTGTATGGAAAAATACGTAGATTCAATCCTAAATGGTATGAAGAATTTGGTTCTTTGTTGGAGTATAGTGTATCAAAAGATGCATGTTTTTGCTTGTATTGTTATCTATTTGATATGGAGGTTGGAGGTACTGGTTCGACGCAAGAAGCATTTGTCGGTGTGGGGTTCAAAAGTTGGCATAAGAAGGATAGAATCAAAGTTCATGTTGGAGATCATAACAGTGTTCATAATAGATGTTATCAAGCTGGTCAAGATTTGATGAAGCAAAAGCAACATATTAATGTTGCCTTGTCAAATATTTCTGACCAACAAAAAATTGATTATCGTATTCGGTTGAAAACTTCTTTAGATTGTGTTAGATTCCTACTACGCAATGGTGAGCCTTTTCGGGGACGTGATGAATCTACAAGTTCAAATCATTAAGGTTTATTCCTTGAACTTCTAAAGTTTTATTCTAAGCCAAATAAAGAGATGAGTGATGTGGTCTTGGAAAATGCCCCCGATAATAACAAATTGACTTCACCAATGATTCATAAAGATCTTTCCCAAGCTTGTGCTAATTTGACTGTTAAAGCAATAATTAGTAATCTCTATGATGATTACTTTTCCTTGCTAGTTGATGAAACTCGTGATGTTGCAATTAAAGAACAAATGGCGGTTGTACTTTGATATGTTAACAAAAAAGTGTCCATTGTTGAACATTTTATTGGCATAATTCATGTCTCATTATTTCAACACAAAACATAATTGTGGATCCACCAAAGTCACAATCACTAAAAGTAGTTATCCAAACGATTGCAATATGGAAACAACTATTTTCTAAAGCTGTGTTTAAGTTTGTCTAAATGTCGCGGGCAAGGCTAAAATGATGGTGCTAGTAATATCGGGGTGAATTCAAAGGGCTTAAGAGTTTGAATTTGGCGGACAACACATCCGCACAATTTCTACATTCATTGTTTTGCTCATCACAAAAACACTTTCACAATTAATTAGGCATACTTGTGAAGGTTGCAAAACATCACAAGAAGATTCAAGAATTTTTTGACATGAAATAACAATTACTACTTCCAATAATAGTTTTATTAACTCAAGATGACTAGTCGTAAAATAATACTCTTATTAGAAAGATAAAAATATGTAGAGAAATTTTCGTGCAGAAATTTTTCGAAAGGAAATGAGTTTGGGGGGTTGTTCATGCATCGGCGCGTGTGGGTTTGTGTGTATTTTATTTTATTGTTTTCTGCCAAGCGAATGCCCACTATAATATATATATATATATATATATATATATATATATATTACTTAATTAGAACCTCTCTGGAATCAATAAAGTATCCTCTTTTCTTCCTACTAACCATTAAAATACATCCATATTCACACCCAACAAGAAAATTCTCGGTCTGCGTGTTCGACTACTTTTGAGGGGGTGCATTTTTTAAAAATTCTTTTTACACCCCCACACGACAACCATCCCCGTTCCCAATTATATGTATTAAATATTTCTCTTGGACTTCTAAATGAATTATATCACGCGGGCCAACTACCCATTATCCTATGTAAAATTTATTATTTAACTAGTGGCCCCTTTTATTATATAATGAGCTAATGTATATAATAATATTAGTTGAAAGAATTGCTAGTGACACGTAGGTGAAATAGGAGACACGAGAAGAAAACTTTTAGGAGGCATGTAAGTCAAATTTTCCCTCAATTCGACATCTTCTGGTTCAATCACATGGGAAGAATCTGAATGATACTTCTTAAGTTGCGACACGTGGAACACATTGTGTACACTCGACAAGTGCGGTGGTAAAAAGGTCTAAAGGTCTACGCCGCCTATCCGCATAGCTCTTTTGTCCGCTTGACTTCACCAATGATTCATAAAGATCTTTCCCAAGCTTGTGCTAATTTGAGGTAATTCAATGGCACAAGCCCTCAACATATTAAAGCAATAATTAGTAATCTCTATGATGATTACTTTTCCTTGCTAGTTGATGAAACTCGTGATGTTGCAATTAAAGAACAAATGATTTTGCGGTTGTACTTTGATATGTTAACAAAAAAGTGTCCATAATTCATGTCTCATATCTTTCCGGGATGGTACTTCAACTCAAAATCATAATCCTTCAAGAATTCCATCCATCTTCTCGTCGATTATTCACAATCACTAAAAGTAGCGTAATGCCTCCAAATCTTGTGGCCTATTTTCTAAACTGTGTTTAAGTTTGTCTAAAGCAATACGAGAGAATCCTTCTATAAAAGGCTATGATGGTGCTAGTAATATCGGGGTGCATACAAAATTCAAAGGGCTTAAGAGTTTGAATTCCAAATAAGGCTGAAAATCCGATTCATGTAAGACAACACATCCGCATTCTACATTCATTCAATTTTTTTGCTAGTAAATCATCTATCAAGGGATACTTATTCTTGATGGTGACTTTGTTCAATTGCCGATAATCAATGCAAAGCCTTAAGCTGCCATCTTTTTCACTGAACCCCATGGGGATGTGAAGGTTGCAAAACATCACAAGAAGATTCAAGAATTTTTTGACATGCTTCGAAGATGACTACCGTTGCGACAACATTATCGGGCCTTGGGGGTTCAAATGCAAAGCGAAAGGAAATTCTTCAAATGAATCAATATGAGCTAATAGTTGAAAGAATTGCTAGTGGTGAAATACCACGATGCGAACACTGGAAAAGGTTTAAATCAAGAGACAACCTTACAAGGAAGAAGTTAAATCTTATTAGAAAGATAAAAATATGTAGAGAAATTTTCGTGCGTAAACAACCGATAAGGTTGCCTTGTGTCCGAGACTTGTGGGAAAACGGCTCCAAAGACGCGTCGGAGACACTTGTTGGGGTTCCCATTTTGGTACGGTTACAAGTGTTATCTCATTATTTTCTTCAATCATTTCCTCGATGAAAGTTATTGAAGACAATCCGAAAAAATGATCTTTTTGCAAGAACCGATGTATTAAATATTTCTCTTGGCTAATTGGGTTGCATTTTGTATGTCATGGAGGATTTTGAATTTGCATTCTTGTTGCGTCTTATGAAATTGATCTTGGGGATTTCTTATGAGTTGTCACAAGAAGATTCAAGAATTTTTTGCAAATAAAAGATCAAGACCTTTTAAATGCAATTGGTTTAGTGAAGGTAGTCAAGTCTCGTTTACAAGAGGTGAGGGATAATGGCTTTGATAAATTGCTTCAAGAAACAAACATTTTTGCCAATAAATATGATATTGACATTCCAAATATGAATGATGTTTATTGTCTTAAAGGGAGATCGAGACGGAGATTGGAATCATTCACATTCCTCCACTACTTTAAGGTGGAGTTATTTAATACAGTGATACTTAGGTTCAAGAGTTGAATGATCGATTTGATAACGTCAATATGAAGTTGCTTGAGTGTTTGAGTTGTCTTGATCCTCGTGATTCATTTGCTAATTTTAACAATGAAAAGTTGATTGAGTTTGCTAGATTCTATCCTTGAGTTTGATGAACTTGCGAGATATTCCTTTTTTGTCTTCAAGTCTCGATAATTTTATTGTTGATGTGAGGGCTGATTCTCGATTTTGTCAATTTGCAAACAATTTCGACCTTGCTTTGAAGATGGTTGAGAAGAGAAAGGATATTGTTTATCCACTAGTCTATTTGTTGATAAAGTTGGCACTCGTTCTACCGGTAGGTATTTGCTAGTGTTGAGCGAGTTTTTACGCAATGAATTTTGTTAAGAATAAGTTGCGCAATCGGATAAGTGATGATTGGTTTAACTCATGCATGTTAACTTTTGTTGAACGTGATTTATTTTATACGATTGATGATGATGATATAATGAAATATTTTCAAGGAATGAAAAATCGAAGAATGATTTTGTAATCCTTCTGATGTAAAGGTTAGTTGACTCTTGATTATTATTTTTCTATGTTAATGCATTTGTGTTCTCATTGTTTTCCTTCCTCCTTTATGTAGGTGTTTGGTGTTGAACCTATTGAAAGTGCCGTGCTCTCTAGTGGATAGCCTTTTTTGAGGCATGCTAAAGTTGGGGTGTCGGTTTGTAACTATCCTTCTCTTATTCCTTTTCTCTATGGTGAAAGCATGATAATAAGTCTTATTTGTATTGAATATTGGCATGACACAGCTTCAGTTTCTGCTTTCTTTTGTAGATTGATTTGCTTCAAGAAATAACTTTATCCTCTTGAATCTTTTTGGAGGTTGATGCAGCACTCAAGGCTAAGCAGATGAAGTCTGATGTAAATGAATATCTGAAGGTAATACCCCACCTTGTGATTTTCGTTTATGATGAATTGAAGACGAAGCCAGCATTTTGGTTTGCTTGCCCACCTTCTAGTTATTATAATCCTTCATTCTTTGATTTCTTATAGGTTGCAACATGTTCTTTAATCTTGTCAAACTTTTTTCCTTCCAGAAAATGTCAACGATACAATCTTAATGCATTTAAAACTTTCATTTTTTTAAAAAAAAAATTCGGGGCAGCGTGCACCCATTAACTCCAAATCCTGGCTCCGTCCCTGACCACTACCTAGAGTTCATTGACTACATCTTTGGTATATATAGATGTCCTTAAGCTCTCCATGTTCAGAAAAAAAGTTGAAACGTTAGTTGAAATTGCCAAACTCAGTAAGATCTAACCAGCGAAGTGAAGTGACAAATGGAAGTAAAGATGACAATTTCAACTTTGAACTCTCAATGTTAATGTTCATGCACTGATAATCAGATGATAATATCTCTGACAATAATACTGACTCAAGTTTAATCCGAAGCCCAGAGAAAATGTTGCCATTGTTTGAGATGCAATGGATGCGAAGTGAAGTGACAAATGGAAGATGACAATTTCTGTGCTTATTATTATTTAGACTTTCAATATCCTCATTTTTCTTCGTTAGGCTGTCATTTTAGTACTTTTAGGCATCTTCAATCTACATACGACTAATTAGTTGTTGAGTATGTAATCTGGTCGGAATTTAATTATTATTTAAACTTCTTAGGTAAAAAAAATTAATCATTCTTCACAAAGGGCCTTCTTACAACTTTATAAAATATAAATTGTTAATCTTGTTGTGACTTTACAATAAATGTCCTATGTACTATTGTGCGCATTACTCAAGTTGAGAAACGATTTTTTTTAAAAAAAAAAAGAAAAAGAAAAAGAAAAAGAAATTTTTTCAGTGGATTTTCTTACTGAGAACATTTTTACTTTTTAATAATTGAAGAATCAAAAGAATAATATTAAAAGCCCTAGCTTATGTTGTTATGTTGGATCAATGTAATATTTCATCTATATATCTATTTATTTATTAATGTCCTGCGACTTTTATGGCTCAATTCACACGACATTACACTTTGTTGTTGGATCTGTAGGCACATAATAGAAAAATTAAATTAAATTATTATAATCTACATCTATCAACAAACTACAATTCTCCTATCTTATTCTTTTTATAAGGTACTTTTCAATAAATTCGTTTAGTCTAAAATATAAAGGGTTGCGTAAAAGTAACTAATGATTTTTTATTTCTTACCCATCAAAATTTTAATAAATGTTCTCATACATTGATTATGTTTCTTTCAATAACGAAGGTGTAATTGAAATTTTTAGATTTGTTTTTGGAAATTCTAGCAAAGTACAATGATATAGGAAAGTAAGGAGTTTCAAAAAATAAAACCCACTTTCATCAAAAGCATTCCATTAAAAATATATGCCTAAAAATAAAAATAAGAGTATGAAAACCTTTTTCATACTCGGATTTTTATTTTTTATTCACCCATAGAAAACCCATTCTTTTTAATTTTAACCTATATTATCTCCTCGGTTAGTATTTCAATGCATTATTTTCCAATCTCTACAAGGTAATGGAACTAACAAAATGTCTTTATAAATATTTAATGATAAGCTAAGTATGAATATAAATACCAAGAAAATGGTTTTTACTCTTTTAGAAGAAAAAATATATGTGCTTATAACTGATATATAATATTACATATAAGTATTTTAGAGTGATTATGTCACATATGTACCTGTTACTTATAACAACCATGTTTTTAGAGAAGCCAACGTTTGAGTTGGCTGGCTCATATATGAAAAGTGCTACTTGAGATCACCAATACAAGAGTGTCATTATGAATTATCTTATAGACTGGATTGCTAT
This sequence comes from Acacia melanoxylon, assembly GCA_019022615.1. Taxonomy (NCBI): domain Eukaryota; kingdom Viridiplantae; phylum Streptophyta; class Magnoliopsida; order Fabales; family Fabaceae; genus Acacia; species Acacia melanoxylon. Next base: position 10,273,893 of record JAFJYJ010000008.1, read on the forward strand.
TATGTGCGTCCCAAACTCAGCGATGGCCAAAGCCTAATTGACATGGGTTGATTATATTTAAGCTATTTATTTCTAATTCATGTTTTTTCCTCCTTATATATGTACTACCTCCGGTCTTAATTATAAGAGCTAGTTGACTTTTTTTTAGAGAAATTAAGGAAGCTAAATAAGTTACTTAATCATTTCATATGTTGTGTTTTCATAGATTATATATTAGTTTATTGGTCAAACTATTTAGTTTGAAAATAAAAATAAAAATAAAAATACTCTAACCTAATTTAATTAGCTTCCTTAATCTCTCCTAAAAAAAGTCAACTAGCTCTTATAATTAGGACCGGAGGGAGTATTTTTTAAAAGAAAAATCTGAACAAGCAAAGGCCTAAATTATGTGACACAAATAAGTGGGCCCTTCATTTTCTAAAGTTTTTCTCGAGAGCGAAGGGCTAGTGTGGTACAACTACAACGAAGCATCACACCAATTCGTAAAAGTCACAAATGAGGGACAACTTGACTTTACATTGACTTCTCCGGACTTTCTTAGAGGACAACTTTTAAAACATAATTTTTGGTCTCTTTTTTTATAACACACTTTTGATAGTTTGAACATTGCATTAAATATTTTTTCCCATATATCCATATTTAATAAGATTAGTAAAAGAAGAAAATTATATGATGTATGAGTTTAGTATAGTTAATACGGATAAGGTTGAAATCATTTTAAAATCCACTTCTGTGAGAAGTAGGCTTGGACGTAAAAAAATTCTTCTAATACTTGATGTGTGGACAATTCAATACCAGTTAAAGATTTGACTGAACTGTATCATTGGTTTGGAGAAGCAAGTAGAATTATTGTCAGATCAAAATCAAAAGAATGCAAGTACTTCACAATTGTTCTACTTTTTCTACATACTCTGTTTCAAGAATGGATTTTCATTATGCTCTTGTCTTTAGTTTGAAAGCATTCAAGCAAAATGAGCCCTTTAAAGATTATGTGGAGTTATCAAAATCTATAGTGGATTATTGTCAAGGAAATCCGTTGGCGCTTGTGATGTTGGGTTCTTTTCTTCAAGGCAGAGGAAAAGAAAGAGTGAGAAAGTTATTTGGAAAAAATGAAAGAAGCTCCACCTAACGCAAGTACATTGCTAATGTTTTGAAATCGAGTTTTTATGGGCTTGATTAGCACCAAAAGAATATGTTTCTTGACATAGCTTTTTTCATCAAGAAAGGAGTTGAAGTTCTTTGAACTTAATAAGACAATTATATAGCTCTTCTATAGATATTGACATAAGTGTTCTTAAAGATAGATTCTTCACTTCATTTGATCATAATAGCTATATTGAGATGCATGATCTTGTGAGGGACATGGGCGTTAAAATTGCTAGAGAATAGTCATTCTCAAAACCTAAATGTCCTGTTCGACTGCGAAGCCATCGAAACATTTATTATTTTTTCATTAGTAACAAGGTATTCTTGTAATTTTATCTCATATATATATATATATATATATATTTGTTGAGGATCAATACATGTAAAAATCATCTGGAATATGTATGAAATTTTCCAGAGAAAGATTTCTTCTATTTGGAGATTCTCCTTTGACTATTCGTGAGTTAAGGGTGATCTTTTTTCTTAGTACTCTGGTTCCTATCAAGTATATTCGGGACGTATGCACGTTGGCGCAGGTGACCGCACGTCCGGTCACAAACTTTTCAACTTTTTTTTTTTAAAAATTAATAAATGAATCAAAAGGGCCAACAGTTCCAAATTCCAATCACTTTCGACTGCGTTTCTGTCCACCATGGCACCACGCCCTCACTTCTCTTTCGCCAGATCGTCCTCCGCCGGTGCCGCCAAGTCACCGCCAAGCTCCCCAGTTCGTGCCGTCGAGCCCACCGTGAAGCGGTGCCGCCGTTCAAGAAGACGTCGTCGCCAAGCTCACCCACCTCGTCTGCCGGCACCACGCCCTTATGCTATTTCTAGTTTTCCACCAAGGTGATGCTCCAACCGTGAAAGAAGGGGAAGATGAAATTAACTCCCTCAATCTTAAACTGAAAGATTACATTTCAAATACTATCTTACACTATGATTTTGTGAGACTGTGAAGATGCTTTTTTCATGATACCTAATTCCTACATTTCTTGAATTCTACCTCATCTGACTGAACTATTCTGGAACTTTTGCACATTTCTGGTTTAATTTTGCTTTGTTCAGTGTTTGATTCACATCACTTGTGCACTTGACTGGAATTTTTTTGCATTTAGTTGAATTTGACTTACTGGCCAAATTTATGTGCATTGTGACTTAATTGAGCTTCAATACTTGATTACAATGGTATTGAATTCTCCCTTTTTTTAAAAAAAATTGGGGGCGCTACCCCCGAACCCCCACTAATTGTGCACCCACAAACTCTGAAACCTGGCTCCGTCACTGGGTCCAGTGACAGCCACGGACATAGATGTTTGAGTTTGCTTAGTGATGAGATGAAGATTACAGAAATTATAAGTATAACGCATGAAATTGGATCTTCATTGGGTCCTGCAATGGGGTTCTGTGCGTAGAACTTGAAACTAATAAAGTTTTGTGTCTATGTTTCAACTATGTTATGGACCTATACAAGGCGCATTTGCGATATGGCCCAAACAAGGGGCAATCCACACAGGGGCTGATCTAGGAATTTTATTGACGGGGGGCGAAAATAAAAAATGTTACATCATAAATAAACGTACTTGAAATAGACCTAATATATATAAAGTTTGAAAGAAATCTTACAGAAACTATGATGGCTTCACTCTACTCTTACTCTACATGTTTTCATATTGTTACACTTATCTATGATTGAATCTGTGCAAAAACTCAAAACAAGTTCTTTTTCAATATATGTAATCAAAGAATCATCAAGAAATTGGTCTATATTCTTATAGCCGTCTTTAAAAATATGATATCAAAACAATTTCATGACCAATATAATTTTAAAAATATTATTAATAACAAAAGTAAACCGATTAAAATTAACTATTAGTCATAATCTATATTTTCATAGCCATCTTTTAACAAAACTCAAAACTTGCCTAAAATTTTAACTCTAAAATATTTTTTAATCAAGTATAAAAGTAGTATCATTAGAAAAATAAAATTATGTATAATAAATTTCATAAAGAAAATATAATGAAAATAAGTGATTTTAAATACCTTATTGATCCTCAAAATTTATCATAAGTTGTTGAAAAAGAAGAAGAGAATACACAAGTGAGTTAGGGATATATTAAAGGTGGGCTCCACCTCTTTATTTTTTTTAAAAAATATATATATATATGATAGCAAACAAATGACGAGATGCATGATCTCAGTTAAATATATGGGTGTGAAAGGAAACCAATGGATTGATTTTTACATTTTTTTAAAAAATAAAAATTTAGGGGGGGTGGGGGCCACCCCTCGCCCCTCCCTGTGTTCGCCCTTGAATCCACATCAGAATCCGCCCATAATGAGGGGTGTAACATCCCATTTGAAAACGGCGATTTTTTTTAAAAACGTTTCCAAATATTTCAAGCAGAGTAGTCAGAGTAGAGCATTGGAGCGAGTGAGTAACTGATTCATAACAAACATCAACCATAGTGTAACATTGTAATGATTACAGTAGTCCTAGAGTTTGAAAGTGAATAACTGAAAACGGTAAAGATAGATAAGTCTCCGGCTGCACGTCTACTGCTGCTTGCCTCGATCTTCGATCCGTATTCCTCCGGATCCTGAAGCTATAGCTGAGATTCAATTCACCGCATTGAATCTCAGGTAACAGTTAATCTCAGGCCCAAACAAGACAGTATACAGATAACAGATATTCTAGACAATACAACAGTATATCACTACATAAGCATACAGCAGATGCATGATCATTGTGCCAACAAAACATAAGCATTACGCCGTATGTAAAGCCCCACGATGTAAAACAACAATAACAGCTTGCACTATTCACGGTGCCACGATACCACTCGTGTTCTCGCGCTAGAAAAACATACGGCGTTATCATGACTATAACCCGTGTAAAACTGTCTCGTATATCGGTCTACGAACGTATCTATCACATATATGCATTTAAGCGGCACAAGATTAGTGTTACGATGACGCGTCCGTACCTTCGTTGACGACGTTAGGTACTTCCGCGGAAAAACGTACTTTTACGTAAAACGTGAAATGTTCGACAATGCACGTCGGGCGGCGTAACGGCAGCAAATCATAGTTTCTAATGCCCTATCGAGTAATATCACTTTAATTAGTGATTTGACATCATAACGGCATTTTAGGTAAAAATTACCATTTTGCCATTCTACCCCTAATTTGGCGGAATTTCGCGTAACTTCGTTACTTTGACCGTATTCCATTTCAAAATTATCCCCACTATGTTTTTACCTCGTCGGGCATCTTTCAATGCAATGAGGCATAAAAACGAGACATAGAAACAAATTTCGAAACTTCCTAGATCAAAACAACGGTTCTACTATAACTACCGAAAGAACTACGGAAACTAAAAACTAAGGACGAGAAGAACTTACTCGGAGCTAAGGCAGAATTTTTCCAGAGCTTTTCTCTCTAGAACCTCTCTCTAGGATTCAAATTTGGTGTGAAGAATGAGAGCAAGAGAGCTTGCTATTTATAGGGAAAAATAGGGACAAGGTGGAAATTTCCAAATTTGTAATCTAACCATGTAAAATCAAGGCTAATTTGTGGTTAATTCTTGTCCATGGGAACTCTTGGTCGACTAGGGGAGGTGATGTGGCAGCAATTGGTCCAAGAATGGTGACTCAAGCTCACTTTATGCTCGGTCCGATAGAATTTCCCCGATCGGTGTCCGTTTCGCGTAGTCTCGGAAAATTTCAAAATTCTGAATTCATAACTTTGAAGATCTTCTCTTCCTCATCAATAATATCTAATTTAACTTAGATTTCGGTCCCTTACATGGTCCCAACAGTCGATTGAAGTTTTCTCGAAAAACGTGTCCGGCGCGTCCGATTCGAAAATCGTTTTCGGAATCATCAACTTACGAACAAAAATTCACCGATTCCAAATATGTCCATATAATTATAAACTCATCTCCGGATGTTGAGTTATAATTTATTTTCCTCAGATCCAAAATGTGACTATCTGCATTTTTCCATATTTCGTCTTATTAGGCAAATGCGCTACCGACCTTGGAATTAACTTTCGGAAGAGGTCACTTGAAGGTAAAAACTCACCGATCAATATTTTACCTTGACTTTGGAATTCCTATTCCTGGTTCTCTAGATAGGATCCGTTTCCTATTTATTCATTTACTATTCACTATCTTTAATTATATTATATAATAATACAACTTTACAAAAAAATATCATGATTTTTAAAATTTGTTCCTCCCTCCATTTTTTTTCGGCTGGACCCTTTTTATTTTTATTTTTTATTTATTCCAATTTTTTCCAAAAATTTCACAAAATTCCCTAATTGGTCCATTCTTGTATTTAGGCTTAAAAATACCTAAACTCACTTATTTTTCACAAAATTCCCGAATTAATTACTAAATATGTTCTTACTAATTTTAAGCCAAAAACCACTAATTTTAGGGTTTTACAAAATTACTTATGAATTTCCTTTACTTATGCTTAAGTAATTAGCTAGAAATTACTTAACTACTTTATTATCACTCGTTGGTAATTTGCTTAATTAGAATGCCTCATTACCTCATAAATCTAGTACTAACATCACTGTTTCCATGTTTTCTGCATTATTCTAGAATTTGAGAGGGTATTATGGTCATTACAATACTTTTTTAGCATTCTTATTCAATTTTTCCAAGTTCATAATTTATCAAATTATCACAATTAGAGATAATATACTCTCCTAACTCAAATAATTATTTCATTGCCTTCTAGGATTTTTCACAATTTTCCTAAGTCATTTTGCATATCGGGGTATTTTGGTCATTTGGCACTTTGGCCCTTAAATTCTCTAATTTCCCACAGAACTCATCCTAGAAAAATAGACTATAATAACACAAGTCTTGCAACAATAATTTCACTTATCAGAAATAGCCAATTTATTTACCAAAATGTAATATTTCAGATAAATAAATATGCGGGTATTACAAGGGGAGATTTTAACTGCCCTATAATCAAAATGTAATCAAGGAATATCTATAACCATTTGCAGGTGTGGCGGCACAATATCAGAACCATGAGGTGCACAGGGCCTAAAGGTCCAAACCCTAAGTTAATCTATATAAATAAGAGATAAACCTAAAAGGTACATACGTTTTAAACTACTCTCATTTACTATTCAGCCGTCACTGTGCACACACACCACCCTCTTTAGGTGAAAGCCTCGTACGTGCACAGTGATCAAGTATCCTCTTTGGTATCTGCTTCCTAAAACCTTGGAGAGTCATCAGATCTTATATTAATATACTAATCTATTGGGTTAGACATCTATGTTCTGCAGAACAAATTATATTCTGGAACCTCTAATAATGAGGTAAGAGAAGTGTGTCATCCGCGAGATGACAACAGGTTTCTGTGTTGTGTGGGCTTTGGATTAATTGATGTGACTAAAGATTACAAGTTAGCGTGGATTTGGATCATTGGGATGAAAAGGCCAATCTTAATGTTGCCTATGCTCAAGTATATATACATTCACTACAAAAAAAAAAGACGTTTTGTAGCGGTTGAAATTATAGCGGTTTTTAAAACCGCTACTCATGTAATAAAACCGCTACTATATTAGTAGCGGTTTTGAGTTACCGCTACAAGATGCGATCAAGATGAAGAATTTCAAAAAAAATTGGAGGCAAAATTGTGTAGCGGTTGTAAAACCGCTACAAATATTTAAGCTAAATTTGTAGCGGTTTTACAACCGCTACAAAAATATTACAAATTAAAAAAAAAATCATAATTTGAGTCCATTATTACAATATTATGTTGAATTTTTTTATTATTTAAGTGACAAATTAAATGATAATGGTTAATATTTTAAAAAATGATTAACTTATGTTAGATAAGTATAAATATTATGTAGGTATAATACTGAGAATGTGTAGATAAGGATTTATTGTATTGTCCACCTCTGAGCAAAAAAATTATGTTGTCCATTAGATGATATTTGATTATGAGAATGTTGATGATGATAGAAGGAATATTAAGGAAATATCCTTAAAGTTCTGGATAAGAAAAAAATAGTATCAATATTATAAGAAGGAAAAAAAATAAAACATTAAAATCAACGGTTTTATAACGGGTGGGAAGAAATGAGAGAAAACGAGAGAGAAGATGTGGGAAGAAATGAATGAGAGTATGTGAAATGAGGTGTGGTGGGGGTATTTATAAGAATATGCGTAATGTTTGTAGCGGTTTCACGTTTGTAGCGGGGTTTTTTTTTTTTTTTTTTTTTTTTCATTTTGTAGGGGTTACAAAACCTCTACAAAAATTCATTGGTATTTTTTAAAAAATAAATAAATTTTAAAATATCACATTTTGTAGCGGTTATACTAAAACCGCTACAAATTAATGAACGTTGGCGGGATTCAAAATATTCAAATTTCAATATTATACACTTTGTGGCCGTTGATGCGACGGTTTTTGTAGCGATTTAACATTTGTGGCGGTTTTTTTCCCCTTTTGTAGCGGTTACAAAACCTCAACAAAAATTCATTTCTATTTTTTTAAAAAAAAAATTAAAATATCACATTTTGTAGCGGTTATACTAAAACCGCTACAAATTAATGAACGTTGGCGGGATTCAAAATATTCAAATTTCAATATTATACACTTTGTGGCGGTTGATGCGATGGTTTTTGTAGCGGTTTAACATTTGTGGCGGTTTTTTTTTCCCTTTTGTAGCGGTTACAAAACCTCTACAAAAATTTATTGGTGTATTTTTAAAAGAATAAATTTTAAAATATCACATTTTGTAGCGGTTGAGCTAAATAACCGCTACAAATATGAACATATTTTTGTAAAGGATATTTTTTTAAATATTCTTTTTGTATAACTTTGATTTGTGACATGTTTAAAGACTTCACATTTGTAGTGGTTTAACTAAAACAACCGCTACAAACGGCTACAAATGAAGAAACACTACCTCGTGCGTCGTGAAAATTTGTAGTAGTTTTCTATAACCGCTACAAAAATTCAGACTCTTGGCACTCTGTAGCGGGTTTTGGATATAAACCGCTACAAATAAACTGTTATTAATTGCGCGCCATAAGGCACCAAATTAGCGCCACATTTGTGGCGGTTTGTATAAATTAACTGCTACAAAATAACCGCCACAAAGTTGGCGCTAACTTGGCGCTATATTTTGTAGCGGTTAGTTTATGATAACCGCTACAAATGTTGTAACATCCCATTTGAAAACGACGGAATTTTTTTTAAAAAAACGTTTCCAAATATTTCCAGCATAGTAGTCAGAGTAGAGCATTGGAGCGAGTAAGTAATTTACATTACGTTCAAAATATGGACCATAGTGTAAATGTATCGGATTACAGTCGTCCAGAATTCAAAAGTTAAATAAACTTAAAGAAAACGGAAAATAACGTAGACACGTCTTGGCCTACTCCAGCTGCTTGCCTCGATCTCCATGCATCGGTCCTCCCGACCACGATGCTACGCCGAGATCCATTCCACATATGGATCTCGGTAACGGTTAACCTTATGCTCAAATAAAAAAAAGTATACGTACAACGAGATATTCATTTCAATACAAAGATATCATCACAAAAGCAAACAAGCGGATGTATGATCAATAACATGGACGAACATAAGCACAAAGCAAGTATGTAAGGTCTCTCTCGACTAGTTCGCACATATCCGGTGCCACGCCATAACGTGTCCTCGGCGCTAGGAATAACTCAAACGGCATTACCAATACTATAACCCGTGGGTAAAGCTGTAAGTATCTCTGACGATTCTCAACAGAACCTCAGTCTATGAACGTATCTATAACGCAAAAGTATATAAGCAGCATAGAGTTAGGGTTACAGTACGCGTCCGTACCTTAGTTGCAGATATCTAGCTCTTCCGGCTAAAAACGGTACTTTTTGACGGCCGTACGTAAAACATCGAAACAACGGCTCAACAGCGGCAAACAGCGGAACGATGGAATTTCAACAGCGGTTCGACGTCAGAAGTATTCTAATCAGAATAATAACACACTTATGAATATTTGGCAGCATAACAGGCATTTTAGGTGAAAAAGACCATTTTGCCCCTATTGCCCCTATTTGGCGGAATCTCGCCAGAAATTCGTTACTTTGACCTTATTTCATTTCAAAATTACCCCCACTATGTTTTTACCTCGTCAGGAATCTTTCAATGCAATGAGGCTTAAAAACAAGTATAGAAATAAATTCTGAAACTTCCTAGATCAAAACAACAGTTCTACTATAACTACCGAAAGAACTACGGAAACTAAAAGCTAAGGACAGAAGAACTTACTCGGAGCAAGGCACAATTTTTCCAGAGCTTCTCTCTCTAGAACCTCTCTCTAGGTTTCGAATTTTGGTGTGAAGAATGAGAGGAGAGGGGCTCTCTATTTATAGAAAAAGGGAGGGACAAGGTGGGTATTAACAAAAAGTCTTCAGATATGATTCTGGCCGTTGGATCTAGGGTTTTGGGAGAAGCAATCTTGACCATTCAAGGTCTTGGTCGACATCTAAGAGCCCAAAAGTCAATGGATGAGTTGTCATCCATGATGGCTCTTGCTTTATGGCCCTACGGCCCGATAAAGCTACCCGATCGGTGTCCGTTTCGCGCGATTTTGCAGAAACTCAAAAATCCGGGCTTGCAACTTTGAAGATCTTTTCATCCTCTTTCATATTATCTATTTTGATCCTCTTTTTGATCATATTCAGGTATTCTCCGGTGTGTCGGAACATATTCGGACAAACGCGTCCGGTTACGGAAATCGCTTCCGATAGAACCAACTTCTGGACAATAATTCACTGAATCGTAAAACGTCCAGTTGTTGCCTAACTTAATCTCGTGTTTAAAAAGACGCAATTGTTTCTATAGGTTCTCACTTTGCCTATCGACTCTACTCATCGATCAACTTTTCGTCTTATTTGAAATTAGGGTTTTCGGTTGCGGAAACAACGCACGGTAAATTCTTTCTTCGTGTAAAAATTCACTTGTTCTTAATTTGATCAGTCGAAAAGACCTTTACCTCTGGTTTACTGTAGAATTTATTTCTAACTTTTCCCCTAAACCGCCTATAAGCGACTCACCGCATTACATTATCATTTTATTCTAATTATCATTTTAATTATCTAAACAATTCATTTTAATTAAAAATAACCATAATTCCGGCCCCCTCTTTTAATAATTCAGTTTTAATTATTTTTCCATAATTTTTTCCATTTTTTAAAAATATAATATTTTTTACCAAAAATTCGTTTTACCCATGCCTTCGTTAAGGCTTAATCGAGACCTAATTTCTTCGTTTAGTGATCTTTTTAGGATCAGGTTTCTTCATATATTTATCTTTACTAATTTACAGTATATTTTTATCTTACAAACTTCTATCTTGATATTGTCATTTTATATCCTATGTAAAATATTAAAAATGTTTACCCCATAAGGTTACTTTATGGTTCGAAATGCTTTTTAAACTTTTCTTCATGTTATTTCCTCGAAATAATTTATTAAATTCTCATAATTAGGGATAACACTTCCATATTTTCTCATAATTTTTCATGATCTTTCAAAGTATTTATCATAATATATTTAGATTGTTTTTATCACCATTATATCATTTTTAGTCATTCTATTCATCATATTTTCCTGGAACTTTTTTGACAATTTACTCTATAATTATAACAATTTTCTATAATATTTTTATCTCATGAATTTACTTCATTAAAATATTCATTAATTTTCCTTTATCTCGAATTCCGCATTTACTAAAATCCGGGTATTACAAATGTCGTTCACGAACTAGCGCGCTACTTGGCGCGAGTCATACCGCTACAAATTTGTTACGGTTTCGATATAAACCGCTATTTTAACCGCTACAAATTGACCCTTTTTTTGTAGTGATTGAGTACTAATACATGGAAGCGTTTTGAATTGCAGGGTTTAGAAAACACTCGCATAACATCTAAAGAGGTGTTTGTGCTAATGGAAAACTTTCCTGGCGTGGTGTTTCAGATACCACTGTCATAGTTTGTTTTGATATTGTCACCGAATTTTTACCTCTTTGGCAATCTATGAGTTAACATCTGATGCTTTACCACTAGATGAGCATGATGTAAGTCCCTTTTCCCTTTTTACATACAATGATAAAGTGGCTGCATGTGACACCAGATACTACATTGATATCTGGGTTTTCTCTGAGATAGGCGATTCCTTTAGATGGACCGACAAGGAAAGGATAGGTACAACCTCCAAAATTCTTTTCCCCTGTGTTTTTGGAGGGATGAGTTACTCATAATTAACTCCACTTGTTAGGAAGAAGGCGGCCCATGGTGTAACATCACAAATTTTGGAATTAAAAAAATATAAGTAATATATGGGGATTAAATTGTAAAAGTTGGCTAAATGATTAAAATTGATTATTTGGAAAATGAGGAATTTCTTTTCCTTGTAATATTTAGAAATAAAATCATAGAAATAATTGCAAGAGATAATTTAAAATAAAACCCAAGTAACCAAAGCACATAGATATATCATTCCTATCATGTGCAAGACATGTGATCTCTTTATGATTGAACCCACACCTCACCTTCTCATGCAACATTAATTAAAATAGCTCACTCATGCTCTCTGCATCACGTATTGTTTCAGCCCCATAAGCCCAATAGACTCCAAACTCATTACCTTTCATTATACCAAAACCATTGTATCCTAATTATTCAAATCAGCTATTCTCTGTATCAAAAAAAAAAAACAGCTATTTTATTCCATTGCATGACCTGATGAGTAGCTGTCACACCCCTCACGGTACATCGACATTCGTCAGAGATAAATGCACAACTTAATAAACATACTGGTTCCAGCATAGTAATACTGATTACAAAGTCTGGTTACAAAACCGCAAACCATAAAAAGTTCAAATATTACAAACTTTCATAGCAGCCAAAATACACAACATATAAAATAAACGGCAGATCTTGGCTCGGCCCAGCATCATCAATTACCGGTATCCACTGCCTTACCACGTGAGCCACGTCCACTATTGTGTTCCCATCCCGAACTTTGTGGAATATCCGGGATTCAACCGAATCCCGCAGTAACGTTAATCACTCACATAAAATGCATACACAGTACATGATAGATAACCAGTTGCAATAAATTCAATATTCAAATAAATTCAAAATTCAAGTTCAAGTTCAAATTGCAATTCAACCATATTCAAGAACCTACCGGTTCATTCGCGCAGCGCTGGATATTCAAATGGGTATTTACCCTTCATTCTACAAATACAACAATTCTCTTATCGGACTACCACCCCCGGCCTCAACCGTGATGGCATCCAGGGTTACCCCACATTCTAGGGCACTACCTCCCGGCCTCAACCGGCGATAAGGTTAAGTATTCACAATTCACATATCACAATGGTACATACATGCATATAAAGGCATACAGAGTATGTGAGAGAAAGTTACTACCTGAACTCCAATTAGCTAAAAATAATTCTCCGATGCTTGAACCACTTGGAAACCAATTCCTAAAATAATATCATCATAATATTAATTTCCCTTATTTTATAAAGTACTAGAATTACCACTTTATTCTATTATCCAAAATATTCAAAAGGGTTCTTATCATCATTTAGGATCCTTATGACCCAAAATTGATAATTTATCCAACTTTAACCTTTATTGTATCAATTTTCGGATTAACTCCTTTTCTATTCAGAATTTTCACTGATTTTCGAAAATTGATAATTAAATGCACAAAAGTCCAATTGATGTGCTTCCAAAACTCAAATGTCCATTAACATGTCTATTGTCATGGAAAAATAGTCCCATAAGTCCAGAGAATCTGAATCATTCCCAGTTTTAATATTTCCCAATACTGTTCAGATCTCACTTTCAAAAACGTAGGTCATCTTATAAAATTAATTCCTCCTTGTACAGAGCTCTAAAAATTACATATTATATATCAAAAGAAAGCTTAAGATGTCTACTCAAAATCTGGAAAATTTCATAATTTATAGACATCAATTACTCGATCAAAAATGGTGTACAAGTCGACTGCCTTCCAAACCGTTAAAACTAGCAGTTTTGACAACTTGTACAATTTATTCCCTTAGGTACTAAAAATCATTTCTAACCTTATTCTCACTCAAATTTTCGTGGCAAACCCTTTGGAAACCTTAAAATCTTCAAAATCCTTATAGTTTCACCACTTTAAAATCAACCCAAAATATTACTTAACTCACGTAAAGCAACATTTTAATGCAACTTTACAAATTCTAAGACTTTATGAACCAAAATGTCTTCTGACTCATTTTCTAATCCATTTTAGAAATTTGAGCAATATATCCCCTTAAGATTTCTTGCCTTTAGAAACTAAGGAAATAATAAGATAAACCATACTCCAAATTATCCATAACATAAAATAACACAAGACAAGTCAAAGTCTTTACTGTAAGACCTGGCTATCACCCAAGAGGGGGGGTGAATTGGGTGTTTAATAAAACTTTTGGAAGTTTGAAATTCTTTTATCAACTTATTGAAAGCAGTTTGAATGACAATAATAATTGATATAGCAACAGTCAATCATTCAAACATGTATGGACATTCAGATATATATGTCTTTGGAAATATAAGAGTTAAGGGAAGAGAATATGCAACCGTGATTTATCCGGTTCGGCCCAATCCTTGACCTACGTCCGGTCCCAAGCTCCACTTGAGATTTTCAATCCACTATCTTCTTTCAACACGATTACACGTTCGTACTTGAAGTAATCCTCTCACTAGGATTCACTCCCCTTACAACCGTAATCAATACACTTGTTTGATTACACACTCGTACTCGAAGTAATCCTCTCACTAGGATTCACTCCCCTTACAAGCCGTAATCAACACAATGTGTTTCACACTCAAGATCACCCAATCTTGAGTATCTCACGAATAGAATGATAGGATGTTTACAATGACTCTTCTCTCTCGAAGTAGATGAATAAACACGAAGCACAATTACAATTCATCTCACTCTCAATGATAAGTTATGTAAACATTGAAAACGAGAGAGTAAATGATGTGAAGATCGAGTATTAGCATGTTGAAGGTGTAAACTTGGTCTCTGCGTTTTTCTACTCGTGTACTGTTCTCGATTTTGAAGACTTCAAAGCTTTGAGTATTTATCTTTGGTTGAAGCTTGATGATTTGTTGGAGTGCTTTGAATTCGTGGAGAATATAGTTTGTTGAGATATAGCCGTTGTTGGGAACATTTGCGAGACTTGAATATTTGAATATTGGTTCTTCAAGAATGTCTCCCATGATGTTCAAGCTTTTGATAATGGAAGCCTTCGTTATGCCTTAAAGAATTAGTTGTGTTCTTTCAGTGTCTTCCATTTGCTATTGTTGAGAAGATATAATAAAATAATACAAGTGGTTTATGAAGTTGCTTTATTTGACTCTAAGGCAAATTGAAATCTTCTGAAATCTGAAGTTAAAGCATATCAATGATATTGGATATTCGAGTCCATTAGAGATGAGAATTCAACTTTGTTTCTTCAAGATTTTCGTTGAATTTGATCTTCTTTCCCATTTTCGAAAATCCGCAACAACCTTCATCTTCATGCTTTTGTGATTTTGATTTGTCAAGTTTGATGTAATCTCAAACTTTAATCACTGAAACTTATACACAAATGATATAAATGATGTTAAGAAGAAGTATGAATCATTTGAGTAATAATCTGGATGTTCTTGATCCGAAACAAATTTCGATCGTGGTGATTTTTTCAACGCGAGGCGAATACTCGAGTATTGATTTGGAAACTCGAGCATTGAGGTTGTTGAGTTACTCCATGTCTGATTGAAACTAGCCGTTACAACTTCGTTTTTTGAACTAGCGACGTATACTCGAGTATAGGGTTGGAAACTCTAGTACAAAGGTTGTTTCGTAACTCCTGGTTCCTCTCTGTCTGATGGAAACTCGAGTATAGAACTTACTAGGGTTGTCCAAGGACCGGGCCGACCGGGTTGGAGGTCAACCCGAGGTCCGGCTCGATATGACCTCGATTTGAAAAAATCGGTACGAGGTGCAGTCGTCAGTACCGGCCGAGCTCGGGTTGGGACCGGCCGGACCAGCTGGGCTACTGGACCGACCCAGCGAGTCCATTTTTTTTCAATTTTTTTTAATGTTCTTGGGATGCAATATTTTAGCTCTAGTTTCACCTGACTTCCTAAAGTAATAAAAAGTGAAAAGTGATTCTTATAAATTAAAAAGCACATTAGGATGTCCAGACTCCAGTAAGTGGCTCAATGTAGTAGTGATTTTTTTTTTAAAAAAAGGACTTCGGGTCAGACCGGACCGGTCCAGGGGATCTAAGCCCCTGGACCGAAGTCCAGTCCAACCCGATCAATTTGGTCCGGTCCGGTCCAGTCAGATTTGCCTTGGACCATTTTTTTCTTATACTAGACCGGGTCGGGTCGGATCGGGCCGGGCCAGACCAACCGGACCACGGGTTTTTTGGACAACCCTAGTTAACACCGTTTAGAGTTTTCCTAGCGCTATGGACACGACAGTACATTGTGGCACCAGAGAGTGTGCAGACTGGGATGACATACATCTTTGCGGGGGCCGTGTAGTGTTATTGCTTGATTACGGAGATGTGTTTTTATACTGTGAAATGTTGTGAATGTTTGCCTTGCATATACTGTTTACATAAGCATGAGATTAACCGTTACCTAAGGTCCGATGGGCATTGGACCTCAGTTTACATGATTAGACAGGTTCGGGTCATGAACCAGAGAAGGCACCAGGGGACGGAACTATAGTTATACACCAGTAGATGGAGCCATGAGAAGGCACCGATCAAAGAAAATGCGGGAAGAAAGTCAACAGAACCTACCTTATGGCATGAATCTAATAAGGTTACTTCATATCATTTGGTGCTTAAACTAGAAGGGTTGTATACGTGGTTCAGTCAATCAGTCACCCTAGCACTGTGAGACTTCCACTAGACCTACCCAGCCTAGCCAAATGGGATTATTTAACTGAGTTAGGTTCTATGCCCCAGGTCTACTTAAGGCTTGGTTGAAGAGGGTATCATTACATGTAAAATTGTAATGGTAAAGTTTTGTATTGTTGTATCACATGAATAATTCATTCGGGAGATTTTGTAATATATATCAGTATACGTCAGACATCATCATATGTCTGAGTATTTCATATCAGTTACTCAGTGTTATATCTGTTTGTTCAAATTTTTAGTACATGCTCTTCGTTTCCGCAAAACGCTAAGCGATAGCACCCCATCACTCTGAAAACTTTTTATAAAACCACGTGTCACCGGCACGATTTATGTTACGAAATTTGGGGTGTTACACGTCACATACAACACTTGAAGCTGACGACGATGGCGGCGTCCACGACGGCAGGTGCGGCGTCGACGATGGCGGGAGTGGTGTCCAAGGCAGGGGGAGTGGCGGTGACCAGTGGGTCACGACGCCGAACAAGACGCAGGGTGAATTTGTTTTTTAATTTAGGGGTGTTTTTGGTATTTCACATCATATTCCCACTTAACTAACACCCAATTCTTCATACCAAACCATTCATTTTCCCTTAACTTACATTCTCATGTCTACCAAACAGCTCAACTTTTTAATTTCCTTCGCAATCTTCCCTTCTATTCTTTTCACTCCTTTAAATTTCTTTCCCTCTTTAAATCTTCCTCGTACCAAACGAGTCCTAAATTTATTTTTAACTCACTCAGCACCCTAAATAATTTTTCAATAACATCTAATATCCTAAAATAAATTATTTTTCATTTAATCCCCTAAAATATGTTTTTCGTCAGCACTTTGTATCTTAAGTTTAGAGTCCTTATTGGAATTATAAATATATTTTATGGCATTGGATGGACAAAAAATAATTTTAGGATACTATATACCACTAAAAAAATATTTCATGTGCTTAATGTTATTAAAAAAACAAATAACCTCCCTTTTTTACACCCCGAACAGTGCGGTTTTGGGTAAAGAAAAGAAAAGGGATGGAAAAGTATGGGAAACAAGCTGGACTCAATTTACCGTAAAATAAAATAGAGGAAAAAAAAAGCAATAAAATACTATTTGAACTTTAAAATCTTAAATTAAATATTTTGTATTAAAATAAATAGTTAATACTTATACTTTTGTTGTCAATAAGATTTATTTAGAATTTTGAAGTTCAAATGATACTTTCTTATCTAATTTCCTAAAGTAAAAATGGCTGAAAAAATTTCTAACTTGTAAATTTTATTGTTCAAATTTTTTTGAAGAACACGGTGTGCACATATTTTTAGGGAACCAATTTCCCTACTTATCTTGGGATAGGTTGGAAGAGCTTTTCTAGATCTGGACCGTCCGATTTAATCTGGATAGTTGATTTAATTTTTTTAATTGTTAATTTTTAAATAAAAAAAATCATTTTTAAAAAATATGTTAGTTAAAAAATTATCTTTATTTTAGATTCTCTACCCATTAAAATAATTATTTTTAAAAAAGTAAAAAGTAAAAAAATTTAAATCTGGATCGTCTAAATCTCATCCGAACGATCCAGGATAGGAAGAGATCTCCCGACCTATCTAGGTCGGGAAACTGGTTCCATATTTTTAGAAGGTGTGACTTCTTTTTCTTTTTTCAATCATGCATACCTTTTCTTTAGTCAAGTGGAAAATAGAATATATTTGCAAATAGATTCTTTTTACATAAGTTTAAAAAGGTAACCCCTACTGAAAATAAGTTGTACTTGATCATAGAAAAATGAATCAACACGGCAAGACTTAAAAATGTTTTACGAATTTTAATGGCTGACATTTTTCGGTACGCAATAGATCAAAAGACGCATTTTTTGTTCTATCTTGAGGGCTTTTTACATTATTTTTAGAGAGCATAAAAATAATTAAAGTTGTTAATAAGCTTATCGAACGCCTCTCTGTTTTGGGTTGTTCACTCAAACAAACATAATGAAAAAATATCTATGTGCAAATATTTTTTATGACACACTAAGCTTTTTCTAGCGCAAATCTCTGTTAGCTTCAGCTAATGTGTTGTTGGCAGAAACATATGACACAATAAGCTTTTTCTTTTGAGTTTTGTTAGGCAAATTTCAAAAATTAGGTTTTAGCAAAAGTTTTCCAAAACACTCCATTTAATGTTCATAAACATGGCTTTGGCTCCAAAACCTAGGTTTGGGAAAAAAACTATTTTTTTTTTATTTTTTTCTCTCGTCTACCATCATCGTATTTTTTCAATACCAATAAGCATCCTTAAGTATTTTTTTAGCACCGTCAAGATCTCTTAATTTTTTTAAAGATTAGTCAAGTATCCTAAAATATTTTTTCAAGATCCTAAAATAAATTTTTAAGATCATGAGAATAATTTTTTAGTACCAAGGTCGATATCCTTAAATATCTTTTTAGTATCCGTTAATCACGATTTGTGAAATCTTGTCGTCTCGAGTCAAATCACAATTTACCATAAATTAAATGCAATATAGTGCAAATAACTCGGGATCGTTCTCTTATCAAGGAGCCTTTTATTACGAATTCCCTAGGTTAAACTAAGTGCTAAAAATATGGTTAGAAAAGGGGTTTTGAAATTGATTTTCTCTAAACTAAAATTTATAAAAATAATAAGAAACCAATTCTACTCTTTTTGGTATTTTTGGAAAATAGTGAAAAATACTTAGGATTAAAAGGAATTAATGATGAATGCTATTGGTAATGAAGGAGATGACTATCATTGCTTAAAAATATTTGGGAGTTAATCTTTTCATTAAGTCTGCAGATCAACCTCAAGATAACACTTGGTCCAATGATCTCAATTAATAAGTAGCTCCTACAAACATACAGTTTACTACCTCTTGAGGTATTGTTAAAATCTACTTAATGTGTAATCTAAATTAGGATGATAGAATTTGTATCTTCTTAAAGTTGAGTCTAAACTTGATCGATCAAAGGCTAAAATCAATCATGATTACTAATCACCAACATGATAGCAAGCATAATTTCATCAAGTCATAAAAGAAATTTAGAAATTAAAACATCAAATTAATCATCCAATTGAAACTACAAAAATTAATCCTCATGAACACATACTTGAATCCAAGTCAAAACTAAATACTGATAAACTTAAATAAGGAAATCAAATAAATAGTCTAAGCAAAACGATTAAATTCAAGAACTCTCCTATTGTAGACAATTGCTCAAGCCACAAGTCTCCATCACCAAGAAGCAAGGGTTCTAGCCACACATTGCCATGAAAAGAATCAGGTTAAAACCACGTGTGCAGCGTCCTCAGCAAATCAGGTCCTGCGTGTGTGCGTTTCTTTCAATCACGTGATCTCAATCTGATTCCTTCAATCTGAATATATTAGGTCGTGTCGTGCTCTGCGTTGACTCCCTTTCTCCAATTTAATATCGATCCAATCTCTCTTGCTGAAGTCCACATGTGTCTTTTTTTCGTTCTTGCTTCTTGTTTTCTTCACGTCCGTATTTCAGCGCTGGGCCTCTCCTCTTTCTTTTGCCGTGTGTTGCCCCCCTTTTTTTATAGCTTAGGGTTTTTGCTTTTATATTAATTCCTCTCAGCTCTCCCCATATCTGATATATCGCCCCTCAATTATCCAAATCTGATCTCCTATATTATCCTCCTCAATCTGATATATCAAATCTGATATCTATTCCCTTGGTCAAAACTCTGAGTTTTGATGTAGGGACCTAAGTGAAACTTTTTAAAAGGTTTGTAGAGGGACTAAACTGAAACTTTTAAACTTGAGTTCAAACTTCTATTTTCTCATTTGACCTAATCTTTTTAGTCATCTACAAATAAAATAATCTAACATCAAATATTCTCATAGAAATCAATGATTAAGAGAGATTACAATTTCTTTGACAATTTTGCCCTTTTTGGCCCTAATTTAATGAATTTACTCTTAATCTTAATTTATCACAAGAAATACATTTTAAGCTCAATAACTATGATAAAGTACATTAAGAATCCCAATTTAATTATAAAATATCATATAAAAATATGGTTAGATCAATTCCCCCACACTTAGACCTTTGTACTCCCTGAACAAAGGCAATTCAAGACAAAATTCCAAGTCCAAAACACTAATGCATTTAAAAGATGAGCAATTTCATAATTAGAAAGCAATGGACTAATTAATCAAATTCCTCAAGCCAACACTAGTGATAATCAAGTGATGTAAAGAAATTAGTGATCACAAGCAACTCAAAATATTAGAATGAAGCATAAGAGGATTCTCAAGGTATTATTAGTGTTTCACTCATCCCACCTCATTGGATTAATTTTCACTCTAGCTCACTTAATCAACACCTTACCATAGGCTTGTAACAACTCTAACATCTCCACTTATAATAGCAATTAATGTAATAAATCAAGAGGACTTAAAAGGCTTGTAATGTTGGATGAATGCTAAATGTAATGAATTAATTAGAAAAGAAAATAGTTTATATGCACGTCAAAGTGAATAACCAAGTTCATAGCATCTAAATAATTGTACAAACTTTTGCCAATTCTTTTGGGAATCATGAACAAATGCCTTCTTGATACTCTCTTCTTCCTTTTTTTTTTTTCTACCAAATACTTTTTTTTTCAAACTATCCTCACTTTTGTTTTTCTTCTTCTTCTTCTTCTCTTTTTCTTTTCTTTTCATATACATGGCATTTTAGATTTTTATTGGCAATTCTCTTTTGATTTTTAGAATACTATGAACACTATGATTAATAACATGCATATAACATAAGAAAGGCTCAAATGGGTAAGCAAAGGGTATATGAATGTAGGTTTGTGTTTGGGTGAAAATGGTTTAGAATTGAATGCCTCTTTCATTTTCATCACAATAACGTAAATACCGTTTCGAACAAGAGTGGAAACAAGTTCTAGAAGGTGAAAAACTAAGTGAACATGCACACATGAAAAGAATTTAAGGCTCAAATAATCTTCCAACAAGGTTTTTCTCCAATGCTCACTCTAACACAATCAATTGCACAGTGGACTAAACACAAAACATCTACTTAACCATTCCAAATGCTAACCTTAAAAACACAATCAATCAAAACATTGCAATCAACTATAATCATGCTTAACTCTTAAAACACTAATGATATCGAAACTCTTTCTTTTTCAAAATGAGGAGTAAGCAAGAATCCAACTGTGGGTTCATTTCTCTTCCCATTCACTTGAAAAACAAAACATGGTTTGATAAAGTTGCCAAAACACTAGATCTATTGAAAGCTCAAAGAACTTCCCACAAATTATACACTTCCAAAGTGGTAAATGCGACCCTTTACCACTTAGGGCATGCATTAGAGCAAGTTATTCTAAAAAATGTGATTTTTTTTTTAGTTTTAGGCATTTTCTCATTTAAAAACAACCAATTAATTGAGACTCGAAATGTATTCTCCTCCCCCACACTTAATCAACACATTGTCCTCAATGTTTGTAAAGCAATTCTATTATTCTAACTTGTTCCTTAATGAAGTGGAAAGTTGTGAAGTCCAATTGCAATTGAAGCACAACACATCAACATTATAAAGAGAAGAGAGAAGAAACAAGTCATAATAACAGAGAAAATTAGAGTGAAGAGGCACAATTGTAATTAAGCAAGGTAGTGGCTAAGATGCAAAGCATACATTAGGAGTTCTTATTCTAATTACTAAATTATACTACTACTACTTTTCTACTGAGATAGTCCCTCCCCCACACTTATTTCAAGCATTTAGAATAACAAATGAGTTAAACAATTCAAATCAGAAAATGTAAGTGAAGGAAAGAGACAACCTGGCCTTAAGTAGGCTTTGATGATTAATCATAGTAGAACTTGAGGAGATGTCCATTAACTTGAAATTCCTTTCCAGTAGTCTCGTCAAGTAGCTCTACCATGCCAAATGGATGCACTTTGGTGATAGTGAAAGGGCCATACCATTTATCTTTAAGCTTCCCATCAAAAAACTTGAATCGGGCCCTATATAGCAAAACCTGATCACCAACTTTGAAATCCTTTCGCAGAATCTTCTTATCATGAAGTAACTTGGTCTTTTCTTTGTAAATGCGGGAGCTCTCATAAGCTTCTAATCGCATTTCCTCAAGTTTTAGCATTTGTAACTTCCTTTCCAAGCCGCCTTCTTCCACATCCATATTGCACATTTTCACCCAATAGGTTTTGTGCTCCAATTCTACCGGAATATGACATGATTTACCAAAGATAAGCCGGTAAGGAGACATTCCTATTGGTGTCTTGAAGGCGATTTCGTAGGCCCATAGTGCTTCCTCCAACCTTGAGCTCCAATCCTTTCTTGAAGGCTTGACAATCTTTTACAATATGTGTTTGATCTCTCGGTTGGATACTTCTGCTTGCCCATTCGTCTGTGGATGGTAAGGAGTGGACATTTTGTGGGTTACCCTAAGCTTAGCAAGTAAGTTATCAATAACCTTATTGCAAAAATGGGAACCTCTATCACTCACTATAGCCCTTGGTACTCCAAATCTACAGAAGATGTTAGACTTAAGAAACTTGGAAACCGTTTGGGCATCATCTTTCCTAGTGGGAATGGCTTCTACCCACCTAGAGAGGTAATCTACGGTTAATAGAATGTAGGTAAAGCCAGATGATGGTGGAAAAGGACCCATGAAATCGATACCCCAAACATCAAATACCTCACAAAAGAGCATGGGTTGTTGTGGCATCTCATGCCGTTTACCTAACCCCCCAAACCTTTGGCATTTATCACATGCCTTACAATATAAATAAGTATCCTTAAACGGGGTAGGCCAAGTAAAACCAAAGATCTAACACTTTCCTAGAGGTCTTTTGAGCACTAAAGTGCCCACCACAAACCATTGAATGGCAAGCAGAAAGTATATCCTTAGACTCGGTCTCTGGAATACATCTCCTTATAACTTGGTCATTGCATAGTCTCCACAAATACGGCTCATCCCAAATGTAGTGCTCAACTTCTTGTTTAAGTTTTTGAGCCTGAAAAGAAGGCATATGCTCAGGGATGAGACCGGTCACAATATAATTGACTAGATTAGCAAACCAAGGAACATAGAGAGATATAGACATAAGGGACGCATCAGGAAAATTATCACAAATAAGGTCAGAGTCAAGTACTCCCCTGGTGCCATCCGGTAATCTACTTAGGTGATCTGCTACAAGATTCGCAGTTCCAGGCCTATCCTTAATGCTTATATCGAACTCTTGTAGCAAAAGCATCCACCTAATAAGCCTTGGTTTGGATTGAGGCTTAGTGAAGAGAAACTTCACAGCCGCATGATCTGTATATACCACCACTTGAGAATTGATTAGATATTGCCGAAACTTATCTAATGCAAATATGACAGCAAAAAGTTCTTTTTCTGTGGTCGTGTAATTCATTTGCACACTATCTAAAGTTTTAGATGCATAAGCAATCACATGAGATATGTAACATCCCATTTTCAAAAGCAGTATATTTTTTTTTTCCATCAGAGTAGAGCATCGGAGCAATTGAGTAACTGATACATTTATTCAAATTGCCGTAAGTCTGGCTGATTTACAGAAGCGGTACATTGACCGAGAGTTTTCAAAATGAATAACACCCGAAGAAAGTCTTGATCGGGACTCGTACGCCGCTCGCCTTCTCCTCGGTCCTCGGTTCTTCCGAATCGACGCTATGATAAGAGCGAGATCCAATTACAATTTGGATCTCAGTAACGGTTAACCTCATGCTTAAATACGACTACATATACACGATGCAAACAATCAATACAACAGTCCATAACAAGATGTATGATTAAAAATACATAACCACGTATGTAAGATAATAACCACGTATGTAACATAACCACGTATGATACAGCAATAATAACCTCGTATGTGACATAATCACGTATGTGACATAACCGTGTATATAACATAACCACGTATGCTACAACAACAATCATATGCAATCATATAATAAACATTAGAGCTAGTGTTACAGTACGCGAACGTACATACCTAACAACACATATACGCATATAATAAGCATCAGAGTTAGTGTTACAGTACGCGAACGTACATACCTAACAACATATATACGCATATAATAAGCATCGAGTTGGTGTTACAAGATGCGCGAACGTACCTTCGTTGTCGACTACGTACGTTTTACGGAAAACGGTAATTTTGACGGCGGGTGAAACAATGACGACGGCGGCACAACAGCGGTCCGATTATCTTAGATATCCTATAAGGATAACATTTAACAACTTTTAGCAGCATAACAGGCATTTTAGGTACAAATTACCATTTTGCCCCGAACCCCTAATCGGCGGAATTTCGCCGAGCTTCATTTATTTTCGCTTTATCTCTCCGTAATTTTGACAGATCTTTTCCTCATCATATTTTCGAAATATATATCATATTTACCCCTAAATATGATATCTAGACTATCTTGAAAATTTAAAGATAAATCTAGCATTCCTACTATATCTACCGAAAGAACTACCGAAACTAAAGACTAAGGACCGAAGAACTTACCCGAGACTTTGCTCGGACTTTCTCCGAGCTTCTCTCTCTAACTTCTCTCTAAGAGGCAGATTTTTGGTGTGAGAAATGAAGAAGAGGAGCTTGGTATTTATAGAAGAGACGGATGGCGAACGGTAAATAATTCAAACTTCGATCTTGACGAATATGGGACCGTAGGATCGCATTTTTGAGGACAAAACACTCTTGGCCCTCCATTTCTTGTGCAGACCTCTCCCTCCCCAATAGTCAACAAAATGATGTCATCTTGATGGTGACATCTCGAGCCCGATCGATAAAGTTTGGTCCGGTGTCTCGAAACGCGTAATCTTGGAAAATCTCAAAATTCTCGAATTCATAACTTTGAAGATCTTCACTTCCTCATCAATAATATCTAATTTAACTTAGATTTCGGTCCCTTACGGGGTTCCAATGATCCAGTTGAAGTTTTCTCAAAAAAACGTGTCGAACACGTCCGGTGTCGGAAATCGCTTTCGGAATCATCAATCTCTGGATAATAATTCACCGATTCCAAATATGTCCAGATAATTATAAACTCATCTCTAGATGTTGAGTTATAATTATTTTCTTCAAATCCAAAATGTGAATATCTGCATTTTTCTCTATTTCGTCTTATTAGGCAAATGCGCTACGCCTCGGAATTAACTTAGGAAGAGGTCACTTGAAGGTAAAAACTCACTGATCAATATTTTACCTTGACTTTGGAATTCCTATTCCTGGTTCTCTAGATAGGATCCGTTTCCTATTTATTCCATTACTATTCACTATATTATATAATAATACAATTTTACAAAAATATCATGATATTTATTTATTTTTTTCTTTTTTCTTTTATTTATTTTTCTAAGCATAAAATATTTTATTTATTTTTATTTTTTATTTATTTAATAATTTCGAATTTCTCCAATTAAAAATAATTATTTAAATTATTTTTAATTCATTTACTTTATACCTTAATTATCCCATTAATTACCGGATTAGCCACTTACTAATTTTTGATAATTTTCTTAATTAGGATAAATCATTATATCACAATTATTTTACTTACATTGGTATTTTATATCCCATGTAAAATATTAAAAATCATGGGGTCACTTATGATCCCAAAATAATACTTAATTTTGCCTCATTATTTTTTCAAGGGAAATTATCCCAAAAAATTCCTAAAATTAGAGACAACATACTTTCTAATTTTTAACAAATATTTAATTGCCTCCTGGGATTTATCATAATATTTTTAGGCCATTTAATGCCTCAAAAATACATTTTATGGATTTTAGCTCTTTATCTCTCCTAATTTCCATAGTAATTACCTTAGAAAATAAGATAATTATTACTTATTATTTGAAACCACATGTTCACCTATTTTCAATAGGTATTATCTATTGGAATATAATATTCCAGATAAATAATTATCCGGGTATTACAAGATAACTTGCTATGCTTTTGTCCTAGCATGACCGCCACAACAGAATTAGAGGCATCGCATGCTAGTTCAAAAGGCAAGGTCCAATCAGGTGCATTTAAAATAGGAGGAGATATTAAGTGTGCTTTTAACTCATCAAATGCTTGTTTGCAAGAAGTATCAAAAACAAAATCAACATCTTTTTGCAATAGTTTAGATAAAGGTAGAGCTATTTTGCTAAAATCTTTTATGAATCTCCGGTAAAAACCTACATGCCCTAAGAAAGAACGAAGTGTTTTAATATTTGTGGGGTAGGGCAAAGAGGAAATCACTTCAATTTTAGCTCTATCAACCTCAATGCCCTTGCTAGATATCATGTGACCAAGTACTATTCCATGATCAACCATGAAATGACACTTCTCATAATTCAAAACCAAATTTTTCTCAATGCATCTAGCAAGAACATTGTCCAAACTATCTAAACAAGCATCAAATGAATTGCCATACACTGTAAAATCATCCATAAAAACTTCCATGCAATTTTCAAGAAAATCAAAGAATAGTGACATCATGCAACGTTGGAAAGTGCCAGGTGCATTGCACAATCCGAATGGCATTCTTCTATAAGCAAAGGTACCAAATGGACAAGTAAAAGTGGTCTTTTCCTGATCTTCAGGAGCAAGTAAGATTTGAAAATATCATGAATAACCATCTAGGAAACAATAGTGGCTCTTACCTGCCAACCTTTCAAGCATCTGATCTATGAAAGATAAGGGGAAATGATATTTCCTAGATGCTTCATTCAATTTCCTATAGTCTATGCACACTCTCCAAGCATTTTGCACCCTAGTAGGTATCAACTCATCATTTTCATTCTTTACCACAGTTATCCCACTCTTCTTAGGCACTACATGCACCGGACTAACCCACTCACTATCAGAAATTGGGTAGATGATACCCGCACTCAATAGCTTAGTTACTTCTTTCTTAACCACATCTAGAATTAGGGGGTTGAGTCTCCTTTGGGGTTGCCTACGAGGTTTGGATTCCTCATGCAAAAGGATCTTATGGGTAATAGCTGGACTAATCCCAGGAATGTCAGCTAAAGTCCAACCTAGAGCCTTTCTATTGCTACTCAAAACATCAAGCAATCTCTCCTCCTCACTCATAGACAAAGCATTTGAAATAATAACAGGCAATTTTCCATCAGCAGTAAGGAAATCATATTTCAAATTATAGGGGAGAGGCTTAAGCTCTAAATCAGGAGGTTGAACAATAGAGGGAATAAGTCTAGGAAGATCAAGGGTTGTAGAAATACTCCCCTTTGCAAGCTTAGGAGGTGCATGACTTGTGCTAAGCTCCATGGACTTTACTACTTGTTCATTGGTCTTCCCAAGTGTCGAACCAACACTAGGTTGGCTTACAGCAGCAACATGCTTGGGGAAAGTAGTCTCCTTCATACCTACTTCACAAGGAGTGATTAGCTCATTCAAAAATCTCAAGGTATGCGAGTGATCTTAGTTCTATGATTAAGCAATGAGTTAGAAAGTGGCCCTTTAACCACATTGTGTTTAGGTCCAAAATGAGTCACATGAGAGGATGTCTTCATCGGTGTGAGGGCTATCCCCTTAGAGAACAATTCATCCAAATCTTGGCTACCGACCTCAAACTCAGCTTCCTCCACCAGCTTGTGACTGAAACATTGACAAAAACACCTTCCTCACAAGCATCATCACCGAATACTTTGAATCATTGGAAGAATTAAGCTCTAAAGAACTAAGAGAAGTAAGAGAAAAATCATCAAGGGATGATAACCAACAATCAACCATCGATGAGTCGAGGTTGGAAATCTCGATCCCAAGTGAATCAAAAAAATATCAACGAAGGAGAGGAAATTTATCACATAAATCCAATGAAATACCACATTCAAGGTTACAATTATCGGTATGCAAATTAAGCTCATATTCATCAACCAAATCATCAATGGCAAAATCAATTGAATTCACACCTAATAAAGAGTAATCTTCAGAAGGATGCTTCATGGCTTCATACATGTTAAAACTCAGCTTATTGTTACCCACCTCCATGGTGATTGTACCATCTCTCATGTCTATAAAGGTACTAGATGTTCTCATAAAGGATCTCCCTAAGATAAGGGTGCATTCACTAGACTCATGAGACATGTCTAACACATAGAAGTCAGCGGGAAAAACCAAATCTTTAACTTTAACAAGAAAATCCTCAATGATGCCTAGTGGTTGCCTAATGCTCCTATCAGCTAGTTGGAGAACCACACTAGTCCTCTTAAGCTCTTTGACACCAAGAGATTTAAAAATGGCACTAGGCATGACATTAATGGCTGCACCTAAATCTAACAAGGCTTGAGTTACATTCACATTACCTATGGTACAAGGTATAGTGAATGAGCCGGGATCCTTGCACTTAACAGGGAGATGGGGTTTGAAAAGGGCAGACACATTAGGGCTAATTTGCACTGTCTCATTAGGCCTAAACTTCCTCTTGTTAGTATAAAGCTCTTTCAAGAATTTGCAATAACTAGGCATAGACTTAACAAGTTGAAAGAAAGAGACATTGATATGTAGCTTGCTAAATAAATCATACATTTCTTTCTCATTTTGTTCATCATGCATTTTCTTGCCTTGAAAGTAAGCTTTAGGAAATAGGAGTTGAGAAATTTTTACCTCCTTACCATTAGTACTGGATAAGATGCCTTGTTCGCTTGTCTCACCTTTCTTAAAAGTGCTTCTTTCCTTGGAACCAACCTCTCTCAGAAGTGGTTGTTGTTCTACTTGAGGTTGCTCAACTGCTTTGCCATTTTTCTTCTCAAGGATAGCCTTCTCTTTGAAACTTTCAGATTCAAGTAGCTTCATTAGGCTCAATGGTGGACTTTCAACCTCTATTTCTTCATCTACCTCATTGTCAACTTCTTCAGAGAAATGCACCTTCTTACCGCTCCTTAACTCAATAGCATTGAGTGATTTAGGATTGATCACAGTATTTGAAGGAATAGAACCACTTGTCTTAGCATGCACATCACTCACAGAATTTGAGAGTTGAGTCAAGTGGGATTGCACATTATTATTCTTCAACTCCAATTCTTCCAACTTTTTGCACACATGAGCCATTTGATTACTATCACTTGCCACATCACCTTGTAGCTTTTGTAGGGTATTGGAAATAGAAGAGAATTGACTCTCATTCATAGCTTTATCTTCCATCATCTGGTTGTTCATACTAGTAAGTTGAGAAACCAAACTCTTCAACAATTGATTATTCTCATAACCCTTAGACTCTTGAATAGGTACCATTTGCCCACGGTTTGACACATATGGTTGGACTTGATATGATGAACCTTCTTGATTTCTCCAACCAAAATTAGAATTAGGTCTTCTACCTTCATTGTAGGTGGTAGTGTTAGAATCTCATCTTTGCTGTTGTTGATTGGGTGTTCCCTGATACATAGCATTAACTTCCTCATGATGATTAGGGCATAAACTTGTAATGTGCATCATTGAACCACAACCATCACAACTAGGTGCAACAAGAGCTTGTGAAGCAGGGGGATGAGATGCTTGTTGAATACTCAGATTATGAAGCTCAGATGTGATTAGAGATAGTTGTGAAGTAACTGTATCCATCTTAGACTCAAGTGAGACCATTCTTTGGTTGGAACCTATATCACAAACTCCTCTTATCTCTCTCACATTATATTGTTGGGTATTTCGAGCCCTCATTCGAATTTGAGCCCATGCCTCTTCAGCCGTGCAATCTTCCAAAGAACCTCCCGCTGAAGCATCTATAATGTCTTTCTCATTAGGAAGAAGACCTTCACGAAAATATGTAATCAACTGTTCATCAATAATCTGATGGTGTGGACATTTAGCTAAAAGCTCTTGAAAGCGACTCCAATATTCATAGAAGGACTCCAAAGGGTCTTGTTTGATAGAGTAAATCTCTTTTTTAAGCTCCCCAATCCTTGAATCAGGAAAGTACTTTTCCAAGAAGGCTTTCTTCAAATTAACCCATGAATGAAGAGCATCATTAATATGCCTAGGTAGCATCATGTACCACTCTTTAGCTTTCCTCCAAAGTAAAATAGAACACCTTTAATTGCACATCTTCTATGCGAGCACCAACAGGTTTCATATTTGAGCAAGCCACGTGTAAAGCATTGAGATGGCTATAAGGGTCTTCCTTTTCAAGTCCATGGAAACGAGGTAATGAATTAAGCAAAGGACCTTTAAGCTCAAAATTGACCTCAAGGTTAGGGCATGCAATGTTGAAAGGATCATAAGTAACATCTGATCTCGTTACATCCCTTATAGTTCTCCTCCTAGGTGGAGCGTTGTCTTCACCTTCCATAGTTGTACCTTGTGATACACAATCACTTAAGTCAATGAAAAAATCAAGTTGAGTAGAATGAATAGAGTTCTCCTCAAATTGGTCGGACATATAAAGTTATCAACCAAGCAATCAAACAATGAAGTACCAAAACTGTCTTGCACACAAATTCAAACAAGAAAATGTGTAAAGTGGGGAATTTTTTTTTTTTTTTTAAAAATTGATTGCTCAGTAAAATGTGAGGAGAGCCAGTGATAAGCCATGAACAGGAGGGGCTTGAAGGGATGCGTTTTTATATATATATTGATTCCTCTCAGCTCTCCCCATATCTGATATATCGCCCCTCAATTATCCAAATCTGATCTCCTATATTATCCTCCTCAATCTGATATATCAAATCGATATCTATTCCCATGGTCAAAACTCGAGTTTTGATGTAGGTACCTAAGTGAAACTTTTTAAAAGGTTTGTAGAGGGACTAAACTGAAACTTTTAAACTTGAGTTCAAACTTCTATTTTCTCATTTGACCTAATCTTTTTAGTCATCTACAAATAAAATAATCTAACATCAAATATTCTCATAGAAATCAATGATTAAGAGATATTACAATTTCTTTGACAATTTTGCCCTTTTTGGCCCTAATTTAATGAATTTACTCTTAATCTTAATTTATCACAAGAAAGACATTTTAAGCTCAATAACTATGATAAAGTACATTAAGAATCCCAATTTAATTATAAAATATCATATAAAAATATGGTTAGATCAATACCCTGAAATATTTTTTCAAGATCATTCATTACTTTGAAATATTTTTTCAATATTTTAAAATAAATTTTCAAGATCATGAAGTATTTTTTAAGTATCGGTTTGTAAATTTGACTTTGAAAAAACTATTCGATAAAAATATCAAAACACCATCATTTTATCAAAATCACTTTTTTCAATAATTTATTATGCAAAAAGATATTCTAAAAAAGCTCTCATAAATCCCAAAAACTATTCTCCAAAAACTATATCCAAATTGTAACATCCCATTTTCAAAAGCAGTATATATATTTTTCATCAGAGTAGAGCATCGGAGCAATTGAGTAACTGATACATTTATTCAAATTGCCGTAAGTCTGGCTGATTTTCAGAAGCGGTACATTGACCGAGAGTTTTCAAAATGAATAACAACAGAAGAAAGTCTTCAGTCGGGTCTCTGTGCGGCCTGCTCGCCTTTCTCCTCGGTTCTCCTGAACCTGACGCTATGATAAGAGCTGAGATCCAATTGCAATTTGGATCTCAGGTAACGGTTAACCTCATGCTTAAATATGACTACATATACACGACAGCAGCAATCAATACAACAGTCCACAACAGACGTATGATTAAAAATACATAACCACGTATGTAACATAACCACGTATGATACAACAATAATAACCTCGTATGTGACATAACCACGTATGTGACATAACCGTGTATATAACATAACCACGTATGCTACAACAAAAAACACAACACAACAAACATATATAATCATACAATAACCATCAGAGTTAGTGTTACAGTACGCAAACGTACCTTTTTGGCGGTACAACAGAACTTTTACGGAAAAACGTGAAATTCGACAGCGGGAAAAACAGCGGTATAACGGCGGCACAACAGCGGCTCGATTAGCTCAGATATCCTATAAGGACAACGTTTATCAACATTTGGCATCATAACAGGCCATTTGGGCGAAAATTACTATTTTGCCCCTAGTACCCCTAATCGGCGGAATTTCGCGAGCCATTGTTTTTCGCTCTATCTCTCTAGAATTTTGACAGATCTTTTCCTCATCATATTTTCGAAATATATATCATATTTACCCCTAAATATGATATCTAGACCATCTTGAAAAATTAAAGATAAATCTAGCATTCCTACTATATCTACCGAAAGAACTACCGAAACTAAAGACCGGGGACCGAAGAACTTACCCAGACTTTGCTCGACTTTCTCCGAGCTTCTCTCTCTAACTTCTCTCTAAGGGGCAGATTTTTGGTGTGAAAAATGAAGAAGGTGCTCATGCCCTTATATAGGCAAAAATTGTGCCACTTTGGTAATTTCCATATTCCAAATCTTGTAATTTTCTCTTACCTTATAACCAAGTAAAATCAAAGCATAATGGTGTTTAATTCCTAGCCATGCAGCATGTTGGTCGACATTCAAGGCTGATTTGGCAGCAAACAATTGGTCCAAAAATGGTGAGTCAACTTGCTTTATGGCCGGTTCGATGATTTTCCCTGTTCGGTCTCCGTTTCGCGTCTCTTCGGAGAAATCTCAAAATTCTGGATTCATAACTTTGAAGATCTTCTCTTCCTCATCAATAATATCTAATTTAACTTAGATTTCGGTCCCTTTCAGGGTTCCAACAGTCCAGTTGAAGTTTTCTCGAAAAATGTGTCCGAACACGTCCGATGTCGGAAATCGCTTTCAGAATCATCAATCTCTGGATAATAATTCACTGATTCCAAATATGTCCAGATAATTATAAACTCATCTCTAGATGTTGAGTTATAATTATTTTCTTCAAATCAAAATGTGAATATCTCGCATTTTTCCCTATTTCGTCTTATTAGGCAAATGCGCTACCGCCTCGGAATTAACTTAGGAAGAGGTCACTTGAAGGTAAAAACTCACCGATCAATATTTTACCTTGACTTTGGAATTCCTATTCCTGGTTCTCTAGATAGGATCCGTTTCCTATTTATTCCATTACTATTCACTATATTATATAATAATACAATTTTACAAAAATATCATGATATTTTTTTTATTTTTTTATTTTTTATTTATTTTTCTAAGCATAAAATATTTTATTAATATTTTATTTTTTTTATTTATTTAATAATTTCGAATTTCTCCAATTAAAAATAATTATTTAAATTATTTTTAATTCATTTACTTGTATACCTTAATTATCCCATTAATTACCAGATTAGCCACTTACTAATTTTTGATAATTTTCTTAATTAGGATAAATCATTATCTCACAATTATTTTACTTACATTGGTATTTTATATCCCATGTAAAATATTAAAAATCATGGGGTCAATTATGATCCCCAAAATAATATTAAATCTTGCCTCAATATTTTCCAAGGAAATTAATCCCAAAAATTACCTAAATTAGAGACAACATATTCTCCAATTTTTAATAAATATTTCATTGCCTCTTAGGATTTATCATAATATTTTCAGGGTATTTTATGGACCACAATTGCATTTAGGGATTTTTAGCTCTTTATTCACCCTAATTTCAATAGAAATTACCTTAGGAAATAAGATAATTATTACTTATTATTTGAAACCACATATTCACCTATTTTCAATAGGTATTATTTATCGAAATATAATATTCCAGATAAATAATTACCCGGGTATTACACAAATGAACCTTAATGTATTATTCTTTTTACTATTGCGAAAACATACTCCTCTTCTTCATAATATTTATCAACCACATCATCTCTTGCTATTGATTGTGCTCTATCTTTTCCACTCTCGCTTCTTTCATTTTCGTTTGGATCCTCTGACCAAAGAAGTAGTAAATTTATTGTTAAAGTTTTCATTAAGAAGCAATATTGCCTCAAAACATTCTATGGGTTTAAAGTCACTTCCAATATCTTAAAACGTATCAATATTGTCATAAATGTTTTTTGGGTTTAATAAAATATCACCTTAAAAGTTTTAAAACATAGCAATATTATATTGCTCCATCCTACTAAAAAGCTAAAGTTAACTGTAAAAAAAAAAATGACGTTGATTGCTCTATTTTAATACTTTTACAGCAACTTGATTGAATCTAAAAAAGCTTTTGACACAATATTGTTTCTTAATGAAAACTGTTTGGCTAAATTTACACCTTAAACCTCTATCCATTATTGTTTTTTTTAAGGAAAAAACAAAAACAAAACAAAAGCTCCTTATTTTCTTATATCATGCATGCCCTTGCGTAGTCAACAAGTCAAGTCAAATCGCCCATATTTGTGTGTTTTGTGATTGTTGTGTTGCTTCGCTGTATTTATGCTTTCGAGTAAAAGTTACATTATAACATTTTCATACAACAATAACAATAAATCTTTATCTCACTAGGTAGGATCGCCAACATGGATCGTACAATGTCATTGTGTTTTGTTGAAAACCAGATCTTTTAAAAGATTATAAACCAAAATATCTTACTTTATAACCTCATTGAGAGTTTGCTTCAGTCTTCCTAGACCTCTTTTTAGAGGGTTCCATATTGTTTGGTTATTTGAATATGTTCAAACCACCTCAAACGATTTTCTACTATTTTCTTTTTAATAAATGCCACTTCAATTCGTTTGCATATGTGATTATAACGTTCTTATCTTTTCATGTATGATCATACATTCAGTCAACATCTTCATCTTGGCCATCCCATTTTATGTTTATGTAGTCATTTTAAAGCCAACATTCACTACCATATAGCATTATATTGATGGTTTTATAGCAATGCGATAAAACTTCCCTTTTACCTTTTTAGGTTCTTTCCGATTACAAATAACTAGGGTTATCAAACCCGAACGGGACCAACCAAGTCAGCCCATAAACTGGCGACTAGGCCATGAAACTGGTCCAGGCAGGTCCTTGACCTGAATTTTTGTGTAACACAGGGTAAATTGATCCCAACCCAGCCAACCTTGGTTCAACCTGTGCAAGTTGATGGGTTGACCCTTTTTCCTTTTTTTTTTTTAAAAAAAAATTATGGGGTAGATGGCAATATTTGTCAAAGTTAATGAGAATTTTTGTGCTAATAACTATTAGTTTAATGATTAAAGCATTGCAGGGTATGAATATTTTGTTATCATCCATCTATTTTAATAAGGCATAGAAACAAACTCATAACTGCTGGACAACAGCTAATTAATTAATATTTCATTTACTTATGAATGTCCGAGTTCATTTTTTCGATAAATTGAATGTCCGAGTTCTAAATCCAGTTTTTGTAATTAATATGCATCTTATCCCATGTGTTTGAGGTAAGCCAAAGAAACAATAATTCCATCAATTTTTAGGGGGAGAGGAGTCCATAAGCTTCCTCTCCATTTACTTTCCTCACCATTAGATCAATTTTCAATGGTTAGGATTAAACATTTTATAACAATATATTATAATCTTAAATAATAAAAAATATAAATAACTTTAGACAATTAAAATTTAACTTGGAAAGTTCAAAAGTGCTAGAAGTAAAATAAAAATAATCATAAAGCATTTTAATACAAGTCTTTAGAGTTGAAGTATTTAGATATAATTTTAATAATTTAAATGAATTTTATGTATTTTTGTATTTAATATTATAATAATATTATTATAAAATGTTAAATCTCTACCATTAGAAGTTGATCCAATGGTGGAAAAAGTAAATGGAGAAGAAGGTCAATGGAGACACCTTTCTCTCTTATTTAGAAAATGCCATAATGTCGATTGCTTCAATTGTGTTATGCTCTTTTTAATTAGACTAATTAAGATGGCACGAATTAATATTAGAAAGAGTGGTGAGTATGAGTTATGATTGTTATATTGCCAAATAAGGTGTCGGTGCTAATTCAGCACTTGCCATTAAATCAAATTTATGATTTTTTTAAAGTAAAATTTATAGTCATTAATTACAAAAAAAAAAAAACTAACATTGTAATGCCCTCGGTTCGTTTTTATTATAAGAAATAAATATTTGAATTACGTAAATAAAAAATACGATTAAAATTAATTAAAAATAATAATTATTTTTTTTAAAAAATCTCTCATGTACATAATTGTTATTCACGCCTACTTGAATGAAGAATGAATTTCGAGCAACTAATTTTGATATAATGATTAATGGGAGCAAAAATAAAAAAATTATTGTGAATATTATAGGCAGGATGTTGAGAATCCCTTTATAAATAAAAACAAGAGATCCCTCCAAAAAGAAAAAGAAAATATAAATAGGAATGAGAGTGTTACGTTATACAAAACTAAAATCATTTAAACTTCTATTTATATAAATGTACTATTTTTAGCGTGAAATTAATATGGAATCATTTATTTATTATCAAATGAAGTGATATTCTTCCATGTGCCGTCATTATTTTGTACCAATTTATACATTCGTATCTCATTCTTGCACATCAAAGAATGCATAATTGATACTCCTCTGGTCCTAATTATAGGAATATTTTATAGTATAAATTGCACTATAAAAGTATTCCTATAATTAGGACCGGAGGTAATAAAAAAAATTTACATTTGCCCTTATTAAATTTTTTGTCTGTCAACTTTACAAATGATTTTCGCACTTCTATCTTGGCATCAAATGTTTTGCTCCACTTTTTCCAAATGCAATGTGGTGTGTGTGTGTGTGTATACTTTGACAACAAGTGTTTTCCTACCATTTTTTTTTCCCAACTGCAACGTGATATATATACACACACACACACTTTGACAGCAAATGTTTTCCTCCACTTTTTCCAAATGCAACGAGATATATGAAAGTAACTTATATATATCAGCAACATTTTCCTCTGTTTTAGCATTCATTTATCAGAGCATTTCTTAGCTAAATGATATTCAAAAGCTTACTTTGGAAACTTAATTACGGAACTAGAATGAGAAGAGCTCAAAGATTACCTCTGTTTTCTGAATTTAAAACAAAGCAAACAAGAATGGTTGAACTCCCTCACGCCTTCCTCTCTGACCCTCTCTAACTCAGCTCTTTTTTTTTTTTTTTTTTTTTTTTTGAAGTAACGTGAATGAGGGAAGCCAAGAAGCAATGAATATATAATAAACTAAGGATCCGGTTCGAGAAGGGAATGCACAGGGGTTCATGGCATTGAGTTCGAGATGCATGGGGAGGTCTGGCTTTGCTGATAGGAGAAGCATGGCGCCGCTGGTTTTCCTGTTCTTGCGTGAACAGTTGATAGCCGAAAGTGAGATCCGGAAGTATGACAAAAATCTGATTTGCTGATATCTTTTTCTTTGACAGCGCTACTGTAACATCCGTGCATCCACTCAATATTATGATAAATATCCCTAGACCCACTTACTTTAATTTGTCTTCCACTCAAGTTTATTTATTAATATTTTAATCTTCTCCTCTCAATTATAGGATGGTTAATATGACAATTCTTTCTTATTTCCTATCATCAATATCACCCACATGGAAGCAAGGAGACAACTCATTACCTACTTTTTCATTATTATCTTCTTTTCTCCATTTCAGACCCTTACTTTCAATTTTGTCAGCTTCCTTAACTAACATGAAGCTATCTTATGCCTCACACTTATTCAATTTTTCTTCATCTCACATTCACTTCTGAATACTTTATCACTCCATCAATAATAAAAAAAAAAACAACAACAATAAAGATGACTCACACGTCACTTTGTTTTGTTATCACATACGACATGACTATTAGGTAGGAAGTTTCATTCATCAAATCTTATTTAGTCAAGGGGAGAGAAAAGTGTAGGATTTACGTGAAGCACAGGGGTTTTAAAAAATGTTGAATAAATGATGAATCAGAGAGAAACAAGATCGTGGAAAATTGATGCATTCGGCACTAAGGACAAAGACTCTTCAATCATCCGAAAAGCATTGACAAATGCACTCTCGTGTGATAGATATATACGTTACATGCCTCTCTCATTCATCGGTTCAGTCTTTTCGAAATAGAGAAGGTGTGAGAGCTGCGAGTGTGAGACATTTTCTTATGTTATCTGAGAGTGAAGGCCAGGCGTTTTAGGAGGCAATAAGGAAGAAGAAGAAGTTACTTAAGTCCAAGGATCAAGACAAGTAAGTAAAGACTTTGACTTGTCTTGTGTTATTTTATGTTATGGATAATTTGGAGTATGGTTTATCTTATTATTTCCTTAGTTTCTAAAGGCAAGAAATCTTAAGGGGATATACTGCTCAAATTTCTAAAATGGATTAGAAAATGAGTTAGAAGACATTTTGGTTCATAAAGTCTTAGAATTTGTAAAGTTGCATTAAAATGTTGCTTTACGTGAGTTAAGTAATATTTTGGGTTGATTTTAAAGTGGTGAAACTATAAGGATTTTGAAGATTTTAAGGTTTCCAAAGGGTTTGCCACGAAAATTTGAGTGAGAATAAGGTTAGAAATGATTTTTAGTACCTAAGGGAATAAATTGTACAAGTTGTCAAAACTGCTAGTTTTAACGGTTTGGAAGGCAGTCGACTTGTACACCATTTTCGATCGAGTAATTGATGTCTATAAATTATGAAATTTTTCAGATTTTGAGTAGACATCTTAAGCTTTCTTTTGATATATAATATGTAATTTTTAGAGCTCTGTACAAGGAGGAATTAATTTTATAAGATGACCTACGTTTTTGAAAGTGAGATCTGAACAGTATTGGGAAATATTAAAACTGGGAATGATTCAGATTCTCTGGACTTATGGGACTATTTTTCCATGACAATAGACATGTTAATGGACATTTGAGTTTTGGAAGCACATCAATTGGACTTTTGTGCATTTATTTATCAATTTTCGAAAATCAGTGAAAATTCTGAATAGAAAAGGAGTTAATCCGAAAATTGATACAATAAAGGTTAAAGTTGGATAAATTATCAATTTTGGGTCATAAGGATCCTAAATGATGATAAGAACCCTTTTGAATATTTTGGATAATAGAATAAAGTGGTAATTCTAGTACTTTATAAAATAAGGGAAATTAATATTATGATGATATTATTTTAGGAATTGGTTTCCAAGTGGTTCAAGCATCGGAGAATTATTTTTAGCTAATTGGAGTTCGGTGTAGTAACTTTCTCTCACATACTCGTATGCCTTTATATGCATGTATGTACCATTGTGATATGTGAATTGTGAATACTTAACCTTATCGCCGGTTGAGGCCGGGAGGTAGTGCCCTAGAATGTGGGGTAACCCTGGATGCCATCACGGTTGAGGCCGGGGGTGGTAGTCCGATAAGAGAATTGTTGTATTTGTAGAATGAAGGGTAAATACCCATTTGAATATCCAGCGTTGCGCGAATGAACCGGCAGGTTCTTGAATATGGTTGGATTGCAATTTGAACTTGAACTTGAATTTTGAATTTATTTGAATATTGAATTTATTGCAACTGGTTATCTATCATGTACTGTGTATGCATTTTATGTGAGTGATTAACGTTACTACTGGGATTCGGTTGAATCCCAAATATTCCACAAAGTTCAGGACGGGAACACAATAGTGGACGTGGCTCACGTGGTAAGGCAGTGGATACCGGTAATTGATGATGCTGGGCCGAGCCAAGATCTGCCGTTTATTTTATATGTTGTGTATTTTGGCTGCTATGAAAGTTTGTAATATTTGAACTTTTTATGGTTTGTGGTTTTGTAACCAGACTTTGTAATCAGTATTACTATGCTGGAACCAGTATGTTTATTAAGTTGTGCATTTATCTCTGACGAATGTCGGTGTACTGTGAGGGGTGTGACATTTGTGGTATCAGAGTCGTAGTTCCGGCAATGTCAAAATAGTATACTGATGAAGTCTTGGTTAGATGAGAGTATAATGTGATAATTGACAAGCTTATGTCGTTATTAAAATTTAAGGATTTTGAATCAAATTCGATATTGACAAAGATCTTTTCTTAATAGGAAAAAAAAAACACTATGGCCAATATTCGAGGAGGTATAGGCAGAGGCACTGGCAGAGGTCGTGGTAGAGGTAGACCTCGCAGGCAACCACAGCCGCAAGAACAGAATAGGCAGGAGCAAAATCCTCCTGATCAAATGCAACAAATGTTGGATATGCTGACGGAACAACGAAATATGATGAATGAACAATGGAATTTGATAAACAAACTTCAAGAGGAATTGCGGGAGGTGAAGGCGAAGCAGAATGAGGATGGAGAGCGAATGGAAACTACAGAAGAAGATAGGTCCTCACAACATGAAATTCAGCTTAATGAACCGGTAGCTGATAGGGTGCAACCTGTTACAGAGACTCCACAATACTGGATCACCAAATTCTGTAAGCACCAGCCTCCGATTTTTCGCAGGGGTTTTGACTCTCAAGCAGCTG
This sequence comes from Acacia melanoxylon, assembly GCA_019022615.1. Lineage (NCBI taxonomy): Eukaryota > Viridiplantae > Streptophyta > Magnoliopsida > Fabales > Fabaceae > Acacia > Acacia melanoxylon. The sequence continues at coordinate 10,314,453 of JAFJYJ010000008.1, forward strand.
AGAATTGGATGCTGAGGATGGAGAAGATATTTCGTGTAATGGAGTGCCCCACAGAAAGGAAGGCCGAAATGACAATTTACAAGCTAGAAGGGGATGCTGATAGATGGTAGAAGAATACAGAATTGATTTTGCAGGCCCGGAATGTCCCAATCACCTGGGAGATTTTCAAAGATAGATTCAACGAAGAGTATTTTCCCCAATCTACCAGGGATGCCAAGGAGTCCGAATTCTTAACCATACAACAGGGTAATGATGAGACATTTAATGACTACATGACTCGCTTTAACCGCCTATCTCATTACTCCACAACCCTGAGACTTGATAATGATGAGAAGTGGAAGTTCAGAAGGTTAATTAGGGGACTAAGATATGAAATGAAAGAAAAGCTAGTCTCCCGTCAAATTCAAAAATTCAGCCAAGCAATTGAGGAATGCAGGATGGTTGAGCGAAATTTGAAGGATCTGCAGTCGATCAGGGGTACCATAAATCGAGGCGAGTCTAGTCGAAGAAATTCTTTTCAGAAAAGAAAAGGGCCAGGATTTAAATCTCAAGGAAGTAATAAAAGACCCTCTCAGTTCGGGGATCGTGCCAACCAAAGACCAACAGAACCTCGACCATGTCCTCAATGTGGTAAATTTCATCAAGGCAGGAATTGCAGTGGGCAGATTATTTGTTATAACTGTCGTAAGCCGGGTCACTACAGCTCAGATTTCCCACAGCGTGCCACAGAGAAGAGGCCACAGAATCAAGGAAGAATATTTGCTATGACACATGAAGAGGCTAGAAAGTCTCCAGAGTTGATTCAAGGTACCATCCTTCTTTATGGAAATGTATTACAAGTATTATTTGATTCAGGTGCTAGTCATTCTTTTATAGCATATGATTGTGCTGAGCGACTAAGATTAACTACCCATAAATTGCCATATGACCTAGTTGTGTCAACACCGCTTGGTGTAAAGTCAGTGACTGCTGATGTCTGTTTGAATTGTATTATAAATGTTGAGGGCCATGAATCTGTCGTAGATTTGATATGTTTACCACTTCATGGTATAAATGTCATACTGAGTTTAAGTTGGTTAACAGCAAACAATGTGCTGTTAGACTGTGGTAGTAAAAGGATAATATATTCGAATCCGTGAAGAGATGTCAATGTAAATCTGAATCTGAATTTTCTCTCAGTAGCTGAAGCTGAGAAGTGTTTGGAAAAGGGATGCCAGGGGTATGTTGTGTTTTTCTCAGTACAGGCAGAAATTGAGACTGCACTTGAGAACATTCCAGTAGTGAAAGAATTTCCTGAGGTGTTTCCAGAAGACATTAGTGGATTACCTCCGGAAAGGGAACTGGAGTTTGGCATTGAAATTATGCCTGGAGTTGGACCAATATCCAAAGCACCTTACCAAATGGCACCTAATGAAATGGCGGAGTTGAAGAAGCAAATTGAAGAGTTACTGGAGAAAGGGTTTATACGACCCAGTGTTTCGCCTTGGGGAGCTCCAGTGTTATTTGTAAAGAAGAAAGACGGAAGTCTGAGACTGTGTATCGACTACCGGGAATTAAACAAGGTGACCATCAAGAATAAGTATCATCTCCCCAGAATTGACGATTTGCTTGATCAATTATCTGGTTCTAGCGTGTTTTCGAAGATTGATTTGCGATCGGGCTATCATCAGTTACGAGTAAAGGCTGAGGATGTTCCAAAGACAGCTTTCAGGACCAGATAAGGGCATTATGAATTTTTAGTAATGCCGTTTGGTTTAACCAATGCACCTGCCATATTTATGAACTACATGAACCGAATCTTTCGTCAGTATCTGGATCAGTTCGTGGTAGTTTTCATTGACGACATCCTAATCTACTCAAGGAGTAGTGAAGAGCATGAAAATCACTTGAGAATCGTGCTGAATATCTTGAAAAACAAGCAACTCTACGCCAAGTTGAGCAAGTGCGAGTTTTGGCTTCAAGAAGTTAAATTTCTTGGCCATGTTATCTCACAAGAATGGGTTTCGTAGAGATCCCAAAGTGGAAGCAAGATCTTGAATTGGAAGAGGCCGAGATCGCGATCGAAATACGCAGTTTTCTGGGACTTGCTGGATATTACCGGCGATTTATACTGAATTTTTCTCGAATTGCCTTGCCATTGACGAAACTTACAAGAAAGAACCAGTCATTTGTGTGGGATGAACGTTGTGAAGAAAGTTTCAAACAGCTGAAGGAGAGATTGACGTCCGCACCAGTTTTGATTATCCCAGATCCCGGTAAAACCTTTGTGGTGTACAGTGATGCTAGTAAGCAAGGATTGGGATGTGTCCTGATGCAGCAGGGCAGAGTGGTGGCGTATGTCTCTCGACAGCTGAAACCTCATGAATTGAATTACCCCACTCATGACTTGGAACTAGCAGCAATTGTGTTTGCTTTGAAGATATGGCGGCATTATTTGTACGGTACTGTTGTTGAATTGTACTGCGACCACAAAAGTCTCAAGTATCTCTTCGATAAAAAAGAGTTGAATATGAGACAGCGTAGATGGATGGAGTTACTGAAAGATTTCAACTTGGAAATTAAATATCATCCAGGAAAAGCAAATGTCGTTGCAGATGCTCTGAGTAGAAAGGCGGTCCAGGTGGCATATGTCATGATACAAGAACAAAATCTACTAGAAGAATTTCGAGATTTGAATCTGTTAAATCGAGTAACTTTAAACTCGAAAGGGCGCAATGAAGTAACTCTTGCTAACCTTAGTGTTAGTCAAGGAGAGAGTGACTTGAAAGCAGAAATTGAAGAAGCTCAAAGGCAAGACAAACTAGCAAAGTCTATTCGAGAAAAGATTTCACGCGGTGAAACTCAGGATTATGATCTTTCACCAGGTGGACTAGTCAGATTCAGGAAGCGTATGTATGTACCACCAGAGCCTGATTTGAGATTGAAAATTCTGGATGAGGCACACAAAAGTAGGTATACTCTTCATCCAGGTGTTGTCAAGATGTATCAGAATTTGAAGTCTGAATTTTGGTGGCCGGGACTGAAGAGCGACGTGATCAAATACGTAGCCCGATGTCTTACTTGTCAGAAAGTTAAAATTGAGCACAAACGACCACCAGGACTTCTTCAAAGTCTGAAAATTCCTGAATGGAAGTGGGAAAGCGTTACCATGGATCTAGTGGTGGGATTACCCAAGATCAGGAACTACGATGCAATCTGGGTAATTGTCTATCGTCTTACCAAGTCGGCACACTTTCTTCCCATCAGTGTCAACTATTCTCCTGAAAAGCTGGCAGAAATCTATGTAAAGGAGATAGTAAGACTTCATGGTACACCAAAGATTATTATCTCTGATAGAGATCCTCGCTTTACTTCTCGATTCTGGAAAGCTTTGCATACAGCTCTGGGTACAAAATTGAGATTTAGTACGGCTTATCATCCTCAGACAGATGGACAATCAGAAAGAACAATACAGACGCTGTAGACATGTTACGGGCGTGTGTATTAGATTTCAATGGAAGTTGGGATCGTAACCTTCCACTTGCTGAGTTCGCCTACAACAATAGTTATCATGCGAGCATTCAAATGGCTCCGTATGAAGCACTATATGGAAGGAAGTGTCAATCACCCTTGTGTTGGACATGATTGTCTGAGAGAAGATTGTATGGGACGAAATATGTTGATGAAACTTCAGAGAAAATACAAGTTATTAAAAAGAGGCTCCTAAAGACACGGAAAGGCATGAAAAGCTACGCCGACAAAAGGAGAAGACCTCTAGAATTTGAAGTTGGGGATCATGTATTCCTAAAAGTATCTCCGCCATCGGAATTGGAAGAGCAATTAAGAGAAAGAAGCTAAGTCCTCGTTACATCGGTCCATTTGAAATCTTGGCAAGATTTGGATCAGTGGCATATCAAATAGCTTTACCCCCAAATCTGAGTAGGCTTCATAATGTCTTTCATGTGTCACAATTAAAGAAGTACATACCAGACCCTAAACATGTTATCGAGTACGAAGATATTGATGTACGAGATGACTATACATATGCAGCTGAGCTAGAACAAATCATAGATTGTCAAGAGAAGCGGCTCAGGCATAGAAGTATTCTAATGGTGAAGGTAGTCTGGAAGGGATTATCTTCTAGGGAAGCAACCTGGGAAACAGAAGAAGACATGAAAGAGCAATATCCAGATTTTATGTCAAAGTATGTACCAAATTTCGAGGACGAAATTTCTTTTACGGGGGGAGAATTGTAACATCCGTGCATCCACTCAATATTATGATAAATATCCCTAGACCCACTTACTTTAATTTGTCTTCCACTCAAGTTTATTTATTAATATTTTAATCTTCTCCTCTCAATTATACGGATGGTTAATATGACAATTCTTTCTTATTTCGTATCATCAATATCACCCACATGGAAGCAAGGAGACAACTCATTACCTACTTTTTCATTATTATCTTCTTTTCTCCATTTCAGACCCTTACTTTCAATTTTGTCAGCTTCCTTAACTAACATGAAGCTATCTTATGCCTCACACTTATTAAATTTTTCTTCATCTCACATTCACTTCTGAATACTTTATCACTCCACGAATAAAAAAAAAACAACAACAAAGATGACTCACACGTCACTTTGTTTTGTTATCACATACGACATGACTATTAGGTAGGAAGTTTCATTCATCAAATCTTAGTTAGTCCAGGGGAGAGAAAAGTGTAGGATTTACGTGAAGCACAGGGGTTTTAAAAAATGTTGAATAAATGATGAATCACGAGAGAAACAGGATCGTGGAAAATTGATGCATTCGGCACTAAGGACAAAGACTCTTCAATCATCCGAAAAGCATTGACAAATGCACTCTCGTGAGATAGATATATACGTTACATGCCTCTCTCATTCATCGGTTCAGTCTTTTCGAAATAGAGAAGGTGTGAGAGCTGCGAGTGTGAGACATTTTCTTATGTTATCTGAGAGTGAAGGCCAGGCGTTTTAGGAGGCAATAAGGAAGAAGAAGAAGTTACTTAAGTCCAAGGATCAAGACAAGTAAGTAAATGTTGGTTTTGATTAGTTTTGATGATGTCTTATATAGATGCCATTATTAAAAGCAAAAAGATTGAGTAATTTAGATATCTCCTACATTGACTAATTGATGTATTGAATGTAGATTAATCCAAGTTGAATTATAGAGATTAATCAAGAAGGAGATATTGAAGAAGGTTATTCCAAGTTGAACTATAGAGATTGACCAAGAAAGAAGAATAAAGAAATAAGAACTTGCACTATATGTTCTTATATGTGATGCTGGAAGTTTCTATGATCAATAGAAGTTGGAATAAAGCTTCATCATATTTGAGCTACAATGGAGTATACACGAATAGTGCAGATATAGAAAGACGACGCATGCAATTCTGGAAGAAGTTCAGAATAGGCTCGGCTTTCTGGATTTTGAAGAATGATCAAGAAAGCGGATTGAAGAAAGAAGTTCTTGCACACAATATAATTGGAATATCGAATGTCAAGGAATCAAGAACTTATCAAGAAGAAGAGGGAAGAAGGTAGAAGAAGCTGAGAGAATAATGAATCCAAGATAAATGATGAAGAATGATCAAGTTGGGAGATGGAAAAAGGAAGAACTTGTTGAATGGAATGAAGATATCATTATTCAAGTTCTTATATTGATGCTAGAAGCCTCCAAGATTGTATGGAAGTTGGAATGACTCAATTCGGAGCTAAAGTCAGCAAAAATCAGCTTCTGGATGAGGATACTCGAGTTTGGAATTCAATACTCGAGTATAGGAGTCAATACTCGAGTATGTTCATCAATACTCGAGTATGCAGTGTTTTCAGCATCTCAGGTGCCTCTGGACTGTCAATACTCGAGTATGCAAGTCTATACTCGAGTATGCAGCGGTGATCAGCTCTGTTTCACGTTCAGCACAAGCAACGTCTGGTAATTTGATGATATCTCCTAAACCAGACCTCGGATTGAGGTGAAATCAGTGGCATATGAAACTAGACTCCCAATGCGTCAATTTGATATAAAATTCAAACCAAAAGGAGTTCATATGAGAGAGCTATGATTTGTGGAAGTTGACAGATAAATCCACGCCACACAGCAAACCAAGCTTCAATGTTTTGAGTGTAACTCACAAACTACAAATCTGTTTGAGTTGAAATCGGTGGCATATGAAAGTAGACTCACAGATATTTCCATGAAGAGTTGAACCAACCAAAACGAAGTTCAGACCAGGGAGATATGGCCCTCAAACGTTGACGATGTGTTCAAGGAGTTACAATACTCGAGTATGTAAGTTCTAGGGTTGTCCAAAAAACCCGTGGTCCGGTTGGTTTGGCCCGGCCCGATCCGATCCGACCTGACCCGGTCTAGTATAAGAAAAAAATGGTCCAAGGAAAATCTGACTGGACCGGACCGGACCAAATTGATCGGGTTGGACTGGACTTCGGTCCAGGGGCTTAGATCCCCTGGACCGGTCCGGTCTGACCCGAGGTCCTTTTTTTTTAAAAAAAAAAAAATCACTACTACATTGAGCCACTTACTGGAGTCTGGACATCCTAATGTGCTTTTTAATTTATAAGAATCACTTTTCACTTTTTATTACTTTAGGAAGTTAGGTGAAACTAGAGCTAAAATATTACATCCCAAGAAGATTAAAAAAAATTGAAAAAAACTCGGATCGCCGGATCGTCCAGTGGACTGTCCGGTCTGTCGGTCCAACCCGAGCTCGGGCTGGTACTGAGCCGGACAGCACTCGACTGATTTTTCGGTCCGAGGTCATATCGGGCCAGACCTCGGGTTGACCTCCAACCCGGTCTGGCCCGGTCCTTGGACAACCCTAGTGTTAACAATACCATAACCCGTGTACTCATAACTCCACCATTTTCAAACAAACAGAAACTCCGTATATGAACACATAAATCACATATATGAGCATACAGCAAGCATCAGAGTCAGTGTTACAGTACGCCGTGAACGTACCTTCGTTGACGGTACTTTCGGTACGTTTTACGAAAAACTGGATTTTTTGACAGCGGCCTAACGGCGGTACGAAAGCGGTTCGATTAACTCAGATATCCTATAAGGATAGTATTTATCAGTTTTTAGCATCATAACAGGCATTTTAGGTAAAAATTACCATTTTGCCCCTGACCCCCTAATCGGCGGAATTTCGCCAGAGCTTCACCATTTTCACTCTATCTCTCCAGAATTATGTCAGATCTCTTTTCCCATCATATTTTCAAAATAAATACCATATCTACCCCTACATATTATATCTAGACTATCTGGGAAATTTAAAGATAATTCTAGCATTCCTACTATCTCTACTAAAAGAACTACTGAAACTTAAGACTAAGGACCGAAAAACTTACTGGGCTCCGCGTATCTTTCTCCGGCTCTTCCTTCTCTCTAACCTCTCTAGTTTTCGAATTTGGGGTGAAGAAGAATGAAGAGGGAGAGCTCCTATTTATAGGGAAAGGAAGGGACAAGGTGGGAATTACTTCAATTGTTTTCGGGGATCGGATTTCAACCGTCGGATCGCACTTCGCCACGTGGCTCCATCTTGGCCCTCCATGTGTTGGATGACATCATCCCTTCTAGAAGAAGATGATGTCGTCTTGCTGACTTACCGATAGCGTTTCCCCGTTCGGTGTCCGAATCGCGTAATTTTGCCGAATCTCAAAAATTCAGTAGCAAGGCACTGAAGTTTTATTCTTTCTCTTCAAAACTACTTGGGTTAACTAAATTTTTGATCCCATTCAGGGTATTTCGTAGTCTGCTGAAGATTTTCGGATAAACACTGTCGGTTACGGAAATAACTGTCGATAGCAATGTTTTCTGGATAAAAATTTCGGTTCGTAATATGTTCGACCTAAGAAACCTCATCCCCGGTTTGTCACAACCATCTCATTTTGTATAGGTTCTCATTTGCACTATCTCGCCCTTTCCTTTATTTACCCTGTATCTTAATGACTCATTTGATTTCAGAAATCACTTCGGAGATAGTCCACTCCGAGGTAGAATTTCAATGGTTTATAAAAAGTCCAGATGTCTTAGACTAAATCCCTATGTCTTGGTGTAAGATTTAGTTTATATCCATTCTCAAATGTCCTGTTGGCTCTTTACCATATATATTATTATTTTAATAAAAATATCTAGATTTTTATTATTATTTATTTTTCTAAGAATTATTTATTTATTTATTTATTATTTATTAATTTCGAATTTTCTCCCATAAATTAATTAATTAATAATTAATTTACTTATATCTTAATCTAAACAATTAATCAATAATTACCCAATTAGCCACTTACTAATTGTTGATAATTTTCATAATTAGGATTAATTATTATCTCACAACTTTTGCACTGACATTGGTATTTTATGTCCAATGTAAAATATTAAAAAACATGGGACCAAAAAGTGCTTTTAATATTATTATATTTATGTATCTTTATTTTTCAGGGAAATAGTCCCAAAAATTCCTAAAATTAAAGATAACATACTTCCTAAGTTTTTGTCAATAATTGAGGTCATATAGTATTTATCATAATACTTTCAGTTCGTTTTATGACCAATAAAATACATTTTTCATGCATTTTAGCTCTTTTTCTTCTCTCATTTTCATAGTAATTACCTTAGAAAATAAGAAAGTTAAAACTTACAACTTGAGACCACATATTCGCCTTGGTAGTCTCAAAATTTATTTACTAAAATTCAACATTTAGTTTAGGGTGTGTTATGATCCCTAAATGATATTTTAAAGAGAAATTGCTCATAAATTTATAACAATTAAGTTACAAAATTAGAGACAATATACTCTCCTTGACATATTTATCCAAATATTTTACTTATATTAGTTAGGGTTTTCAGGGTATTACACGACGCAATTTATTTATTTTTTTTTTAAAAAAATCAGACCCGACAATTCTCGAGAATTCTCATTAAATTCTTTGAAAGAATTCTCAAGAATTCAATGAGAATTCTCGAGAATTCATGGAGAACATGGAGAATTCAATGAGAATTCTCCATGAATTCTTTGAAAGAATTCTCGAGGATTGAATGAGAATTCTCTTTGAGAATTCATGGAGAATTGTCGGATTTGTTCCAGCTACCTCTCTCCTTTGACGGTGCTTGGTAGAAAGGAAGGAGAAGGCGAAGATGATGGCAGAGAGTCGAAGCTCTTTGTTCTCCTTGGTGCTCTGGTTCGTTGGGTCTGTCGCGACTGTGGTGGAGGGTGATGGGAGAAAGGAATGTTGGCGGCAATGATGATGAAGAAGGTAAGAGTTGCCGGCAACGGAAATGGAGAAGGAAGGCAGAAGAAGGAAGGATCATATCTGAATCCATGGTGCTCTGGTTTAATCTCTTCATAATTTGATCCATTGTTTACATGTGGCTTTTTGTCAACAAAATTCATTCTCCCGGAACTTCACATTATCCCGCCAGTTTTTGAGGGATTCAATTTTCCCAGCTTTGTGGGAAGATGGGGCAGGCGGAAAATCAACATTCCGGGAGAGAGGCGCACCAAACGGTTTTTTTTTTTAGTGGGAAGATAGTTATCTTCCCATTCCCTCACACGAATTCAGCATACCAAACGGGCCCTTATAATACTAGGAAAAGGATGGGAATTGAAAGTATGGGAGGGAAGCTCGTATTAGTTGTAAAGAGTACATTGTTGTGATATTGGGCATTGGGAGAAACTTTTGCAAAAGTTGTACAAGAAAAATATTTTAGAATAGTGGTATTATAAGAAAAATATTTTAGGATGCAAGATTATAAGTTAATTAATTTGAGATACTAGATGAAAAAATATTTCAAGGTATGGCATACAATTTAATCCAAATAAATAAAAATACATAAAAAAAAAATCTCCACCCAAAATTAGAGGGATAAGAATGGAATGTAAACCCCTTTATTTTTTGCAAAAGCTTTCCAAGACATATGTTGATTATTAGAACCGGGAAATTTGGCTAGCGTTTAAATTTTAGCCCTTCAAGGGTCAGACTTATAAAATAGAGTTTCCAAATGAAGTCAAACTTATAAGAGCCAGCCTAGTAGGGCTGATGGTTTAAATGGGCCAGCCCTATTAGGCCCGTTAATTTTTTTTTTCTTTTACTTGCCTAGTTGCCAGTGGTCCACTTGCTTAATTACTTTGAAAATCTTTTTCATTTTCTTATTTTTACTTTTTATTCACCTATAGAAAACCTATCCTTTGTAATTTTAGCCTATGTTATCTCCTCCACTATTCTTTTAATGCATTTATCAATCTCTAGATGATAGTGGAATTAACAAAATAATTTTACAAATACCTAGTTAAAAACAGAGAAAGAATATAAACATAAACAAAATGGTTTTTCTGTTTTTTTTTTTGGTTTGAAGTTGATTGTATTATTTTGGTAATTAACTACGTACCCAACATCTTGATTTGATAATATTCCCTCAAATCTTAAATATAAAACTCATTTTATCTTATATTTAGAAACAGAGGAGTAATTGATTAATATTAAGTGCATCTTCTAATTTCACTCCAAAAGTCTCATGCCACTTGCTGATCATCCGTGTGAGGATTTTTCTCCATCCTTCAATTAGAAAAGACCATTGTAAATTGCAATGAGGACTCTAAACAATTAATTGAGGATTTTTCTCCAACTTATCCGTTTCCCATTAGAATTTGATAAATGGTCTCATAAATTGCTCATGTTTGTTTTATTTCATTACCGAGGGTGTACTTGAAATATTTGGAATTTTTGACAAATCTAAAAACATAATGAACTTAATTTAATATGTATGAAAATGTTATGAAGTGGAAGAACGAATGTTCGCCTGTATATGCATTTTCAAGTTAAAACATCCCAAAAATTCAGGATACCATGGTCTGTGGGCCCCGCAGACTGCAATTTTTCTCAAAGGCAATGCAACGCAGCAACACGGCAATCCTCAAAAGTCATAGACACGTGGATGACTTATTGACTATAAGAAAGTATACAGTTTCGAAAACTATAAAACCCATTTTCACCCCAAAGCTGCAAAAGTCAAGTTCACGCGTTTGTGACTTTTGGAAATTGCCGGGATACTTCGTTGTAGACTTCTAGTTTGCTTTTGGTAACAACTTAGAATTTGCAGATGTTACTTTCTCTTCATTATAAAACATTCTAAAAATTCAGTATACATGTCATGCCCCTGAAGCCTAAAGGGGTGACCGGCACGGAATATATGAGTGGACTCACATTCCTTAAGACTTAAACTTATAAACATATGTTCCAAAATACATGGATCCTACCTATAAATTACATGGAGTATCTAACTAAAAATATTAATACAAAAGTTTAGGGCTACGATTACATCAACTAATAGCACTCCAGATGGATCAACGAACTTTATACCCGTAAGGAGACTCTTCATTGTTCCGCAGGAGGTACACGGTTGGCAATACTATCTGATCCAAACAAATTTTTCCGGTGAATAATGTCTCATTCTTATAATTTAATAAAACACAAGAGTAAATAATTTAAATGTTTTTATCTTCTAATATTATCAATATGGCAATAACTTCAATTTCAAACCATAAGATCATGAATAAAAACAAAACTCTATATAAGATCATTAATCAACTACCTTGAAATACATAATAAATTGTTTACTCTCACAAAACCGGTTTAAAACAGTAAATCATAAATAAAATAGAACTCTATATAAAATATCATCAGTCAAATAATTTCAAATACATAGTAGAACCTTTGGTTTAATATAATCAATTTAAAATATAATTCTCAAACCTCATCTTTTCATAGAACTTCTTACAGAACGAGTGACAAGCGTGGCCACATAGTCCATGAGGGTAACTAGCCAAGCATGACTCAAGGCCATGAAACAAGCATGGACACACAATCCATGAGGGTAAACTAACCAAGCATGGCTTAAAGCCATGAAACAAGCATGGACACACAGTCCATGAAACAAGCATAGACACAAAGTCCATGAAACAAGCATGAGAACAAATCTCATGAATATCAAGCGAGCTTGAGGTTAACCATTGTGCACCAAGAACTAACAAGATCTGCATTGTTAGTAAGAAGTCGTATTCAAATTTTCCTTTCAAAAACATTTTCAAGCATGTCTGGGGTCAATTTATCAATGCAATAAAAATTCTTCCTTCAAGACAATAACAGTTCTATCTCATACTTCGAAATCAAATCATGATCCCCCAGCATGAAATTTCACAAACAATATTTCAAAGTTTTCCTTCAAATTCAATCTATTGATAAAATCCTTTTAACACATCAAGAACTCACGTAAAAACATTCCATTTCAAATGATAAATTCTAGCTTATAAACTTTCCAAAAGTCTCATTTCCCTTTAACTACATAATCATAAATTATGCTTTGAAACAATTGAAAGAAAATATATAATAACAAATAAAATCGTCATTCTTTACTCATATACTATCAGCAAATATTCATTCACGAAATCATACTTTTAATTATGGAAATTAAAAAAAATAAAAGTTCAACAAATAAAAATATCATTTTCTAGAGACTAGGAACGTTATTCACTCGCCTAGTGCTCTTTTCAAAACTATACCTTTACCAATATGCTTTTGGTTCACTTTTCTTATGAGCTCAAGCAATGAGTCAATTCCTATAAATTTTGAAATAGGTCATCATTGATAATCTTTTACCCTTATATATTACATAATCTCTAAGACATATTTAAAAGCTTATTATGCTACCCAAAACTCTCAACTCATGGCTAGATACATTTATCCAAAAATATTATTATTTTTGAATTTAACAGAAAATCTAACTTGATTTTTGAAGGAACTTGGAAAAAAAATCATAACTCAACCTAGAAGACTCCAAATTCCTAAAATTCCATTTTCAGACATATTGGTTCCAAGCTTGTATTAGGGCATACTCCTACACAAAAGCATCTTCTACACTTGTTGGAAACCTTAAATTTAGGAAAACTAATCCCCTCCAAGCTTTGGTAGGGCTGGACGAAACAGGAGAAAAAGGAAGATTAATGGAATTTAATCTTCTTATTAACACCCATTACATAGGAGCGTAGAGATACCTTTTGTGAATGGTTTAGTACCTAAAAACAGGGGCTGTTTTCTTAATTTCAGATTTAAAACATAATCCCAAAGCTTAGAATACATTTATGACAGCATTTGAGTATAATAAAGAAACCAAACAATGGACATTTCAGCCCTGATGATTAAAACCCATAAATCTATCATGGTAATACATCAAACACATTTATACTGGTTAGCTTTGTTAACGCTTAAGCATTCCTACAGTGAACCTTGATTACAAAAATCATCCACCCTCAGCAAAATCCTTCATGCATCACCATATTATATGTTCCCTTTAGGATATGGAATATCTCGCCTTTATAGAAGTTTCAAACAGCTCTGCCCTTATCTAAGATGGCTCCATATTAATCGTTCACACTTCTGTTTTTTGTTTTTTGTTTTTGTTTTTTAAGAGCAGAACCGAAATGAGGAAAAGGGAATTTGAGGGAATATGTGTGTTGACCGAAGGGATTAATCGGAAAAATAAGGGAGCTGCATGTGGGTGAGATGAGGTGTCACATATAGAAGAGGGATGGGGTGTGAGGTGGCGTTATTCACATGGAAGCAGATGTCTTGCTCTTACTCTGTTTTGTGACTTGGTCAACTAATATAAATAAAGTGAGTGAAAAGATCAATGAATATAATGAATATGGGCCACATGAGTTTTGTTGGGTGTATGGGCTGAAATGTTTTTAATGAATAATGAGGAATTGGTTTGCATGAGAATTGGCCCGTGACTCCTTGTAGCCAATGGTTTATTAAGGTGCTGCATGTTTAACCAAATGATAACGTGGGAAGGTGGGTGTTGGGTTGTGGGTCCCACTCCAAGATAATCTCATTTGATCATTTTTAATCTCCTATAAGACTTTTATTTGCAACTTGGTTAATTACTTATTAAGTTGCTAAATATTGGATAAGTGTTAGAAATTAATCCTTAATTTCATATAAGGATTTTTCTTTCTCAATTAGCTTCTCTAAGCCATAAAATATCAACTCTAAAATTTTTATGCCACAATTTATCCTCTAATTATTTGTCCTTGAATTTTCGGGAAAGTAGGTACTAAATTCCAAATAATGGCTTTAAGACTATTTTAGCCAATCTTTCGTAATTAAACCCCTAATAATAGTTCTAGATTCTCAAGATAATATTTCATACTTTTTCCCTAAAATTTTAAGGTCCAAAAATATTTTTGTTTAACCTTTTTCTCAAAATAAAATTAAAGACTATTGACTCCTGCTGGCTTAGCAACCTACTCAGCTCAATCTTATTTCTAAACTCCTTGTCCCAAAATTTAGGATGTTACAATACACAAATAGGTGTGCGGCTCCGCAGAGTGTAACTTTGCCCAAAGACATGTATAAATGCAGCAAAGCAACGTTTAGCCCCACGATATAAGAAAATAAGGAGTTTCATTTCACTAACCAAAACAAAAGTAAGGAGCTTCCGGCCGTAAAGAGGAGTAAGGGACTAATATATCATTTAAAAAATCTAAAAAATCGTCGAAAAATGTCATGACTGTTAAGTTAATTAAATTTATCCATTTAACAAATATATCATTTAAAAAATGCAAACTTACATGTGAAGTTTCTAGCTAAATATTTTATGCCATCACCGTTTATATTGTCATGTGCTCATGCCTCCCCTTACTTCATTAATTGAGTTTCATCACATCCATCCAGTCTCCCTTCTCACAAGTAGGGGTGAACAAGTGACCCGCACCCCGCCCAACCGCCTGCACCCTGTAGAAATTTCCCCGGATTAAGCCCGCCCAGATTGGGCCCGTCATGGGTACGGGGCTGCCCCGTACCCGTTTAGATAATACGGGCGGGTCACGGGTTGAGGCCCGGGGAACCCGTGACCGCCCGTACCCGTTTATAGCTTTTTTTTTTCTTTTGGTTTCCCCTCAATCCCTCACGCCCTCACCTCACCTCACGAGTCTCACCATGACACAGAGCCCACTCCCTGATCCCAGCCCCAGGAACCGTATCCGACTCCGGAATGCTTCCTTCTTCCAATCGTAGAGAGCCAAAGTGAGAGATAGAAGCGAGGTTTTGATTTTCCACCCCCAAACTCAAACCCTAGCAGGCTAGCACACCGTCACACGGTCGCACCACACAGTGCCCGAGCACCGTCGTAGCAGCCTGAGCACCGTCGCAGCAGCCGGAGCACCGTCGCAGTCGACGATCGAGTTACTGTCTCCCGCCGCCATCTCAAGTCTCAACGTCTGCCTCTCCCTCTCTTTCTCCTTCTTACTTTCACCCTCAGCCGACAACCAGTAACTCAGTAAGTTCACTGTTTTTGTATGTTCCTCTCCCTCTCAGCTCTCACCATCGACTTCTCACTCTCCTTCTCTCGTGTATGTTTTCTGTCTGTTATATATTGAAAATTTGGATTGATTTTTGAGACTTGAGACATCTCACTTGGCCCCACTGCCACTGCCCACTTGTATGAGTGTATGAATAGTTGTTTTGAAAATTTATGGATAGATGTCTCTGCATTTTGTATCATGTGTGTGTGAATCAAAGTGCATTCTCAACCCCACCATCGCCCAAACGTCTCTGCACTTTTTAATTTGTTTGGCTTAAAAAATCTGTCTGCAATTTTTTATTCTTCTGCATTAAAGGGGTGAGCAACTGTGTCATGTGTTTTGACTTGTTCCTGTTTGCAATTTTTTATTAATCAAAGTGTATCAATGTTATTTGACTTGTTCCTGTTTGTTTGTCTTTTGCTCTAAATGACACACCTCTATTAAATGACACACCATCTCTCTGCATTGAATAGTGGTTGTCAATTTGTCAAGAAGAATGCTAACAAAGTTCAACAAATACTGGGGGGCAGCTGAGAAAATGAATCCTTTATTGGTTGTGGCTGTGATACTAGACCCCAGATATAAGTTCACATATGTCAAAGTTGCTTTCGCTGACCTTTTTCGTGAACCAACCAAGTGCGAAGCTATGTTGAGGAAGATTACAAGTTTATTGTATCGTTTATATGACCACTATGCAGCTACTGTTCATGTTGGTGAGTCTTCTTCTCAACCAACATCGGAGCAAGGGATCATGTTGAGTTACAACTTGAAGTGCCCTTGGAATCGGTGATGCTACATTCCAAAAGTTTTTGGCCCAGGCAGATGCAGAGAGTAATGTTGAGAAAATTTCAGAAGTAGATGAATACCTTCGAGCTGAATTGGTCGGTTATCGTGATTCAAAATTCGACCTCTTAGCATGGTGGAAGAGCAATGCTTGTAAGTATAAAGTGTTAAGCTTGATGGCACGGGATATATTGGCTTCCGGTCTCTCTTTGTCTCTTCAGAATCAGCTTTTAGCACTGGGGGTCGAGTATTAGATGCATTTAGGAGCTCTTTATCCTCAAAGATGGCTGCGGCACTCATATGTGCACAAAATTGGTTATCAGTGAAACCACCCAATTGCAATGACTTTGAAATATCATAATTTTCTTTTTTCTTTTGGCTCCTCCTCATGTCAGTCATGTTGGAAAAATTGAAGGAAAAATTTAATGATCCATATTGCCTTGCTCCACGTGCACCCCTACTCATCTTTCTTCATTAATATATATATATATATATAAATATATTAATCTCTATTGCTTCTTCCACACGTCCAGCACCTAGGGAATTTCTGAAGGAATATTTTCTGTCATATAAGGGCCCGTTTGGTACAGGGAACATTTAAGGAGGGAAAGGAACTTAAAGAAGAGAAATGAAGGGAAGGGAAGATTGAGAGGAAACTTAAAAAAGTTGAGTTGTTTGGTAGACATGAGAATATAAGTAAGTTGAGGGGAGAAAAATTGTTTGGTAAGAAGAATTGGTAGTTGGTTAAGTGGGAAGTGGATGCAAAATTCCCAGATTGCCCCTAAGAAAAAAACACAGAAAAAAAAACTGGAAGCAAATTATTTTTGGAAACCATCGAAGATAAACGAACCCTAAAACCAAATCGCAACGTGGTTGAGATTGAAATTGCAATGAGGCGTCGACGGGATGTTGGAAGACGAGGCATGGAACAATTAAAGGGGAAAGCACCAAAGTATGAAATCTGTTGGGGAATTGATTATTTGAAGATGCATGGGGAAGAAAATCGCGCAACATTACCCACACGATGAATTGATAAACAAAGGAATAAATGGCGATAATGGGAGTTGTAAATCGTTGGGAGTACGTATTCTGTTAAATAAAATTTGTGGGTAAGAAAAAAGAGAGGTGGCAACTGAAACTGACAAACATGAGTGAAAATTCTTTGTTTTATGTGTTAAAAGGTCAGTACAAGTGAAGGAATCTGACGCACAGAGGTTGAAAGCAATTCGATACATAAATTAGCTATTTAACACGAGAACAAGAGAGTCTTTACAATTTCATCAGACAAATTACCAACTGCTGTAATGCAAGATGAAGTGATGTATTAGGATAGGCTGACACTCGATAAATGCAGCAATTCAAATAAATGCATATATGACAGAGCAATTTCATATGAATTGAAACCTGTTACCTTTGAACCATGTGGCCGCTGAGAAGCTTATGAAGACGAATTAATCAGTAATACCCATTGAGATGTAAAATAATTATATCAGAAAGATGGTTTGACAAAAGGTCAGTAAAATTTCGAAAGCATTGACAAATTCAAGTTTGGCCTTCTCAAATGCTGTAGAATAATGAAGACAAACTTGAATGAGAGGGAAAGGAAACAATCTTAGAAATGGTGCATAGTTGCTGATATAACATGCACAGGTTGTACAAAGGTTGGTGCATTAAACCAAGCATTAACATAAAACCCAAATGTACTGATTATACATCTCCCATTAACGCATGTATGAGGAAATGCACATAGCATGCACAAAATTTCCACTAGCAAACCCAACCATACGCAATAATATCAATGTAGAAAATGCAGTGTGAAGTGCAGCAGAAGGTTAAAACATCTAATACAGACATAACAGTTGCCAAAAAGGGCCCCTATCATTCAGTGAAGCACAGTGATACAATTCAACAGGAGAAATTAACAGATGTGAAAGTTCGAACGAAACATGGAAGTTTGAACTCATATAGATATTGTCAACCAGCACACAAAACATGTCAGCATGAGTAATGAGTTATAATGTTGTAGTCAACCAGGTTTGCTGAATCAGTACACAAAACATGTTAACATAAAAAACAAACTATTCCTAATTTTTCTTCTTCCTCTTGGTTGGGGACTTCCTAGTTGTGAGCCGACTCAGCGATGAAGTGCGTGAACCAGGTTGGTTAACTGGGATGAACATAGGTGTTGCAGGCCTTGCGGATGTAGGGGGAATAGGTGGTTGAGCTGAGAATATGTGGGGAAAATTCTGAGCTGCCACCGTGCTGCTGAAACTTGAAGCAGGTATGAACCTCAACGGAACACCATCTATTATTTTCCTCAATGGTGCAGGAGGAGGGTTGATAGGTTCAGGTAGAGTGACAAGGGACAAAGGGGTTACTGGCTCCATTTCCTCATCTGTTGGACCTTCGTTCGCATTGTCACCACCAGCATGCTCCTCTTCAATTTTCTTTTCAGCTGTGGGACCTTCGTTGACATTGTCACCACCCTCATGCTCTTGCAAATTGGTTTTTTCTGCTGTCTGAGTTTCGGTCTCCTTGTCACCACCGCCAGCCACTTCATCCATTCCTTCTTCATCTGCCGCATCTTGATGAGGCTGCTGCTGTTGTTCAGCCTCTTGTGGTATATCTTTCTCCTCCTCACTCCCACTGGAACCACAAGAAACCTGTTCCTCTCCGTCTTTTTCTTCTTTCTCCCCCTCACTCACGGTGCCCCCATCAGAGTCCTCTTCCTCTTCCTCTCCTTCATTTTCTTCTGTGTCAACCTCACTCTCGATACCACCACCTTGCTCTTCATCCTCTTCTTTGGAATCTGTCTCCCCCTCACTCCCGGTGGCACTAGCAGATTGCTCTTCATTTGAATCACCACCCCCATCCTCCAGCTCCTCATCTGTTGCATTTCTGTCCCCCTCACTCCCATTTGAATCACCACCCCATCCTCCAGCTCCTCATCTGTTTCCCTTCTGTCCCCCTCACTCCCATTTGAATCACCACCCCCATCCTCTTCGTCCTCTTCTCTTGCATCTGAATCCCCCTCACTCCCATTTCCATCAAGAGAAACTGACAAACAGAAAACATGTATATTTATCAAATTTGTTTTCCTTACTATTACAAAGTACAAAGTAAATCATTTATTTCATGTCATTGTAAGTCAACAAATAAAAAACAATAGGTGCTTCAGGGGAATATAAAAGCATGCTTCTGCATAGTGTCAAACATGTTTTTGCCAAGCATTTCCTAAACTAATCCCATTCAGTCAGTGTGCAAAACAATCAGGCAGACACTTGACAACTACCTTGGACAAATGTCTAAACAAAACGTGTGTGATTTGACAGAAACCTTAGTCGCCTCAGGGTCAAATCATAATTTACCACGAATTAATATGCAATATAGTGCAAACAACTCGAGATCGTTCTCTTATCAAGGAGCCAATTTATTTTGAATTCCCTAGATTAATCTAAGTGCTAAAAACATGGTTAGAAATGAGGTTTTGAAATTGGTTTTCTATAAACTAAAATTCATTTAAATAATAAGAAACTAATTCTATTCTTTTTGATATTTTTAGAAAATTAGAAGAATGATTTGGATTAAAAGGGATTTAATGATTGAATGCTCTTGGTAATGAAGAAAGTAGCTATCCTCGCTCAAAATAAATATGGGAGTCAAAGCTTCATTAAGTCTTAATAAGAAAAACCTCAAGATACCACTTGAGTCCAATATTCTCAATCAATAGTAGCTCCTACTACCGTAGCTAACTACCACCTCTCGAGATATTGTTAGACACCACTTAATATGCAATTGAAATTGGAATTATGTGATATGAGTCTTCTTTAAATTTAAGTGCTAACCAGCCCCTCAAGGATTACAAATAGACTACATTAACTAGACAATACCACGCTAATCAACATAGCTTCATTCCAACCACAAAGAAATTCAAACACATATAATCTCCAAACCACAACATCCAATTTCAACTACAATTATCAATCTAACAGAGTTAATTACCATTAATCTTAGTTCCATAATCATGTATAAAAATTAAGAAATTCAAATACATAATTCTAGACTAATAGAATGATTGATAAAACTCCCCTATGTAAGCACATGTGAGCTCAAGCATATCTAATTCATCACCAAGAGCACAAAATTGCTTAGCCACTCATGAACTTAGCTTCAAGAAATATAGTCTCTCTCTGATTCAAACATCCAGCCATCAAATACTAATTAAAATCACAAATTAACACTAGAATCATAAAGCTTGGTGGCTGAAAGTAAACCCAAAAATTCAGAGATAGATAATAAATCAAGAAGCAAGCAAACAGTGTTGTTGAAATAATTCAAAACAGGGGAGCCACGGTGATCGCTGGTCTGAGTGTGAAGTCGTCCTCCTGTGGTGGAAGGTGGTGGAGGTGTAAAACCAGAGGGAAGGTCCGAATATGTAGCGTGAATGAAGATGATCCAGTGGAAGACGATGATGAAGACGTGAATCCAGCTCTCCCCCTCTCTTCTGGTTCAGTTCGGTGATGATGGTGGGTGAGGAAGGTTGTGGAGATGGAAGAAGGATGTGGGTAGAAGGTACTGAGGCGTCCCTGTTTCTGTATGCTCAGCGCTGGTTCTGTTTCAGTTCAGTGACTGAATGAAGACGATGATGATGGTAGTCGTCGATAATGGCGGAGCATGGAGGTGATGAGGGTTGACGGTGGTGTTCACGGTGGTTGAGGGTCAAGGTCGATGGTTTTGTGCTTGCGTGGTGAAGTCGATGATGCTCAACCAGGTTCCAATCCGACAGCGTGAAAAATCCCCCAGCTTCTTGGTCTCTGTCTGAATGTGAAGCCCAAAAAAAAACTCACGATTCCTCCAATTCCCCTTAGCTCCTTCCCTCGTCCAGGTCGTTGATAGCTTCCAGGTCCAATCGTCTCCCTATCCGCGGCGCTGGAACTTCTTTTTTCTATTCAATGTGTCGGGTTCTCCTTTCCAAACCCCTAGCTCCATTAATTTTGTCGGGGCTCCATCCAATTCCCTCAGCTCCAACGCATTCTGACCTAGGTCTAATGTCCCTGGTCAAAACGCGAGTTTTGACTAGGGACCTAAGTGCAAGGTTTAAAAGCTTTTGTTGAGGGACTAAAGTGAGAGGTTTCAAAATATTTGTGGGGCAGAAATGTAATTTCTGAAACATTTGATTCCTTTTCTGTATTTTTTTCTCTGGACCTTTTCTTCACTCATTTCCAATTTTCAGAAATTGGTGGGCACTTTCTTGTAATTTCTTCCTAGTCCTTAAAATATTAATTTTGACCCCAATGGCATTTTTTTTCCAAATTCTTCAATTTTCTTCCAAAACACCTACAATGCAAAATTAAGCACAAGGTAG
The DNA here is from genome assembly GCA_019022615.1 of Acacia melanoxylon. Lineage (NCBI taxonomy): Eukaryota > Viridiplantae > Streptophyta > Magnoliopsida > Fabales > Fabaceae > Acacia > Acacia melanoxylon. The sequence continues at coordinate 10,335,988 of JAFJYJ010000008.1, forward strand.
CATCAAACGTCCAAGAAATCATTTGCATGAATAATTAATAAATTATGACCATTTTGCCCCTAATTTCACTTAATTCACAACAAATGTCCCTAACTCAAATTAGTGCTTAATCATGAAATAATATCCAAGAAAATACATTAAAAATCCCAATTTAATTATGAAAAATCATGTAAAAATATGGTTCAATCATTGTGCTTTGCAATGGAAATAATCCCCCATAAATGTAGTTAAGTAAAACAAATTAGATTCACAAAAATAGCCTAAACAAGTCATATAATAGTCATTGGGTGAAACACGCAATATTGAATCTTTGAAAAAACCACAACACAATGTCATGAATACCATCATTACCCTCCACTGCTTTAGGGGACGTGCCTCTACTAACATGTTCCTCTTCTCGAAAAAAGGTTATTGGTGACTGCTGGGATGACTTTGCTGACCCTTCAACACTTGCATGTGCAACCGTTGTTGATGGACCACCATGATCTCCTTGCGTAGCCTTGAACGATGAAAATTGCCTAAACTCTGTTCCATATAGGTGGATAAATTCTTGCAGCCCCTGAAACTCAAGGGCCATCTGTGACAACCGTGAGTCCAATCTCTCAACATGGGATTCAATCATTGCCTTCAAGTCTGCTTTCATGACACCAAGTTTTTCCTCCAAAACGTTGCCAAAAAGTTCTCCCAGTTCCGCGGCTCCATGTACACCACCATGTGAAGTTTGCCGTTGTGGTGAAGTAGAAGGTAGAGGAGCCTCACGCTTGCTCTTAGTACCCTTATCCACATAAGAGTCAGAGTTCCCTAAATGCTCTTTGGGCTCAAGAGGAATTTTCATTCAGTTCAAGGCCTCCTCATCAAATTATGGACTCCATATTGGAGGTTCACCATCTTGCAAATACCAAATGTTGTTCTTCTCCAATATCAGGAACACAAGTGACGGATAAGGTAGGTCAGTGTTCTTTTTCCCCATTGCAGCTGCTCTGAGCATTGTGTCCACTATCCTCTTGCCCATTGTAAAAGGCTTCCTCCGAATCAAACAACAGAGGATTTGTTTGTCCTCAATGCTCAATGTAGTGTACTGCTTCCCCTTGTTCACAAAATTCCTACTGTACAAGTAGTGTAGGACCCTATACTTATGTGGAAGTTGTTTCGGTCTACAAAGAGAACTATCATCCTCTGTTGTACCACCTTCCAGTAGGATATTGTCCATTTCATCTCCACTGAATGAGGTGTCCTTTGACAGGGGAGCCTTAACATTTAACCATTGTAACAATTCCTTCTCATTAACTTCTATCCTCTGGCCCCTTACAACTGAAGAAACCACGCCCCCTAGACATTTTGAGATTGCTGTAGAAAACCTTTACAACAGAGTCAGAGTAAGGTAGCGACAACTCTAGTAGGCCCCTGAATGGTCTAAGGATCTCAGATAGGCCAAATGGAAAATCCTCTTCAAAAGAATCCATCCTAATTGTGCTCATTTTACACAGACTTCGACCAACTAACCTGATATCGTAATCTTCAAGCTTTGACTGATTGAACTCTGTGGTTGCTTCAGGCACGACATTTGATCTTTTGTGCACTTTCTTCAGCTTCTTATACAACTTGGCCCTCCTCTTATCTTCTCCCCCATTATCCTCCTCTTGCTGGTTTGTCTCCGATGATCCTTGGTCGGATTCACTTGGCTTCCATCTTTGGTCGTCACCACCGGAACTGTCACTCACAACTACCTTCGCTTTCCCCTGTTTATTCTCATCTTCCTTTGGTTTTTTTTTTGCCTACCCAGAGGAATCCGATAATGAATCTCCCTCAACCTCTGGTTGGCCCTTTCTCTTATTCGACACAGTGGCGCCGACCTTCCTCTTCTCAGATCGTTTTCTCTTCTTCGTCTCCCTCGCCTCATTGTCACGCTTCCACCTCGCAGCTTCTTCGTATTTATCATTACCCACGACGGACTTGTACTTGGACCCCCCATCCCGACCACATTGTCGGATTGTTGACATATGTGTCTTGTACTTGGAGACATCCTCCATTGTTATTCCCAGTTGTTTCAATCGATCATCCGTCATTTTTACCCTGGCCATTTTGTGAGGAACACAGGCAGACATAGGAAAATTTGTAGGGTTTCGAACGAGTTTCAATCGTTCGCTTACTCAGAAAAGACCTCAAATGTGCAGTCGAGTGGTTTTGACAGTGGTAGGTATTAAGGCTACTCTGCAAAAAACAGAGCAAGTGGAGGACGATTTTCAATATGAGTGGATGTGCGTCCGAACTTCCAGTCATATGCGGACACATGTTATATTCTCCCTTTTTAATTTTTTAAATAATGTCTGAGAGGGAACCGTTGAACTTCCTGGTTAAATGGGAAACGTTCGAACCACAACATTAAATTCGAACTTGAGATGTGCAATGTATAAGTCGTGGATAACAACATGGTCTACTTTCATGTTCGAACGTAATCATCAAGTTTGAACGCATTTTCTGACAGAGCGACATATCAGCAGAGTCAATCCGAAAATATCTATTGTCTGCAAAAAAAATTAAAAATCCTGGAAACATAAATTAAATAAAGCGGAAACAACACTGAAAGGTAACCATATTTTTATATTAAAAAACACCATCCACTAACATTGTGGTACATAAATTACATTTGCCAACCCATGACAACTATAGAGGCATATCAGCTACAATGACATACACCCCCATGGGACCTATATCATGGCATATATACAGATGACAGGGAGACAAAAAATTATCCTACGTTTACAGAGGGAACACCAAACTTTCTCCCATGTTCAGTAAACATATTTTCGCACTACGAACATGGTCCAAAGTTTGGTTTCCTACAAAAAAAAACAGAGTTTAGTCCAAAATATATTGACAGAACCCAATTAACCCTGCCCATCCACCTAAATACAATGTTGACATTACATAGTACCCTCTATTGTTTAAGCAGGCTACGGATCCACGAGGGTTTAAACATAGGAGGGATTTTTGCAAACGCACTCAACAGCTTCTCATTGGCAAGTATCTTGATATGAGCCTGGTTCCTCTCATCCCATGTCAGATCTTCAACCTCCAGCAGGGCCATGAACAGATCATCACCCTTTGCATCAATATCAGCTTGCCTTTGCTGAGTAGACATGTGATTGCAAAGTTTGTCAAACACACCGACTATTGTCTTGTCCAACGACGTAACTGTGTCCCTCAATGCATCAGCCATGACTTCAGAGTGGTTCAAATGTCTCTTCTTTCGTCTCCCGGTAGCTGGTTTAACAACATTATTTGCAGTTGGTTGAGTTGCATTGATTGGTTGTGTGAATACAGATTCCGCGGTAACATGTTGAGGTGTTTTAGGAAGTTCCACGTCCTCTAGGTTAACCTCATCCTCCATGCCGGTAGGAGAGTTCACATCCTCTCCGACCGCCCTGTCCTTACCCCATACCATGGTAAGGGCCTCAAAGTTTGGAAAAGGCTTTGTGCGAAATTGTACCGCCCTTGAATGAACCTGTCAATCCACAACATATATGAGAAAACAACGGATAACATAAATGACATTGTAAGTAAAGTGGCTGATGTAGGAATGCAATAACATACCTTTATATACTCATCCCAAACATCTTTGTCAGCTGTGACACATTTTGTGTCAGGATCCCAACCAAAGCCAGATGTGTTGGTCCCGTAGACCATGTCGTGAGCCACTTGCCACAACTTCTTCAGTGTCTTAATTCTGGATGTTATATGAGGACATGCCTTGATCCCACATCCGGGAAGCTTTTGTTCCATCATAGACTGCATCGCATTGGCAAATCCCGACTTGAAGCCATTATCGGCGATGAACTTGTGGTCAACCTTCAGACTGACAAGGCAGTCAACCAAAACCTTGTCCTCCTTAGGCGTCCACATTTTTTGTTTCCCCTTTCCTGCTTGATCATTCTGCTCCATCTATAAAACTCACAGGCAAACCACAATAAAGTGTATTATTTTGCGTTAGGTGCAACATAAACATATATTATAGCGCACACATTGCACCAAGATTAACATAATTTTTTCATTTAACTCACAACTAAAATTGGTGTTCATGGTAAGCCAACCAAACGAAATAGAACATACCAAACAAAATACAGCATAGTCTACAGATGAACAATATTATATAACATCATCAATTATCACTAGGTGTCACAAATGCAGCAAACATGTCGTTTGCAATAGTCTCCCTAAAATTATTCCACAAGTCACTAGTTTCCATTGGAATCATGGGGGTGTTTTCGATAGTGGAAGGTCCGACGTCAAATGACTCAAGCTGCTCATCCAGAGGATCTTGGACCGATTCACGACGAATCAGATTATGGATAAGACAACATGCAAGGATGTATCTGTTTTGGATCTTCACTGGGTAATAAGATGTACTCCGGAGGATTGCCCAGCGTAACTTGAGTATACCAAAGCACCTTTCTATGACATTACGGGCAGCCGAATGCCGCATATTGAAGCACTCGTGCGGAGTTTGTGGTTGGCTGCCATGTCTCCACTCATTAAGGTGATATCTTTTGCCTCTATAAGGAGCCAAAAAACCCTGACAATTTCTGTACCCCGCATCAACCAAGTAGTAGTTCCCTGTGGCAACAAACGACCCCATGTTATTCTGTTTCTTTTACAATAGAATAGGGACATATACTTACTTAATAGTGCACCAACTACAACATGTATACCTTGTGGTACTCGTAGACCGTGTTGTCTTCGTAAAGCATCTCGCAACACCCTCCCATCAGCAACTGACCCTTCCCATCCCGGCAACACGTATATGAATTGACCATCCGGAGAACATACACCCAAAACGTTGGTTGTTACCTCTCCTTTCCTATTTCTGTACCTCCATTTTTTCTCTGCAGGGACTTGTATGCGAATGTGCGTCCCATCTAATGCACCAAGGCACCCCTACAAACATAAGCACTTATTAAAGCATGTGGTGAAACAATAATTCGTTGAACAATTCAGAATTTAACATGTCAAACAAAAACACATGCTACATACCTTAAACCACCTCCATCGATTATCGTTTGAGTCCTCCGGGATAGGCTCTGGTTTCTTGAGAAGCAATGATTGCAGTCTGATGGTGGCATTCAACACAAGCTTAAAGTATCTACTAATCGTTTCACCCGACCTTCCAAACTCAAATTGGATTACTCTATTCTTGACATGATGGCCTAGGATGTGAAGGGACATAGCCACTTGCTCGTCAACAGGCATATGTTTAGTTGGTTTCAGTCCACCAATTGTGTCTAACATGTGACACAATTTATCAAATGTTGCCCGATACATCCTAATTTGATTGAAGCAAGTCGTATCACTACTGTATATCATTGCCCTCAAGTTCGCTCTCTTCGCATGAAAGTCTAATCTATATGACGGTAAAATCTTGATCCCACGCAACTATCATATTGACAATCAACGTCCTCACTGCTAGAAGCAAAGCTAAGCATCCAGCCAACATTGCAACCATTTGCTCTGCCTCTTGATCCATACCTACACAATATTTTCCCACACCCATTTGCTTTTCAATGTTATCTGCTACTCCTCTTTACATACTATTATGTCTACTTATTACATTGAAACATGTAATTTTTTCCCTGACTCAAAACAAGTCACATGTCCAAATTTTTTTGCTGACTACAATGGTTTCCCTAGGTGGTTTATATGTTAGATATACAACATTATAACAAAAATGTCATTTCAATTAACCATACCACCAGCCACCACACAAAGACACAAAACTATATCATCACATTATTGTTCACATCAACACAACACATTCTACATGAAAAGGAAATAATCACACATATTCATCACCATTACCCAACCCACAGATATACAGGACATACTAGACAAACAATATTTCACCATAGATGTTTCATAATAGGCATAAAAATTTAACGAAATTAAACAAAACAGACCATTTCAACCCAACTGAAAATGTTGCTTTAACCAAGTACAATCCTACATAGCAGAAGCATAAGAACAATTTTCTCCCACTGTACACCCATATACCATGGTTATTTATTACTTTGACAGGGTCTCATTTCCTTCATCACCAATACGCAACCCACACATCGCCTACTAGGCATGAATGCCAACAGAAATGCACTCAGATTGGTTCCCCCCTCATTTTTTTGCTTCCATACCCAGCCGGCAGTACAAGGCCGTCGACAACTTTTCCCCCAGCATCGTCAACAATGAACAAAGAGAAAAGCCATTGTTCACTTACCTCAAATTGATCTTTGCTGCCTAGACGTTCGATCGAAGCTTGCTGTCGTCCGAACCTTCTTTCGTCTGCTCCTTCCAGCTCGAACCTCGATCGTGGATTTAAGGGGCTTTTCAGTCCAAATATTTCACTCTCCCGGGATAATTTTGAGGATTCCGCCACAAATGGAGGGAGCTGAAGTTCCCACATTTGTGGGAGCTTGGACCGAGGTGGGAAGCTGAGTTCCCAGGAGGAGGTCGCGCCAAACGGGCTGAAAGCGTGGGAACCTGTTTAAGTTCCCTTTCCCTCCCCTGAATTCTCTCAACCAAACGGGCCCTAAGTCTCTTCCAATGTCCACCTTCCCAAGTAAAATAGACTTATATTGAAATTCCCCTAATTTTTCATTAAAATTTTCCCCCTCCTTCTATTGGGCGAAAATTATAGAAATAATAGGGAAAAATATATTTGTACCATTTTTGACATTAGCATCTCAATTTATTTATAACTAAATTGAATAACCACCTTTTCGAATAATTCTACATTATTTTTCAATAATTAATTTATCTAGTCAGAGAAATAATACACCATTGGCCACTACTTGGTGAAAAATTCATATATTCCATTGATTAATTTACATGAAAATTGGAGGTGTTACACGGTGACACAGACATAGATGTTTGAGTTTGCTTAATGATAAGATGAAGATTACAGAAATTATAAGTACGGCGCACGAAATTGGATTTTTATTGGGTCCTGCAATGGGGTTCTGTCCGTCGAGCTTGAAACTAATAAAGTTTCGTATGATGTTTCAACTATATTTTGAAACCCCTCTAATAATGAGGTAAGAGAAGTGTGTCATCCAGGAGATGACGACAGGTTTCTGTGTTGCGTGGGCTTTGGATTCACTGATGTGACTAAAGATTACAAGTTAGTGCGGATTTGGATCATTGGGATAAAGAGGCCAATCTTAATGTTGCCTACGCTCAAGTATATACATTGAATACTAATACATGGAAGCGTTTTGAATTACAGGTTTAGAAAACACTTGTATAACATCTAAAGAGGTTGTTTGTGCTAATAGAAAACTTTCCTGGCATGGTGTTTCAGATACCACTGTCATAGTTTGTTTTGATATTGTCACCGAATTTTTACCTCTTTGTCAATCTATGAGTTACCATCTGATGCTTTACCACTAGATGAGCATGATGTAAGTCCCCTTTCCTTTTTTACATACAATGATAAAGTGGCTGCATGTGACACCAGACACTACATTGATATCTGGGTTTTCTCTGAGGTAGGTGATTCCTTTAGATGAACCGACAAGGAAAGGATGGGTACAATCTCCAAAATTCTTTTCCCGTGTTTTTGGAGGGATGAGTTACTCATAATTAACTCCACTCGTTCCCAGGAAGAAGGCGGCTCTTGGAGGTTCTTCTTTCTAATTGACATTGATATACTACATTGACGCATGTATTTTTTGTACAAGGATGTTACTCTTATATGAATAATATACATAATTCTTCGTCTTTCTCCTTATAATATTTCTCTAATTACCTTAGTTAACAAGAAATAAATCAATGAGTTCTTAACAATTTTATTATGGTATAATATATAATTATCCACACACACACACACGTACATCCACACATCAAGCATGCATACATACACATATGAATGGCTTAATTCATTACTGGGATCAGAGGAGGCAATAAGAGCAGTGTGTTTGAAGTCACAGGTGTGAGGATCTCTTCCAAAGTTTTGAAAGTAGAGATTCATGGCGAAGGAGGCGATGAGCCTTTGAATCTGGAAAAGAACAAGGACCAAGATTGCTACAGTGAACATATGGTTGGTAACAAGCGTAATCTATTACACACCTACCTAATCTGTTACACACCTACCAGCCTCGCCTTTTCGGATGGTGGGTAGTATGATCCCTTAGTTTAATTCAGTCTAATTTATTTTTCCAAAAATAAATCACGTCACACATCAGAGTATAAGCATCGAAGTACACATAAATTTGAACAATGATATACTGATAAAAATACGGAAAGATAGATTCTTCCTTGGAGAGATCAAATATATAATCATCCGGATAATGGTGCCCAGACAGGCCAAAATAATAATCTACAGTCATCCGATAATCAAAATAAATTCCCAAAAGAAAATTATCAACATCCACCAAAATACTAGCCCTGCTCCGGAGCCTTACTTCTGTCTCTCTGCTCTGCTCCAGATGAACTGCCAGATGGCTTAAAAGGGGCTGAGATTCAGAAATTGAATCCCAGAGTAACTGTTAATCTCATATAAAATGTATAAATAATGCATGTAAGAAAAACCATAAATAAATAAATACCATATAACATTCAGTATCGAGGTATACAGCCAAATCCGGAAGTAGTAGTCCAAATAGCACACAGCACAGACTGCAGTGGTTCTAATAGCACACAGCACAGACCACCGGACACAACACACAACAAGGCCCTTTATACACACAACATGTTCCGGTTCCATAGCACTTGGAAATGAATGATAACTAAATGTATGCAATTTCAAGGTAAAACATACATGCACAAGTCACACATAGTATATGAAGATTAATGTTACTACCTGGTAGTCATCTACGGATAAAAATAACCTTCCCAATGCAAAATATCACAATTATCCTTAAAATAATAAAATGTAAATATGATTAAATTCCTTTCAATAAATGGTCTTTTGATAATTTAAAATAAGCCTAATCAATGAGTCCATATTTACTAAATTTCTACCGAACCTCTACCCTACACAGTTTTGCATTCTGAACACATGACCAAAATCCCATTCCTTGACCATGGCCTATTCAAACCGAAATTTAAAACTCAAGTGTGACAATTTACCAATTCACAATTTATCCACCAAACTAGGTTCATATGCTCCCAAATCATCATATAATCACATATTCATGAGTAAATCTCCATGAGACTCTAAGAACCTTAGTTGTCTCAAAATATAGGATTTTTCAAAGTATTCAAAAAATAGTCCAAACTTCAAACCAATCAACGTAAAAGCTTACGCTGACCTTATCACGATTCTACAGTCAGTTTGGAATTTTGGCATCAACTCGGCTAATCCAATGACTTGAAACTCCTCCTATGAGAAAACTGAAACTGTAGAATTGAAGCTTTCGAGGTGTAGAACAAGATTTGTAAAAGGAGTTTTTGGATTGGAAGTGATTTAGTAGGAGATTTTGACTGGAGTGCGTTTCTCTCTCTTCTTGAATTTTCTCACGCTATTTATACGCTTCGCTATCTCTTTGCTGCTGGTTCTGACCGGATGAAGATGATGTAAAACATGGAAATTAATAAATATTGAAGGCTCAAAGTCATTTGAAGCATGGAGCAATTAATTAGACTTTAACCTTTCATTTATTTACAATTATACCAATGCTTTTTGACTAAACTTACTTTGTTGACCAAAGATGTATAGGTCAGGGTTGATGCTGCGTGATCAATTGGAGAATGGAATTAATAAATATTGGCAAGTTAAAGTCGATGGAGGCATTGTGGAACTCATAAGACATCATTCCTCTTTTTAATTACCATCATGCCATCGAGCTTTCTTCTCAATTACGTTGCTGAACGAAAATTTGAGATGGAATGGATAATAATGAGTTTGACTATTTGGAATGTTTAAATTTGACACTCCAAATTGTTGGCCCAAGAAGCTTAGGTCGGTTTTGGCAAGAGGAATAAATGAGCTGAATTTGACATTACCTCTTCACAAAATTACCATTCTAATTTATCATTTAATCATACACAAGACTTTTATTTATAATTTAGTTCATTACTAATTTAGTTGCAAATATTAGATAAATGTCGAAAATAAATCCTTAATTCCATATAAGGATTTCTCTTCCTCAATTAGCTTATCTGTACCACATGATATTGCCTCTAAAATTTCCAAGCCAAATTCACCCATTTACTAATTACTCTTTAATTTTTTCTCATAATCTCTAATAAATATTCATGTGACCTTCTTCTCATCCCCTTGGTCAAATTTAATAAACTAAAATAGAACAAATAAATGTTAATTCCTTTTATCTCATGTTGTGACAACATATGTCCCAAAATTTCTGGTTTTGACGAAATCAGGTAATTCAGGTAAAAATTCTGACTTTTGTCAAAATTTCACTATTTCATTTCTCTATTTACACATACTTCATACATGAAATTTTTCAGAGAAAATTGAGGATATTACATAATCCAAGTCTGCTTGAAGTTGTTCGAGTTGAAGATGGCTTAGCCACACACCAACTTATTATCTGTACATCATTATATTTCAACACCAAAATCACTTCTTCAAAATCTTAAAATATTATTATTTACAACCTTAGAGAATTTTCAAGCTCATGATATGCATGTGTTTAGTTACCTTAGCATTTACTGTTCCCGTGCACTCTGTAAATTACAAGGAATTCCTCTGCTAAGAAATAGCAGCATATCTCTCTCTCTCTCTTTTTCCTGGCATTTTATTCTTTTGAAGGATCAGAATTCTCTGGTTTGATTTCTGAAGTCGTAACTTTTATCAACGTAGTTACCAAAATTGTAAAAATGAAATGATATACAAAACTATAATATTTTTTTTCTGTGCCATCCTAGGTAATGACGGAACTTTATAGAGACAATGGGAGACCATAGCCTCTAAAAATATTATCCTAAATATTTAATATAAATTGGAATTTTTTTTACACATTTGGCCCAAAACTTTATACATTTCTCTCACAAATTTATACATTTGGCTCTTCAAATATTTTTTTTTTCTTTAATTAGTTAATGGGTATATATTTGGTCCCCAGATATTTATGCTAAGGATTTAGTCCCCCCAAATATTTATCCAAGGTTCGTCACTGATCCTAGGAAAAGATATATAAAACTATAATAACATTTTGTTGCCAAGTCTTAAGAATATATCCTCTCACCACGGGTGGAAAAAAGGCTTTTAAGACCGGACGAAAGAGGTATTGTAAGACCGGATCTGTGACCGGTCTTGTTCCAGGCGGTCTTAAAAGTCTGTTACTTTTAAGACTGGATGCGCGTCCGGTCTTTAAAAAACACTTTTAAGACCGGACTTTTTAAACATCCGGTCTTAAAAGTCCATTTTAAAAAAAAAAAAAAAAAGAAAAAGAATGAACTTTTAAGACCGTATATATTTTTAAGTCCGGTCTTAAAAATTCCTTTCTACGAAAAAAAAAGGTAAGATTGTAGACGTCTGAGCCGCCACCTCAGAGATAACCCTGTTTCCAAATCTTTCACCAGAGGAACTAAAACAAATAGATTCAGAGAGGAAAGTACTTAAGCTGCCTTAGAGAGAACTCTGAGAAGAGGTAGACGAAGAAGAAGGAACAAAGAAAATTTTGGGTGGAAGCAAAAAAAAAAAACGATACAAGGACAGAGAGGGAGGTCAGGAGAAGAGTAATACCATTTTGCGTTCCTCGAAGAAGTTATGGGAAGCCATTCATCTATCTTCTTCTACTCCTCCGTTCGATTATCTATCTGTCATTTTTGTGTGTGCACATCTCAATATATTCAAAAAAAACAACAAACAAAAACAATCGATCGAGAACGCGAGAAATAAGCAAAACAGAGACATAATAGGTTTACCTCAAGAGCGGCAGTTGCGGGGATCGAGACTCGTTCCCCATGGAAATCAAGTTTGGAGCTTTGTTGTCGCTGAGAATGAGGAGATGAGCAATAAAACAAAGAAATAAGAAATTGATATTTAATTTCAAACTTAAGCCAAAATCTACGTCAATGATTTACTACCATTGCGTTTCTGTTTCCGTGGCTTAACAACAATATAAAAATATATATATATATATATATATATATATATATATATATATATATATATATCTCTCTGTTGAGAGATATATATATATAACAATCCGAGAATGATTCTCGGAACAATATATAGAATGATTCTCGGATATATATATATATATATATATTAATATATATTATATCTCAACAACAATTTGTTGAGATATATATCAACAACAATATATATATAGATATATATATTGTTGTTGAGCTACGGAAATAGAAACGCAACGAACACGAACTCAACCGCACGAATCATTCTCGGATTGTTGTTGAGCCACAGATCTCTGAAATCTGAGGCTACGGTAGCCACTGTGAATGCGTGGGGTGGGGAAGTGAAAATGAGAAGAGAGCGGAGAAATCAATGGGAAGTGGAGGGAACTAGAAAAGGAATAATGAAAATTCAATTTTCGTTTGCCGCGCCTAATGAAAATCTTTAAGACCGGTTGTTATCAAATTGAAGTCTTAAAAGTTAAACTTTTAGACCGGTTCTTTGTAACATCCAGTCTTAAAAAAAATAGACATTTTATTTATTTTTTATTTTTAACTTTTTAGACCGGATATTTAAAACATCCGGTCTTAAAAGTAATATATATTTTTTTAAAAAAATTTAGACTAGTTCTTTTTAACATTCGGTCTAAATAGTTCTCTTTATATTTACAAAATTGCCACCGGTCATACTTTTAAGACCGGATCCTTTTTAATTCGTTCTTAAAAGTGTTCTTTATATTTACAAAATTGCCACCGGTCATACTTTTAAGACCGGATCCTTTTTAATCCGGTCTTAAAAGTGTTCTTTATATTTACAAAATTGCCACGGTCATACTTTCAAGACCGGATCCTTTTTAACTGGTCTTAAAAGTGTTCTTTATGTAACACCCCAAGATATACCAACATTTATCGAGTTGTAACGCATGACTTAATGAGCATAAACGTTCTAGCATAGTATTACCGATATTAAGATCGATTACATAACTAAAAACCCAACATAGTTATACAAATACCTTTTAAAATTCTAAAGTAGGCTATTTAAAATAACCTACATCACCTCTTGTTCAGACTAATATCCATCTTCTTGTCCTGGGGAGTCATGTCCGTTATACTATACATATCACGGGTAGCAACAAATCTTGGGACCCGAAGGTTTCAGTAACAGATTAATCTCACATTCAAAGTATAATAAGTATATGACAGTTAACCATTACTTATACATTCAACACATACAAGACAATCAATTCATTCAATACATATATATATATACGAATGGTAAAAACAATCATATAAAGACATACAAAGAATGTAAGATTAGAGTTGCTACCTGGTCACTTTATCAATCCTTGCTATAGCTCCCCAACACTTAAAGTCATTCTGGACAATTGTCAAGTCCTATAAATATACATTTATAGACTGCGGATTATTACTTATCCAAGTTCTTTATTTTCTTATTCTCGAATAATTTCTAAAAAGCTAGGAGAATTTTCAATTCACTTTGAAAATTCATATTTAATTGCACAAAACCCCAATTGGTGTGCTTCCAAAAATCACGTATCCTTTGGTAAGTCTATTTTTAGGTTAAAAAAAAAACATTTCACTGTCAAATATACATACATTATTCCCAGAATTTTCATTCATCTTCACTGTTCCAGAAAAACGTTCAGATTTAACGGTCAACTTCAAAAATCCATATCTGGAGTTATACATGTCCGATTCAGGTGGTTCAAAATCCTATGAACTCCTTATTAAGTCTAGTTTCTGTGAAAATTGGTTCCAGAATTTAAACATACTCCAATTTTTCCCAGTTTTCAAAAACGTGAACTCTGTCCAGAAAACATTTCAGAAAATGCTGTAAATTTCATACTTAAATTCAAAAATGCATAATAAATTCTATAGAAGTCTGATTATGATGGTTTGAATTTCTATCCAAGCTCCTTAAATATAGTTTAAGTGAAAAATAATTACCAAACCAATTAGTGGCTGTATAATTCCCAGAAATTCGAATAATGAACGCCACTTAAATCTGGAAATAGGATTTTCCAGTGTTTCTAAACAAACTTAGAAAAATCATAACTTGAGTTCTAGACGTCGGATTAATATGTTCTAGTACTTATTTTAAAGCTTAAGAAGTGTACTTTCTTCTTACCGAATTTCATAGTCAGCAGAGTTCGTTTGCTTGATCAAAACCTTGAATGAAACTGACTAACTTCTCATCATTCTCCAAAAATCAGCTTACATGTACGTTTCAAACACTCTTCTTCATTTTCTTCAATGGCTCCCTTCTTTTCAACTCACTCTCTACTCTCATTCTCTCTCTTACTCCCTCGACTTACTCTTTTTTTTGTTCAACCTTGCCAACCGAATTGATTAATCGGAGAAGTATATGTGTTTATCATTGGCGTGAGAGAGATAAAGAGATGATTGCAAGTATTGAGGAGTCCGTGAATAAACAAGAAATGTAATGTAAGGGGGTGGATTCCATGCTTCCAATAAAATATAGAGAGTGGGAGACAAATTGGTTGCTAGTGGAACACATAATTCAAAATGAGGGGTATAAGTGTGTTGTCGACTTGCTCAACATTTAATCACGGAAGATAATTGAGAATGTGGGGTTGTGTTGGATGATAATGGGTGTGGGTGTGGTGTCCGTTTGTGAAACAATGAAGAGTGGAAGAGTGTTCACATTGTAGAATAAAATATAATAAAGAATCAAATTGACATATGGGTTACCTAATATGTCTCTCTATTATGCGCTCAATGATACTAAAGAGAGATAAGGAGTCATCCATTGTTAATTAGGTGCGAGATGTGAGTCACGTTTCCCGTCACCTTATGATAATTAGGAGGATAATATGTAGACATGTGCATGATAGTGAGAAAGTGGAGAATTGGTGGGGAATATTAAATAAGACCATTGTGAATAAAAACAAAAGAGTAAATGCTTGGTCGCCCCATATGTCTCTCCAATGCTCTAATCAATATTAGAGATAAGAGATGTATACGTGTGCTATCTTTCACCCAATAAAATATTAATAGTGAACATGTTTGTTCCAATAAAATAATATAGTGTGTTCCATGCATATTATATATTCTATGGCTCACTAGCTTGCTCATATTCACAATATGAACCCTTTTCGTGATTAGCCGCAAGCATAAATACCTTGAAACTAAAACCTTAATATCCTATAAGGATTTTTCTTCTCAATTAGCTTCGACAAGCCATAAAATATTAACTCCAAATTTTATAGTCCATTATTTATTTTTCAATTATTTCTCCTTGTATTTATTCTTTTTCCCAAAAATTCCAAGGAAAATAGGCCTTAAATTCCAAATCATATCTTTAACACTATTTTGGCCCAGTTTTCATAATTAGTCTCCTTAAAATACAATTTCATAATTTTTCCCAAATTTAAAGTCCAAAATAATTTTAGTATTTATCTCAAGCTTTTCTCATAATAAGCTCAAGATTTTGGACTTTTACCGGCTTAGTAGCCTATTCATCTCAATCTTATTTCTAAATCCATTATCCCAAAATTTGGGATGTTACATTACTCCCCCCGTTTAAATAAATTTCGTCCTCGAAATTTGAGCATCCATATCTCGGGAAATTATTCTAGACTTTCAGTCTATCCTTTTCTATGTATGCTTACTAAGCACACAACATGTTTTTGCAATTTTCTTAATCAACTTGTACCCAAGTGTAGTGTTCAAACACAAGACTTACTGATCTAATGTTACGATTCTAGGCAACAAACACAAGTCTTACAGTCTAGAGACACCGCCCTTATGCAAATTTTACATACCAGGTTTTACAGCCTCGAGTCTCTACTCGTCTATCTTGTGTCTGATCTTCTTCAATTAAAGCTTTCAGACTATTTTCTCTTTCTCAATACTATAGCTGGCTATTACTATCTGACCTACCTGGTTCAGATCTCTAAACCATTCTGACAGTTTCTGTTCCTGTATCATTACAATCACCAATTGCACCGCTTTTATTTGAACACATTAGCGATGTCAATACATCACAGCCTTTCGTTTATCTATGTTGTCTCAATTTCAAATTTTCACACATTGAAAATTTTTGTGGTTGCAGTACATTTTATAGTTCACACTATACCAAAAAGTAATAGTGCCATTACATTTTCAAAAACCTTAATCGTTGCCAATAAAAATTTGTGAAAACACATTCACTGCCGGATTGGTTTCAGAAAACATTTACTACCGGCACACATTTATGAGCGGGATTATTCATTTCACAAATTTAACATTTGAAAAACTCTCGCCACCACTTCAACCTTCGGTACAGCGGCATAACCCAATCCTTTCATACACAAACCACCACGGTGGCAATGCACTTGTTGGCCAATGTGGGAGAGTTTCCATCCCTTTAGAAGAGACCCGGTGTCCGATGGCGGCACAAATAACGGGCCACCCACCGGAATCCCTACACGGGAAAAAGGACCACGTCCAGAGCCCCGCTCCAACGCCGCGTGGGTGCCGACCAAACAAAGCAAAACATGCGCCCTACAAGGCGAAACTTCTCGATTGGATGCATACACCGCCGGTGCGAGTTTCAAAACATATCCCCTCAAAACTTTTATCATTGGCAAACGATTTTTTTTTTTTTTTTTTTTTTTTTTAAAAAATATTTTAAACACAACCGACAAGACCCAAACAAACCGTGTATATCTACAACATGACTTTCCCGCCTCTTCCGGTTAAACGCCTCTCTACCACAACAAATTTAAAAACTCAGTTTCAAAACCTGGGTTCTAACAAAACCCCTTTTTATGAGACAATATACTTCACAAATTGACCATAAAAATTGGTCTCAAATTCTATTGAAAAACATTTCTTTCGAAAACTCTATTTCGAAAATTTTCACAAATTTGAAAATTCAATTCTGAAAATTCATAAAAACAGCAGGTGCATTGGAAAATTCAATATTTTAGTTTTCAAACATAACCAGGAAACAGACAACTGTTCTTAGCATGTTATCCAATATAACACTTCCAGGCTCTAGCTATCATACGGTTCCATCAAGGAACTAATTCTCAACCATACACTCTAAGGGAACATCCTATAATCAAGATCTTTCCCCAAGTCAATTCAGTAGCTAGCAACCTCAAATCATACAAATACTATCCTCAAACACACCTCATATCGTATAGGTATTATCCTCATATATTCCCAAAATAACAACCATCCAGTTTTCAATCAATTCTTAAAACCTCAACATCTGTTGAGCTAAGAAATCATATTCATCATCAATACCCATTGTACATATTAGGATTGAAATTCACAATTCCTAATCAAAACCTCAAAATATTCGAATAAAATTCAATAATATCTACTAGGTTCTTATTCTATCTCCATTCCCAATATCATTGAGACATATTCTAATCATCATTCTTTTACCTCAAGGTAATAATCAATCATATACAAAGCATTACTGACAATGTAGCACTATTCTCAAAATTCATAATTCAACTCACAAAATTTCAATAGGGTCTAGGGATCCAAATCATATCTCGACTCAACATCAAGAACTCTGGAGTTAGCAACAGAATCCCTATTCTAAGTTATCTCATCTGTCTATGTAATCAAATATCAGTATACTATTCTCATAATGCCAGAACCTTGCTCTGATACCATTTAATGTAACACCCCAAGATATACCAACATTTATCAGAGTTGTAACGCACAGCTTAATGAGCATAAACGTTCTAGCATAGTATTACTGATATTAAGATCTGATTACATAACTAAAAACCCAACATAGTTATACAAATACCTTTTAAAATTCTAAAGTAGGCTA
Organism: Acacia melanoxylon; assembly: GCA_019022615.1. Classification (NCBI taxonomy): domain Eukaryota; kingdom Viridiplantae; phylum Streptophyta; class Magnoliopsida; order Fabales; family Fabaceae; genus Acacia; species Acacia melanoxylon. The sequence continues at coordinate 10,353,896 of JAFJYJ010000008.1, forward strand.
TTTAAAATAACCTACATCACCTCTTGTTCAGCTAATATCCATCTTCTTGTCCTGGGAGTCATGTCCAGTTATACTATACATATCACAGGTAGCAACAAATACTGGGACCCCGAAGGTTCCCAGAGTAACAGGATTAATCTCACATTCAAAGTATAATACAGTATATGACAGTTAACCATTACTTATACATTCAACACATACAGCACAATCAATTCATTCAATACATATATATATATACAGAATGGTAAAAACAATCATATAAAGACATACAAAGAATGTAAGATTAGAGTTGCTACCTGGTCACTTTATCAATCCTTGCTATAGCTCCCCAACACTTAAAGTCATTCTGGACAATTGTCAAGTCCTATAAATATACATTTATAGACTGCGGATTATTACTTATCCAAGTTCTTTATTTTCTTATTCTCGAATAATTTCTAAAAAGCTAGGAGAATTTTCAATTCACTTTGAAAATTCATATTTAATTGCACAAAACCCCAATTGGTGTGCTTCCAAAAATCACGTATCCTTTGGTAAGTCTATTTTTAGGTTAAAAAAAAAACATTTCACTGTCAAATATACATACATTATTCCCAGAATTTTCATTCATCTTCTTGTTCCGGAAAAACGTTCAGATTTAACGGTCAACTTCAAAAATCCATATCTGGAGTTATACATGTCCGATTCAGGTGGTTCAAAATCCTATGAACTCCTTATTAAGTCTAGTTTCTGTGAAAATTGGTTCCAGAATTTAAACATACTCCAATTTTTCCCAGTTTTCAAAAACGTGAACTCTGTCCAGAAAACATTTCAGAAAATGCTGTAAATTTCATACTTAAATTCAAAAATGCATAATAAATTCTATAGAAGTCTGATTATGATGGTTTGAATTTCTATCCGAAGCTCCTTAAATATAGTTTAAGTGAAAAATAATTACCAAACCAATTAGTGGCTGTATAATTCCCAGAAATTCGAATAATGAACGCCACTTAAATCTGGAAATAGGATTTTCCAGTGTTTCTAAACAAACTTAGAAAAATCATAACTTGAGTTCTAGACGTCGGATTAATATGTTCTAGTACTTATTTTAAAGCTTAAGAAGTGTACTTTCTTCTTACCGAATTTCATAGTCAGCAGAGTTCGTTTGCTTGATCAAAACCTTGAATGAAACTGACTAACTTCTCATCATTCTCAAAAATCAGCTTACATGTACGTTTCAAACACTCTTCTTCATTTTCTTCAATGGCTCCCTTCTTTTCAACTCACTCTCTACTCTCATTCTCTCTCTTACTCCCTCAGACTTACTATTTTTTTTTGTTCAACCTTGCCAACCGAATTGATTAATCGGAGAAGTATATGTGTTTATCATTGGCGTGAGAGAGATAAAGAGATGATTGCAAGTATTGAGGGAGTCCCGTGAATAAACAAGAAATGTAATGTAAGGGGGTGGATTCCATGCTTCCAATAAAATATAGAGAGTGGGAGACAAATTGGTTGCTAGTGGAACACATAATTCAAAATGAGGGGTATAAGTGTGTTGTCGACTTGCTCAACATTTAATCACGGAAGATAATTGAGAATGTGGGGTTGTGTTGGATGATAATGGGTGTGGGTGTGGTGTCCGTTTGTGAAACAATGAAGAGTGGAAGAGTGTTCACATTGTAGAATAAAATATAATAAAGAATCAAATTGACATATGGGTTACCTAATATGTCTCTCTATTATGCGCTCAATGATACTAAAGAGAGATAAGGAGTCATCCATTGTTAATTAGGTGCAGATGTGAGTCACGTTTCCCGTCACCTTATGATAATTAGGAGGATAATATGTAGACATGTGCATGATAGTGAGAAAGTGGAGAATTGGTGGGGAATATTAAATAAGACCATTGTGAATAAAAACAAAAGAGTAAATGCTTGGCTGCCCCATATGTCTCTCCAATGCTCTAATCAATATTAGAGATAAGAGATGTATACGTGTGCTATCTTTCACCCAATAAAATATTAATAGTGAACATGTTTGTTCCAATAAAATAATATAGTGTGTTCCATGCATATTATATATTCTATGGCTCACTAGCTTGCTCATATTCACAATATGAACCCTTTTTCGTGATTAGCCGCAAGCATAAATACCTTGAAACTAAAACCTTAATATCCTATAAGGATTTTTCTTCTCAATTAGCTTCGACAAGCCATAAAATATTAACTCCAAATTTTATAGTCCATTATTTATTTTTCAATTATTTCTCCTTGTATTTATTCTTTTTCCCAAAAATTCCAAGGAAAATAGGCCTTAAATTCCAAATCATATCTTTAACACTATTTTGGCCCAGTTTTCATAATTAGTCTCCTTAAAATACAATTTCATAATTTTTCCCAAATTTAAAGTCCAAAATAATTTTAGTATTTATCTCAAGCTTTTCTCATAATAAGCTCAAGATTTTGGACTTTTACCGGCTTAGTAGCCTATTCATCTCAATCTTATTTCTAAATCCATTATCCCAAAATTTGGGATGTTACACTTTATATTTACAAAATTGCCACCGGTCATACTTTTAAGACCGGATCCTTTTTAATCCGGTCTTAAAAGTGTTCTTTATATTTACAAAACTGCCACCGGTTATACTTTTAAGACCGGATCCTCTATAATTCGGTCCAAAAAGTTCTTGATATTTACAAAACTGCCACCGGTCATACTTTTAAGACCGGTGCGTCAATACTCCGGTCTAAATGAGGCGGTCTTAAAGCCTTTTTTTGCACTAGTGCACGCATTTTCCATATAATTAAAAACAAGTTATTGACTTTTTTTTATCCCCAGACAAATTACCTAACCAGTATTACATCAGATAAGTGCCCACTGATTTATTAACTTCGACTTGGTAACCCCTCTCCTAAAATTTTTTGGGAATTAGAGACTGAAACTGAGTTTAAGGAGAGAGCTAAGTCTGAAAATTTGCCATTTTTTGAGACCTTTGCTTGTGGGAGCTATTTCTTTTTCGCTACCATACCCATCGATCCAGGTTCTTTCTTCTCTTTTGCTTGATTTAACCCATCGATCCATCATGCTTCTTCTGTTTTGGCTTCATTTTGCACAGACAAATTCTGCATAAGATTTTTTTTGTTTTCTTCTAATCACTTGAATTTTTTTTATACTTTTACCTCAGAAAAGCTAAGTCCCATAACCTTCAAATATATGGCTGGACTTCATCTGTTGACTTAAATCTTCATTTGTTTTAAGAACTGTTTGGAAAAGGAGGAAGTCTTTGCAGATCCCAAAGCTGACATTTTTGAGATATTTGTGAACTATCTTCCCTTCACATATCGAGATTTATGCTTACTTTCTTCTCTTTTTTTATTCCACTTGCTTCGTCCCTTCTATTTACTGTTTTCCGAGATCTTTATCTGAGTTTTTAGGGTTCGTGTGCAGAACAAAATTCTGCAACTATGAGGTAGCAAATTTTATCAGTTTTCATCATTTTTTTTTTGTCTCAAATCAATCATGGTCAAGCTTTTATTAGCTTCATAAACCTTTAAATCCTTTGTAGCTTTTTTAGATAATGAACAATTTTTTGAATATATTGTTAAATGCACCTGTCACTTTGACAAGTTGAACCCATTTTACCATTTTGTGTGGATGGTGTGTTTAGTTATGCATAAATATTGTTTCGGTGAGATAAAGTTTATTTAGTTTAAATTTTCACTAGGTTATCTTTTTAGTAGAATTTATTTATTATTCATGCTATTCAATTTTTTTATTAAATTAGTTTATCAATACGCTATGATATAAGTTACTAAAAAAAATTTGTTTAGTCATACGATCCTTTTCCTTCTTTATTTATTAAGTTGTTTTTAAGAATAATTGTTTCATATAAGATTTCATACTTGCCTTGTTTCAAAATATGATTTCTTATAATTCAACGGGCTTGCTCATCTTTCATGCGGTTGGTTTGGGTTCATCTACTTCAAAAATTATTGCTTGTCATATTCAGATAACAATCTAATACGCCAATGACACAGGGATTTCAGATCCCCTTTAGCTTCGGCTAACATCATGTTGGTTGAAGCATATGACACAATAAGCTTTTTCCAGTGCAAATCCCCGTTAGCTTCAGCTAATGTATTGTTGGCTGAAGCATATGACAGAATAAGCTCTTTCCCTCATTAAGTCTTGTTTGCTTTAGAGAATGTCTTGTTGGCTTTTCTTCATAATTTCATGAGCTGTTCTCTCTTTGATCTTTGCTGCTACAAGCTTTGTTCTTTGGTTCTTAAAAAGCTTTCCAATTTGTCTCTATTCTCCTACAAAAAAGAGGATTCATAAGTTCTCACTTTTTCTTTGAAATAAAGTACAAAATATATGGTTCTAAACAAAAATTTCTTCAACTTTAGCTTGATAGTTTGATATGCATATTTTCTTTTATAATCTCTTTCTATGCACAATTTTGAATCCAAAAATAGTTAAAAAGTGAACAAAATGTGCTGAAATATTATTAATTTCTAAGAGTTAAGGATAAGAAACAACTCTTACACATACCCCGTTCTTATTTATAAAAAACATTCAGAGAATTTGTTAATTTCTGTCTGTTACATTCTCATTTTGCCTTACTTAATTACCCATACTTCTCACATTCTCTCTCTTCTATGATCATATTCATTACTCCTATAATATTAATTTTCTTATTTTCTCTTTTACAATGATAATTTCCTTATTCTCTTTCTTAGTTAAAAAAAAAATGCTGTGATCCAATCAATAAATCTACTACACATTTTTCACTTATATTTTCTTTCTTCAAATATTAAACATGATCATTTTTTTTAAACTTATATGTGTGCAAGGCCTGAACCCAAACTTATTAAAAAGATTGTCAATGATATTTTGAGCAAATTGAATATTGTGGTAAGTTGAAACTTTTAGAAGTTTTAACATGTCAGCCGAACGAAAGCACAAGGATGTTGATAGGTGTGTTGTGGCTTCATGTCCAAGTTATAACTCTTATGAATGTAGCCCTGTTACTACTTACTACCACAACAATATTCTCTCGCGGCCACTCTTCAGTATTTTAAAAATTAAAACACGTTTAAAAAAAAATACTGAATCTCTCAACACATATAACTATCACAAGACTTGAGACTTCAATAGTTTTTATTTTTTAAATGTGTACTGTAATTCATTGCAAAACAAGCATCAGATAATACAAGAGAATATTTTTTAGTTCTAGGCAGCCTAACTTATACTTCCCACACACACACATATATTTGTTTTGGATCCTGCGAATCTATCCTCTCACGTGTTTTCTTTTATAATAAAAACAAGCTATTGTCCTTATTAATAAACTCTTTTGACAATAAATTACCTAACCAATATATTAGCATTTGGGAAGCTAGTTGGACGGACCATCTCCTGGAATTATCACCTTCTAGCTACAATATTAACATTTCCAAGGCCGTGAAAAACTAGACACGTCATTTTATTTAATAAAAGAAACCTCTCCATATAAAAATCCGGCGAAAAAAAGAAAGACATCTCGAATGGTTTTGTATAATTTTAAGAAACAAACAACTTTTTTAATAATTTGTTCTTTATTTTAAGAGAGAATTGTGTGATATTTCAAATGAAAAGCAAAGCCATGTAATTTCTTTAAAACAAATTAAGAAATACTTTTTTTGATGTCAAAAGATTTTTTTTTTTTAAAATGCTCTTTTAAGATCTCTTGCAGCTTTGTAGTTGATATTTAATATATATTTTTCTTTATTATTCCATCAAAAGCAAAACTATGTGTCATGTTGTATTGAAACTTGATATCTATTTTTCTTACTGTCCATAAAGTTGCTGTTGATCGTTCGGTAACTTGGTCCCACTTGCTAAATATTTTTGTTTTATCTTGTTATCACGCTAATCAAGAGCAAACCATATCACCTCCTGTGAGAAGGTAAAGCCAAACATGGATGCAACCATTGCTTTAACGCTCATAGAAGCTGTGTTGATTTTGCTGGCTATAGCAATTTCTATAGCTATCACATTAACCTCTCCACTTGATGATAGGTAACATCTTCTATAAATGTTCATTTTATGGTGTGCTTGTAGCCCAATATTTATTCATGACTTTTGTCCATGTGTAGGTGTAAAGATGTTGAATCGATTCCCATAGTTTCTTCTCCTAATATCATAGTTGCTCCTCATGCAACCAAGTATGACATCTTTCTTAGCTTTAGAGGGGAAGACACTCGCCACACTTTCTCAAGTTATCTCTATGAAGCACTTTGCAATGAAAACATCCATACTTTTATGGATCACATGCTTCACAAAGGAGATAATATCTCACCAATTCTTCTCAAAACAATAGAAGAATCAGAGATATCTTTGATTATTTTCTCCAAAGAGTATGCTTCTTCCATGTGGTGTATGGATGAGCTCGTTCATATTATGAAATGTAAGGATCAATACGATAGAATTGTCATCCCCATTTTCTACAATGTAGATCCATCCAATGTTCGCAAACAAAATGGTAGTTTTGGAGATGGATTTGCTAAGCTTAAGCAGAGATTTAAGCACAACCAAGAAAGAGTTCAAGAGTGGAAAAATGCTTTGATGCAGTCAACAAATCTATCTGGATGGGATTCAAAGAATATCAGGTAGCTTCTACTCATTTTTCACTTATTTCTTTCTTTCTTTGGGATTAAACATAGTCATTTTTTTTTAACTTTGTTTTTGTGTTAGGCGTGAACCCAAACTAATCAAAATGATTGTCAAAGACATTTTGAGCAAATTGCATAACAAGTCATCGTTTCATTTGGAAGGATTAGTTGGGATTGATTATCATATTCAAAAAGTTGAAGGGTTACTAAGTGGAGCTCGCATTGTGGGAATATGGGGCATGGGTGGTATAGGCAAGACCACTCTTGCCAAATCTGTATTTGACAGGTTGACGGCACAATTTGAATCTTTTTACTTTGCTAAAGGTGTAAGACAACAAGTAGAAAACAATAGATTGGATGAATTACAGCAAAAATGCCTTAAAGAATTATTCAAAGATGAGGATATGAAAACTTACAATTTAGGATCCACTTTTGTGAAGGAAAGGCTTCAACGTAAAAAAATTCTTTTGGTGCTTGATGATGTGGACAGTGCTATAGCAATTGAAGATTTAATCAAAGCATGTGGTTGGTTTGGGGAAGGAAGTAGAATTATTATCACATCAAGAGACGAGCAAGTGCTTAAGAATACTTCTGTATTAATAACATATTATGTTCCACAATTGGATCCCCATCAAGCCTTTCATCTCTTTAGCTTGAAAGCTTTTAAGCAAAATGAGCCATTAAAAAGCTATTTGGAGTTATCAAAGTGGGTAGTGGACTATTGTGATGGAAATCCATTAGCCCTAACAATACTGGGTTGCTTTCTTCATGGTAGAGGAAAAGAAGGGTGGGAAAGTGCTATGAAAAAATTAAATCAAACTCTTCACAAGGACATTTTTTATGTGTTGAAATTGAGTTTTGATAGACTTGATGACACACAGAAGAATATATTTCTTGATCTAGCATTTTTCTTGAACGAAGCATGGGGGATTTCTTTGGAAGATTGTACAAGACGCTTATATGATTCTTCTGCATATATTGAACTAAGTGTACTTAAAGAGAGATCTCTCATTTTAGTGAGTGAAGATGGTTATATTGAAATGCATGCTCTTTTAATAGAAATGGGGCTTGAAATTTCAAGGCAACAATTCATATCTAACCCTGAAAAACCCATTCGACTACGGTGGCATCAGGATATTTATCATGTATTCAACAATGGCAAGGTAATACTACTTCTGGTCCTTTAATATAAGACCTAGTTTATAGTGGAATTTGCACTAAAAACTAGGTCTTATATTAATAGTGGGAGGTGATTTATTTTAGTTTTTATTAAATTCTTTATTCTCTTACTATTTTATTTCATGGTCATGTATTTTCTTGAAAGTCATTTGTTTATTCGGTAAGTAGACTTTTTAAAAAAATCTTCCTCGGACTAAAATTGGTTTTTTTTTTTTTTTTTTGATAACTTTTAGGGTCATTTGATAGCTGACTAAAATTGGTTCTGGCAAAGCCTTTTTGTTAGGTGTGATTTATTAATCTTCTTAATCTTTGTAATATTCATATGTTCAGAAGCTTTAAGATAGATTCTAAGATATATTTTAAATTTAGAACATGAACGATGGTCAATAAGTTATAAATTATCCACAAAGGTTTACTTTTAATATTCATTAATAATTCATGTAGTATAAAAAGTTATTGTGTGAACTGACACCATCACGCGTTTTACTGATAAAAATGTTTATACTACAAAATGTACAAATTCTGAAATTTGAATATTTTTTAAAATTTAATTTATGCCGGGGGTTTTAAATACTCAATTATAAATGAAATATAAACGAGTGCATGTAAGCATATTCGTAGCCCTCGAACCATCGTGTGTATTTTCTTTGACGAATTTATTTATTGTAAGATAAAAAGAATTATTTGAATAAAGTGCACCAAAGTATAATCATTTATATTTTTCAGAAAGGAATATATTTAATAGTTCTATTTGTTATTTGATCATTTTTTTTACATATTAAGAATCCCCCCCCCCCCCCCCAAAAAAAAAAAAAAAAAAAAAAAAAGATCACTAGGGGCTGAGGCTATCTTTTGCTCAGGGCACCAGAATAGTTTTTTTAAAAAAATAAATAATGAAATTACGTGTACGAAGTGTTTTAAATGAATATTTATAATTATATTAAATATGGTATCTGTGTACACATGGATGCAAGGATTAGGGGCCTCTAATATGCCTTCTCTAATGTCCTTAAAAGTTCACAACATCCCAAGTGTTTTGTTCTTGGTTCTTATGATCATTATGTTATACTTACAACGAATGACATTTTGATATCTTATGGCAAAAAAATGGTACAATTTTGAATTTTTATGATTCTTTTAAGAAAAAATAAACAACGCACAATTTCAGAGTATTTTTCTTTGAAAATGTGCCATTTGTATACCCATAAGAGATCAAAATGTCACTAATTTTATGTAGAATTTAATTATCACAAGAAAAAAGAAAAAAAAAGGGAAATTAGAGAAAACATGATTTTTGAGAAATTCATTTAGTACCCGGAAAAAATTGAGTTGTGAGAATTTTTGAACAAAATGCACGTTTTTAATTTGGATATCCCCAAAAGCAGATATATTTAATTGTTCTGCAATTTGTTTTTCATTTTTCAGACAATGACAATTGTTTTTCTCTTGATTTGCTATTACTAGGGTATTGAGGCAATTCGATGTATGTCATTGGACGCAAGCAAGATAAAAAAGACTACATTGAGAGCTAGTGATTTTCGAAAGATGCGTGATATAATATTCCTTAAAGTTTACAAGTCTGAAAGGAAAGAGCCTTCAAAATTGAATATTTGTGAAGATTTGGATTTTGTTCCAGAAGAACTAAGGTTTTTTAGTTGGGAAGAATATCCACAATCATATGTGCCATTACATTTTTGTGCAGAGCATCTAATTAGACTTGAAATGCCCGATAGTAATATCCAACAATTTTTCGATGGAAATCAGGTACATCTTATTTTCTCATATATCATAACATTTTTCATAGTGTGGTTCTAATTAAGATCTCGCATAAAAAATTAACCAAATAATTCACAATAAGTACAATTGTAGTTATACTATTTGTCGGGAGTCCAATGATCATCTTGTAAATGCATCAACTTATTTTCTTTATAATCTCATAACTTTAATTAGTATGAGAGAAATTCTTGATTAAATTGTACGCATGTGTAGCTATCCGATTTATTGACGTTACTTCTTTTTGTTTTCTGCAGCATTTTCCAAATCTAGAGAGAATTCGTTTATCGAATTCAAAACATCTCATAGCACTCCCAGAGCTCTCTCATGCCCCTAAGATTGAAATTATTGATCTTTGTGGTTGTGTGAATTTGGCTCAAATCCATTCTTCAACTGGGCCAGGAAACCGAGTCCTCTTTTCTTTAGAAGACAGTGGGCCAGTGCAGATGAACATTGGTGGCAGTGTCGAAGTGACAAGTTCAGGGTTAGTGATTGTGTACAATTATTTAAATCTTTACAATCGGTCATTCAATAAAGTGACAACGAAGCTCTTTGTATCTGGCAAGAACATCTTCAGCGTTCAAGTGAAACATGTGGTGATGCCTTTGGCAGAGAAAGCAGAATTGGTAGTGGGGTTACAGAGTTTGGGGTCTTTACTTCCATTTGTGGGGCTAGTTGAATGGTTAGAGAGTCCAGTTGAGTTTGGGGATGGTTTCAACCAGTATTATACCTATAACTATGATGATTATGGGGCAACGAAGATGTGGGTTGAAGAAGAACAGGATGTTGAATTAATAATGGAATATTGTTATAGTAACAGTGCTACCCTAATGGAAGTTGAAGAAGAAGAGGATGATGATGAGTTAATAATGGAGTATTGTTGTAGTAACAGTGCTGATATATTTACAAGAGTTCCAAATAGTGTCACTCGCTGGTCATTATTGAGGCAACTGAGATTAAAAGAGAGTGATATTATTGGTAATGCAGGTAGCACCGTTGCTCAATTCTGCATTATCAAATCACTTATCGCACTTTCTCATGATGATTATTGCATAAGGATTAAACCTCGCTTAGATGTAATACTCTCTTTTGACCCCCCAACGTCCGCTTCACGTGGTGATCGTTTCGAAGTCTATTATAGCGTGGACATGAAACAAAAAAGACCTCATGATTTTACCAATCGTTTGTTTCTTGCTTATGACGGTGGCAACTTATGGGTTGAGTCTGCAGCCTTGATACCATCACCCCAATATCTTACAATTTCGTTTTCAAGGAGGTTAGAACAGTTCCGGCTCACATTGATTTTATTTTGTTTGTACTCATCATGAGTTGAGAGTTGTTGGGATTTTATCATATTATTTAAATAATTACCCTTTACAATTCACAAGGCCTTTCTCACTCCTTCATAATGTTGGGCTTGGATTATCACTCTAATGGTATGTTTGGTTTGAGGGGAGGGGATGGAAGTGAATGCCCAAATTTTAATTCCTTAATTTTATTTATTTTCTATTTTTTGTATATCCCATTTTATGAAAAGGAAAAAAAGAAATAAAAAGAAAATGAAAGAAAAATAGAAAACCCTAATATGGGTTGAATGTGCTGCCATCATTAGTGGCAATGTGCTACTAATAACAGGTCAAGATATATAAAATAGTCTTTTTACAATTTCAATTAATTATCTATAGGTCCCTTGGGACTTCATATCAATGTGATTATTGTATTGGGCCTAACAGTGATATTTTGTCTTCCTTAGAATCTTAGTGTAATTCTTCCTTTTTTTTTATGAATAAACTGCTGAATTCTCTTAACTGAAAGCCAGAATTACAAACAAAGTCGGTCACCACTAAGCTCTTCCGCCTTGTGTCAAAAAAATGCCGAGGATATGTAAATTGCTGTCTACACTTTTTTTTCCCCCAATCCTACGAGACTATCCTCTTACACTATATGAAAATTGCTGTCTTGGCTTCACTGATGACTTTGGTTATTGTCCTTGATAATTAACTTCTTTGACAGTAATTAAGTTACTGACCAGTAATATTTTACTGTATTATTTTTGGTAAGTAACTGGGCACTCAACATCTTAGCTAATTAATTTATTAAGTTTGGGTCTGTAAAAGAATATTTTCCTAACTGGAATTTGCAGATCAATGCCAACGCACAGACGCTTGCTTCGAAGAAAACGAAGAGAAAGAAGGCATTTATATGATCCGAGAGCCAACTGTTGATCTGTTTGTGAGCTATTCCTTCTGCTTCCTCCAGATCCAGGTTAGTACTACCTAACCCCTTTCTCTTCTTTCATCCACTTGCTTCATCCCATCCCTCTTATTTTTTTAAATAAATTCTGCAAGAAATCCTGCTATTTTCTTCTTCTAGTGCTGAATCTCCATCTTGACGTAGTCTGTTTTAACTCGTAGATCTAATGAAACATAAACCGTGAGAACTGAATGCTATATTTATGTTGTGTAATTGTATTGTAATTTTGATTTTAAATAATAGTTAAATGTTAGTTAGGGAGATGAACGGCACTAGCCATTATAGAGTGGCTTTAATCATAAGTGGCCTTAGCTGTATCTAACTAACTAATTAGGCGCTAATTGATTACCCCTTACCCCTGCCTTATTATAAATGGGCATATTCTATTGTATTCATCAGTTTTGGCATGTTAACGAAACTTCAGTTTATTATCCAGAAACATTCTCTCTACCGCTTCATCGTTCTTCTCTCTTGTTCCCACTCTACTTCTTCTTCAACCCTCTGTTCTTCTTTCTAACCCTAATCTCTCTAAAATCCCTAAACTCATATTACAATCTCCTATGAATTTACCATGTGTATGTTGTATAATCCTCAAAAACTGTATTGAATAGAAGTACTAAGTGTATGAAAGGATTTCAGTCTTGATTGCTTGGTCTCTTGGAGCTTTGTGTTCCCTTGTTCAATTTTTACATTGTTGGCAATTGCTAGAAAGGAGAAATTTTTCTTTTAGTCTTTTTCTTTTAATTTTGCTCAGGACTGTAAAAGGATAAATGTGGGAATGATAATTGAATATTTTATACACTTATTTGTATCTTTTGGTTAATAAATTTAGGATTGTTTAAATAATAAATAATGGGCTTTTATGCTTATTTAGGCTTTTAATTAGATTTAATTTCTTTTAATGATAGAATTTCAGATTTATAGTGCTTCACTATTTTCACCAAAATTCTTGAACCAGATATCTGATTAGCCTCATTCTTGTCTAATGTTTCAGATGATTCAGAGAGCTACAAATGTTTGAAAACTTGGAAGCTTAATTCAAACAAGAAGATGGCCAAAATTGGATCTGAAGTCAAACACGTTTTTCTAGATTTTTATTTGGGCCCGAATTTTGTAAAGATCATTTGTTATTTGTTTATATTTTTTGGGCCGGATTTTATTACTTGGAGCCCCAATCCGTTTTTCTATTTTAGGTTAAGTCAGATGGTGGCTAAAAACATATTACATAGTACGTTTTCGAATTTTTATTCTCTTCACCGTTCATCATGTTCATCACCTATTCTTCATTGTTTCTATCCTACCTAGCCATCCTTGGCTAAACTTCTATGATTAACCCATGGATTGAGGTTTCATGAATCCAGAGGACTCGTGCTTAATCGGTAACTAACTAGTTTCTATTTTCTTTTTCGGATTCGATTCTAGATTCGGATTGGCTATTTGATTAAATGCTCAGATTGATATATCTCAAGGACGTAGGTCGAACCGGGTTAGAGTGATTAGTGTGCAATCGCACAGTGACACGCCATGCGTTCGATCAGATTCTAGGTGATCATCTAGTTGAGGGATTTTCTAGATAAACGTGGAGATTTCGGTTTATCCAGAATCAATCATGAGTTCAGTTACTGTGTTTTCGTCGATAAAGGTTCTGGAATTTCTAATTTTGGGTTGATCATTCTTTAGCCCGATTAATCTACATTTTTTTTATTATGTTTTTAAGTCATTGTGTTTTTATTCTATCTGCACTGAAACCCCTACCCTATTGTTAATGGGCGTATCCTATTGTATTTCTCAATATTGGCATGTTAACGAAATTCCAGAGCATTAACCAGAAACATTCGCTCTACCTCTTCACTGTTCTTCTCTCTTGCTCCCTCTCTACTTTTTCTTCTTCAACCCTCTCTTCTTCTTGCTAACCCTAATCTCTCTAAAATCCATAAATTCACATTACAAGCTCCTATGAATTTACCATGTGTATGTTGTATAATCCTCATAAACTGTATTGATTTAGAAGTAGTAACCAAGGTCGTCGTCGGTAAAGCCCAATAGTAGTGGTCCAAGTCTTCATACGATACTACTCCCTCCTAGAGCTGGGAATCAGAGTCAGGGCCTAAAAGAATCGGGATAAGAAAAACATATAATTTTCAATGCCCGGCGCGTGATCATACGGGCGTCGGAAGCCATTTTCTTCCCATCCCTCTTATTTTTTTTAAAAAATTCTGCAAGAAATCCTGCTATTTTCTTCTTCTAGTGCTGAATCTCCATCTTGACATTGTCTGTTTTAACTCGTAGATCTAATGAAACATAAACCGTGAGAACTGAATGCTATATTTATGTTTTGTAATTGTATTGTAATTTTGATTTTAAATAATAGTTAAATGTTAGTTAGGGAGATGAACTGCACTGCCTGCCATTATAGAGCGGCTTTAGTCATAAGTGGCCTTAGCTGTATCTAACTAACTAATTAGGCGCTACTTGATTACCCCTAACCCCTGCCTTATTATAAATGGGCATATTCTATTGTATTCATCAGTTTTGGCATGTTAACGAAATTCCAGTGTATTATCCAGAAACATTCTCTCTACCGCTTCACTGTTCTTCTCTCTTGTTCCCTCTCTACTTCTTCTTCAACCCTCTCTTCTTCTTTCTAACCCTAATCTCTCTGAAATCCCTAAATTCATATTACAATCTCCTATGAATCTACCATGTGTATGTTGTATAATCCTCATAAACTGTATTGAATTAGAAGTACTAAATGTATGAAAGGATTTCAGTCTTGATTGCTATGTCTTTTAAAGCCTTGTTCCCTTGTTCAATTTTTGCATTGTTGGCAATTGCTAGAAAGGGGAAATTTTTCTGTCTTTTTCTTTTAATTTTGCTTAGGAGTGCAAAAGGATAAGTATGAGAGAATTTGATAATTGAATATTTCATACATTTAATTGTATATCTTGGCTAATAAATTTAGGACTGTTTAATTAATAAATAATGGGTTTTTATGTTTACTTGGGCTTTTAATTAGATTTAAGGGTTAAGGTGCAAAAATCCACATTGTGCTTTTGTCAAAAGAGCGCCCAGTAGCAAGCGCTTTTTTTAGGTACAAAAGTGACCACGTGGTTACAAATTAGGTGCAAAAATGCCGTTTGACGAGTTAAATTTGACTTTTTTTGTTGACTGGACGATGACGTGGCATTTCAAAGGTGCAAAAAAACACTTGAGGTGTAATACCCGGATTTTAGTAAATCTGGAATTTTTGAGATAGAGGAAATTAACGAATATTTTGATAAAGCAAAATCATGAGGTTAAAACTATTACAGAAAATTGTCATAATTATAGAGTAAATTGTTAAAAAAGTTACGGAAAGATCAGATGAACAGAATGACTAAAAATGAAATAATGGTGATAAAAACAGTCTAAAAACATTATGATAAATACTGAAAGATCATGAAAAATTATGAGAAAATTATGGAAGTGTAATATTTAATTATGAGAATTTAATAAATTATTTCAGAGGAAATAACATGAAGAAAAGTTTAAAAAGCATTTCGGAACCATAAAGTAACATGATGGGGTAAACATTGTTAATATTTTACATAGGATATAAAATGACAATGTCAAGTATAAAAGTTTGTAACATAACAATATACTATAAAATTGGTAAAGATAAATATATGAAGAAACCGATCCTAAAAAGATCACTAAACGAAGAAATTAGGTCCGATTAAGCCTTAACAAAGGCGGGGGTAAAACGGGAATTTTTGGTAAAAAATATTATATTTTTTAAAAATGGAAAAAATTATGGAAAAATAATTAAAACTGAATTTTAAAATTAAGAGGCCGAAATTCTTAGTATTTTTAATTAAAAAGAATTGTTTAAATAATTAAAATGATAATTAGAATAAAATAATAATATAATGCGGTGAGTCGGCTTATATAAAGGCCGAGGGAAAAGTTAGAAATAAATTCCACAGGTAAACCAGAGGTAAAAGTCTTTTCAGACTGATCAAATTAAGAACAAGTGAAATTTTACACGAAGAAAGAATTTACCAGACGTCGATTCCGCAACCGAAAACCCTAATTCCTAATAAGACGGAAAGTTGATCAGATAGAGTAGAGCCGGATAGGCAAAGTGAGAACCTATAGAAACAATTGCGTGTTTTCAAACACGGTATTAAGTTAGGCAACAACTGGACATTTTACGATTCGCGAATTATTGTCCGAAGTTGGTTCTATCGGAAGCGATTTAAAGAATCGGACGCGTTTGTCCGAATATCTTCCGACGCACCGGAGAATACCTGGATATGATCAAAAAGAGGATCAAAATAGATAATATGAAAGAGGATGAAAATACCTTCAAAGTTACATGCCCAGATTTTTGAGTTTCTGCGAAATCGCGCTAAACGGACACCGATCGGGGAAATTCTATCAGACCGGGCATAAAGTGAGCATGAGTCATCATTTTTGGACCAATGGTTGGCTGCCACATCACCCCCTTGTGTCGACTAGGGCAGCCCATGGACAAGAATTAAACACCCAATTAGCCTTGATTTTACATGGTTATTACAAATTTGGAAATTCCCACCTTGTCCCTATTTTTTTTTCTATAAATAGCAAGCACCCCTCCTCTCATTCTTCACACCAAAATTCGAAACCTAGAGAGAGGTTCTAGAGAGAGAAGCTTTGGAAAAATTCTGCCTTGCTCCGAGTAAGTTCTTCTGTCCTTAGTTTTTAGTTTCCGTAGTTCTTTCGGTAGTTATAGTAGAACTGTTGTTTTGATCTAGGAAGTTTCAGGATTTATTCCTATACTTGTTTTTAAGCCTCATTGCATTGAAAGATGCCTGACGAGGTAAAAACATAGTGGGGATAATTTTGAAATGGAATAAGGTCAAAGTAACGAAGTTCTGACGAAATTCCGCCAAATAGGGGTAGTAGGGGCAAAATGGTCTTTTTCACCTAAAATGCCTGTTATGCTGCCAAATGTTCATAAGTGTGTTATTATTCCGATTAGAATACTTATGACGTCGAACCGCTGTCGAAATTCCATCATTCCGCTGTTTGTTTGTTCATTTGTTGAGCCATTTGTTTATTGCTTTACGTACGGCCGTCAAAAAGTACCGTTTTTAGCCGAAAGAGCCGGATATCTGCAACTAAGGTACGTTCGCGTACTGTAACACTAGCTCTAATGTTTACTATATGATTGTATATGATTGTTGTGTAGTAGTGTACGAGGTTATGCTATATACACGGTAAGTTACATACGAGGTTATGTCACATACGAGGTTATGTTAAATACTTGGTTATTATCTTGTATACGTGGTTATGTGTTTTTAATCATACATTTGTTGTGGACTGTTGTATTGATTGCTGCTGTCGTGTATATGTAGTCATATTTAAGCATGAGGTTAACTGTTACCTAAGATCCAAATTGCAATTGGATCTCAGCTCTTATCATAGCGTCAGGTCCAGGAGAACCGAGAACCGAGGAGAAAGGCGAGCAGGCCGCACAGAGACCCGGCTGAAGACTTTCTTCTGTTGTTATTCATTTTGAAAACTCTCGGTCAATGTACCGCTTCTGTAAATCAGCCAGACTTATGGCAATTTGAATAAATGTATCAGTTACTCAATTGCTTCGATGCTCTACTCTGATAAAAAAAAATACTGCTTTTGAAAATGAGATGTTACATGAGGTTTGTCAAAAAGAGCACCTAACACCAAATTATTTTTTTAAATTTAATAATTTTATTTTAATTAAAATAAAATTATTTTTTTTAATTTAACAATTTAATAATTTTATTTTAATTTTAAAGAAAAAAATAATCTCAAACTTTTCACCCCTCATTCAAATCTCCACATATCAGAGAAATTTTTCACTGGGTCCTGACATTCAATAAAATTATATCCACAAAAGAAAATCCAAGCGAAGAATTGCACAACACCTCTAGTTTCAGTTTTAGATCTTACAAGTTTTAACTCTTGGTTCTAAAGAGAAAACCAATACAAGAAAAAAAAAAAAAAAAAATACTAAAAAGAAACTCGAACAACAATTCAAACCAACCGGGGAAAAAGGCAAGGACATGCTATATTGGGTGAAGAGAACACAAAACGACAGATGGAGAAAATGGCACGAAGGTTTGGAAAACAGGGGTAAGGGTGACAGTAGAGGAGGGCGACAATGACAGCGAGAGAATCACGAGAGGGGAAGAAATAAGGAGAAGATTTAGCAATTATTAATTAGAAAATTTAATAAGGTTTTTAAAAAAAAAAATTAAAAAAAAATTACGGAAATAAAATTTTTTCTTGTTTTTACCCATTGAATTAACCCTCCTTCCTAAAATGATAAATCAGAAGAAAAAATTTGGCCTCCAAGAAAAAGACCTAGAGAAATAATAATTTTCCTTTAATTGAAGTAAAATTATTAACTTTTACAAAAAAGAATTTGGTGTTGGGTGCTCTTTTTAACAAATCACATGTGTATTTTTGCACCTTTGAAATGCCACGTCATTGTCCAGTCAGTAAAAAAAGTCAAAATTAATGGTCAAATGATATTTTTGCACCTAATTGTAACCACGTATGCACTTTTGCATATCAAAAAACCACTTGCTACTGGGCATTCCTTTGACCAAAGTACATGTGTATTTTTGCACCCTAATTAACCCTAGATTTAATTCATTTTAATGATAAAATTTCAGATTTACAGTGCTTCACTATTTTTACCATAATTCTTGAACCAGATATCTGATTAGCCTCATTCTTGTCTCATCTTTCAGATGATTTAGAGAGCTACAAATGTTATGAAGACTTGAAAGCTTAATTCGGACAAGAAGATGGTCAAAATTATATTGGATTCAAAGTCAGACACGTATTTCTAGATTTTTATTTGGGCCCGAATTTTATAAAGACCATTTGTTATTTGCTTATATTTTTTGGGCCGGATTTTATTACTTGGACCCCAATCCGTTTTTCTATTTTAGGTTAAGTCAGATGGTGGCTAAAAACATATTACACATTACTTTTTTGATTTTTTATTCTCTCCACTGTTCATCATGTTCATCACCTATTCTTCATTGTTTCTATCCCACCTAGCCATCCTTTGCTAAACTTCTATGATTAACCCATGGATTGAGGTTCCATGAATCCAGAGGACTCGTGCTTAATAAGTAACTAACTAGTTTCTATTTTCTTTTTCGGATTCGATTCTAGATTCGGATTGGCTATTTGATTAAATGCTCAGATTGATATATCTCAAGGACGTAGGTCGAACCGGGTTAGAGTGATTAGTGTGCAATCGCACAGTGACACGTCATGCGTTCGATCAAATTCTAGGCAATCATCTAGTTGAAGGATTTCCTAGATAAACGTGGAGATTTCGGTTTATCCAGAATCAATCATGAGTTCAGTTACTGTATTTTTGTCCGATAAAGGTTCTGGAATTTCTAATTTTGGGTTGATCATTCTTTAGCTCGATTAATCTACATTTTTATATTATGTTTTTAAGTCATTGTGTTTTTATTCTATCTACATTGAAACCCCCACCCTATTGTTAATGGGCGTATCCTATTGTATTCCTCAATTTTGGCATGTTAACGAAATTCTAGAGTATTATCCAGAAACATTCTCTCTACCTCTTCACTGTTCTTCTCTCTTGCTCCCTCTCTACTTTTTCTCCTTCAACCCTCTCTTCTTGTTTCTAACCCTAATCTCTCTAAAATCCATAAATTCACATTACATGCTCCTATGAATTTACCATGTGTATGTTGTATAATCCTCATAAACTGTATTGATTTAAAAGTAGTAATTGTTCCTTAAATTCTAAGTCATTTCTATTTCTGGTCGGCGGATCCTTTTCTGGAAATTTCCTTCCTTGGAAAATAAAATGGTTTCATATCCTTTTCTGTACTGTTAAGTTCCCCAATAATTCAACTAGATGTTTTATGAATTTCTTATTTCACTTCACAAGTTTTTTTTTTGGTTGAAATGGTGGCAAAGTGTTCAACTACTCCGAGATTCTGTCAGGCACCGAGGCAGGGACCTCTCTCAGAGAAGTTTTTTGTATTCACAAGGGCTCAAAATCAAGACCTCTTGCTTAAATGACCAAAGTCCCTTCCACTCAGACCAACTTCCGCTAGTATTTCACTTCTTAGTTGAGTTCAGAACATTGGACGTTGGTGTATTGGTTTGGTATTGTTAACAGAATAGCCCAATTGAAGTTCAATATACCAAGGTCGTCGTCGGTAAAGCCCAATAGTACTGGTCCAAGTCTTCATTAGATACTACTCCCTCCTAGAGCTAGGAATTAGGGTCTGGGCCTAAAAGAATCGGGATAAGAAAAACATATAATTTTCAATGCCTGGCTCGTGAGCATACGGGCGTCGGAAGCCATTTTCTAAACTTTAACTATTGTTCCTGCGTTTTTTTCAAAAGAAATATAATTAGTAAATTACAACAATCAAAGTTCTAATTTAAAAAATAAATGTTGTCAACATTGGGGTCTAAGTAACACGCATTATGTAACAAACAAACATAGTTACTAATTCATAATCAAAGGTAAACTATTGTTTCACCTTGAGTAGTAGGCTTTGCTTCATGGGTAAAAATATCAAGAATTTCTTCTCCCTCGTCATCAATACATCCATAATCTTTATCTGCAACAAATAATAAACCAATTATAAAATCAGAGCATATATCACTACAAAAAAAATGACTATGCTACAAATGATATTAGTAGTTGTTGTTAAAACTGCTACAAAACACATCGTTGCAAGTTGTTTTGTAGCGGTTATATAAACCCGCTACTACATATAAAAGAACCGCTACTGTAACTGTAGTGGTTTCTCACCACCGCTACTATATGAGGCTGGGATGACGTTGTGTGTGAAGAATTTGTAGCGGTTATATAACCGCTACCATTAGTAGCAGTTATGTACGCTACTAAAGACATCACCAAAAATTTTAAAAATGGTGGCAACAATTTGTAGTAGTTAACTGACCGCTACAAAATTTGATGAAATTTCAAAAAAGGCGCTGAAAGTTTCAAATTATAGTAGCGATTAGGTAACCGCTACAAAAGTTTCTTACTATTTTTTTTTGGGAAAAAACTTTGCCACCTTTTTTAAAATTTTATCCAACTTTGTGGCGGTTGTAGGACCACTACAAACGAATGGATAATTTTTTATGTCAGAATCTATAGCATTTAGGGAACCGCTACAAATGAATATTTTTTACAGAAACAATTAAAAGAGTCGTTTTAGATTATTTTATTAATTAATTAATAATTGAAATATAAATGATTTATATTAATTTAAAAATAATTTATTTAATATATGATATTTGATTATATATGGTTATTATATAGGTGTATAAAAATGAGAATGTGTAGATATAATAAGAACTAATTATGATTCCATTTAAATAATATTTAACTCTAAAAATAATGTATGTGAAAGTAGAAGGAATGTTGAAAAAAGTCCCTAAAATTGTGAATAAAAAAAATAGTATAACAAAGTTAGAATAAAAAAGAAATATTTGTAAACGAGATGATCATCATATTTGATTCGCTTGAACAACACTTAACCTCTTCGGAAAATATAGACAGATGATGAGAAAGCGAGAGAAAACGTGTGTAGAAAGAGATAATGAAGTATATAAAATGAAGTGTAGTGGGGGTATTTATATGGATATTGTTGATAAGACATTTTTGGTAGCGGTTTGTGTTAGTAGCAGTTTAGGCAACTATTTTTGTAGCGGTTTGTACATTTGTAGCGGTTGGATTTAATTTGTAGTGGTTATATAACCACTACAAATGCTATTATGATTTTTTTCTTGAAAAAATATAGAGGATTACAGATTAAATATGTCATTGTAAGCATATATTTTATATCAATCTTCGTCTCATCCCTACAAAAAAAGTGTGAAGAAAATGTTACTTGTGAGTTTATTTTGTTTAAATACAAATTAAACTTAAATTAAATATTATTTCATAAAGCGTATCTTAAAAAAGGTACCGAACTATAGGTAAATTGTCATCACCATCTGGAAAGAAGTTTTTGAAATTGGCAGGCTGGAATAGCTCACTTTCGTAGGCGACATTTGTAACATCCCATTTCTCATTTCAATGTGAGGGGACCATATGTTTTTCTCTATTATCACCTCTTCCATTCAAGCTTCGTGACTCTCCACTCATATTTATTTATTATTATTCTAGCATCCTTTGTGTTTCTCTTATCACTATAATAATGGCTCAAGTGTTTCCATTATCATCATCTTTTCTCCATTTCACCTGCTAATGTCAAGAGTATGGCTAGCCCACATGTTTAATTCTTTTTCAATTCAAAGTATTTTATTATATCCATTAGTCACTCCACTAACTTCACTATAATTATTAAACAAATACCCACTTATATTTGTTTATTATATTGGTTCAACATTTTCGCTTTTTCTTTACATCTTCATTCACGACAACCAGACACACACCTACTGCACTTCTTTTCTCAATGTGTATTATAGCTTGACACATTGGCCGACAAAATTTCCTTTCATTCTTAAATTATCAATTAATCATCCTTCCACTTACTTCAATTATCCACTCTTATTATTTTAATATAACCATACACCCACTCTCAATAATTTGTCTTCCACTTTCAAATTGTCATTCAAGCATTCATCCGTGACACACTCTTATTTAAGCTTTTCTTTTAATTAAATATTCATATGTGCATTGGTGATAGCATTGCCTACTTCGGTTATTTACATAAAGAACAAAAGAGTTATTCCATTTCATTTGGTTATATGTGCATATGTGCATTGGTGATAGCTTTTCTTTTAATTAAATATTCATATGTGCATGTGTATCATGAGTGAAACTTTATTTAATTATTCTTGGATATAATACTACCTTCCATTTCATTTGGTTATTCCATGCCGACAACACTCCTCATTATGCATTTAATTATCATAAACGACGGACAACACATTATTTTCTAATGCCAATGAATGAAGGAATGAGTCATACATAAAGACAACCTGTCTTCCACTTTCGATCCATCATTTACTTTGTATACCCACGGACAAAACCTCCTCCCTTCATAAGAAATATATGCAAGTTCACACCTTTCATTTATTCACTTTCGTAGACAAGAGAAATACAAGAGAGAGAGGGTTACGAAAGTGAGACATATTCCTATGCTATTTGAGAGTTAAAGTCCGGCGTTTGAAGAGGCAATAAAGAAGAAAAGTTGCTTAAGTCCAAAGGATCAAGGCAAGTAAGTGAATGTTTTAACTTGTGTTATGTTATTTTGTGAAGTTGGTTTGAAGATGTTGTTTATCACTTTTTATATACTATTTTGGTTTGATTACGAAGTGGTAAAACAATAAGGATGTTGATGATTTTAAGGTTACCAAAGAATTTACCACGAAAAATGGAGTAAGAATAAGGTTGAAAATGATTTTTAGAATGAAAAGGAATAAATTGTTCAAGTTACCAAAACTGCCAGTTTTAACGGTTTGGAAGGCAGTCGACTTGTACACAGTTTTTGATCAAGTGAATGATGTTTTGAAATTATAAAATTTTCCAGATTTGAAGTAGACATTTAGAGCTTTCCTTTGAGATAGATATATATATATATATGTATGTAATTTTTAGAGCTCTGTACAAGGAATTACGAATTTTACAAACTGACCAAAAGTTTTGGAAGCTCTAAGTGGTCAGCGAAGTAAATTGATCAAACTGGGAAAAGCCTTATTTTAAATCAGGAAGCCAAATATTTTTTAAAGTGAATTTACATTATTATTGGGAATTTATTTGCATTATTGTTTATTCTAGGGTTATTTTGCCAATAGTGCACCGGGAAAATTTATTGATACTTGCGAGCAACTATCAGGTAGTAACCTTGCTGTGTTATATGTTTATATATGTATTGCAGATATGTATTAAGCAAGGGAGTCTCATGGCTTTGTTGGTTTTAAACTTGGATGGGATTTGCTGATATACATACATTATATATATATATATATATATATATATATATATATATATATATATATATATATAGCTGTACATGGAAAACAAAATGGAAGTTGCTGTCATGTTCTAAGTGTGTGTGTATTTATTCAACCCAAAGTCTATTGTGTATACGTTGCATACATATATATAGGAAAACCACCTCTTCTGCTGTTCTATGTGAGTGTGTGCTATATTTGTTATATAAACTTATTCAAATAAATTAAGAATCTTTCATTTCCTAGATCCTCTAATCAGTAACGTTAAAATAAATTTCGATTCCTACCAGAGAATGCAAGATACCATATATGGCTGTTGTTTATGTTTTGTCACGATACTTTTGGCTCTCAAACCACGTCAATATCATGAGAGGGAGACACCACGTTCTTTACTGACATGGTTTTTGTTTTAAAAAAAAAAAAGTAATAAAACCGTACCTTTCACCCCTAATGTACAGTAATTAGATACATTTTATTGGCAGAGCAAATGAAAATGAAATATTCCAACTCCCAGCTTATTGTTCAAGAAGATGAAATGGATGGGTATATATATAGCTGTACATGGAAAACAAAATGGAAGCTTGCTGCCATGTTCTAAGTGTGTGTATTTATTTATTAAACCCAAAGTCTACTGTGTGTACGTTGCATACACATATATAGGAAAGCCCACTGTTCTGCTGTTCTATGTGTGCGCGGTATATTTGTTATATAAACTTATTCAAATAAATTAAGAATCTTTCATTCCTAGATCCTCTAATCAATAACGTTAAAATAAATTTCGATTCCTCCCAGAGAATGCAAGATACCATATATAGTTGTTGTTTATGTTTTGTCATGACGCTCTTGACTCTCAAACCACGTCAATATGATGAGAGGGAGACACTTCGTTCTTTATTTACATGGTTTTTGTATATAAAAAAAAGTCATAAAACCGTAACTTTCACCCCTAATGTACAGTAATTAAATACATTTTATTGGCTGAGCAAATGAAAATGAATTATTCAAACTCACAGCTTATTGTACAAGAAGATGAAATGGATGGGTATATATAAACTTCATTTTCTCTTTTATTTATATATATAAATAAATAACGGGGTGGGGTGAATGGGATGATTGAAGCCAAAAACTGGTTACTTCTAAGTATATCACTGTGAAGAACATTTTATTTGGGGGATTAGAGTTTATAAACCTAAAGGTTTGCTGTCATATATATACATACACACTAGCTACGTTGTTCTTTTCTTAAGAAATTAGCTTCATACATATGCATATGTGTCTTTGTGAACTCTAATAACATTGCATGAAAAAGCTTTCTGATCCATAAATATAATAAAACATATTTTTATGGTGTTAATATTTATTAAACTCCTAATTTAAAGTGTTGATGACGTATTTAATATTTGAATGGCCTTTGGGAGTTTAAACTAATTGTAGAGAAATAATAATAAAGTAAAATAATAATAATAACAACAATAAAATAAATAGTAATAAATAATAATAATACTATTATTATTAAAAAGAGTAATAAATAATAAATAGAAAAGAGAGGTATTAATTAATAATAAATAATAATTAGAAAGGGAAATTAATAGTTACAATTATCTTACTTTAGGATATTGAAGAAGTTTGAGTTTCTAACACCGGAGAATTGTATATATTTGCAAAGTTGAGGTGGGTAACTTAATCTTCAATTTCTTGTGTTTTTATATATGCATTGTATGTTCAGATTCTTGGCCATCCATGTTTGTATGCCCAAGTCCATGCGTTTTATTCAGCTAGCTGTGGATTATTGTTTTTAAATGATAATACTGCATGCTTGTTTTCTTAGCGCTGAGGATTTGTGTCTGGGACATGTGGCACTTGCGAGTGCTTTCACCGTTAACGATGCATGTGCTGTGTGCTATGTAGTCAGGTAGCGGTGTGTTTGCTAAATGCTTTCCTTTATTTCGTAATATATGAAATACTTGTCTAATTTACACTTTGAATGTGAGATTAACCGTTACCCTGAGATTCATCTGATCACTGTCTCAGTCACACCTAAAGATCTAGGAAGATGCTCTAGATCAGGAAGTAAGGTTGTGCAGAGGAGTAGCTAAAGAAGACCTCGAAGGAGGGGATTTAATTAATTTTGATTTTCATACTTTAATGTTTTGGATTGTATTTGCTAACTATTCGACTGACAATTCGAGATAATTGTATAACCAAAATCCTACAATGATTAACCCTGACTATTACCGAATTTTAAGTTGTATCATGCTAATATTCCTTCGATAATTTAAATTAACCAGCATATGTCTGGGCATATGTTATCAGTCACTCATTCGTCCAAACGTTATGCATGCTTTCTGTTGTGACTCACTCTGATCTGTTAACGTCTTCACTCTAATAAATACTCATGAATTAGTTTAATAAGATATTACGAGCATAAATAGACATCATAATGGACATAGGAATTAGAGGCGTTACACTTGGAGGTTCTTCTTTCTAATTGACATTGATATACTACATTGATGCATGCATTTTTTGTATGAGGATGTTGCTGTTATATGAATAATATACATAATTCTTCGTCTTTCTCCTTATAATATTTCTCTAATTACCTTAGTTAACAAGAAAGAAATCAATGAGTTCTTAACAATCTTATTATGGTATAATATATAATTATCCATACACACACATATACGTTCATCCACACATCAAGCATGCATACATCTATATATGAATGGCTTAATTAATTACTGGGATCAGAGGAGGCAATAAGAGCAGTGTGTTTGAAGTCACAGGTGTGAGGATCTCTTCCATATTTTTTTAAGTAGAGATTCATGGCGAAGGAGGCACGATGAGTCTTTGAATCTGGAAAAGAACAAGGACCAAGATTGCTACAGTTAACATGTGTTCGGAACAAGCGTAATCCAAGTCTGCTTGAAGTTGTTCTTGAGTTGAAGATGGCTTAGCCACACACTAACTTGTTATCTGTACACCATTCTATTTCAACACCAAAATCACTTCTTCAAAATCTTAAAATATTATCATTTACAACCTTAGAGAATTTTCAAGCTCATGATATGCATGAGTTTAGTCACTATAGAATTTACTGTTCCCGTGCACTCTGTAAATTACAAGGAATTCCTCTGCTAAAAAATAGCAGAGGACGACTTTTTGTTTTTGTTTTTTTGGCATTTCATTCTTTTGCAGGATCGGAATTCTTTGGTTTGATTTCTGAAGTCGTAACTTTCATCAACGCAGTTATCAAAATTGCAAAAATGAAATAATGATATATAAAACTACCATTTTTTTTCTGCGCCATCCTAATTCCTAGGAAAAAATATATAAAACCATAATAATATTTTGTTGCCAAGTCTTGCGAATATATCCTCTCACGCGTTTTCCATATAATTAAAAACAAGTTATTGATTTTTTTATCCCCAGACAAATTACCTAACCAATATTTCCTGGCAAGTAACTATATCCCAGACTTATTAATATTTTAGTAGGAGTAGTACATCAGATAAGTGCCCAATGATTTATTAACTTCAACTTGGTGGGGCCAGCTTTTGGAGTTATCCACACCCGATCAGCTCAGAAAGGGGAGTTAGAGACTGCAAATTCTGAAGCTGCCATTTTTTGAAACCTTTACTTGTGGGAGCTATTTCTTTTTCGCTTCCATACGCATCGATCCAGGTTATTTCTTCACTTTTGCTTGATTTATCCCATCGATCCATCATGCTTCTTCGGTTTTGGCTTCATTTTTCACTGAAAAATTCTGCAAAATATTTTTTCTGTTTTCTTCTAATCATTTGAATTTTTTTTTTTCTTTTACCTATGAAAAACCAAGTCCCATAACCTTCAAAGATATGGCTGGACTTGATCTGTTGACTTAAATCTTCATTGTTTTAAGAACTGCTTGGAAAAGGAGGAAGTCTCTGTAGATCCCAAAGCTGACATTTTTGCGATCTTTGTGAACTATCTTCCCTTCACATATCCAAGTTGATGCTTACTTTCTTCTCTTTTTTTATTCCACTTGCTTCATCCCTTCTATTTACTGTTTTCCGAGAATTTTTATCTGAGTTTTTAGGGTTCGTGTGCAGAACAAAATTCTGCAACTATCTGAGGTAGCAAATTTTATCTGTTTTCACCCTTTTTTGCTTTGTCTCAAATCAATCATGGTCAAGCTTTTATTAGCTTCATAAACCTTTAAATCCTTTGTAGCTTTTTTAGATAATCAACAATTTTTCGAATATATTGTTAAATGCACCTGTCACTTTGACAAGTTGAACCCATTTTACTATTTTGTGTGCATGGTGTGTTTAGTTATGCATAAATACTTTTTCAGTGAGATAAAGTCTATTTAGTTTAAATTTTAACTACGTTATCTTTTTAGTAGAATTTATTTATTATTCATGCTATTCAAAATTTTTATTAAATTAGTTATATCAATACACTATGATATAAGTTACTACAAAAAAAAATTGTGTAGTCATATGATCATTTTCCTTCTTTGTTTGTTAAGTTGTTTTTAAGAACAATTGTTTCATATAAGATTTCATACTTGCCTTGTTTTAAAATATGATTTCTTATAATTCAACGGGCTTGTTCATCTTTCATGCGGTTGGTTTGATTCATCTACTTCCAAAATTATTGCTTGTCATATTTAGATAACAATCTAATGCGCCAACGACACAGAGAGTTCACATCCCCTTTAGCTTCGGCTAACATTATGTTGGCTGAAGCATATGACATAGTAAGCTTTTTCTAGCGCAAATCCCCGTTAGCTTCAGCTAATATGTTGTTGGCTGAAGCATATGACACAATAAGCTCTTTCCCTTATGAAGTCTTGTTTGCTTTAGAGAATGTCTTGTTGGCTTTTCTTCATAGTTTCATGAGTTGTTCTCTCTTTTGATCTTTGCTGCTACAAGCTTTGTTCTTTGGTTCTTAAAAGGCTTTCCGATTTGTCTCTATTCTCCTACAAAAAAGAGGATTAATAAGTTCTCACTTTTTCTTTGAAATAAATTGCAAAGTATATGGTTCTAAACAAAAATTTCTTCAATAGCGTGATATGCATATTTTCTTTTATAATCTCTTTCTATGCACAATTTTGAATCCAAAAATAGTTAAAAAGAGAACAAAATGTGCTGGAATTAATTTCTAAGAGTTAAGAATAAGAAACAACCGCTACAATACCCCGTTCTTATTTATAAAACACATTCAGAGAATTTGTTAATTTTTGTCTGTTTCATTCTCATTTTGCCTTATTTAATTACCCATACTTCTCATTTTCTCTCTCTTCTTCTATGATCATATTCATTACTCCTACAATATTAATTTTCTTATTTTTTCTTTTACAATCCTCATTATTATAATAATTTCCTTATTCTCTCTCTCAGTAAAAAAAAAATGCTGTGATCCAATCAATAAATCTATCTGGGTGGGATTTAAAGAATATTAGGTAGCTTCTACTACACATTTTTCACTTATATTTTCTTTCTTCAGATATTAAACATGATCATTTTTTTAATCTTATATGTGTGCAAGGCCTGAACTCAAACTTATTAAAAAGATTGTCAATGATATTTTGAGCAAATTGAATATTGTGGTAAGTTGAAACTTTAGAAGTATTAACATGTCAGCCGAACGAAAGCACAAGGATGTTTATAGGTATGTTGTGGCTTCATGTCCAAGTTATAACTCTTATGAATGTAGCCCTGTTACTACTTACTACTTACTACTTGAAAATTAAAACGCTTTTAAAAAAAATTAAAATACTGAATCTCTCTGTAACACCCCAAATTCTATACTTCAAATTGTGTTGGTTGACACATAGTTTTAGAAAAATCGGCAGAGTTTGAGGTGCTATAGCTCAGATCCATGCGGAAACGAAGAGCATGCACTTACGTTTGGACAATGAGTAACTGATATAAAATGCCCAGGCATAAGCCGGTATATTAAAAATTTCCCGAAGGAATATTCATGTGATACAATAATACAGAACTTGTGTATAATTACAACTCTTGAATAGTAACTATACAATCTTAAACCAAGCCTTAACTAGACTTGTGGCTTAGAACACAATACAGTTAATCAAACTCATTTGGCCAGGCCAAGTAAAGTCTAGTGGAAGTCTCCCCGTCTTTCACGGTGACTTATGACTGAACCACATAGACTGACCCTTTCTTCGGCACCAAATGGTTTGAAACAACCATATCGGATTCATGCCAGAACTAGTCCTATCAGACTTCTTTCGACTCTCATCTCGACCGGTGCACCTTCACGGCTTCGTCCATTGGTGCCTCTTCTCGGCTCCGTCCATTGGTGCTTCTTCTCAGATCCTGGTTTCTTTCCTGAATCTTTAGTAAAGTCTGAGATTCAATTGAATTGAATCTCAGGTAACAGTTAACTTCATGTTTTTTTTGCTCAAGTAGTTAACCTCATGTTCAAGTACAAACAATATATGTATGAGAGATATTCATCACATTTCAGCATTAACCATATATAGCACACAACAAATATAAGGTTACAACAGTACATAGCACACAGCAGATGTAATGTTAACAAAACAACAATACATAGCACACAGCACATGTAAAGTTATCCACGTTTGCACTAACCAATGCCATGATGGCCCCTCGTGTCCTCAACGCTAGGAAAACAATCTCACGGCGTTATCAAGACTATAACCCGCATACAGCTGAATGTATAAACAGTGACCTAAGACTGAGTCTTAGCCACGGTGCATGACCCAAGACCTAGTCTTGTCCATCACTCTATGAATCACTCTATCATATAAATACATACAAGACACATCAGAGTTAAAGTTACTAGTACGCGAACATACCTTTCACCGTGTAATGGCCAACATGCCCGACCTTTGAATCCGACTCCGGACTTCCCGGATATCCTATACATTATCGTCTGATTATTTCCTTTTCCATGATATTATAATTAATATCATATTTCCTAGAATAATATCAAAAAAAGATATCTCTACCTATTTTTGACATTTCTACCCTTGGTGGATTTTGTTATTACAATTTTGCCTTTACATTTTCTTAAAAACGTCATTGCAGCATTTCTGGGCAGATTTTTCAACAACTTTGAAAAACCATAATTAATTCTACAAAAATCGAAATGAGGATCCGTAAAATTTCTCATGACCCTTGACATGTCTATTTTCAAGGAAAAATATTCCAAGAACCTAGAACACCAATAATCATTCCCAGTTTTCATTTTCTCAACGCTGCCCAGATTTTATTCCAGCAACAATGGCTTAACTTCAACAAATTGTATCTCCTTCTGTAGAACTCAAAACGTTACATAATTTATATATTTAGAAATCCCTACATGTCTACTTTATTCATGTAAAATTTCATGATTTAATGAATTCATTTACAACATACAATAATAGCATTAATTGTCTCTGCCAGCACAGAATTTTAAACCAAAAATTCTACAATTTTCACAATCTTGCTCCATCATTATCTAAAAATTATTTCCTACCATGTTTTTACCTCATTAGGCATTTTTCAATGCAAGGAGGCCTAAAAACAAGTATAGGAATTTTCCTAACAATTTACTAGATTAAACTACTATTTTATCAAGAACTAAAAGCTTAAACTCAAGAACTTACCTCTTGAAGAACCTTGCTTCTCCTTCCTCCTTCTTGCTCCAAGAACTTCACTCTACTCACTCTCTACTTCTAAAATCAGATGTGTTGTAGTGTTTTGGTGTGAAGAATTGTGAAGGGGGAACATCCATATTTATAGGCAAAGCTTAAGGGTCAAAATGGTCATTGTATGTGGTCACATTCCACCTTAACCATTGGATTAAAAACACTTTATCACATTTAATCTCAATCCTTCAAATGAGTGTCGAGATGCTCCTCCCTCTCATAACCATTTATTGTGTTTTCTTTATTAGCAAATATCTCAAACCATTGTGGGTCCCACTTTTGCTAAGAGTTCCAATTTTTCTTCCTTCTTCCTTGTCTAATACTTAAATCAGCTCCAATCCCCTCCATCCATGCTTTTGGTCGACATCTTCTTTTAATTCCAGCCCCTTGGATGGTTTCCCACGTGACATCCTCTCTTGGTTCTAATTCCCCAATTGGTCCAAGCAATTACATTAGGATTTAGGATTTAATTGCTTGGAATATTATCTTGTAAACTTGGCTATTATTCTTCCACCAAGGCTGACCGACATATGAGACTCTTGGGCAGATTTTGTGATGTCATTTGATGACTCAATTAAGGGTTTAAATATCCCTTAATACCAAATGTCATTACATGGTTGGTTGTTTAACTAATCAAAGTGTATTTGTTCATTAATCCAAGCTTAATTGTGCCTTCTTTTTCCTTGGCTGATTTTCGAAAATTAACAGCCATTAGGAGAAGGTTTTATTGCCCCAATACAACTTGAAGACAAATGTACAAGTTGGATAAAAATCAAGTTGATATCATAAGCTACTAGCATCAATTAACACAAGCTAATTAATTGTTAATTTATGTTAATTTGGCTAAGGGTCTTCATAACACTTTCTTTATCTCCTTTGATTATAAATTAGTTACTATTTTATGTGCTATTTATATCACATTAAATAGCCCCTAAATAATGTCTCATAATTAACCATTGGTTAATTAATTCCAAAGTGAAATTTGGATGAAAATATAATCAATAGATTATAATTCTGAGACACATATTCACCTTTGTATTTTAGTAATTATTTTCCAAAATACAATGTTTATAAGAGTTATGAAAATTAGGGTATTACACTCTCAACACAGAACTATCACAAGACTTGAGACTTCAATAGTTTTTATTTTTTTAATGAGTACTATAATTCATTGCAAAACAAGCATCAGATAATACAAGAGAATGTTTTTTAGTTCTATGCAGCCTAACTTATACTTCCCGCCCCCGCACACACAGACATATTTGTTTTGGATCCCGCGAATCTATCCTCTCACGCGCTTTCTTTTATAATAAAAACAAGCTATTGTCCTTATTAATAAACTCTTTTGACAATAAATTACCTAACCAATATATTAACATTTGGGAAGCTAGTTGGAGGGACCATTTCCTGGAATTATCACCTTCTAGCTACTATATTATCATTTCCAAGGCCGTGACAAACCAGACACGTCATTTTATTTAATAAAAGAAACCTCTCCATATAAAAATCCGGAGAAAAAAAGAAAGACAGAATCTCGAATGGTTTTGTATAATTTTGAGAAACTAACAACTTTTTTAATAATTTGTTCATTATTTTAAGAGAGAATTGAGTGATATTTCAAATGAAAAGGAAAGCAATATAATTTCATTAAAACAAATTAGGAAATACTTTTTTTGATGTCAAGATTTTTTTTATTTTAAAAATGCTCTTTTAAGATCTCTTGCAGCTTTGGAGTTGATATTTAATATCTATTTTTCTTTATTATTCCATCAAAAGCAAAACTATGTGTCATGTCATGTTGTATTGAAACTTAATATCTATTTTTCTTACTGTCCATAAAGTTGCTGTTGATCGTTCGGTAATTAACTTGGTCCCACTTGCTAAATATTTTTGTTTTATCTTGTTATCACGCTAATCAAGAGCAAACCATATCACCTCCTGTGAGAAGGTAAAGCCAAACATGGATGCAACCATTGCTTTAACGCTCATAGAAGCTGTGTTGATTTTGCTGGCTATAGCAATTTCTATAGCTATCACATTAACCTCTCCACTTGATGATAGGTAACATCTTCTATAAATGTTCATTTTATGGTGTGCTTGTAGCCCAATATTTATTCATGTTTTCTTTCCATGTGTAGTTGTAAAGATGTTGAATCGATTCCCACGGTTTCTTCTCCTAATATCATTGTTGCTCCTCATGCAACCAAGTATGACATCTTTCTCAGCTTTAGAGGGGAAGACACTCGTGACACTTTCTCAAGTTATCTCTATGAATCACTTTGCAATGAAAACATCCATACTTTTATGGATCACAAGCTCCACAAAGGAGATAATATCTCACCAATTCTTCTCAAAACAATAGAAGAATCAGAGATATCTTTGATTATTTTCTCCAAAGATTATGCTTCTTCCACGTGGTGTATGGATGAGCTCGTTCATATTATGAAATGTAAGGATCAATACGGAAGAATTGTCATCCGTATTTTCTACAACGTAGATCCATCCAATGTTCACAAACAAAACGATAGTTTTGGAGATGGATTTGCTAAGCTTAAGCAGAGATTTAAGCACGACCAAGAAAGAGTGCAAGAGTGGAAAAATGCTTTGATAGGATCAACAAATCTATCAGGATGGGATTCAAAGAATATCAGGTAGCTTCTACTCATTTTTCACTTATTGATTTCTTTCGTTGGGATTACATAGTAATTTTTGTTTTTTGTGTGTGTTAGGCCTGAACCCAAACTAATCAAAATGATTGTCAAAGATATTTTGAGCAAATTGCATAACAAGTCATCCTTTCATCTGGAAGGATTAGTTGGGATTGATTATCATATTCAAAAAGTTGAAGGGTTACTAAGTGGAGCTCGCATTGTGGGAATATGGGGCATGGGTGGTATAGGCAAGACCACTCTTGGCAAAGCTGTATTTGATAGGTTGACGGCACAATTTGAATCTTTTTACTTTGCTAAAGGTGTAAGACAACAAGTAGAAAACAATAGATTGGGTGAATTACAGAAAGAATGCCTTACAGAATTATTCAAAGATGAGGATATAAACACTTACAATTTAGGATCCACTTTTGTGAAGGAAAGGCTTCAACGTAAAAAAATTCTTTTGGTGCTTGATGATGTGGACAATGCTATAGCAATTGAAGATTTAATCAAAGCATGTGGTTGGTTTGGGGAAGGAAGTAGAATTATTATTACATCAAGAGACGAGCAAGTGCTTAAGAATACTTTTGTATTAATAACATATCATGTTCCACAATTGGATCCCCATCAAGCCTTTGATCTCTTTAGCTCGAAAGCTTTTAAGCAAAATGAGCCATTAAAAAGCTATTTGGAGTTATCAAAGTGGGTAGTGGACTATTGTGATGGAAATCCATTAGCCCTTAAAAGATCTTGGGTTGCTTTCTTCATGGTAGAGGAAAAGAAGGGTGGGAAAGTGCTATGAAAAAACTAAATCTAACTCTTCACAAGGACATTTTTAATGTGTTGAAATTGAGTTTTGATAGACTAGATAACACACAGAAGAATGTATTTCTTGATCTAGCATTTTTCTTGAACGAAGCATGGAGGATTTCTTTGGAAGATTGTACAAGACGCTTATATGATTCTTCTGCATATATTGAGCTAAGTGTACTTAAAGAGAGATCTCTCATTTTAGTGAGTGAAGATGGTTATATTGAGATGCATGCTCTTTTAGTGGAAATGGGGCTTGAAATTTCAAGGCAACATTTCATGTCTAACCCTGAAAAACCCATTCGACTACGGAGGCACCAGGATATTTATCATGTATTCAACAATGACAAGGTAATATTACTTTTGGTCCTTAATATAAGACATAGTTTATAGTGGAATTTGCACTAAAAACTAGGCCTTATATTAATAGTTGGAGGTAATTTATTTTAGTTTTTATTAAATTGTTTATTCTCTTACTATTTTATTTTATTGTCATGTATTTTTTTGAAAGTCATTTGTTTTTTCATTAAAATGTTCGGTAAGTCTCAATATTTGCCTAACTAGACTTTAGAAAAAATTCTTCCTCGGACTAAAATTGGTTCTCTTTTTTGATAACTTTTAGGGTCATTTGATAGCTGACTAAAATTGCTTCTGGCAAAGCCTTTTTGTTAGGTGTGATTTATTAATCTTCTTAACCTTTGTAATATTCATATCTTCAAAAGCTTTAAGATAGATTCTAAGATATATTTTAAATTTAGAACATGAATGATCGTCAATAAGTTATAAATTATCCACAAAGGCTTACTTTTTAATATTCATTAATAATTCATGACACATGCATACCCTCACGCGTTTTACTGATAAAAATGTTTATACTAAAAAATGTACAAATTCTGAAATTTGAATATAAATTTTTGGAAAAATTTAATTTATGCCGGGGGTTTTAAATACTCAATTATAAATGAAATATAAACGAGTGCATGTAAGCATATTCGTAGCCTTCGAGCCAGCGTGTGTATTTTCTTTGACGAATTTATTTATTAGAAGATAAAATGAATTATTTCAATAAAGTGCACCATAGTATAATCATTTATATTTTTCAAAAAGAAATATATTTAATAGTTCTATTTGTTATTTGATTATTTTTTACCTTTTAAGGAACCCCCCCCCCCCCCCAAAAAAAAAAAAAAAAAAGAAAAAAATATCACTAGGGGCTGAGGCTATCTTTTGCTCAGGGCTCCAGAATATATATATATATATATATAATGAAATTATGTGTACAAAGTGTTTTAAATGAATATTTATAATTATATTAAATATGGTATCTGTGTACACATGGACGCAGGGATTAGGGGCCTCTAATATGCCTTCTCTAATGTCCTTAAAATTTCACAACTTTCCAAGTACAGTGTTTTGTTCTTGGTTCTTATGATCATTATATTATACATACAACGAATGACATTTTTATATCTTATGGGAAAAAATGGTAAAATTTTGAATTTTTATGATTCTTTTAAGAAAACTGAGAAAATAATACACAATAGCAGAGTATGTTTCTTTGAAAATGTGCCATTTTATACCCATAAGAGATCAAAATGTCACTAATTTTATATAGAATTTAATGATTACAAGAAAAAAAAATTGGGAGATTGGGGCATCACAAGGAGCAATAGAGAGAGCCACATTAGAGGCCCAATCCATGGATGCAGGTATATGTATTGATAATGTGTCTGCATGTTCATGATTTTTGAGAAATTCATTTAGTACTTGGAAAACATGATTGGTGAGAATTTTGGATCAAAATGCACGTTTTTAATTTGGATATCCCCAAAAGCAGATATATTTATTTGTTCTGCAATTTGTTTTTCATTTTTCATTTTTCAGACAATGACAATTGTTTTTCTCTTGATTTGCTATTACTAGGGTATTGAGGCAATTCGATGTATGTCATTGGATGCAAGCAAAATAAAAAAGACTATATTGAGAGCTAGTGATTTTCGAAAGATGCGTGATTTAATATTCCTTAAAGTTTACAAGTCTGAAAGGAAAGAGCCTTCAAAATTGAATATTTGTGAAGATTTGGATTATGTTCCAGAAGAACTAAGGTTTTTTAGTTGGGAAGAATATCCACTATCATATGTGCCTTTACATTTTTGTGCAGAGAATCTAGTTATACTTGAAATGCCCGATAGTAATATCCAACAATTTTTCGATGGAAATCAGGTACATCTTATTTTTTCATATATCATAATATTTTTCATAGTGTGGTTCTAATTAAGATCTCGCATCAAAAGTTAACCAAATAATTCACAATAAGTACAATTATAGTTATACTATTATCGGGGAGTCCAATGATCATCTTGTAAATGCATCAACTTATTTCCTTTATAATCTCATAACTTGAATTGGTATGAGAGAAATTCTTGATTAAATTGTGCGCATGTGTAGCTATCCGATTTATTAACATTACATCTTTTTGTTTTCTGCAGCATTTTCCAAATCTAGAGAGAATTCGTTTATCGAATTCAAAACATCTCATAGCACTCCCAGAGCTCGCTCATGCCCCTAAGATTGAAATTGTTGATCTTTGTGGTTGTGTGAATTTGACTCAAATCCATTCTTCAACTGGGCCGGGAAAGGAAGTCCACTTTGCTTTAGAAGAAAGTGGGCCAGTGCAGATGACCATTGGGGGCAGTGTCGAAGTGACAAGTTCAGGGTTAGTGATTGTGTACAATTATTTAAATCTTTACAAACGGTCATTCAATAAAGTGACAACGAAGCTCTTTGTATCTGGCAAGAACATCTTCAGCGTTCGAGTGAAACATGTGGTAATGCCTTTGGCAGAGAAAGCAAAATTGGGAGTGGGGTTACAGAGTTTGGGGTCTTTACTTCCATTTGTGGGGCAAGTTGAATGGTTAGAGAGTCCAGTTGAGTTTGGGGGTGATTTTAACCAGTTTTATACCTATAACTATGATGATTATCGGGCGACGAAGGTGTGGGTTGAAGAAGAAGAGGATGTTGAATTAATAATGGAATATTGTTATAGTAACAGTGCTACATTAATGGAAGCTGAAGAAGAAGAGGATGATGATGAGTTAATAATGGAATATTGTTGTAGTAACAGTGCTAATATATTTACAAGAGTTCCAAATAGAGTCACTCGCTGGTCATTATTGAGGCAACTGAGATTAAAAGAGAGTGATATTATTGGTAATGCAGGTAGCACCGTTGCTCAAGTCTCAATTCTCAAATCACTTATCGCACTCTCTCATGATGATTATTGCAGAAGGATTAAACCTCGCTTAGATGTAATACTCTCTTTAGACCCCCCAACGTCCGCTTCACGTGGTGAACGTTTCCGTGTCTTTTATAGCGTGGACATGAACCATAAAAGACATGTACATCATGATTTTACCAATCATTTGTTTCTTGTTTATCAGGGTGGCACCTTATGGGTTGAGTCTGCAGCCTGGATACCATCACACCAATATCTTACAATTTCATTTTCAAGGAAGCTGGGTTATTAGAACAGTTCCGGCTCACATTGATTTTGGGCCTGTTTGGGTTAGCGGTGGCTTAAAAGCTATTTGACTTTTGTAAAAGCCTGGTAGGAAAAAGGTCAGGCTGTAAATGTGATTTTTGTTTGGATTGCCTGTTTGACTTTTTGCAGAAGTGACTTTTTTCTAAACTGATGAGTATTTGGATTATTGTTTGAAAAGTCAGTTGAGATGGAAAATGATTGAAAATAACATGAATCATATTGATACTACATATACATATTAGTTGTATATATTGAAATAATAAAAATTTTAATTGGAAAAGAAGTGTTAAATGATTATTAAAAAAAATTAATAAACAATAAAGTCCTTAATTAAATATATTTAATGGATAAAATTGTTTATAAAATAAAATGCATACAAATGATACATTAATTTCTCCTATGTCTAACAAGTTTGTTTATGATTTTATCACGAAGATGATTCATTTGTGGTGAAGATAGTGTATTGATATTTGATGAGGAGCCTTCATCAAGTGGATCTTAATCATCATCTTCATCTTCATCACCCAAATCTCCTTGGTCAGCTCGTTCAAATTCCATATCAGAAGTCAAAAATCTCCGGATGAGATTGTGTATAGCCATTGTTGCACAAATTATGTAGATTTGAGTTTGAAAGCTATAAGGGGGCATATTTCGCAATATATTAAACCTATTCTTTCAAATTCCAAACATCCTTTCTATAGTGCACCTCAAACTTGAATGATAATAATTGAAGTACTCGTTACACTTTCGAAATCCCGGTTGTCGCCTGAATTGTGGAAGGTGATAACGTTCACGTCTATACGAACCAATATATCCAACTGGTGTTGGATAGCCATCATCGACCAAGTAATATTTTCCTGATAAGTGAGGAAATTTTGTGACACTTAGATATTATAGGAAAATTAAAATAAACACAGAAAAAAATATATTTATAGTGATGGTGTTGAAGATATCCCTTGAGGTGGATGGGGAAAATTCGAAGCTGGAGTAGTAATAGCGGAATTGAACAAACATGCATCATGTGCCGTACCCTCCCAGCCTGCCAACACATAAGTAAAGCACATATCCCAATCACATACTGCCATGATATTCTATGTTGGATATCCCTTTCTCTCGACATATCTGTCGTGCTCAGATTCGCTCACCACACAACGGATGTGAGTTCCATCAATTGCTCCTATTGCATTCTTGAAATATGGGAAGTAGTGGCGATCATTTGATATATTACGGTGACAACCGGGAAACTCAAGATCAAGTGGTTTGACATATTCAGTTGATAGACTAACACAGGCATTTAAAACCATGTGGAATAACCTACTGATAGTTGCTCCTGAATGTTGAAATCGTTCCTGTATGATTCTATTTCTTAAACCATGGCCAACTGTATATAAGAACATTGCTACCATTTCTTCTACTCTAGAGTACTTTGTGTGTTGTAACCCATGCTTTGCCAATTTAGATCATAAATGATAAAAGACATGTTTTTCAACTCAACAATTTTCATGACATACTATGTCATGGCCTTGCAAAACCTCCTACACCCACATTGCTCTTGTTTGGTTACTAGTTCTACATGGCTCTTTGCAAATATATGATGTCATATGTTGAGCCACCAAGGCAGCGATCTGTATGTATTTTGTTAGCTCTTCCTCCATAACAAAAACTTGTAGGGCCTTTTTTTGGGCACGAGACAAACATCGTCCTTCCATGGAGAATAAGACATGTGTCAAGGCGAAGACTTACCTGAATGAAAAACATAAATAGGTAGGTGTAATAATAGGTGCATCATATAATAGCTGCGTGTTGCGTTAAACATACAAACATATAAAGCTGAACATAAAATAACAATAATAAGCGTCAAACAACAATAATAAGCGTCACATAAATAGGTGCATCAGACAAAATACAAAACACAAAAGTAATAGCATAATCAATTGTGGTTCAGTTCGTGGGGGTTCCTGCCAGGATGGGGTGTTGTAGGTATGGTTGCACAACCACTCTATCAAGTCATCTTTGTCCTTTTGTAGTGCAACAAACACATCCTGACATCTGTCATGCATCATCATGTTATAACATCGCCGGCGAAAGTCACGGTCAGCTGCAACTTCTGAAACTTTTCGTAACTCACCTACAACGTAACTCATTGAAACATCATGGTTGATATTTTGAAGTTGTCTGCCTCGTAACTCATTGTGTTCTTCCTGGTTCGGTATCACACAATCATCTACCTGAACCAGACCTTCACACTTCACCTTCACCTTCACCATACTTCCGCTGCAGAGCACAGAGACACGGACCTGATCCTTCATCGCTGAAT
This sequence comes from Acacia melanoxylon, assembly GCA_019022615.1. Lineage (NCBI taxonomy): Eukaryota > Viridiplantae > Streptophyta > Magnoliopsida > Fabales > Fabaceae > Acacia > Acacia melanoxylon. The sequence goes on from JAFJYJ010000008.1 coordinate 10,394,709, forward strand.
CCTTGAACGATGAACCTGGTTCTTCATCATCGACTTTGGACCTGGAGGACTTCCTCCTTCCATTTTCCCTCCTTCATCGTTGCACCACCTTCCACCACCATTTACTTCCTCCATCACTGTCGCTGCCACTTTTCAAAATACTATTCATCCTTTCTTTGAGTTTTCCGGCGATTGTGTCAATGGCCATTTTAATTTCACAGAAATTGTTGGATAATTTAATGGCTATGTGTGGCTGATTTCGTTTCTTCTTGGTGGTGGAGATTAATACTTGAGCTCAATGGATTACATTAGAGGAGTTTTTCTATCATTTCATTAGTCCAGATTTATATATTTAGATTTCCTAGTTTTAGGAATTATTGTGTATAAATTCTGGAACTGAGATTAATGTTTATTGTCTCTATTGGTTTGATAATTGTAGTTGAGATTTGGATTTTGTAGTGTGAAAAATATATGTATTTTAATTTCTTGTGGTTGCAATGAGATTATATTAATTAGCGTGTTATTGTCTAATTAATGTGATTGATTTGTGCCCTTTGAGGGACTGTTATGTACTCAATTTTAAGAAGACTCTTGTTGCTTTATTCCAATCTCAATTGCACATTAAGTGGTTTTTAACAATTTCTCAAGAGGTAGTGGTTAGCTATGTTTGTAGGAGCTACTATTAATTGAGATTATTGGACTCAAGTGTTATCTTGAGGTTGTTCTTTAGACTTAATGAAATTTTAACTCCCATAATCTTTTATGAGCAAGGATAGTCATTTCTTCATTACCAAGAACATTCATCATTCATATTTTCACTTCATCCATTCCATTTACTCATTCACCATTTTATAAAGAAAATACCAAAAATAATAGTTTAGCATTTAATTTAATTGCATTCTTATTTGAGTTTATTAACTTGAAAAGCCAAAACCTATTTTCCCCTTGTTTTAATTGCATTTGCATGACATTTAGATTACTTAAGATTCAATAAAAGGCTCCTCGAGAGAGAGAACGATCCTAGGGTTGACTATACGCAATCCTTGGTTTATTTTTTATTGTGGCCCCCAAGGCTAAAGACAAAAAGGCCCTCACTAAATGGCGCCGTTGCCGGGGAGCTAAGTAATTGGCTCCCTAGGTAATCTAATTGTCAAATTCACTTTTGACAAGGGGTTTCTCATGTGAAGCTTATTATTTTTGCATTTTTGTTTTTTTTTTCATTGCATATAGTTTAGGAAATTTTAAGAGTATTTTGTTATAGAAGTTGATTTTTTTTTTTACATATTTATTGTCTTGTATCAATTTTAACTAATTTTTTTATCTGTGTAATTCGTTATTTTGACTCACTCTATTCATTATATCAAGAAATAATTATCCTTATTATAAGTCACCAAGCAGTGGCGAAACTAGGAATTTTTGTTTATGTCTGCACCCAAAAAAAAAAATTAAAGAAAAATTTTAAATGCATTAAAAAATAAAATGATATAAACAAGAAAAAAAATACTCAAGCAACTTGGTATTGATATTATCCAATTGATCACTCAACTCTTAAACCTGAGTATCCATCACTATATTAAATTACTCCACCTTAAAGTAGTACAAGAATGTGAACGATTCCGATTTCCGTCTTGATAAATTCCTGATGTACATGTTAACTGATGACAAATTACTGAAGTTTGGCTTACTTGTGTCTGAAACAAAATGCATATTGGTTCGTCATGTCAAAATTTGCCAATGGTTATCCTAACATTTTTCTATTAAAGGAGATGAGGGGAAATAGAAGGAAGGATAGTGCAAAAAATGATATATCTCCTGTAATCTCAATGAAGCAAAACAGAATCCAAAAAGCTTACACTGATACTTGTTTGCCCACCTGTTTGAAGCAAGGCAGGCCATCAGAATAGGAAACAATTCCTCTTATGTTACAAATACAAGGAAGTCAACTCTCATGAAATTATAAGCTTATATTGAGAACAATAAACTTAGGTGAAACCAAAGAAGTCCTATAGTTGTCTGAGTTGGCGTGTTTATTTTCTACAAGAAATATAAAATAGAAAAGAATGAAAATGGACCAACACAAAACAGGACAAATTATTTCTAGGTTCTCTAAGTCTTCCTAACCTATTTGATTTCCATCATCCTGATGCAAAACAAGATTATTCCTAAGAGTTGTGTGCTGTCAAAAAATTATCGGGCCTTAATACCAGAGAAGCGTTTTAGTATGGCATCATCTCATATGTGCTCAATGAAACAGCTTTATACCTTCATTGGTTTAATTCGCCAGTCATCTATATTTCACGATACATATGTGAAAAGGTACTAATTTCTGATCTGACTCAGGAATGCCAAATGGATAGTTATTGGTAGGATTCTGTGCTATCAAACTATCATATGTAAGCTTAAAATCTCCTGAAAACTCCAATTATGTATCCAATGAAAACATATGCCAGCTATGTCCAGTAAAAAAGTTGCTCAAGTCCTTACCTAAATCCCAGACTTGAAATTTAATGTGCGGTTAGTTATATTGCACTGTTTCAACATTAAACCCAATTTCTGCATCATGTAACAAAATAAAACTATCAGTAACTAACCGCACATAAGGAAATGTCTAACAATATATATACAAATTGTCCGCATTCTAGTTCTAATTTTCCATATCTTGGACCAGGAAATATGAGAGGATCCAAATCATACATATCTGTCGGTGGAATGATTTAGATTTAACAGAATGAGTTCTCAGAAATATAACAGGATAAAAAAATTCCACACTAAAATAAAAATTCAAAATTTAAAAGGCGGACACAAAAAAAAAAAAAAAAAAAAAAAAAAAAAAAAATTCGTAAAAATTAGCAGTTGGGTGGAGCGTTGGCTGCAATAGAGGTCCTATAACCATTGATGGATTGGTAGTAACCATATCAATGTTGTTTGCTTTTACAAATTTCCAAGCAGCTTCTTCTGCTAAAGTCTTGGAAAGTACATATCCTAACCATTCCTGAAAAAGAACCAAATTTAACAAGCAAATCTGAGAGGTATTGTACATATTACTCAACCTATTTATAAAGGTTCAATAACCAAATTATATTGTTGAAAACAATGGTTAAAGTTTGTTTAAAATAATAAGTATATCTGAAATAAATTTTATTTATTTTTTAAATATGTCCTTATTTATAAGGGATCAAGTAAGAAAGAAAACTAAAGTAAATTTGAATACATTAACATTTTAATTAATGCAATACATATAATTAATTAGATGTAAAAATGAAAAAAAAAAAAAAACTAAGTTTAAATAACTCTTGTCGAACTTTTATAGAAAGGATAAGACAATTCAAACTTTAGGCTCTTATAAAAATACCACAAAAGGAGTAATATGATAAGTAGAACCCATTTCTTCACGTGGCAAAAAGTGGGTTTTCAATTTGTAGCTTCCATGTTCCTCTCTCCTTGCTTATATAATTTTTAAGTTCCTATAATTTTATCTAATTTTCAATTAAGCTTTTATAAATTTTTTATTGAGCCTTTAAATTGTGTGTGGGAGTAACATGTAATTAATGGGAGCAAAAAAATAGGAAAAAGTTTGTTAAAATTTCAGACAATTCCTATAGAAAACTTATGAATGGCCTTTGTATGTTTGTTTACTTGATAAATGAAAGTTGGTAATGACTAATGAAATATGACGAATATCTATAAAATCTTTTTAATGACCTACAAGTGTGGATTTAACACTTTATTGTTAAACGAAAGTTAGTAATGGCTTATGATATATGGGAAATACCTATACAAAAGTTGAAAATGAGCTACAATAAAAATTGAGCAGTTAATATATGGGAAATACCTAGCAAGATGTTGTTCCTTTTTTTCCCCGTTTTTTTTCCAATTTGAAAAGCCATTAAAACCATAAAAAGGAACTGGAAGTACGCATAAGGATTTAGGAGATTTTTTTTTGTTTTTTGTTTTTTGTTTGGATTTATTGTAAACGATGCTTCAAAATGATATATGTACCTGAGGGTCTACTTTGACACCAATGGCAACAGGAGAAGCAGTGTGAAAGACACCATCACAGCCTTCAACAGCAGAATCAAATGAACCTTCTTCCAACAGATTTTCTTTAAACAAAGTCAATCTCTCCTTTGCTCCTTCCAGCTTCCAGTTTCAGGAAATGTTCTGTCTGGTTTGAATCATCTGCAAAAAAAAAAAAAAAAAAAATGGTGATGAGCTCATCATTAATGAAACAACAAAACAGAACTTCTTGATGAGTGAACTCACTTAAGTCAAGAACGGTGCTTTTGACAGTGTAACCACGAAGAAGAAGAAACTTAACCAGCCATGAAGCAATAAAACCAGAAGCACCAGTTACACTTACACACACCACCATTCCGTTTCCTGTGTTGCTTTCCATTGTTGAATTTTGGGGTAGGTGAAACTGTTATAAGACCAATGTTTAGTGGACTAATGCGCAAAATAATTATGGAGAGAGAGATTTATAGGAGATTTTTTTTTTTCTTGCACTTGATGAGGTTAACCAAAAGAAGGGAAAAAATATAATCAATATTCATGTCAGTATAAAACGTAAATTGAATAGAGTTATATTTTTCACAAATTGTGATTAATGATATTTATCTCAAATTTCCAGTTAATACACGTGTCTGCTACTGGTTAATTATGTTCATACATAAATATTTTAATATAATATAATAATGAAAGGATAAGTTTGCATCATTTCGGTATGAATACATTAAAAACATATAATTACTGAATTTTGGTGGGCAGGTGTACGAGGGTTAATTATAGAATGGCAATTTATAAGTATAGGGGCAAAATCAAAACTTGGTAAAGGAGCAAAAATACACGTTTGGTTATTAAATGACTGCAAAAGTCACACTTAACCAGATGGTCAACGTTAAGTTGGAAGGAGAGAGAGGCTCTGAAGTTGACCAAGATCTGAAAGCCATCGCTGGGTTCCAAGCTTTCTCTACCAACTCGCCTGGGTTCCAAGCTTGATACGCCCTCTCAGAGGTATCACTCTTTCACTATTACTGCAACTAGTTTTGTTCTTCTTCCTCGTCTCCTGCAAAGAACCTCTTAACTTGGTATTGTCCGCCATTGCCCTTCCGATGAAACTATATATATATTACTCCGAGTTTTGTGTGGAAGAAATATGAGCTGCGTTGGTGTATAATAGTGGTTGGGTGAAATTGGAGCAAGTTTTTTTTATTACCATAGAACGTTTGAGGCACGCGAGAATCTAATAAAGAGGACCCCATGCATGTTGACAATTTGGGACTTAGGAGCCAGATACACAAGTGAACGACGGTGGAAAATGCATGCGTGGAAACAGAGACCTTGATTCAATTACTTTTTTCTCTCCCTCTGCGCCATCACGTCGAAATAAAAACAGAGAAATCTTGGGACCCAAAAATAAAATTAAAGATATTAGTCTTTGCCAACAACCTTGTAGTTTCGATAAGTGAAAAGTTCGATCCCGTTTATAATTTTCTTTTGGAGCATTGTGTGTAACAAAGGAAGATAAACAGGGGAAGAACAAGAGAGTGAGTGATAAGGAATAGGAAGGTTGGATTTGGTATCGTCATTGGCGTGAGAGAGAGAGAGGACGTGTTGGGATTGAAGTTTTAATTGGGAGATTTATGAGTTGGCTTATAATTGGATATTGAGGTTCCCGGCCAACACGCTTTCTGGGCATAAGTAAGATGTTAAAATTATTATTAAAAAAACAGAGAGAGAAGAATGGAGGTAGGGAGGGAGGAGGGTGAAGAATAATGAGGGACAGTTCAGATTTGAGTGTGATACTGCTCACTTCTTTTAATTTAATGTTGACCGTCTGGTCAACTAATATTTAGTGTGACTTTTGTACCTATTTGGTAACAATATGTGTATTTTTGCTCCAAAAAAAAGCATATGGTGCTGGACGCTCCCGAGGGTAAAGCACATGTGTATTTTTGCTCCTTTACCCTAATAAAAATATAGGTGCTAAAATCAAAGCTAATTAAAAATACATGTACCAGAACTAAAAGTTATTAAAGTATAATTAAATAAAAGAAGTTTCCTTTAGAGAAAAGTCCCTACTTGGCAAAATTTTTTTATCATGAGGAACTGTTGTAATTTATTCTCAAGGGGTGTAACTTTTTTCTAGTTGTGTGTGATGACACGTAAATTCTAATTATGTGGAAAAGTTGTAAATACAGAAGTTATTTCCACAAAGTTAAAGATAGGGAAAATTCTAAATAAATACTTTTTGAATTTGTAAAACCCCCAGAAGTCTGTCGAATTTTTAAAAAGACTGAGAGGTATCAAGGACCTACGAGGGATATGCAAATTCGGGTGAAGTTATTCTTTTGCCCTTAGTTTTAGATAAATAAATAAAAAATAAAACACCATCCTCCCTCCCCACCGCCGGCCCGGCCACCACCGCCCACCGCCCACCGGCCACCACGGCCGGCGGCGGTGGCCGGCCGGCGATGGGGAGGGAGGAGGGTGTTTTTTATTTATCTATTTATTTAAAACTAAGGGCAAAAGAGTAATTTCACCTGAATTTGCATATCCCTCATAGGTCCTTGGTACCTCTCAGTCTTTTTACAAATTCGATAGGCTTCTGGAGGTTTTACAAATTCAAAAAGTATTTATTTAGAATTTTTTCTTAAAGATATGTCGGATTTAGTTAAAGAAGAGTTGCACCTATTGAAAATAATTGTACCCTCTTAAATTGATGAAATCAAATTTGAAAGTGAGAAAGAAAAGCATGAATTTAAAAATTAAAAGTCAGATTTTATTGTAAAGAAATTAATTTTCCGTCCAAAATCGGTTTTGTAAAGCTTGAAAATAAAATTTATTATTTTTGTAAAGAAATTTGTGGGCCTGCTTAAAAAATAAAAAATACAGGCTAATAAGATATTTAATCTTGTGATGGTCCATTAAATTGCAGGTTATGGAATGCGCAATTATGATGAGGTTGATACAATACAAGGCATAAAGAGTATAATTTTTGTTGTTGTTGTTGACAGTAAAGAGTATAAATTTCGATCATATATATAGGGCCCACGTAGATGGACAAAATTGTCCTTATTTAATTATCGGCACTTGTTAACCAAAAAAAGAATAATTCTTGAATCATTTGTTTCTCCTCACTATTAAATCTCGTATCTTCCAACACTCCTTTTCTCTTTTTATTTTATTTTATTTATTCGTCAAAGTGTCCAACTCAATTGTTTTGCTTGGGATAAGTTCCATTCCGTCTAGAAATCATTCTCTTAACCGAAAACTTTCTTAGTATGTGCAATCAACATGGAATTTAAAAAAAAAAATTTATGAACTTAAGATACAAAGCAAGTCTTAAGTTTTACATAACATTTATATAGGTATTTGCTGATTATACCAATGTACATTGATGATGGTGTACAAATTCAATACTTCCATGAGTCATGAGTTGCATTTTTACCAACGAGACTAAGTTTTTGTGCACCAAATTTTAGCTTACAATAATTAATAGATATATAATACCTCCTCATGTCCTTACTAAAGAACCTAATTTGAGAGTTAATGTGGATCATAAATATATTTTACATGTTTATCCTTTTTTTTCTAACTAACCCCATTGATATTTTTCAATAATAATTAAGTAAGAGAGGGAGAGAGAGAGAATTAACGAAGATTATTAAGGTATTTTAGAGAAAAAAGTATGAGAAAATTCCATTTAAATACCAAATGAATTTGTAAAACCCCCATAAGTCCTCCGAATTAGTAAAAAGACTCAGAGGTGATAAGGACTTTTGTGGGTTTTTCAATTTCGAGGGAAAAGACCAGACTGCCCTTAAATCAAATATGTTAGGATAGTTTTTGCCAATTCATTCATTTGCAAAACTAACTTCCTGTCGAAAGCGTTTGGTGTTGCCATCATCGTCACCTCCGGAGACACCGCACCGGCCGTCGTGCACGCAGCCGCCGTCAACGCCGCCGCCGTCAGCGCCTCCGCCGTCAGCGCCGCCGCCGTCAGGGCCGAGATCGAGCAAAATCAAGAGGTACAAACAGGCTTTCATTCATTTTCCCTAACTTCCTGTCGAAAGCGTTTGCTGAATGCTTATGAATGTGAATGTGAATGCTTATGAATCATAAATTTACGTCTTGATTTGTGGTAAGGGTTTTCAAATATATGCACCAGGTGATGCTCTAATGACAAGGGACGTGAATAGCTTATCGATTAGCTTTATGTTCAAATTTTTGCTGATTGTTGAAAACCAAAACACAAGTTCATAATGATATGAATTTACCGGGATTCGAAAGCAGAAGATTACTTTTATTCGGGAGGACTTAATCAAAGATCTAATGAAACCAACCATTCTATGAATGTATCGAATGATGTGTGTACTCCAAATGAAATACTCCGCCTAAAAGTATTGGAAATTCAAATACGATTTGAGAACTTTATGTATAAGCTAACGCATTTGATCAATGAGATAGAGATTGTTGATAAGCGAATAACAAATAATAATGACAATTAAAACCATCAAAGGGAAAACTATGCTCTAATAATTCAGACATTCTGCAACTTGTGTTTCTGCATTAATTAGTCATTCACTGTTTCCTACATTAATCGTGTTGTGCAATTAATTGCTTTCGCATTTAATATGTGAAGAAATTGTTGTGCATTAATTGCTTTACGCATTAATCGTTCGCATTAATTGCTTTCGATTCGCATTAATTCCTTTCGCATTCAATGGCTTTCGCATTAATTATAATTGTTATGCATTAATCGTGTTCTGCATTAATTGCTTTCTGCATTCAATTGTTTTGCATTAATCCCTGTTTTCTGCATTAATCCCTGTTTTTTGCATTAATTGCTTTCTGCATAAATTGTGGTCTGCATTAATTGCTTTCCTGCATTATTTGTTGCAGGTTAGAAAGGTTAGAATGCAAGATGACGGCAACACCTTCTTCAAAGTCACTAATTTGTTTTTTCCATGTTGGGGGGGGGGGAGTTCGTAGCCAATGGTGAAGTTAAATACAATGGTGGGAGTGTGAGGGTAAAATCGTTGAAGGAGGGGCATAAACTTGAACAATTGAGGGTAAGGATAGGACAATGGTTTGGTATAGATGGTGACATTAAATACACTGTAAGCTTTGATGAGAATATTTTAGTAGACATGGTTGATGATGTTGAAATGGAAAATCTGTTTACTTATAATGAAAAAAGTGCACATGTGTATGTAGGATGTAAAGGTAATCATATTGCAGCAAGGGAGGTGGATGATGAAGAAAGGTATGTCCTAGTTAGTTTAGTTAGAACAGTAATAATCTCATATAGGGTTGTTGGTAATATCTTGATAAAAGTTGTCATTATCTATGTAGGGTTCATCAATTCGTGGATCTTACAGAGCAAATGACTTACATTGAGGAGCCAATGTCATACGGAGCGAGTGATGATTATGCAAACAAGGAGGGCAGTGGAATACCTCTTTTGAGCCTTCCGTGTGCAAGTCAAAGCGTACCAACACCGATGCCAGAGATGAACTCTAAGAAGTAGAAGGACTTGGTCATAGGAGTGAATCAAACATTTGCAAATTCGATGAGTTCAAGAAGGTCTTTGCACAAGTTCGATATTGGCCACAAATTTGAGTACACATATGTGAAGAATGCAAGGAAGCTGTGTGTATGTTAAATGCAAGGTTGAAGATTGTCCATGGAGGATAACGCAAGGGCAATTGGGAAGAGCAATGATTTCTTACGTGTGACAAGATACACCGAAGACCATGATCATACTGAGACAAGACAATCTTCGGGTGACACATGCTCGAAGTGCGCATACGACAAGTACAATTATTATTGAAGAGGATAGAAATCACACAGAGAAGCGTCCGAATGATATAAAGAATAGTTTGGCAAGAGACTACGGTGTGCACTTGACATATAAGCAAGCATATCGAGCAAAGGAGAAGGCCATGGAGGAAATTCACGGTAGACCTGAACAGACATACATGTTGATACCATGGATATGTGATAGGTTGAAGGAAACTGATAACAAAACTGTGGCTGAATGGGTGGCTAGTGGGAGCAACACCTTTGACCGTGTATTTATAGCGTATGGTTGTTGTATAGAGGGGTTCATTGCTGGTGCCAGACCCGTTTTGTACATCGATGGAAGCCACTTAAGTGGACCATATAGGGGGACTCTCTGTCGGCTTCGGCTTACGCATTCGATGCGAGACAATGAGTTATTCTTTGTTTGCCCTTGCTATTGTCCATGGAGAGACAATTAAGGACTGGACATGGTTCCTCGAAATGGTGAGGAGGACACTTGGAGGGTTACTGATTACAATTGTGTCCGACCGACACAATGCAATTATTGCTGCTGTCCGCGGAGTTTTCGGGTCTGAGAGACATGCATACTGCTATAGGCACATTAAGGAGAACTTTAGCGCCCAAATGATTAAACTGAATAAAGGAAAGAGGAAGATATGTGGGCAACAAAGGCAAACCGCACTTCAATTAATTGATGCAATCGCATATGCAAGACTTGATTGTGACTTCGAATGCGATGAAACAAATGGGGCTTTTCAATAAGGAAGCATTTGAGTGGGCGATACATCATGGTGATATTGACAAATGGGCCATGAGCAAGTTCCCATTTCAACCTGTGGGATAAAATTACCACAAAACTGGGCCGAGTCCTTCAATGCTTGGATGGTGAAGGAGAGACATCATAATGTTGCCTTGACTTATACATGAGCACCGTGACAAAGTTGCAAAGAAGATGTATCGACAAGCATGACAATGAGTAAGTGGAAAAATGGTGTTGGCCCGAACATCGAACAACAAGTGCTAGAAAATGTGGCACGGGCTGAATACATGAATGTTCAGATATATGGAGCTGGAAGGGTGCAGGTCCGTACAGCAAGTGGGGCGCTAATGGTTGAGTTGAACTTGCACGAGTGCACATGTAAAGCATGGCAAATGTCAGGTATTCCTTGTCCTCATGCGTGTGCAGCCATAAAGGGTGTTCATGGTAATGTGTACAATTATGTTGATGAATACCTTACGTTAACAGCCCAAAAAAAGATTTATAGCCGAACCATGACTCCTGTTGTCACAATAGACATGCCAAATCCAAATGACTTCCACCTATATGACATAAGAAGTCAAGTGTTCCTGACACCTCCCAAGACTAGCCGTCCACCTGGAAGGCCAAGAGTTGAAAGGATAGAGTGACAATTTCACAACAAGAAGATTTACCATTGCAGCTCATGCCACGAAGAATGACACACAAGAAGAACCTGCAAAAATCCAAACCCAACTTAACTTGCTGATCAGTTGGAGTCGTGGGGTAAATATTGTACAAGTCATATTTTGGTATATATACATTGACTTGGATCCCTTTACATCTTTTCGGGTAGAAGGGCTATAATACTTATAGGATCACTCAATATGTAATTAGTGTAAATGGCACAGAATATGTTCTTCCATCACTACTAGAAAAATAGAAAATAGCTACGGAATTTGCTACGGAAAATTTTCCGTAGCAACAGTGACGGACTTTGCTACGGATTTAACACTCCGTAGCAAAGGAACGAAAAAGCAGGCAAAATTGCGACGAATGACGTCATCCGTCGCAACTTTGCGACGGATGAGGTGATCCGTCGCAAAGTCGGACCATTTTGGTCCGCCAATTGTGCGACGGACACGTCATCCGTCGCACATTGTCATTCGTCGCAACTTTGCGACGGATGAGGTGATCCGTCGCAAAGTCGGACCATTTTGGTCCGCCAATTGTGCGACGGACACGTCATCCGTCGCACATTGGCGGACCAAAAGTCCGCCTTTCTGCGACGGATGACGTGTCCGTCGCAAAATGGGAAGTCTCATTAATGAGACTTCCCATTCGTGTCTGCTTCCTCCCACACCTAGCTCGCCCCCGGCTCCGGCAACCCCCAAGCTCCGGCAACCCTCGCTCCGCCCCCGGCTCGGCAACCCCCACCTAGCTCGCCCCCCAGCTCCGGCTTCCCTCATTTCTGGCCCCCAGCTCCGGTTCCCAAAGCGCGGCCCCCTAGCTCGCCCCTAAGCTCGCCCCACCCCCTTTGACTCCGGCCTTCCTCATTTCCGGCCCCCGACTCCGGTTCCCCCAAGCTCGCCCCAAGCTCGCCCCAAGCTCACCCCCCCCTGGCTCCGGCCTTCCTCATTTCCGGCCCCCCGCTCCGGTTCCCCCACGGCTCCGGCCCCCGGCTCCGGCTTCCTCATATCCGCCCCCCCGGCTCCGGTTCCCCAAGCTCGTCCCCAAGCTCGCCCCCCAAGCTCGCCCCCCCTTTAACTCCGGCCTTCCTCATTTCCGGCCCCCCGGCTCCGGTCCCCCGCGCTCCGGCCCCCCTCGGCCCCCCCCCCGGCCCCCAAAGCTCCGGTTCCCCCAAGCTCCGCCCCCCCAAGCTCGCCCCCCATTTCGCCCAAGGTCGCCCCACCCCCTATTCGGCGCCGGCTCGAGCGTCCCTCACCTCCGGCGGCCAGATCCGGCCCCCAGCTCCGGTTCCCCTTGATTTCATCTCCCATTGCCTCCCTCAGCTCCTCCGGCATCCTCTTCTCCGTTTTGGTCACCGCGGAGTTAGCTTGAAGTATTTTTGTTTTTTTATATATAATTATTTAGAAATATTTATGTTAGATTTACTTTATTACATAATTGAAACATATATGTTAGTAGAAGATTATAAGTTACATGATATTAAGTATTCTTTTTTGTTTTAGTTTTTCCTTTAGCTGAATATATTAATTACATAATGATCTACACTTAGTTGTTTATCAATTTGAATTATGCTTATAGTTTGTAGGAGTTTATATGAGTTTTTTTTTTTATTGGTGTAATGATTATTATTTATGATATTTATTTTTTTCAAGTAAACACAGTTAATACACGTATATAAATATTTCATGTGAAGTATTTTATGTATCACTTTTTAGGAATTTAGAAATTTGGATTCGATTTTGATAGGATAAAATTATGATTTTGTATTTGTTGGTAATGATACATAAATAATCTATTTTACCAAGCCCATATATGTTAGAAACTCCAAAATATTTAGTATTCTATTCTTTGTTTGCCCCCTCCACATGTATGTCCTCATGTTCGGTGTGCTATCCTCATTCTCACGGTTGCTTTTTGGAATATGTTCTTTGTTCAATGCATGTGTTTGTTTTTCACTTTCTTGATTAAGTGGCAATTGGTAGGCATAAGAGGCGACTTATATATATATATATATATATATATATATATATATATATATATATATTTGTGGTATGTTGAGAAGTTAATTAGGGTAGTAACTGAACTAGCTAGGACAGTATGGCTGAACCTTTCCAAGCTGATGTGGAACATGTGCTGCCCATAAACATCTTCGATGACGAAGTACCAAGCAATCTCTTTGATTTTCGTGTAGAGTTAGAGTTGATTCCTATACAAATTGACGATGAGAAATCGACGATGAGGATGAGCGCGAAATGAGCTTCTCGATAGTGAATCGAGTTCGACGACTATGAGAGTACGAGATGAGGACATGCAAGTAGATGTCGATGAACATGAATCGTCCGGTTGATTTGTGTTAGTTCTTTGTTTATGACGATATGTTATACTACATACTTTGTAAGTACTTTTGTCATATTAACCAAATATCTTTCTTTTTTTATATTTTTTGACATTATGTCTATAAGTGTTCGAGATGGAGCATCAAGGAGGACGTTCGGGTAGTGGACGTGGCGGTGGTCGATCCGACCCCGTACTATAAGAGGGGGTAGGACGACGCCAACCGCTCCATATGGAGGCGAGAGGGCTCAGCCCGAGACGTGCCACTATTTGATTTTTCGTCGTCCCCGTCTGGATATTTGTCATCTTCACCATCACTTTATACATCGTCGTCACCGGCGGCTAACTCCCCCGATTCACAAAGCAAAGGGGACAACGGGTTTACTTTACCCTTTCGATTGATTTACATATGTTTAGTTTCTTGAAACCATCTATGTACAAAAATCTTCAATATTTCACATTTCTTCCTTAGCACACTTCGTCGCCTCGAGCCACGTCGGGGAAGCGGGTAGTTCCTCCGATACACCTATCCGGGGCTCAAGAGATCCGAGACGGGGTTTCTTTGGATCCGCACTAAAGGCAACGAGTAAGTCATGCGAAGTTACCGTAATGTTACAATTCTCTTTTTTCGATTGGTTTGTATGCTAATATTTGCATGATAATCTCGTTTTCAGATTTGTGCACGATAATCCGGTGGCGACTTTCATGTCGACCCAAATATTCCGTAACTACACTCAAGCTTGGACCGCGGGAGAGATTCCTACGGAGCAACGAGATATGTGGTTCACGAGTTCTTGGTAAGTTATTTGTTTTATGCGTGTTAATTAAGTACTTTTAAAATTTGGAGCACTAATTGTTCGTTATTGATTTTCGGGAAAAGCATATGACATTGCTCGAGCATCATGAAAATCGAAAAAAGCTTTTAACCACAAAGGGAGCGTCTTTGAGTGCGTCGAAAGCTCTATTCATTGAGAAGGTCGAGAGGCAAGACAGATTGGCTTCCACGGGACACTAAAGATGAATTATTTGGCACTTGGGAAAACAATGAAAAGTTTAAGGCCATAAGTGCGAAAAATAAGGAAAATAGGGCCAAAATGGCGGGACCGTCATATCTTTGGGGCTCCATATCCATTCGAGCATCGACGCAAAGTTGTAAGTACACGTTATTTTCTATTTACGTATTGAATATTTTGTACTTTGAAGTAATTAATTAAGGTCATCATTTGCGTTTGCGGGGAAGAGTGCGGGAAGCTCCACTGGATCGGTTGAGTGGGTTACCTTTCGGCGGACCCATTCCCGACGGTCGAAGGGAGTGAGAGACAATGGATTAACCCAAGGGCGAAACAAATAGCGGTGAGACATTTATTGCCTTTATTACTTGTTTTATGCACGTTATTTTCTTATTTGTTATGTATTTGTTTGCTTGTAGGAAAACTTTGAGAGATTTGTCGCAAGAGAGAGCCTCGCGGCGTGAGATCGACCCCTCATCCTCTATATCCGATAACGAGAGTCTCTTCTTTGAGGCTACCGGCGGATTTGACAAGAAAGTGAGGGTCTTTGGATACGGTGAGTACGCACCGATTTGAAGCAATCAAAGCGCCTCTCATCCGCACTGCGGGGTTCCTTTAGGTAAACATAATACATTTGATATTGATAATTTTCATTCTCTTGTCCATTCAAATGAAGTACAAATAATAAATGTACTAATCAATTTTGTAGATGAGTGAAGAGGATGAAGTCGTTGGTGGAGGAGCAAGCAAACACGAGATGACCCAGAACGAGAGATGATGAGCCGGCGGCTAACTCGGGAAACGGAGATAATGAGGCGCAGATGCTTATGGAACAAGAACGAGATGAAGCGGGCGTTGCGGCGAGGAACGGGAGATGATGAGACGGGAGATGAATCAAGCGGGCGGAGATTATGAAGGCGGAGATGATGAAGGAGATGCGGCTTCAAATGATGTCCCTTCGAAAGACGAGGTTTCGGGTCCGGCCGACTCGGTGATGATGACCATGCTTGGTGATGATGATGATCACAATCTTTCTGTTTAGCCTACTTTTTTGTATTTGTTTGTTGCTACGGATTATTATATATATATATATATATATATTGTGTTTTCACTATGTAAACTCTTTTTTATCGTTAATATATTCACGGTACATTATTTTACTATTTGTATTCAATTTTTCTATTAATATTTTTTAAAAATATAAATAAATAAATAAAAATTTGCTACCGTAAAATAATTCAAAAATTTGCTACGGAAAATAAATCCGTAGCAAATTCGAATTTGCTACGGAAAAAAAATCCGTAGCAAAATTTCAAATGTGCTACGGATTGTTTCCGTAGCAAATTGCTACGGAAAAAATCCGTAGCAAATTTGCTACGGATTATATAATCCGCAAATTGCTACGGATTATGAAAAAACAGATTATATAATCCGTAGCAAATCCGTCGCAATTGCGACGCCATATTTTGCTACGGACAAAATCCGTAGCAAAAACGTTTTGCTACGGATTTTTGGGTTTTGGCTATGGATTTTTTCCGTAGCAAAATCTGAAATTTCTAGTAGTGCATGGGAATGACACGGAAACATTACGTCAATGTGGATCGTAATGTTCTCTTGTCATTTTACTTTATTTTGTAGATGTTGTCATCCCATTATAACTTTTTGTAATTGTGTACCTATCAACACCAAAATGACTATCTGTCGGTGGAGACTATGTAATGGTAGTTACATTTATAGGTAATTCTCACTTATCAAATGGTAATTGTCACTTCACGAATGGTAATTCTCACTTCAGGTTTTGTGAAAGTCCATTTTTTTGTGTTTTTACAAAACATGGTTCGAGTAAAAAAAGTGAACCATGGACTTCACAATGGTAATTGTCACTTCTAAAATGGTAATTGTCACTTCACAAATGGTAATTCTCACTTCAGGTTTTGTGAAAGTCCATTTTTTTGTGTTTTTACAAAACATGGTTCGAGTAAAAAAAGTGAACCCTGGACTTCACAATGGTAATTGTCACTTCTGAAATGGTAATTATCACTTCACGAATGGTAATTCTCACTTCAGGTTTTGTGAAAGTCCATTTTTTTGTGTTTTTACAAAACATGGTTCGAGTAAAAAAAGTGAACCCTGGACTTCACAATGATAATTATCACTTATCAAATGGTAATTGTCACTTCACGAATGGTAATTCTCACTTCGGGTTTTGTAAAAGTCCATTTTTTTTGTGTTTTTACAAAACATGGTTTGAGTAAAAAAAAGTGAACCCTGGACTTCACAATGATAATTATCACTTATCAAATGGTAATTGTCACTTCACGAATGGTAATTCTCACTTCAGGTTTTGTAAAAGTCCATTTTTTTTTGTGTTTTTACAAAACATGGTTTGAGTAAAAAAAGTGAACCCTGGACTTCACAATGGTAATTCTCACTTATCAAATGGTAATTGTCACTTCACGAATGATAATTCTCACTTCAGGTTTTGTAAAAGTCCATTTTTTTTGTGTTTTTACAAAACATGGTTCGAGTAAAAAAAGTAAACCCTGGACTTCACAATGGTAATTGTCACTTCTGAAATGGTAATTGTCACTTCACAAATGGCAATTCTCACTTCAGGTTTTGTGAAAGTCCATTTTTTTGTGTTTTTACAAAACATGGTTCGAGTAAAAAAAGTGAACCCTGGACTTCACAATGGTAATTGTCACTTCTGAAATGGTAATTGTCACTTCACGAATGGTAATTCTGACTTCAGGTTTTGTGAAAGTCCATTTTTTTGTCTTTTTACAAAACATGGTTCGAGTAAAAAAAGTGAACCTTGGACTTCACAATGGTAATTGTCACTTCTGAAATGGTAATTGTCACTTCACGAATGGTAATTCTCACTTCAGGTTTTGTGAAAGTCCTTTTTTTTGTTTGTGTTTTTACAAAACATGGTTCGAGTAAAAAAAGTGAACCCTGGACTTCACAATGGTAATTCTCACTTATGAAATGGTAATTGTCACTTCACGAATGGTAATTCTCACTTCAGGTTTTGTAAAAGTCCATTTTCTTTTTGTGTTTTTACAAAACATGGTTCGAGTAAAAAAAGTGAACCCTAGACTTCACAATGGTAATTCTCACTTATGAAATGGTAATTGTCACTTCACGAATAGTAATTCTCACTTCAGGTTTTGTGAAAGTCTTTTTTTTTTTTTTTTTTTTGTGTTTTTACAAAACATGGTAATTTTCCCTTCTGAAATGGTAATACTCATTTCATATGTGTAATGGTAATGGAAATGACTTCAAATCCCTGAAGCACTTGTAAATGCACTTAAAGGCACTTGTAAAATCCTTGAAGCACTTGTAAATGCTCATACAAAGTATGTTATAAATAATATATGTTGTGTTAATCCCATATCCTTCAGTCAACTTTACTTCCATCATTTACAAATTATTTACAAACATAGAGCACATCAAAAAATTGGGTTGAATCCTAAGACACAAAAGTGTCAAAATAATTGAAAAAACCAACATCTAACAATAATGCTCATGTCTTCCTTCTCTTCCTTTGGGTTGGTGGAGGAGTCAGGAGTCCCAAAGCAACATCTTTGGCGATATTCAATTCATGGTTGACCAAAAACACATGAGGGTACACCTATACTCGTTGAGCTGGTCATCGCCATACTGCATAATTTCGTTGGGTTTCCAATTGTGCAACCAAATCAACACATGCACGCCACAGTCTTGCCTACAAAACACAAAAACAAGCCAATTAACAAATTTACAATAGTCTACCATTTTTGACTTTCTGTCACAGAATGACACTCACAAATTTGGTTGCTGTGGAACGGGTGGCCAAATAATTTCTGTGCTTCGCATTTTGGCTTTGTCATTTGGTTTCACAAGTTGGATAATCTCTTCAAAACGAGCCCTCTGTAAACAACACACATGCATTAAATAATGGTTTACTACACTCAATCGTAAATAAAAGCTGAATACATGTAACATACAATTTGTTTAATCGTCGTTGCCTGAGGATTAACACATGCAGTTTTCTTCTTTTTCCCGGACTCATTCTTACTCATGGCGATGTTTGTCTTCATTGAGTCTAAGACATAAAAATTCTTCATGGCTGGATCAATGGCAGTGCAAAACCAATGGTGATCAACTAATACTGGTCCCATTATTAATTCACAATCACCAATGTTGTAATCTATATATTCAGGCAATAGTTGTTCCTTCCACTCAGAAACTTTCCATCCCGGTGGTTTTGTGGCAAATAAATGCTGCATAATCAACACATATTGAAGTCAAACATACCTATGTCAATGGGAAATAAATTATGAAGATCCATAAATGCAAACCATTTGATCAAGACTTTGAAAATGTGCCTTCTCACTTCGCCTTGGTCTCGCATATCTCGCATCAATGTTTTACAGACAACAGACATGACCTGCATGTGCGAACACTTTGATAAGTGGGGTTCAAAACCAGTGGTCGAAATTTTTGCTTTTTTAGTACCAACCCGGTTACTTAATCTATTCCTCCGGCCTAGTGTTTGCAGCTGGTGCCGAGTTATGTCTTTGTCGTCTATTTGTACGAGAATCCTGTAAAAGATAAACAATGTCATCATGTCATCGTACAAATGCCAAATGCACACAAAACGACTTTTAATATTGAATAGTCATTTAAATGGTAATTTTTTATGACTTACTCATCACCATCGTCTTGGGTGCAGGATCCGGAGATAAGGTCGAAGAACACTTCCCTCTGTTCTTTTGCCTTCCCTCTAGGCCGCTTTATTGGCTTTGTCAAAGTCCAAGGCGACATGTTTTTTGGTTTTTTCGGCCTCTGTGACCTACGTGGTGCATCTTTTTTATCAACGCGGTATGGAACAATTGATTGTTCTCCTTTGTCATCATCAATGTTGATTGGCGTTTCGACAAATGTGTGATCCTCATAACCACCTTCGCTATCATCTTTGCCATCATGATGACCGTCATCATCGCTATCATCCTCAGCTTCACCATCCTCACCTTCACCATCTTCCTGCTTCCGCTGCATTCCAATGTTAACTTGTGCCTTTCGCAACTCATCTTTGACAACGGCAACAAGCCTTTTGTGGTTATCATTAATTACACCCATCAACTTGTCATGCAAATCCTTTAAAACCTAACATTGACACAATTTATCACAGGTCATTAACATAATAGCCAATAACATAATAGCCAAGCATGAATTAAACGTCATATGTGGAATCACTTACTGGGTCTAAAGAAGCCCCAAAATTTGTTTCTGAAGTGTCCTTCTTATCCTCTTTTCCGGCCTTTTCGGTATACAACATCCCGCTGTCGCTCTTCTTCTCTTTGTCAATCATCTCCTTGACCTTCTCTTTGGTCCAAAACTCAATTGGACTCTTTCCTTTGTGATCAACTGCCTTCCCCAATGGGAACCGCTCCCCCAAATATAACTACAACGACAAGGTTAAACACATAAATGTTATGTCACAAATATGTTAACACAAATGACAATCATAATACTTACCAATAACATATATATGCACCATCCGACATAGGAGTTGCAATCTTTGTTTTCTCTAATTGCGTTGACATAATAAGATAGCGTGTTTCAGAGGTCATTGGCAACATATGTGGCCCAGTCGAAGTGGGCAAATCCTTTACCGGTTGAGGCTAATACCTTCAGCAACTGCAAACTGGGAGTTGTGCTTGATGTTGGAGCAAGAAAAGTACCCAACATGTGCATCATAAACAACGTTTCAAACTGCTCACCTGACTCCCCTGAAGTTATGACTTTTAATATGTCACCATACTCTTTTCTCAGTCCCAGATATACTGGATCTGTATCAGTTAGTTTCATTGTTACCTCCTTCCCACTATGTGGCACCCCAAGCAACTTAGCCACATCTTTTGCTTCTATTTCATGTGTCTTCCCCCTTATTCGGAATTGATTGGTTGGGGGATCATAAGCTCTCATTATGGGGACTAAAATTTCTCATGGCAGTCTCATACTTTGAATTTGAAGCAACTGCCCAAACCCTAACTTCTGGACCTTTTTTTTAATGCTTCATCGGAGTTCACAAATGGTACAAGCTTGGAAAATTTGTTCAACGAGCATCGTGATGGAAAAGGGGTGGTGGAGGAAGAGGTGGAGGTGCCCTTCTTGCTTTAGAGCCTTCCTTCTCTGGCTTTATCAAAGTATACTTTTGTAATATCCCGAAATTTGAATTAGGGAATTTAAGGGCCAAAATGACCAAAATACCCCTAGGAAGGGTAAATAACTTAGGAAAATGGTGAAAAATCCTAAACGGCAATGAAATAATATTTGAATTATGAAAGTATATTATCTCTAATTATGGTAATTTAATAAATTACGAACTTGGAGAAATTGAAGAAGAATGCCCAAAAAGTATTGTAATGACAATAATACCCTTGTAAATTATAGAATAATACAAGAGACATGGAAACACAAGTGTTAATGCAAGAGTTTGGAGGTAATGGGGTATTCTAATTAAGAAAATTATCAACTAGTGATAATGAGGTAATTAAGTAATTTCTGGTTAATTACTTAAGTCCGAGCAAAGGAAATTTAGAGATAATTATGTGAGGCTCAAAAATTAGTGGAAAATAGTTGGAAATTAGTAAAAATATATTTACTAATTAATTGGAGATTTTGTGAAAAATAGTTGAGTTTAGGTATTTTTAAGCCTAAATACAAGAATGGGCCAATAAGAGAATTTTGTGGAATTTTTGATAAAAATTTCATTAAGTAATTAATTATGTAATTAAATAAATCATGGAAAATATTTACAAATCCAAAAAAAAGTGCTCAGCCGAAAATGGACAAACAAATGGAAGATAAGAGTGAAAAATTTAATATCATGATATTTTTGTATTAAAGCACATGTTATATTATTATATAATATAGTGAATAGTAATGGAATAAATAGGAAACGGATCCTACCTAGAGAACCAGGAATAGGAATTCCAAAGTCAAGGTAAAATATTGATCAGTGAGTTTTTACCTTCAAGTGACCTCTTAGGAAGTTAATTCCGAGGTCGGTAGCGCATTTTCCTAATAAGACGAAATAGGGAAAAATGCGAGATGGTCATATTTTGGAATTTGAAGAAAATAATTATAACTCAACATCTAGAGATGAGTTTATAATTATCTGGACATATTTGGAATCAGTGAATTATTATCCGAGAGATTGATGATTCCGAAAGCGATTTCCGACACCGGACGTGTTCGGACACGTTTTTCGAGAAAACTTCAACTGGACTGTTGGAACCCTGTAAGGGACCGAAATCTAAGTTAAATTAGATATTATTGATGAGGAAGAGAAGCTCTTCAAAGTTATGAATTCAGAATTTTGAGATTTTCCGAGACTACGCGAAACAGACACCGATCGGGGAAATTCTATCGGACCAGGCATAAAGTAAGCTTGAGTCACCACTTTTGGACCAATTGTTTGCTGCCAAATCAGCCTTGAATGTCGACCAACATGCTGCATGGCTAGGAATTAAACACCATTATGCTTTGATTTTACTTGGTTATAAGGTAAGAGAAAATTACAAGATTTGGAATATGGAAATTACCAAAGTGGCACAATTTTTGCCTATATAAAGGCATGAGCACCTTCTTCAT
Organism: Acacia melanoxylon; assembly: GCA_019022615.1. Lineage (NCBI taxonomy): Eukaryota > Viridiplantae > Streptophyta > Magnoliopsida > Fabales > Fabaceae > Acacia > Acacia melanoxylon. The sequence goes on from JAFJYJ010000008.1 coordinate 10,416,909, forward strand.
TTTTCACACCAAAAATCTGCCTCTTAGAGAGAAGTTAGAGAGAGAAGCTGGAGAAAGTCCGAGCAAAGTCGGGTAAGTTCTTCGGTCCTTAGTCTTTAGTTTCGGTAGTTCTTTCGGTAGATATAGTAGGAATGCTAGATTTATCTTTAATTTTTCAAGATAGTCTAGATATCATATTTAGGGGTAAATATGATATATATTTCGAAAATATGATGAGGGAAAAGATCTGTCAAAATTCTAGAGAGATAGAGCGAAAACAACGAAGCTCTGGCGAAATTCCGCCGATTAGGGGTTCAGGGGCAAAATGGTAATTTGTACTTAAAATGCCTGTTATAGTGCTAGAAGTTGATAAATGTTATCCTTATAGGATATCTGAGATAATCGGACCGCTGTTGTACCGCCGTCGTACCGCTGTTTTTCCCGCTGTCGGAAATTTACCGTTTTCCGTAAAAGTACCATTTTCCGTCAACAAAGGTACGTTCGCGTACTGTAACATTAACACTGATGTTTATTGTATACGTATATGTGATATGTGTATTGTGTGTGTATAGTTGTTATGTTGTACGTTCGCGTACTGTAACACTAACACTGATGTTTATTGTATGCGTCTATGTGCTATGTGTATGGTATGTCTATGTGAAGTAGTCGATAGCTCGTGGTATGCTTATTGTATCGTTATTATGCTTGCTTTGGGTGTTGGGATACGTTGGCTAAGTGCGAATACCATTGCTAAGTGCGAATATCATTGCTAAGTGCGAATACCATTGCTAAGTGCGAATACCATTGCTAGGTGCGAATACCATTGCTAAGTGCGAATACCATTGCTAGGTGCGAATACCATTGCTAAGTGCGAATACCATTGCTAAGTGCGAATACCATTGCTAGGTGCGAATACCATTGCTAAGTGTGAATACCATTGCTAAGTGCAAATACCATTGCTAGGTGCGAATACCATTGCTACGTGCGAATACCATTGCTAAGTGCGAATACCATTGTGAAGTGCGAACCGTATGCTAAGTGCGACATATCTGCCAGGGGGCTTATATGATGTTGGGGTATGCTTGTTAGTGTGCTCATATACTGTCTATGTGGTGTATATAAACATGAGGTTAACCGTTACACGAGGTTCAATGAGCATTGAACCTCGCTCTTAATATAGCGACGGAGTTCGGAGGAACGAGGACCGAGGAGAAAGGCAAGCAGCACGCATAGGGACCCGGTTGAAGACTTTCCTCTACTGCTATTTACTTTTGAAAACTCTCGGTCATTGTACCGCTTTTGTAATCAGCCAACCTTACGGCATTTTGAATATAAGTATCAGTTACTCTTATGCTCCGATGCTCTACTCTGATGAAAAAAAAAATTATACTGCTTTTGAAAACGGGATGTTTCAACTTTCCTCTCATCGACACTCAAATCCCTCCACGCTTTTGCGCACTCCCTACTCATGTCAGTAAAGTCAGCAACTTTATTCTCTTTTTTAAACTCCTTGCTAAACATAAAGTACGCATTATTAGTTGACATTTTGCTACACTTTTGCTTTGGTATACCTGAAAATTTGAAATGGCAGTACACAAAATTAGGAGAGTTCATGAACCACATATAACAGCAAATGCTTTTACTCATTTAGCAAAACTAGTTCCAAGAATTTTAATCCAATAATATCAGTGCAATGATGGAATTTAAGAAAGTTACATTAAAGAAAAGTGACCATATCGATGGACAAGGACCAAGTTGCAGCTCCACATTTCCACACATCTACTTTAGTTAAGACTCTATTGATTAACTCAACATCAATCCAAGGATAGTTTAAAGACAAGCTCCTTAGCAAAAGGTATAACGTAATAGCGTTACAAAAGACATAATGTGTAACTAACATAATATACAACAATTGTTAGGTCGATGAGACTTATGGTTGGATTTTTTCCCCAGTATTGCACTTGTCATGATCACCAAAACTCCTTTCTAAACATTTCCCATAACACAATTTCATGGTATGATGACTATAGCCATCATACAATCTCCCTCCAAATATCCTTCCCCAGCAAGACCAAATATCTTTTAATGATAAAATGAGGGAAAGTAAAATATGTCATAGACAATACAGTCAAAATGCAGCAACATTAATAAAGTCAAGTTTTCCCAAAATAGAGAAGGAAATATCATGAAAATCCACTTTAAAAATTATACACAAGTTGGTTTGATTCTCTATCATCTCATTTAATCAATTACTGTCATTCTTTACTTATGATCCCCACCTGACCCCTTTTTCCAAGCCACATAATTTGTTTTTTTTATTATAGACTAATACTCACTATCTTATTGAATAGGTGTTATTCATCATCATAAAATTAAAAGCACCAAATGAAGATGCACAACTTCAGAGATAATACTAAATAGAGAATATCATAAGACTTCAATTTAATTCTTTAGTTAGACAAGGAGAAGATATTACTTTTCCCTTTCCATTTTCAGTTAAGACAGCTCTTACAAATACTACACTTTAGAGGAATATGCTTGCAAAGAAGCATAAAATGGCACATATAATGCGTTAGATAATACTCCAACAAAGACTTAAAAGGAACCAAGCAACTAAAGCCCACATCTCATTATTAATCTCATAATATAGGATTTTGGGTTTACCATCCGAATTGAGGTTTAGTCATGCAACCTCATACTCCATTTTTTCCCCAAAAAACACATTATGTCTTTTGCATATTTTCCCTATCGGTTACAAAATCTGCTTGTTAGTTACTAACATCAATGCTCACCAAAGTTCTTTTACATGCTAAAACAACTCGCCATACTTCCACATGTATACAACAAATTTACATTGTTTTCCGACATTACAAAAAGCTTCATTTCAAAACGAAAAATAATCGAACAACTTCTCTAAGATTATGTGATGTTTATAGCCCATATGTCTCTAACTTAAACGATCACGAAAAATGTAAATTCAGAGAAAAGCCGAGACTAATGAATATAACAAAGTTTAGCATCTTGAAAGGAAAGATACGTTTGGCGCTAAGATTGTCCTTGAAAGAAAAGCTAACCTATAGCCTCAATTGTAGATAACAAATCGAGAGGATATAATCTCGGCTCATTAAGTGGATTCCAAAGTAAGGCAAGGCAATAGAAACAGAAGCCAGAGAGAGCCCCAAATTTTCTGTTGTCTACAAATAATAATAAATAAATAAAATTACAGGGCGACGACGGAGAAAACGGAAACAGAAAAATTCGAGAGGAAGAATGAGGGCTCGGTGCTAATGGGATGAGGAACATACCCGACGACGACGACGGCGACGGCGGTGGTCAAAGGGTCCAAAAGGTCGTGGGTGACGCTAGGGCAAGCGATCGTCGGATGTGAATGAGAATGAAGTATCGAATGTGAATCTGGATGTCAATGAGAATGAACAAGTAAGTTATTAGGGGCGATCTGGTCTTTTCCACGAAATTGCATAACCCTCAAAAGTCCTAATCACCTCTCAGTCTTTTTACAAATTCGGAGGACTTCTAGGGGTTTTGCAAATTCAATTGGTATTTAAATGGAATTTTTCCAAAAAGTATCACATTAACTAATTTAATTAATATTCTTAATTTATTTAAATTAATTAATTATGTCTTACATTAAAGATTAGAAGAGTAACAGAAAATAAGAAAAAAAAAAAAAAAAAAAGCAAAGGTGAAAATAAGAAGGGAAAAAAAAAAAGCAAAGGTGAAGTTGGTAAGCATTGGTAATCATCCAGTCACAACAATTAAATAACCAATGTGGTCGCTTTCGCTTCTTCCATGGATTCCCTGCCTGCAACAGAGTCACAAGGCAAAATCAGAGAATGTGGCCCAGCCACACTGACTGGTACAGTGGTACATCCACTTTTGCTGCCAAGAGAAATCGACCCATCACCCTCTTTGAGGATAAAGATTAGGGAAAATCACGGTCCTAAGCAAGGCAAATAAATCTAATTAGGTCTTTTGAAATCAATAAATTACACTGTAGTCCTTAGAAACTTTTGTGATGTTATTTCTATTAACAACAAGAAGTGTTATATTTACAACAAAATTTAAAAATCTGGTCATTCACAAAAAAAAAAAAAAAACTATATTTACAATAAGAAGTGTCATATTCACGATAAAATTTAAATACCTGGATTTTGTTTCAAACTTAAATCCCTAAGCGCATAGAAGTAATTTACAACAGAAAAATGCTAGATTTACAATAGGAAGTGCTATATTCACAACAAAATTTAAAATTTGGCCATTTACAACATAAAAATCCATATTAACAACGGGAATTGATATATTTACAACAAAATTTAAAAACTTAGATTTTGCTTCAATACAAATAGGACTTTTTTGATATTGTGAATTTCTGTTGGGACTTTTTTGTAATTTTTTATGGTCCTTGGGACCTAGCTGTAATTTTCCCTAAAGATAAAGGGAAAACCTCATTTCACCCTTCTTTTAACAAGTTATTCCCAAACACCTCTTAAAATTTCTTAAAACTTTATTATACTCTTATTTTACAAGTTAAATATGATTATTTACAAGACAGATATGTGAATTTACAAGTCAAATTTGCTTATTTACAAGACAAATTTTTATGTCTGATTTGTTCGCACTGTTACATCTGACTCTCACACGGGTTTCTCTCTTCAAAACAAGAACAATTTTATAGAATTGAGCAATACTAGTCATTAGATTATCTCAGGTTAATATAATTTTTATCCTTCAAATTTGTCCTCATTTTTGTTTTGATTCCCCAAGTTTCAAACTAGAGATTTTGGTCCTTCAAATTTCATTTAGCTTTAGATATTAGTTCTTATAACTCAATAAAAATTTAACCATTCACCCCTAGAGGGACCGAAATCAATGGTTTGAAACTTGAGGTATATTCACATAAGTGTGTATATTCAAGTGTGTATTTACAAGGAAGGAGGATGGTCCATTTTATAGCATGAAGTCTCCCCTTTCCTCATTGAGTTGCCCAATGTGGGACTATTTTCTAACACATTTCCTCAAGTTAGAGCATAGATGCTAATCATGTCCAATTTGTACAAATAAATTACACCTTGGTTATTGAAATAAACATAATCAATGTATGAGAACATTTATTAATATTCTGATGAGCAAGAAATAAAAAATCATTAGTTACTTTTATGCAACCCTTTATATTTTAGACTAAAATAATTTATTAAAAAGTACCTTATAATAATATGAAAGTTAGGAGAAACGTAGTTTGTTGATAGATGTAGATTCTAATAAATTAATTTAATAATCCTATTATGTGCCTACAGATCCAACTACAAAGTGTAATGTCTTGTGTGTTAAGCCATAAAAGTCACAGGACATTAATAAAGAAATAGATATATAGATGAAATATTACATTGATCCAACGTAACTACATAAGCTAGGACTTTTTATATTTATTCTGTTGGTTCTTTAATTATCAAATACGGCCTTACGGTCAACAGGGTCAAGTCATTTGATGTCTGTTGTTTTGTGCATTGCCAAATGGTTTGGCTTGTCCTGCGCTCCCCACCACATGGTTTTTGGAGAAAAATGTGTTTGTTAGCTTTAGAGGGGAAGACACTCACTACAATTTTACAAGTCATATTTACAAAGGACTTGATGATACAGGCATTCACCCTTTATGGATGACGAACTCCACAAAGAAGAATATATCTCACAAGTTCTTTTGAGGACAATAGAGGAGTCTAGAATATCTATGATTATTTTCTCTAAGAAATATGCTTCTTCAACATGGTGTTTGGATGAACTCGTTCACATATTGGAATGCAAGGAAAAATTTGGAAGGGTTGTATTACCCGTTCTCTATAATGTAGATCCTTCAAATGCTTTTCCAAAACTCCCATTTTGTTTGCGTATGTTTAAAGTATCTATATTATAGAAAACAATAATTACAACCCTTCCAAATTTTTCCCTGCATTCCAATATGTGAACGAGTTCATCCAAACACTCTGTTGAAGAAGCATATTTCTTAGAGAAAATAATCATAGATATTCTAGACTCCTCTATTTTTTTCAAAAGAATTTGTGAGATATATTCTCCTTTGTGAAGTTCATCATCCATAAAAGAATGAATGCCTGCATCATCAAGTCCTTTGTAAAGATGACTTGTAAAATTGTAGCGAGTGTCTTCCCCTCTAAAGGAACACATCATACTTGGTTGCAAAAGGAGAAACAACAATATGAGAAGAAAGAGGAGAAGTCGTTTGAGTTATTTGAGTTAAAATCGCATAATCTTGAGAACTACAAATAGAAACAAACCATCAACAAACGTTGGGTTATATATATAGGAACAAATCAAACAAGAAAATAAAGAGCAAGAGATTATTTAGAAGAAGGTAATCACCTATCATGAACAGCAACAGGTTGGTTACCATTAAGTGAATTAGGTATGAATCTGATAGCTTTGTAAATTGATAATCCCAATAGGAGCAATGAAGCTTCTTTGCTCATCAATAAAACAATAGTTGTGAATTGTGAGAGCAATTTCTAGCTTCAACCTTCAACAACCTGAAACTAAGACAATAGAAAGTACAAGCAAAAAGTTTATTAGATCTACGCCAGCAAGCTAGTCAGGGACAATATTCAACACTAGAAGAAACAAAAAATTAACACAACTTTTCGACAAATATATTTGTTATGAATTTATTAAGAAAAAGGGAGTATCATTTCCCACTTCATCTATTCTAAAAATCAACTGAGAAAACAAAGAATGAAAAAGATAACCTATTTTTAATAATTATTTAATATCTTAGTATATTGATAAACTAATTTACTAAAAAAATTGGAATAGCATGACTAATAAATAACCAAAAATAATTCTCTACTAACAATAACAACAAACTCAAAATACATCATCTTTGCTTTTCTGCACATGAACCCTAAAAACTCACATAAAATCTCGCAAAACAATAAATTGAAGGGATAGATGAAGCAAGTGGAATAAAAAAGAGAAGAAAGTAAGCATGAAATTGGTTGTGAAGGGAAGATAGTTCACAAAGATGGCAAAAATGTCAGCTTTAGGATTTGCAGAGCCTTCCTCCTGTAACACCCCAAATTCCGTAACATAAATCGTGCCTGTGACACGTGGTTTTATAAAAAATTTCAGAGTGATGGGGTGCTATCGCTTAGCGTTTTGCGGAAACGAAGAGCATGTACTAAAAATTTGAACAACAGATATAACACCGAGTAGCGATGTGAAATACTCGGACATATGAGGATGCGACGTATCTTTGATATATATTATAAAATCTCCCGAAGGATTGTTCATGTGATACAGTAATACAAAACTTTACAATTACAATTTTACATGTAATGATACCCTCTTCAACCAAGCCTTAAGTAGACCTGGGGCATAGAACCTAACTCAGTTAAATCATCCCATTTGGCCAGGCTGGGTAGGTCTAGTGGAAGTCTCACCGTGCTAGGGTGCTGATTGACTGAACCACGTAGACGACCCTTCTAGTTTAAGCACCAAATGATATGAAGTAACCTTGTTAGATTCATGCCATAAGGTAGGTTTTGTTGACTTTCTTCCCGCATTTTCTTTGACCGGTGTCTTCTCATGGCTCCGTCTACTGGTGTATAACTATAGTTCCATCCCCTGGTGCCTTCTCTGGTTCATGACCTAAACCTGTCTAATCATGCATGCGAGTCCAATGCCCATCGGACCTCAGGTAACGGTTAACCTCATACTTATGTAAACAGTATATGCATGGCAAACATTCACAACATTTCACAGTATAAAAACACATCTCCGTAATCAGGAAATAACATTACACAGCCCCTGCAGTATGTATGTCATCCCAGTCTGCACACTCTCTGGTGCCACGATATACTGTCGTGTCCATAGCGCTAGGAAAACTCTAAACGGTGTTAACAATACCATAACCCGTGTACTCATAACTCCATCATTTTCAAACAAACAGAAACTCCGTATATGAACATAGCAATCACATATATGAGCATACAGCAAGCATCAGAGTCAGTGTTACATCACGCCGCGAACGTACCTTCGTTGATGGTACTTTCGGTACGTTTTACGAAAAACTGTACTTTTTGACAGCGGTACAACAGCGGCTCGACAGCGGTACGATTATCTCAGATATCCTATAAGGATAGTATTTATCAATATCTAGCAGCATAACATGCATTTTAGGTACAAATTACCATTTTGCCCCTGGCTCCCCTAATTGGCGGAATTTCGCCAGAGCTTCGCTGTTTTCACTCTATCTCTCCAGAATTTTGTCAAATCTCTTCCCCCAACAATATTTTCGAAAATAATACCTTATTTACCCCTCAGTATGATATCTAGACTATCTTGAAAATTTAAAGATAAGTCTAGCATTCCTACTATATATACTGAAAGAACTACCGAAACTAAAGACTAGGGACCGAAAAACTTACCCCGGCTTGGCTAGAACTTCTAAGAGCTCTTCCTTCTCTCTAACTTCTCTCTAAGGCACGGTTTTGAGGGGTGAAGAATGAAGAGGAAGAGGCTTCTATTTATAGAAGAAAGGAGGGACAAGGTTGGAATTTCGCAAAAGTTCTTCAGATCGGATTTCGACCGTCGAATCGCACTTGGACACGTGGCTTCATCCTTGCCATACACCTATGTGCCGACATCATCCTTCTAGAAGAAGATGATGTCATGCATGACGTCACATGTGCTGACTTACCGATAAAGTTCCCTGATCGGTGTCCGAATCGCGTAATCTTGTCGAAACTCAAAATTTCGACAACGTTGTTTTGAAGAACTAATCTTTCTAATTAACAATACCTGGGTTGACTAAAGTTTTAATCCCATTGAGGGTATTCCGTTACTGGCTGAACATTTCAGGCCAGATGCGGTCGGTTGCGGAAATGACTTCCGATAGCCGTGTTTTCTGGACAATAATTCACGGGTTCGAAATATGTCCTGTCGTAAGAAACCTTAATCCTGGTTTGTCACAACACTCAAGTTTACCACGGGTTCACTTTTTACTATCTACCTATTCTCATAAATACCGGTCTCTTATTTGCTCTGTTGGTTTGAGAATCGGAAACCGGAGATAGTCCACTCCGTGGTAGAATTTCACTTGGGTTTATAAGAAGTCCAGATGTCTTAGACTAAATTCCTATATCTTGGTGTTTGATTTAATTTCTAACCATTCTCAAATGTCCTATTGGCTCTTTTACAGAATATATTATTATTTAATTCAAATATCTAGATATTTCATTTTCTTATTTTTATTTTTTATTTATTTTTTAAGCATTTTTATTTATTTTTTTATTTTTATTTATTATTTATTTATTAATTTCGAATTTCTCCCCTTAAATTAATTATTTACTAATTAATTTACTTATATCTTAATCTAAACAATTAGCCAATAATTACCCAATTAGCCACTTTCTAATTTTTGATAATTTTCATAATTAGGATTAATTATTATCTCACAACTTTTGCACTAACATTGATATTTTATGTCCCATGTAAAATATTAAAAATCATGGGGCCATAAAGTGCTTTTAATATTATTATATTTATGCATCTTTATTTTTCGGGAAATAATCCCAAAAATTTCTAAAATTAAAGATATCACACTTCCTAAGTTTTTGTCAATAATTGAGGTCATATAGTATTTATCATAATACTTTCAGTTCATTTTATGACCTATAAAATACATTTTTCATGAATTTTAGCTATTTTTCTTTTCTCATTTTCATAATAATTACCTTAGAAAATAAGCAAGTTAAAACTTACAACTTGAGACCACATATTCACCTTGGTAGTCTCAGAATTTATTTACTAAAATTCAACATTTATTTTAGGGTGTGTTATGATCCCTAAATGATATTTTAAAGAGAAATGCTCATAAATTTATAACAATTAAGTTACAAAATTAGAGACAATATACTCTCCTTGACATATTTATCCAAATATTTTACTTATATTAGTTAGGGTTTTCAGGTATTACACCTCCTCTTCCAAACAGTTCTTAAAATAAATGAAGATTTAAGTCAACAGATGAAGTCCAGCCATATCTTTGAAGGTTATGGGACTTTGCTTTTCAAAGGTAAAAATATAAAAAAAATAAAAATAAAATAAAAAAATCAAATCAAATGATTAGAAGAAAAAAAAAAAAAAAAAAAAAAAAAAAAATCGCAGAATTTTTCTGTGAAAAATGAAGGCAAAACAGAAGAAGCATGATGGATCCATCGGATAAATCAAGCAAAAGAGAAGAAATAACCTGGACGATGAGTATGGAAGCGAAAAAGGAATAGCTCTCACAAGCAAAGGTCTTCAAGAAATGGCAGCTTCAGAATTTGCAGACTTAGCTTTCTCCTCAAAGATGCTCTTCAGTTTCAGTCTCTAATTCCTCTTTCTGAGATGATCAGGTGTGGATAACTTCAAAGGCTGGTACCACCAAGTTGAAGTTGATAAATCAGGGGCACTGATCTGATGTATTACTCCTACTAAAATATGATTAAGTTCTGGGATATAGTTACTTGCCAAGAAATATTGGTTAGGTAATTTGTTTGGGGATAAAACGAAATCGAGTGAGAGGATAGATTCGTAGGATCCAAAACAAATATATATATCTATGTATGTACCCGCGGGGAAGTATAAGTTAGGCTGTATAGAATTAAAACATATTCTCTTTTAAAACAATACTATTTTTTCAGAATCACAGGAGAAAAACACTATTTTTTTGGTTTGGAAACACTGAAAATACGAGAAACAACTCACTCAAGTGAGAAGACGACACTTTTATTCGGGATCTCGCGAGTGTAGAGTCTGTCGACCGGACAGTAGAGTGAGATAGTAGATTGAGACCGGATCTGGCGAGTGCAGAGTCTGAAAGTGAAGGATCTGTGAGAGTCAACGCTGGCGACCCAAGTGAGAGACGACGCTGAGACCGGATCTGTGAGAGTGCAGAGTCTAGGAAGTGAAGGATTTATGAGAGACGACGCTGTCAAAAATTGCATAAAACCGGAAGTGAGAGACGACGCAGGCAACCCAAGTTAGAGACCACGCTGAGACCGGATCTAGGAGAGTGCGAGAGAAGGCGCTATGAAAGTTGACCGGAAGTCAAGTGAGAAGGCGGAGATTGGGAGAGAAGGCGCTGTGAAGTGAGAAGGAGAAGTGAGACTGCCATGTTGCTTTGTCTTCAGAGATGAACAAAATAACAAATGCCTGCCTCCCATATTTATCTCTCGTGTTTCAGTCTCTATTAATCCTCTTTCGGGTAAGCTCGCGTGTCGAGGGTGATGCAATGCTATCTCATCGTACATCTTCGACAGCTGTAGAAAAAGTTACTCTCCGAGGGGCCCACACTTCATAAAAATTTGAATAATTTACCCCCACAACCATGAATAAAGCATATTAACTGAGAATATGAAACAAAAGTTAAAACAATATTGCATTTTGAGTTTTCAGATTGATTGAATAAATATTATTTACAAATTATGAGGGATTATGAGAGAAATCTAACCCTTATTTTGACTCTAAGCCACACACATAATAATAAAATACACACATTTTCACAAAATTAAAAAGGCATGCAAATCTTATGACATTCTCAAAGTAACGTTGAGCTGCTCTTTTTGCCTCCAATTACGTCACAGTAAGTTCGAATTCCCTTTTGATACTATATTTCTCTCTGTTCTTTGATGAATGTTAATATCTAACTTAGTTTCCTTTGTTTCTTTCTGAGAATTTTTCCCCGCCAAGTTTTTCTCATTATATATAGCTCCTTTGTATTATGTCATTTTTTTAAATGTTTGATAGGAATGGTGATGCTTAGCATATAATATTACATCTCATATTCTCATTGTCATGGATTATAAATTGTTTTAATCAAACGTTTTCATGCAGACTCCATGCTTCAATGTCACAATTCAAACTTGGCCACAGTTCCTGACAGTGTTCTATTAACATTTGCATTGAAAGTAAGTTTTTCTCTCGTTGTAATTTACTGATATCGAGTCATACTCGTTGCTTACGGATATAGTAATTGATGTTATAAAAACAAGTGAAAGGTTGCCAGCCAGAAATTAACCAGCAAAATTTCGAATTTATTACGACTTTCCATGCCTAATTTGTTCACACTGTTACATCTGACTCTCACGGGCTTCTCTCTTCAAAAGATGAATAATTTTACACAGTTGAGCAATTCTAGTCATTAGATTATTTTGGGTTAATATAATTTTTGATCCCTTAGATTTGCCTTCATTTTAGTTTTGGTCTTTCAAGTTTCAAACCATAGGTTGTAGTTCCTTAAGTTTCATTTAGCTTAAAGCATTGGTCCTTATCACTCAATAAAAATGTGGACTATTTTGCCCCTGGAGGGACTAAAACCAAAATGAAGAAAAATTTGAGGAATTAAAAATGGTATTAGCGTGATTATCTCCTTCCTAAGCAATTCTGTAGTCTGATGTGAGTTTATAGGTAGATTGAAAGAGGATTGTTGATAAATAAAAAAACAGAGAGAGGATTGGGTCTTCTTAATAAGGATAAAGTTTAGGTTACTAATTAGCGGAATTAAATTGGACATTTATTTATAAATGAATCAATCGCAACTATGCAAGGTCAATGCATTAAATTCTGTAAATTATATAGTAATAAAGAATAGAGGGAGTAACTTTATTTTCTTTCTTATATAATGTCTCTCTACCACACAATTGAAAATGACATTTGTCGAAAGGAAGAATATAATATTACATAATGTCTCTCTACCACACAATTCATGACTCAGGAAAGGTTTATTGGTATTCGAATTTCATGAAACATTACTAAATACTGCTTTCTCTGATGCTTCCTAAAACTGCAATGAACGATAGTTTGAAATTAAGGTCTCAACTATTATAATTTTTGTAAAAGTTGATAGACACAGAAAAAGCTTGATGATAAACGTTACCCAGAAAAATAAAAGTGATGGTAATAAAGGCCACACGGTTTAGGCATGTATGTGGATTATTCTATTTCCATAAAGCATGGTTTCCTATTTTATAAAACTTATAAGCACCATTATAATGACATTTAGTTTTATTATATATATTTTTTAATTTAATTCCCTCTTTATGTAATTAATTCGAATATAATGTGTGACCTAGCCTTGCTCATTGTCAGATCATCTAGCAAATTTCAGAGGCAGCGATGAGGGAAGGATTTTTTTTTTTTTTTTTTTGGGGGGGGGGGGGGGGGGGGATCAAATGTTAGAGTAGTAGCCTACAAAAGAAGAAAGAAAACATTAACTCATGTCAAAAACTTCATCAGTAATTAAGGTCAGAAATTAAATAAAGTTGAAAAGTAGGAGGTATAATAATGAATGAATGGCTTGCTGGGATAAGGGTAGGTGATCTAATTAACCTTAGACCTATTCGCCTTAAATATTCCAACGCCTCGAATAATAGTGGTAGGTGCACCTTAACCCTTAAATATTTCTAAGCTTACAAGCAACTGTTTTTTTTTTTTTCTTTCGTTTATTTATTTATTTAATACACGCTACTATTTTGTTAACTCTAGCTGCAAAAAAATGAAATTAATGAATGTCGCTTTGCGTGTTTGAGTTCATATTTTCCAATTTAATATGAAGAGGCGCAGTTTTTAATGGCTCCAAACAATCATTTAATTGACATATCAAATTATCAAAATCATTATTTCCATTCGATTTCATTTTTATGAAAAATAATATTTTTATTAGTATTATCATTGAACATTATTTATTCTTATCCGGTCCCAATGAGTTTTAATTTGATATGTTATATTGATATTAATATTATGCATTATTATGATAAATAATGCAATTTTACAAATATTATAACTTAATTTGAGAAGATGGGTCAAGGGCCAAGGCCTAAACTTACGACCAAGTCTCTTAGCATTAATGCACATATAAGAACAAATGGAAACACAGTTTTCTTCTAAAGATAAGTTTCTTCAAATGGCTTTTCCCTCCCCTTCCGCTATTTGGTTCTCTTGTTAAATTTAATAGGCACACTCTTTAACTGGTGGGACTCTACTACTCTTCATATAATTGTTCTATACATGCCAGTTTTGATGAACATGTCTTTCGCTTTACTGCTGACATAAATTTGGAAATGCATGAATGACATTTTCAGCTTATCGTATTATCACTCTATTAGTTTCTTTCAAAGCTTCTCTTTCACAATTTTTGTTAGTGGCTAAAAAGCCCTTTCTCGGGAGGGTCCTTTTGTTCTTGTGATTCATTTTTCACACACACACACACACACACACACACATTTGCATTTACTTTTTTTTTTTTTTGGTAATAGCATTTACTTTTTTTTTGGTTTCAGTCTAATATACCTAAGGTATAAATCTTGAAGGCCAGTTCATGTATTGGGCTGTCCGTGGTAGTTGAGTGGCCATGACAAATGCATTTCTTCATCATGGATCCATCAATATTCTTTTTTCGTGTGTGTAATTTTTTTTCCACCGGCCTACTTATGGGGAATGTCTTCTGGAAGAGAAAGGCACAATGCTTGTCTCTTTCTGTAGCCTGCTAACCTTTTTTTAAGGCAAAGTTTGTATCTTAAATGATCAGTTTTGGCACTTGAGTTGTCTCTCTTTATGCCAGTGGCCATGATTAATGGCTATTGTGTTTTGACTCTTGTTACTGGATTTCTTAGGTTTGAATTCATTATCACAAGTAGATATGAATTTGTTGCTTTTAGTATTGTGACTAGCGAGCCTCTTATCCACGTGTTTACTTATTGATTTGTATTTCAAAATGCTTCTTAGGAATGAAAGACTGAGCTGGAAATCCTACAATTTACTTGAGGCCTCTAATGAGAAAGGAGATGTTGTTTGCTCTGATTTTTAGATGGAAAAAGATTTATTGATTTAAAAAGAGCACAATACAGCAATTCACAAACTGAGGACATGGAATCATTCCTAAAAAAAAGGCTAATGAAAAAGAAACATTCTGGTCTCTAATTTGAAAGACGTTTTCTAATACCTCTTAAGATCCGCAAGGCATACTGCCTCAGATAGCCTTTCCTAGTCCCCCACTAGGAGGACATATAGATAACCCTTTTTTCAAAGAGGATGTGATGGAAGGAGATGCTGATTGAACACTCATGCCTTCTGTTCTAAGGAAGGAGATCACAAAAAGACTGCACAATGCCTGGGAACTGTATGAGCCTTTTCCCATCTAAATCCCTAGCAGTTAAATAATGTTATCAATTCCTTTTTTAAATGTAAAATAAGATAGATGAGGGTTGCATAATTGTGCTACATCTATTTAGTTGGATAGTCGTTTTGCATAAGATAGGGTTGCATAGAGTAGTTTTGCATAATGTATGGTAGCCAATGGGAAAGTGATATTAGCACACTTTCTAATCTGTTATGTTACCAGTTTAGTTATTATTTTAAGCTCCGTACTTGTTTTTCCCACTTTGTTTGGATTTAATAATTCAACCATTTATTAATGATATAGCTTTAATTTTTCATGGGATCATGTCCATCAGTTCATTTGGTATAAAAAACAAGGTTAATTTTTTTAAAAATTAAATAATAATCATTGGCTAGAGAAGTTGTTTCTTAAATGTCAAAATTCTGTTGGTTGATTTGATGGTGAAGCCGCATTGGTTGATATATATTGTAATTAGAGTGGTTCTCGTGCATATGCACAAACTCCAAGATGAGCTATAATCATCGTGATTTATGAACAATGAACAGTGCAATTCCATTCATTTTTTAAATATTATTTACATGCAGTATATTGTAATGTTAGTTTCGAGCAAAATATATATATATATATATATGTGTGTGTGTATATATATATATATATATTGTAATGTTAGTATCAGTATCTTAATGTTATAGTCTGCAATCTCCATATCAAATTCAAAATCAATAAATAACTTAAAATCTATTGAAAATTGTATGATTCATAACCCATGAACAGGAAGCTCATTCTTCTAATTCTGCATATTTGCCTTGAGGTCCACATCTAGTTTTCTCGAATACCCACTCATTGTCACGCTGAATCGTGTATTATATGCAGGATATTTTTGTAAGGGATTCTAGAATTTAATTATCTTTCATGAGAAGATAATCCCACAAACAAAGGAATTGTACAATAGAGTACAAAATAACATAAAAAGGACTCCCTAAAAAGTTGTTTACGAAGGAATTTTCCCCTATTTCTATGTCAGAAATTTAGTGGGAGTGTTCTGTTTTGTTGTACTTTTTGCTTCCTTTTGTTTTCTTAGTTTAGAAGCACTCTTTTCTTTGTTTTTTTGCTATTTATGTTGTTGCATATGTCCATTGGTTAATATTTTGTGATGCTTTTGGACTTTTGGAAGTCTCTTTTTCAGAAGTGAGTGTTGTTTTTTAAGGGAAAAAAGTGAAAGTTAGAACATCTGTTGTCTTTTGTTTTAGATCAGCTACTCTGACCATCATATTTCAATAGATATGGCTATATTATGTAAAACGTGATTGTGATTGTGATTCGACATGATTCGGGTGAGAAGATTTTTCCGTTTGTGATGTGTGAATTTCTAACAATGTTTTTAGCACTTAGTCCAATCTAGAAAATTCAAAATAAAAGGGCTTCTTGATAAGAGAACGACCCGAATTGATTGCACTATATTTTATTTTAATTCATGGTAAAGAGTAATTTGATCTCAAAGTGACTAAGGTTGTGACAAATCAGTAACCTGCAAAAATCATATCAAACACAAATTAAAAATCACACATCCAATACATACCATAACCTTAAGCATGCTTCAATTAACAATAGTTCATTTTTGCTTTTGAGTGGAAGACATTTGTGATGGGAAGGGAAGTCAATAACCCCGAACCGGATACCAGATGACAATATTAAAAAAATATAACCGTATTTTTTTCTCTGGATCACACATAGTAGACTTGCCAAGATCAATGAGAAGAACACCAGAGCCACGGAAGTCACATACAATTCCAAGGGTTTATTACCATAGTGATGACGTAGTACTGAATGATATCTGTTCTTAGTTGTTCTCCACTCGCTGTAGGCTTTGCCACACACCATGGGAGCTTCCTTGCTTCGTCTTCATTTCGATGACAGCTTTGTTAATGCAAGCTCTCTCTCTCTCTCTCTCTCTCTCTCTCTCTCTCTCTCTCAATATTAGAGACAAGTTAATTATATTTCACGAAATTAATTAACGAACTTGTACTGTGCACAGATGTGATGCCTCGGTGCTGTTAGATGCATGACACGTCAAACTTCACAGGGGAAAATACAGCAGCAGCAAATACAAACTCTCTGAGAGGTTTTGAAGTGATTGACGACATCAAATCCAACAAGCAAACTCCAACTTGGATTTGATGTTGTCCATCACTTCAAAACCCTCAGAGAGTTTGTATTTCGATTACACCTGCCAAGAATTGGATTTCAACTAAACGGCTGTAACGAGTAGCAACTATAGGAGGCACATCGTATTTATAGGGTTAAGAGTGTCCACTAATTAGGAAGGTGTGATCACTTCTTGCTTGCCCTCTAAGTTTAATAATCAAGAAATTAACTGCTGATTAATTTCCTAATATGATGTTACTTGTGCCTCAATTCTCTTTGAACAATTAATGTTGAATATATCTCTTCACTTAATTAGGAAGTTTTATTATTTCTTAATCAAATAGTGTAACACATCAAAATCCAATATAGTTAAAATCAGTCACGCAATCTCTACGTTTTTTTCCCTCTGAATAAGAAATCAAATTTTGTGACTATTACTACAATAAATTATAAGTTTACTTTCTTTGCCAAAAATTAAATTATGCAACAATACTAGCAAGCTAATTTTCTTGCTTGGATAATTAGTATACGTATTCACATAATTGTTTTTCTCATACATAAAATGGTTTTTTTGGTACATCCAATCATTTATACATAAAATCGTTTGATTTAACATATATTCCAACAAATAAAGACGAGTCCACCACTACTACAAAAAACATGTTTAACGTCCTAAATAAGACCCAATTAATGTCCCTTTTTAGATGGACGTCTTATGAGGGGAAGCAAAAAAAAAAATCATATTTTTGGTGTCCTAAATGAATTTTAGGACGCCTTATTTAAGATGTCCTAAAATTAATTTAG
The DNA here is from genome assembly GCA_019022615.1 of Acacia melanoxylon. Taxonomy (NCBI): domain Eukaryota; kingdom Viridiplantae; phylum Streptophyta; class Magnoliopsida; order Fabales; family Fabaceae; genus Acacia; species Acacia melanoxylon. The sequence continues at coordinate 10,435,024 of JAFJYJ010000008.1, forward strand.
GAAGCCTTATGTATGATTTTTGGCGTCCTTAAAAATCACAAAAAGTCTTATTAGTGCTGATTTTTGGCGTCCTTAAATTATTTTTAGGACTCCTAAATTCTAAAAATAAAATTTTAGACGTCCTAAAGTACATTTAGGATGAATTTTAGGTGTCCTAAAATAGATTTAGGATGCCAATTTTTTTTAGGCGTCCTAAATTTTTCCTAAATTAATATTTAGGACGTTTAAGTCTCAAAATCAAGCAAATAATTATTATAATGTCACTACCTTCATTTTTTATTTTCCATTTTTAAAAACGGACATATTTTAAGATAGTAGTATCCATATTTTGTAGTAGTGCACTATCGTCATTTTGTAGTTATCTAATTCTGAGAATTGGGTTTTCTTCATAAATAGTAAGGATGTAAATAAACCAGTAAAGAGGTCAATTAAATAGGGCATTTTTTATTCATGAATGAATGAATCAGAAATTATGCAATGTATATATTTTTAATGCATTAAATGCTGTAATTATGCATTAAATAGGGCATTTATTCAGGAATGAGGTGGCATTTATTCAGTTATGCAGTACTCCAATCCGGTAGTGCATATTAAATGTTGTAATTATGCATTAAATAGGGCATTTATCCAGGAATGAGGTGGCATTTATTCAGTTATGCAGTACTCAATCCGGTAGTCCCTCTCTTCACGTTCTATAATATAGGGCACTATTAGAGGAGAAACATGATTCAGAATATAAGTCCTCTCATTTTTTGCTTCTGTGATTACTACTCACCGATCTCCAACTTTGTCCACTCATTGTATCCCCTCTATTTCTTTTAAAAAATATTCCCAATGTAATTAAATACATTTGTTAAGAAGGGTAAAAGTAGAGAAAAAAATTATATTTTAGGACACACTAAATGATTTAATTGTCATTTCTTATTTCTTGTGATATAATTGAAGTGTCGTATATTATGCACCGGCAAGAGTATATTTTGTATTTAATGCATTAAATGCTTTGATTGGGTTTTCTAGGCTGCTTGAGGACCCATATCTTTTATCACGCTCTCTCTTATCTTTATCAGTATATGTAACTTTTAGCTAATTTACACGTATCAAATAATAACAGTTAACTCGTTTAAACGTATTTTAAATTAATAAAAAATTTCAACTATTACCCCAATCAAAGAGAATTTAAAGGGGGGAAATAATAAGGGTCAAATCTTTTTTACCTCATAACATGGATTGTATTTAAACATTAATTATAGGAAAAAATGACAGATAAATATTAATATCTTTCTAAATTATTTATATATAAGGATGAATGAATGAAAATTATGCATTGTGTTTGTACCCAGTCCAACCTATTACTATATCACTTCTATAAAAAAATGTTTTGTCGTCATTTTGTAAAAATTGTACAACTCTGGTCTTATTTATAAGTCCACTTTCTCTCTCTTAGAAAGTGGGCTTATAAAGAGAAAGTGACTTATAAATAGGACTAGAGTGATATAACATTAAATTTTTCTTTCTAAAAAATGTCCTTATTAATTGTATTGTAGAGAGAACTTCTAGTATAAAAAAGAAATTAAACGTGACCACTCCTGTCCTTATTATATATCACTTTCAACTAATTCATACTGCACAAAGAATGACAATAAATTTATTAAATTTGTCATCAATTTTAAGTGATTCCCACTATTACCCTTATTACTAATTATACTAAACTCCAACATCTTAATGTTTCTCTTACTATCCTTAAATATGTGGATATATGGAAAAATAAATCAAGTTTATATTAATTTAAAAAGTTTAATATCATATTTTTATACTCTAAAATTAAAATAAATTAATTTCAAAACATAAAAAAGATTATAAGCATGTTTTGTCACTATTTAATCACGTAGTCACTAATTAAATTTTATGAGTCAACATTTTCCAGTAAGTAACTAAATATATTTTATAAACTTATGGAACTTAAAGCAAAACTTCATGTAAATTTAGAGAACCAAATGTACATTTTAGCCATGAATATATAAATATCAGCATCATTAGTAGTATTATTTTAAAATCGTGATTGTCTCTTATTTATTTATTTTTAAGATTTATATACATATTTTTTTATTCACACGTTTGGAATCAATGTCTAATCTTGTTTCTTATGATTTTTCTGCTTAAATTTTGGGGTTCTCCTACGTGGTCGAATAACACTGACTTGCTTTAATACAATATTGTTGCAGGCATTGTTATCAAACTCATGAATTTATTTCGAAGTTTCATTGTTTTTACGTTTCTAGATGACCAAATCAAGTCAAGTTATTGGTAAATTCTCGATCATTGTAAACTTAGTTAAACTCACGAGTTTATATTCTGAGTTCTCTATTTTTACGTCTCTAGCTTACAAAAACATGCTAACTCACTCTTAAACTTGTGTTAATTTTTTCTTTATTTGATTATGCTCAGCAGCTTTATATATGAATTTTATAGAAATTTCTTTTTTAAATATGGTAAATTTTAAATGTTGATAGATTTATTTTCAATTATTTAGATTTTTAAAATATATTTAATCAAATTGTTGTCATTTTTTTATATTTTAATTATTTATTATACACTATTAATACATATATTTTTTTGGTAAAACTATTAATACATATTTAATAATAAAAGTAAACTCTTACGAGTTTACGATTTAAGTTCACGATACGAGTTTACATCGTTGTTATAAGTTTACTTAAACTCGCGAGTTTGACAACCATGGTTGGTTGCAGGTTTTGGCTCCTGCAATTATATATAGCGGATGAGTATCCAAAATTGACCTGTGCTGATTAATCAATCAAAGATTAGTGTTAAAACTATTGGATCTGATATGAGAATAAAAACTTTAATTTGGATAATTTATCATTTGTAAGAATTTCATCTTTCGTTTTTTTGCTATGCTCAGAAAATTTAATAAATTTTTTTGATTATTTCACTTTACAAACGACTGACTTTTAAAAAATAAATCCATAAAATATCGAGAGAATGAAGCTTAAGGTTTTAATTGGTCTATGTTGAACACGTTGGAAGTAACTTATAATCCTATTTACAATTCAACACAAGCTAACATGAAAACAACATAACTGGCAAAGATCAACTAAAATAGACCGCGCTCGATTGATCACTGTCCCCATTTTTCATACTTTTCGTAGGATAATGTGCATTCCATGTAACCTGCAAAACTCAAATCAAACGAAAAACTCACACATCTAATACATACCATAATCCAAAGCATGCTTCAATTAATAGTAGTGTATTTTTGGTTTTGAGTTGGAGAATCAGAGGAGACACTTGTGATGAGAGGCGGTTAAGAATCTTGAACATGATATTGATGACAATATATAAAAGAATAGAAATGCAGTTTTTCTCTGGATCGTACATAAGAGACTTACCAGGATCAATGAGAATAAGAACAACAGAGCCACGGATGTCACAATTCCAAGGGTTCATTTCATGAAATTAATTACTGAACTTGTACTGTGCACAGGGATGTGGCGCCTCGGTGCTGTTAGAAGGCACATCAAGCTTCACAGTTGAGAAGACAGCTACAGCAAATGCAAACTCTCTGAGAGGTTTTGAAGTGATAGACGACATCAAATCAACCAAGCAAACACCAACTTGGATTTGATGCCGTCTCTCACTTCAAAACCCTCAGAGAGTTTGTATTTCGATTACACCTGACATGAATTGAATATTAACTGAACGGCCATTGCGAGTAACAGCTAAAGGATGCACCTCTTATTTATAGGGTCAGGAGTGTCATTAGGAAGGAGTGATCACTCCTTGCTTCCCCTCTAAGTTTAAGAATGAAGAAATTAGTTGCTGATTAATTTCCTCATATGATATTTACTTGTGCCTCAATTCTCTTTAATCAATTAATGTTGATTATCTATCTTCACTTAATTATGAAGTTCTCTTATTTCTTAATCAAATAGTCTGACTCATCATGGGGGAGCTCGGCCCTAAATCCAATATAGTTAAAATCAGTCTAACAATCTCTACGTTTTTTCCCCTCTCAAAAGGAAATTCAGTTTTGTGACCATGACTACAATTAATTATAAGTTTACATTCTTTGACAAAATAAAAAATAAAAAATTATGCAACCATACTAGCAAGCTAATTTTCTTACCTGAATAATTAGTATACGTATCTACATAATTGTTTTTCTCATACATAAAATCGTTTGATATAACATATGTTCCAACAAATAAAGATGAGTCCACTACCATCATTTTCTATGGGATCTGATTAAGGTAGTGCTCTGATTTCTCAAAATTGATTGATAAACTGTGTGAGCTAAAAATATCGACACCAAATATTGCAAAAATATTTGTCATAAATTTCCTAATTTAACATTATTAAAATGCCACCCAAAATATTTTAGAAAATTAGATATAACAATTATGAAACATGTTTAGTATCCGATGAGAGCTGGATCTAGTTGAAGAGACTAATTATTCACAACATGGTGAAGTAAGGTTTGAATCCTACATGAGAGAGGTGCTCATTTTATGCTATTAATAATTTTGCAAACAATCATCCCATGAGTGGTTCTCAAGAGAAATACTTACATATTTCAGGAACGCCATTTCATTTGTACTTTGACTTATTAAAATCCAGCTTATTTTATTTTAATCATATATGGCATGAGTTATCTGGAAAAATTCAGATTTATTAATTAGAAAAACAAACTCCTCATGGGAGGGAATTGTGTTCCCCCCCCCCCCCCCCCCCCCCTAAATAATGAAGCTTATTTTTAAAAAATTTATAAAATTTTAATTTCTCTAGAAAACTTATCTATCATGCATGTAGGATTAAAATAGATGAGTTGTTGTATTTTATTTAGTCATGGTCTAGATGAGGTGGCGCTCCTAGAGCATGAAAGTGCATATTTCTAGGTTCTGATGGGCATCTTGTGAATTTCAAGCAGCATCAGAGTTAAATATGCTCAATATATATGGTAATATTTAACATGTTACCTTTTGTATTTAACCATGAAGTTAACGTCATAAATTGGGCACATCTCCATTTTGAAAAGATCACCGATCAAGTTTGAAAATTCTCTCTTCTTAGAAAATGAAAATTAAATGTAGTCAAATACATCTAGCTTACTATGATTTTACAAAGGGTTAAAGTGCAATTTTACCAACAAAGTTTTTTCTTGAGAGACATATGGCACAAATAAGTTTTAAAAGGAGAAAAAGTACCAATAAACAATTTAGAAAGGTGGAAATTCATAAAAACTGTTAAATTTCACTAAGCGTTGTTAGAGTTTTCTTCTCTTATAATTTATGGCTTATTGATTGCACGTGTTCGTCCATATAGTAGTTGAGACTCTGTTGTACCCTGTTTTGATTAAAGTAGATCATATTTTCATTGGTATGGAAGACCCGTAGTGTTTACCATGAATTGAGGGTTTTCACGTTAATAATTTTGGTGTCTGTTGTGCTATTTAATTTCTACCATATATTTATTTAGTTGTTTCTTCCTAACACACCGTACCTCCCATCCTCCCTCCCTCAACAAATTACTCAACTGCAGGGCAACAGAAAAATAAAGTAAAATTAAATACTCCTTTAGGTTTTTGTTGTTGTTGTTGGTACAATACTTCTTTAAATTTTACATAGACAGTTTATCACTCCTTCCATGGATAATAGATCACAGGCTGATAGATGAGGAACTTAAATCTAATTTCCCCCTTACAATTGTCAATTTTGAGCTCATAACATGACCTCCACAAACAACGAGCAACCCGATTAACTTTGATTTGATATTAATTTCACAATAAAAAGACAAAAGGCTTTTTTAAATTTCTAACCGACTTAGTAAATAGTTTTGAATTGATAAATCTAAAAGGCTTTTTTTTCCTCTTAAAAATATGTGCGGTGTGAGTGTGTTTTATCACCATATATAATTTAGGTGACTTCAAAAGTTAGAATAAAAACTATGAATCAACAAGTGTTTAAACATGGGCTGATGACAAATTATGCACCGATAAAGTTTTGTATTTATAGCAAGCGAATACTGACACGCATTTATATAAGAGGATATATATGGACAAAGACACAAAGTTCAAATTAATTAGCCGGATTAATATTATTTCGCAAAGTATACGTATTTTACTTATCAGCCGTAGGAAAACATTCATCTTGTGATTCTTATCCTAATTACAAGGTTGAGAGATAATGTTTTTTTGTCCTATTTATTTTCGGTTTCATTAAATTTTTATGTGAGTGTACAATTTTCCAATAAGTTATTATTTTGAAGATTCGTTGTGTCTGAAGTGTCGGACACACAACTGTTTTTCCAGACAAGTAAGATCATCGATTGGTTTTATTTAGCAATATGGCTGGAACTTGGAAGCACAATGTATCGTCTCTTCCGTGACGTTGATGGTGGTGCTCTTTCGAGAGAAGTCCTCTCTGATGACTACGACGATGAGGACAGTGATGCTTTGAGCATGTCGAGGCTTGGGTAGGCTGGCATCTGGTGGCTCACTTCACATCTTCTCTTCCTCCTATTCGTGATCTCTCTTTTAAGGATGCTTAAAAAAAACAGATAAAATATTGTGTGGCTTTGTTTATTAACTATTCTCTAGAGATAAACACAAGTGCTCTTACTTATGATGTTGTTGTTGATGAATATTGCAGCAATATACCATATTGCTGCGATATATTAGGTGACTACTGCAAGACCATACAACCTGAAGGGGAATGGTACGTACCCAATACGGTTGTGAACCATGCTTCCGTATTACGTCATGCTATTTTATCTGTCACTTGTACTCTCTCATGTGTGTGTGATTCGGAGAAAAAAAGGAATTACCATTAATTGAAGCCTACTTTGGATTATATATGGTATTATCACACGTGTGATTTTTGGGTTTGATTTTGGTCTTGCAGGTCACGGGGAGTGCTAATTTAATACAATACTAGTTGAGTAGTTGGGGAAGTGATCCGCCGTACTGGAGTCTCTTTTATTTGATAGTTGCTGCCTTGCTGGTCATGTTACTGTTTTTCTGTTAGTTTGTGTTATAGTCTAAATTTTATTCGAGCCATCTTAATCAATGTAATTCAAAAGAGCATGAACAAAGAAACAAGGATGACATTTCCTGAACATCGATGGTACTATATTGTTTGACTGGCTTAACTCAAAATATGGGATAAGATGCATTTTTTTAATTTTAAAAACTGGATGTAGAAATGGGACATTAATAAATATTAATTTTTTAGCTGTTATCCACTAATTATAAGCTTATTTCTATGCATTAATTGTACCCTGTTTTTTTCGAATAATAACCATACATGGAGATCATAGTAGACCTTTTGTAAGTTTTCCTTTGATTAACATTTTAAATTTGGGTTTAAATAATTATTGGCATCATCAATTGATTCGCCAGTAAAAGTTTTATATATAAACGATTTTCCATTTAATTATTGATAGAAAGAGCGGTGAATGAGTTTTATAGTTCGTCTTCGGTGAGTAGCATCTTCCAATGCGAGAGATAGGACTTTTGTGTTCACTCTATACAATATTATATTAAGATTCATTTTTACGTTAGAAGTTGTCAAAAAATCTCAATTTTGCCCTAAAAGTTTTTTTTGAAAGTCATATCACATTAGAAGTTTCCAAATCATAGTAATTTCACCCCAGCCGTTATCTAGATTATGCATGACCATTGATTGACTAAACATACTAAACTAACAATCCACATGATATACACGTTTTTTTTCCTTTAGTTTAGGCACAAATTTGCCTAGAAAATTTTCACTTGAGCTATGTTTCTCCAAAAGTTTCCAAATCTTAGTAATTTTACCTCAGCTGTTATATCCTAGTTAAATTTACCTGTTAGTGGGTTCTGTATGCTTATCTGGCCAAATATACCTAATATTCTATTAGCCTCTCATCTTCTCACTAATATTTCCAATATTCTGTTTAAGCAGCTAACATTTCTACTGAACCAGAAGTAAAACACAGATCAAATGATGATACTAATTCTTTAATAATTTATTAAACTTCTCATCTTAGTTTTTCCCCCCATTAAATTTGCTCAAAAAAGGTCAAAACAAACCATTCATTGACCCCTTACAAGTCTCTTTACCTGTGACTGCACGTTCCATTACCTACAATTTGATAGACCGTGACAAGATTGAATATCTTATTTTGGGGTTTTTTTTTTTTTGGGATGGTATCTGATACAAGTTATTTGGAGAGTAATTAATGTTTCTTTTTCAATTTTGCCCCTACTATTAATATTTGAATGTCACCTCTTATATTTTTCTCTTTCTTTCAAAACCTTATTTAATATTGTAAAGATGGAAAACTCTTTCAATTCAATATAGATTTAGTGAGTTAACTATCATTTTTTAGTTATGATGAATTAGTTGAATTGACTTATATTATGGATCAGAAGGAGTATATATATGATTATAAAGAGTTCAAAATTCAATGCTAATTGCAATTGCAATGATAAGCAATACATCCTCGTTCTCTTTTTTTTGCCAGCAATACATGCTCATTTATTATGATGAGATTTATACCGTCTGAATCTACTTTTCCATTTTCATAATTGAAATGGGGGATGGTATGTACAAGTCACTTTGAGAGTAATTAATGTTTCTTTTTCAATTTTGCCCCTACTATTAATATTTGAATGTACCTCCATTGTCAAACTCGCAAGTTGACTCTTCGAGTTTACCGTTTTTATATTTCTAACTTACAAAATGTAATACCCTAATTTTCATAATTCATGTAAACATTGTATTTTGACAAATAAAATACAAAGGTGAATATGTGTCTCAAAGAATTATAATCTATTGATTATATTCTTGTCCAAATTTCACTTGGGAATTAATTAACCAATGATTGATTAATGAGACCATATATTAGGAGCTATAAAATGTGACATAAATTCACATAAAATAATGGCTATTTTAAGAGTAAATGAGCCATGGAAGAGTTATAAAACACCTAATTAAATTAAGTGCCAATTAGCAAATAATAGGCAAATAAGCTTTGCACTAATTGAGATTAGTGGCATAATTCTTCAATTTAATTATGCGCAAATTAAAGTCATCATTCTTGAAATAAAAGAGGGCTAATTATATTAAAAAATAATCAAGCTAAAGAAGATGAAACAATACTTGGTTAATAATAATAAATACACTTGATTTAAATAAGCAACCAATTGCGCATTGGCATTTGGCATTAAGTGATACTTAAGCCCTTAATTATATGATCAAATGACATCACTAATTAACCCATAACGGCCACGTTTTCAGCTGCACATGTGGGGGGAATTATGAACCAAGTATTTAAGATGATAATTTATTTGAGTTGAAAAGTCAAATAAACCAACTAACCAAAGAAAAATCAAGGAAATAAAGCCAAAATCCTCTTGTAATTAATTTAACCAATGGGAGAAATAAAAGCACATGAAACATTGAGGAAGAAAAAACTCATCTAAGGCCAAAAATGAAGCATGCATGTCGACCATGGTTGGAGGAGTTTTGGATAGAATTTATTATTAAATAATCAAAAGATATTTGGCTAATGAATAAATGCACATTAAATGCTGAATTAGAGAAGGATGTCGGCACACAAGAGGAATGGAGGGGATTGAGTTTAATAAAGTGATTTTCCATCCAATGGTTTAAGAAGAAAGATGAGATTTTGGTTCTCTTGTTAGTTACCATTTTAACCCTTGAGCTTTTCCTATAAATAGAGAGCAAACCTCTCTTCATTCTTCACACCAAAAACCATTCTAAACAAGAGTGGAGAGAAGCTAGAGTGAAGCAAGAAGGAGGAAGGAGAAGCAAGGTTCTTCAAGGGTAAGTTCTCTAGATCTTAAGCTTTAAGTCTTTAGTTTTTGTAGTTCTTAGTATAAATGTTAGTTTAATCTAGAAACTAGGAAATAAATTCATACTCTTGTTTTTAGGCCTCCTTGCATTGAAAAATGCCTAATGAGGTAAAAACATAGTAGGGAATAATTTTTGGAGATCAATGGATCAAGGTTGTGAAAATTGTAGGATTTTCGGTTTTAAAGCTATGTGCAGCCAACAAAAAAGATACTAATATTTTATGTAGAAGATGAAGTCACTAAACTATGAAATTTTTCAGGAATAAATTAGACATGTAGGGCTTTCCAAATATATAAAATATATAGCATTTTGAGTTTTACACAAGGAGTAACATATTTTTGAAGTTAAGCTATTTTTCTGGACGAAAATCTGGGCAGCGTTGAGAAACAATTAAACTGGGAATGATTCTTGATGTTCTAGGTTCTGGGAATACTTTTCCTTGAAAATATACATGTCAAGGGTCATGAGGAATTTTACGGAACCTCATTTAGATGTTTGTAGAATTAATTATGATTTGTCAAAGTTGCTGCAGAATCTGCCCAGAAAATCCAGCAATGGCGTTTTTTAGAATATGTAAGGGCAAAATTGTAATAACAAATCCACCAAGGGTAGAAATGTCAAAATGGGTGAAAATATCCTTTTTGATATTATCTTAGGAAATATGATATTAATTATAATATCATGTAAAAGGAAATAATCCGACGATAATGTATAAGATATCCGGGAAGTCCGGAGTCGGATTCAAAGGTCGGGCGTTTTGATATTACGCGGTGAAAGGTACGTTCGCGTACTAGTAACTTTAACTCTAATGTGTCTTGTATGCTTATATGTGATAGGATGATTCATAGGGTCATAGACAGGACTATGTCTTGGGTTATGTACCGTGGTTAAGACTCTTTCTTAAGTCACTATTTATACATTCAGCTTTATACGAGTTATAGTCTTGATAACGCCGTAAGATTGTTTTCCTAGCGTTGAGCACACGAGGGGCCATCGTGGCACTGGTTAGTGCAAACGTGGATAACATTACATGTGCTGTGTGCTATGTATTGTTATATTGTTAACATTACATTTGCTGTGTGCTATGTACTCTTGTAACCTTATATTTGTTGTGTGCTATATATGGTTGATGCTGAAATGTAATAAATATCTGTCATATATATACTGTTCATATGAGGTTAACTGTTACCTGAGGTCCGATGGGTATTGGACCTCAGGTTTGTCTAAGGATCAAGAAAGGAACCAGGATCCGAGAAGGCACCGATGGACAGAACCGAAAAGAGGCACTGATGGATGAAGCTGGGAAGAGGCACCGGTCAAAGCAAATGCCGAAAGAGCTACATCAGAGCATTCTTTCTGGCAAGAATCTGACGAGGTTATTTCAAACCATTTGGTGCCGAAGGCAGGGCTAGTCTATGTGGTTCGGTCAATAAGTCGTCATGAAAGACGGGGAGACTTCCACTAGACACCTACCTGGCCAATAGGTTTGATTGACTGAGTTGGGTTTTATGCCCCAAGTCTACCTAAGGCTTGGTTGAAAATTATATAGTTACATGTAGGAATTGTAATTATACAAAGCTCTGTAGTATTGTATCACTTGAATATTCCTTCGGGAAGTTTTTAATATACCAGCTTATGCCCAGGCATTTTATATCAGTTACTCATTGTCCAAACGTAAGTGCATGCTCTCCGTTCCGCATTACATTGAGTGGTAGCACCTCAAACTCTGTCGATTTTCTAAAAACTAAGTGTCAACCGACACAATTTGACGTATGGAATTTGGGGTGTTACACAAAAACAAGTTGAGTCAATGGTAAACTCGTGCTAGTTATAAACTTGGTTAAACTCATGAGTTTATACATCAAGTTTACTTTTTTTACGTTTCTAGCTCACAAAACCGTGTTAACTTATCTTAAACTCGTGTTAACTTTTTTGATTTGATCATGCTCAACGGCTTTATATAGAAATTTCTTTGTTAAATATGATAAATGATGAAAGTCGATGGATTTAATTTCAATTATTTGGATTTAAAATATATTTAAATCAAATTGTTGTCATTTTTATATTTAAATTATACACTAGTAATACCTATTTGATAATAAAAGTAAACTTTTACGAGTTTACGATTCAAGTTCACATACGAGTTTATGTCACTGTCATGAGTTTGCTTAAACTCATGAGTTCGACAGCGTTGGTCACCTCTTATATTTTTGTTTCCTTCAAAACCTTATTTAATATTGTAAAGATGGAAAACTCTTTCAATTCAATATAGATTTAGTGAGTTAACTATCATTTTTTAGTTACGATGAATTAGTTGAATTGACTTATTTTGTGGAAGGAGTATATATGATTATAAAGAGTTCAAAATTCAATGCTCATCTTTTTTTTTTTTTTTTTGCCAGCAATACATGCTCATTTATGATGATGAGATTTATACCGTCTGAATCTACTTTTCCATTTTCATAATTGAAATTCAAAGTTTTTAACTTTTAAAAGATGAATTTAATTTTTTTATTCTAAAACATGTTTATTGTCACGTCCCAAAAATCAAGATGTGATAGGTGTGGAATATGAGAAAACCCACATCTCTAAAGCCTTAAATATATAAAACTTTTCATACTTCTATGAACAGATATTTGCAACACATAATATAATGACTATAAATATGTTACAAAATTTGTAGACTTTCTATAGAAATTTTTGTAGAATCTTGCCTGAGTAAGGCCTCAAGAAAATTCTACAATAAGCTAATATAATCAAGAGGAGCTCCCCTCCATAATAACAATTAGACAATATCTAAATAAGGCAAGGATCCTAACGTACTATAGCATATATAGAGAACCTAAATTACAAAAATAAATACATATATTTAAATTTTGCATTAACTAGGAGTTTTCAACATGACGCATCAACTTCAAAAAGTAGTATGAATCTTTAGAACCCACCAAGAGGAACATAGTTAGCTGCAATATTTGAGATCAAAAATAATATTTCTAGTGAATAACGTCCCATTTATAAAATTTAATAAAATGCTTATGAAAAATAATTTAAATATGTTTAACTTTTAAAGATGATAACATGATAATAAGTTTCAACTTCTAAAGCATACAATAATAATCATTACTAAAACTATATGAAATATCATTATACAAACAAAACCAAATATGTAGTAAAGCAGTTTGTTTAACAAAATTAGTTTAAAAACACTAAATATCATATCTTATCTTTCATAGGACTTCAATATGACGGATGGCAAGCGTGGACACACAATCCATGAGGGTAACAAACCAAGTGCAACATGAAGTCATAAGAGAAAACGTAGACACACAGTTCATGGGGGTAAGTAGTCAAGCGCGGCTCCAACCCACGAAATAAGGGCAAGTACAAAACTTACTAATAACAAGTGTGAAAACAAATCCCACGAATATCAAGTGTGAGTATTGTGCTCATGAATGTCAAGCAAGCTTGAGTTAACCATGGTAGGACTAACAGTACTATGGTTAGTAACCAGTGTTTTGTATTCAGTCCTCTCAAAAATGTTTTTAAACATGCGTGGGATCAATTTGCTATTCAAAAATGAGGAATAACTTCTCATAATGAAACTAGTAAGGAATAATTCAAAACAAAGGGTCTCAACACAAAAGTTTACAAACAATATGTTGAAACTTTTTTCTTCATATTCAATATGTCAACAAAACCTTTCCCAAATAATAAAAACTCGCGTACGAATAATCTTTAAACTTTCTAATCTTTAATTAAAAATCCTTATTCTGAAAGGAATAAAATATACTGCTGTATGAGAAAATCTTGATGGTGTGAAAAATCGTATGTATGCGTATATGACACACACACACACACAGAGATATATATATATATATATATATATATATATATATATATATATATATATATATATATATATATATATTTCTATCATGTTTTTCCCCCATTCTGCCACAAAGAAGGCTGTATAACTAAAAACAGTAAAGTTCGGAAAATGAAAATGAAACCATTACATGCTTTTCTTAAAAGATTTTGTTCTTCATATTTCTAACCTCTTTACTTTTTTATCTCTTACATATTACGTAATATATAGTATTCTATATAACAAGGAGTAAAGTAAGTATTAGGTTTATCTTTAGATAAATTATATAATCAAAATAAAAATCTTATATATAAATTAAAAGAAAATAAAGATAATTAAATGAAAGCAGGCCTATATATACTTTCAAATTTTTTTTTTTTAAAAAAAATCTATAACTTGTCATCTTGGACTTATTAGGAGTTTGTTAAAACTATAGGCTTGAATCTGAATTTTGGTACTTATACGGGATGCACTTAGGATTTTTTCATTTAGAATTCTCATATTCTTTTGTGAGTTTGACAAGTGTATATTGTATGATTAAATAAGTGTATCTTTTGGGAAAGGGCCTCTTAATTTCCCTTATCGTCAAATTCCCTCCACATCTTTATTTACACCGTTAGATTATCCCGCGGTTGAGATTTAATATCTTATAAAAATATTATTAAAATATTAAATAATAAAAAATTTAAATAAATAAATTTAAATCATTGAAATTTGATTTAAATAGTTCATATCATTATACTTTTATTAAAGTATTTTATATGTTCTTTTTTTAAAACTTTTTATTACATATTAGATCTCAACCGTCACAGTTGATCTAACAGTTTAGATAAGGAAGTGAAGGGAAGTGGACGATAAGGAAAATTGAGAGGCCGCTTTCTGCTTTCTTTTTTGGCCAAAAAAAATAGGTGTATCTTTTGGGAAATATTAAATTAAATTTAAAAATTATTTCTATATATTTATTATTATTATTTTACATATTTTCTCCCTAAATTTAATGGTTAGGAAAAATATAATTTAAAAAGAAAATTTATTCATATTATCTCTTTTATTACTTGGAAAATGAGCAATGGGAAAGAAAAAAGTAATTCAAAGAAAACAGAGAGATAATAGGCAAGAAGCTTGGACCCCACGTGAGTGAACGCAAGAAAATAAGACATCCAAGACGTATACACGGCAGGCGGAAGAGAAGGGAAAAAAATAAAAGAATTTAGGATAAATGTGTAAAAATGCACATGAACTTTTATCTAAGATGCATTTAACACCAAATACTTTTTTGGAGGTGCAAAAATACACGTGAACTCTCAAAATGAGTGCAAAAATGCTCATGTCGTTAAATTCTATTAACTGGTGTTACTTTTGGGGTGGGCCCCATGCCATTTAAAAAGGGAAAATCACTTTCGGGCCCCTTTTAGAGAAAAAACCTCAAAAAAGGCCTGACCTTTTCGGGATTGTTATAATCTGAGGACCTTTTTAGGATTTTTTTTTTCAAAAAAGGCACTGAAAATTATTTTCCCATTTAAAAAAAATAAAATATCAAACTTTTTGTAATTCCTAACCTTAACCTTCCATCTTTCTTCCTCTTTCTTTTCTCAGATCTATCGAAACTTCCCTTCTCATACTCTTCAGATCCACTTTTTCATTTCAGAACTGAATCCTCAGTCCTCCTTCAGATCCACTTCCACTTCCAAAATCTCCGGCACCTTGTGCTTCAGATCCTTGCACAGATTCGTCACCTCCATCAGCTCCTTCGACTGAAAGCAGAACTCCGTCGTCTCCCCGTCGATTTGATCGAAAGCTGGCTCTTCAGACGCAAGAAATCATGCTTTGGAGGTGGCAAGGCTGTCCTATCAGTGAGTTGTCGTCTGAACATATCTGTGGTCTGTGCAAATACTTCGATATTTTGTCCGGATTTATTCGATTTTGGATGAGAGCTTATTTTTCATTCTCATGTTTTTCTTTTTCTTTAATAAAAAATTGGAGGGGTGGGGAGGAATCTTTATCAGAAGTTACTGTGAAGAAGATAAATTTTGTTGGGAATGGAGTGGGATGGACGCCATCGTTTTCCGCAATTGAATCTTTGGAAGCATGATATCAGACTTTTCACACCTAAGTGTGGTGAGAAAAATTCTTGACGCTATTGTCGGTGAAGTCCGGAGTAGGCTACACGTGGCCATCCCCCCTGGATTTGAAATCACGCTTTTCTGGGTTCTTATTCTTCCTTCATCATTCATTATTTTGTTGATTTGGATGATGTTTGTAATAATGATAGAAAAAATAGGTTTGTTGTTTGAAAATTATGTTTTCTGTTTTTTGCTATAATTTTATGATTTGAAGTTTGTGAATTGAAGAGGTGAGTTTTTCCAGAAAAATGAATAGGGGATGGAGCTCGCCGAAAGAAAAGAAGATGCAACTGAGGTTTTTTTTTTTTTTTTTTTTTTTTTAGTAAGGGTGATGATGATGTAGCATTACACGTTGAAAACCAAGAAATTTTGAGGTGAGGGGCATTTTGGTATTTTCCTAATGTACCTAACGTCTGTTAAGGAAAGTCAACTGTGATGGGATTTTTGCTATGGTTTTACTAGGTTATGGGTATTTTTGCACCTCTAAAAAACATTTGGTACTGGATGCACCTTGGGTAAAAGTCTATGTGTCTTTTTACACCTTTACCCAAAAATTTAAGAAAGCAAATGATTATAGTGAGAATGACTTCACTTCATTAACGGTATTAAAAAATAAGTCACCTACCGTGGCCAAGACTTATTCTGCTTTGTTACTATGCATAAGACCAGCTAACGCATAAGGAAATAGTCGAAGTTTTGTTTCTAGTACTAAGTGACAATTAAGTTGAAAAAATCAAAATAAAAGTTATCGAAGAAAATTATTGTTAACAAATGCTATCTCCAATATAAGAAACAAATAGTAGTTATATAAACAACGAGGTAGGAAGTAGTATTATATAATATCGTGGAAAACAGATACGGCAAAAGTCATAAGTATGAACAAGATTAATGAAATTAAACAGTAGATGAGCATTATTATTAGTATTATGTAACCTAGAATGATTAAAAATTTGAATATACTTTTCCACCCAAATATTGAACAATAGAAAAAATTGTTTGATGGAACGAGACATGGTAGTAAAATGAATTAATTATGGAAGATTTAGGGAAAATGAGCCGTATGAGTAAATTAAGAATGCCATGTCAAGAGTGTCACACCCCCTCTCAAATACGTCATATATCAGAGCAACCACATAGCACATCACAAAGGTAAAACCGTTTTGGCATAGTATACTGGTAATATCATACAAGTCTTGGTTATATAACAGTAAGTACCATAAATACCCCAAAGGGTTTATCCTACAGTTAACCAAAATATAAAACAAATATATCGCTGACTAGCTCCAACATAAAACAAATATAACAAATCCTAAATCAGCACTCCCACACCCACAACTCTCAGTTGCCAGTGTCTACCCCTTTTTCCTAGGAGTCATGCTCGCTACATTGCCTTTGTCCTGAATTTTTAGAAATATTTGAGATTCAAATGAATCTCAGAGTAACAGTTAATCTCACAGACAAAGTATAGACAATATATGATAGTTAACCACAACGGAAACAGTCCACAACAACGTATCAGCATTCAGAAATCATAACACCGATCACATGCAACAACATTGGCAAATATAGATCACCTAGCCATAGTGCTAGGTATAATCAATGGGGACCACCCAAGTCATCTGAATGCAACTAGGTTTGCAACCTATAGACTACTGGTCCAATAAGCCCTAAACCTAGCACTGGGAAGGATCTCCATGATCAACCCTTCCGCTCAATCGAGCTACGAGTAGTACTGGCTCCACATGAGGCAGGACTTTCACAAATATGGTTCAAAAAATCATACACTGTCATACAAAGTGTGCGAGATTAAAGTTACTACTTGACTTATTTTCAAATTTTTGATTTCGGCTCCAAACTCTTTAGTGGCCCCGGGTGAATGGTAATTCCTATTATTATACAATTGCGGATAACAATCATTACTTATGCAAACTCTTCTCATAAGTCTAAGGCAATAGGATTAGCTATTATATTTATGTCTATTTTAAAGTTAAAGGAGTCAAAAACTCATTTATATTATCATTGACTTTTATTTTTCCCATTTTCAAACCTTTGACCAAAATTGCCAGAATTTTTAACAAACTTTGAAAATTCATAACTCTTGTACAAGTGTCAAATTGGAGTGATTCTAAAGGCTATGTGACCTTTGTTAAGTCTATTTTTAAGGACAAATACCATTTATAGCCAGACATATGCATACTGTTTTAGAATAAATCAAACAGTACCACTGCCCAGATTTAAGTTCCAAAGTCATAGGTCATTTTCAAAACTTTATAACTCCATGTGAACAGATCCAAAATAAGAAAAGACCAATCAAATTAAAGCTTGTTATGTATATTTTAACTCTGGAAAATTTTATAGCTATTGAACACCATTTACTTATCAAAAAACACAACACAAATTCACTGCCTCGCAGGAAATCTCAATTTAATTCCAAGGCTTCCAAAATTATTATCTAAGTTGTATCCTACACAATTTTGCATTTTAAACCCAACGAAAACATTAAAAAGGTCAACATATAATTATTCCTTCATGTTCTTCATCTGACCAAAAGTGAGACTAAAAGGATTCAAAAGTGACTTTTCCAATTTTTTCTTCAAGAACATCATGACTTAGCCTTATGTTTTATTTTAACTTATTATTTAGGTCTTTAACATACTTTAATCCATTTTTAACCAAATGGACAACACCACCTCTTAGGTATTCATGCTTCCAAAACCTCAAGAAATCAAGACGAAATGGATTCTATGTCCATCAACTATAAGAATATACACAAGAAGGCTAAGATGTTCACTTACTTGGCTTGTTCTTATGTTTCCCTTCCTTTGTTCCTCAAGTTTTGGCCATCTTGGGAAAAATACCATACAAGAAAGTCTTTTAGGACTTGATATTGTTGTAAAAGGTAAAGTAGGACAGGTGTAGACTTAAACATCTCACTTAACTCGACTTCTTTTCTTTCTTTTCCTTTTCTAATTTTCGGTTTTACACTTCCTTTGCTCTTTTCTTGAGATAGCCGACCTTAAGCATGGAAAAAGGAGGTTCAAGTGCCTCAAAATGTCTTGAAGTCAAGCCTTGGGGTCCCACATGAACTTCTTGGCCAACTTAAGCTCCCTTCTATTTTTTTTTTTATTTCTTTTCTCGCATGTGCACATTATGAGTGTTGTCTTCTTTCCCATCTTGCTTGGCCACTTGGCCGAATCTTAGGGTCCATAGAAAAGGTGTATTAATTTTCTTATTGACTTGGTTACACATGTGCAATTATGACATGTACTCTTGTTTTCTCTCTTGTCCTCTTCTTGGCCGAATGTGTAGGCGTGTTTTGGCTCCTTAAATTTTCTCAAATAAAAGTCAAAAGTATTGATTTCATTCTTTCTCTTGACTTGCCTTGTGGACCAAAATGGACATTAGGTTTTAAAGACTTATTCATTACACTTCTTAACCAATCCTTTTGTCCATTTGTCATGAATTCTCATTTCCTCCTTGAATCCTTGTTTCGGACGAATTAGTGGCTCATGAATGAAGCTCATGACTCATCCCTCTTGTCTTAATTGCTCATGCATAAGTGTCCTAATACGAAGTCAACCTACTTCCCTAGCTTGACATGTGGCCTTGACTTGAGCAAGGAAAAAAAATTACTTGACTTTGTTTACAGACATATGGCATATTCATAATTATTCATTTGACCTCCTTCATCCTCCCAAGTTGGCCGAAATGTGACAACATCTCATGCTTTCCTTAGTGTACACTTGGCAAAAATCTATGGCCTCTTGAATTTGTGTGGAAGCTACTCATTTGACTTAAAGCACATGCTCCTTGACCATTGAATATTCCCTTCCTCCCATCTTGCCACCTAGCCGAAAATATCATGCTTGTTTGGGGAATTGAATGATTGCATTCTATTGATTGTTTGATGATAATTTAATTCCTCTTCTCCTCATGACCCTTGGCCAAAAATGGCCATGCTCAAATAACCTCCATGATGCTCTTTATTGACCATTGATAAATATTCAAAGGATACTAAGTATTACCACTTTTAGCTAAATTTTCATATATAAGACAAAAGATCTTACACTTTGTCTCCCCTTTTGGCCGAACATGAGCATGCATAGTAAACTTGGTGGTGTCATTTTATTGGCCAAATTATATCATTGTCTCATGGTCTTTGAATTTCCCATTTAGCCCTTACATATAGTTTTCCTTTGTGACCAAAACTTAGGAGCCTTTAGAGATCAATTAAATATTAATTTCATGTGCCTAATTCTTGTATTAACGTATATCTCAAAATTTAAGTTTAAGGAAAAAAATTCAACAATTGACCAAAATTCACTATTTTATTTCATTGTATACATTCTTTGTACAAGGAATTTTGGTACAGTAAATTGAGGATATTACAAAGAGTGCGATGAATTAAGAATTGTCCTATTCTTTGGTGAGTTTGATAAGTGTATATTTTATAATTAAATATGTGTTTATTTTAGGATGTATTATATTAAATTTAAAAATATTTTAGATCTATTTGATTTATTTTATATATTTTTTATCATTAAATTTATTTTTAGGTAAAATAGAAATTTAAATAGCAAATTTATTCATATTCTCTCTTCTTATCCAAGAAAAATGATAAATGGAGAAGGAAGAAAAGAATTCAAAGAAAATAGAGAGAGAGAGAGAGAGAGAGAGAGAGAGAGAGAGAGAGAGAGAGAGAGAGAGAGAGAGAGAGAGGAAAACCCATGTTACATATACATATACTTTTCTTCCATTTTTAATTTGGTACTTGTACTTTTTTATTAAATCCTTTGATTTTAGTCTATTAGCAGTGTTTCTCAGTTAGCACCTTTAACCATCGTATAGGAGCTAATGGTGCTAACAGATGTACAAAACAAAATTAAATTGATTAATTAAAGAGATAAAAATGAAATGCGACCAAATTTAAATTGAGAAAATGGCCCCAAACTGACGGGGTGGGCGTAGGAGAAAGAAAAAGACAAAGGAATTAAAATAAAGCAAATTATGATATCGAGAAAGACTTCATCAACGGTATAACAAAATAAATCTTCTAAAAACACAGCTGTTTTATCTTAAATAGCCAAATTCCTTGACCATGACTTATTCTGCTTGTAATAATACACCAAGTAATAAGACCATCTAACGCAAAGGAAATAATCTAAATTTTGTATTTAGAACCAAAGTCAAAAGTTGAAACAATCAAAATAAATTTTTTGAGAAAATTATTTTTAACATGTACTTAGTCATAGCTCAATTACCTGTATATTACCACTATTATATGACTTAAAATTTGTATATATAAGTGGACTTAAAATCCTGCTTTGTCCGCAGAAAAAAGCACGGTTACGTGAAATACACTAAAATCATGGGTTATCCAAGTTCGCTATTATTGCTGACTTCTGCGTTTGTGCTATTTTCGGTTTCATCAACCCATATTCCAGAACTTTTCACTCAATGTCTTGAGGCCAATTCTCAAAATCCAATCCCATTTTCCATCAAATTCTTCACTCCACAAAATAATGCTTCTTTCACATCAGTCCTTGAATCCACAGCTCAAAACCTAAGGTACTTGCTGCCTTCAATGACGAAATCTGAATTCATATTCACTTCATTAGAGGATTCTCATGTTCAGGCTGCAGTCCTATGTGCAAAACAGCTCAAAATTCACACGAGGGTGCATAGTGGAGCTCATGACTATGAAGGGCTTTCTTTTGTTTCTCTCATTGAGAAGCCATTCGTGATCATAGATGGCGCCAAGCTACGTGCCATCCAGGTTGATATAGCTTGGGTTGAAGTCGGTGCCACACTTGGAGAAGTTTATTACAGAATATCTGAGAAAAGTCCAGTCCATGCCTTCCCTGTGGGTGTTTTCCCGAGCGGGAAAAAGCATATGAATTGGGTTAGGAGATTCTATGACTTCATGACTCCTTATGCTTCAAGCTTTCCAAGAGAAGCATACGTCAATTATAGAGACCTTGTCTTGGGGATGAACCAGTTCAATGGGACAAGCTTCTTGAGGTGGAGCACTTGGGGATTCAAGTACTGCAAGGATAATTTAATAAGGTTGGTGCAGGTGAAGTCAGAGATTGATCCAAGTAATTTTTTAGACATGAGCAGAGCATTCCTCCATTGCCGTTGGAAAGTTTCAAAGATTAAACAAGTGAATATTTTTATGGTAATTTATTTTATATTGTTTTTGTGTATGCATATGCTTCTGATCCAGATGAGCATGGAAAATAAATTATTAGCGTTGTAAGAATGTTGTATCACTGTGATCATGATTGTCAATTAATTAATTTATTTAATTACTTTGATGGTGATATTTTTTTTTTTTTTTTTTACATATTTCATTATGTCTCACACGTATATATGAGAGATCATACATATTAATACACTTTCTAAGTATTCTTGGATTGCACCTGCAAAGAGAGGTTCTCTTCTTAATAAATCAACTGATTAATAAGAGAGAGAGTGTGAATTATTTGCTAAAGGAAAGTAGAAAATAGAATAACAGTAAATGAGATAATAATGGAAGGGCATCTATGCAAACTTACTTAAAATTTAATTTCATTCAACTTTCGTGGGAATTTTTTCCATTTAATTTTTTTATTAAAAAAAAATCGTGACTTTCAGTGGCAACTTTTGTTGCCGCTGATATATATATATTTTTTGCAAATTTTTTTTACTTCAAGTTAGAAACATACCCGGGCTTAACATGACCACTGAGAAGAAGATAGGGTGTCTTTAAACGAGCTTGAAATCCCCTCATTCTCTCCACAGACAATGACGGAGTATCTGAACTCTTCATCTGCTTCATCTTCAATTCTTCATAATACTGCTTCATACGCTTTTCTTGCTTCATTTTTCCCGGACCTTTACTATGGAATTTATGAGAAATCAACGGAAAGCTTCTTTCGGGGTCAACTTGCAGCAATAAAAAAATTAATGAATCAAGGATAAAAGATACCCAGTACTACTTTTATAGACCTAAGATATTGAATTTAATGGTATGCATTTAGGACCAGTGTAAATTTCAAGCCTCTGCAAAAATCCAATAATATGGATCATATAGAAGTAGGATCTAATAGATGTATATGGCCACTATTATAACACAACTTTGTGTAAAAATGCAAACCTATATGCAGAGAAAAATATGGTTTGAAATATCAACAAGTGTATACAAAAAAGGAGATAGAGGATCTCCTTGGCTCACAGTCACCACATTTTGATCTCTAAAACACTCTTTTGGTTCACAATTAATTACCATGATAACAAAAGCAACAGACAAGAAGCAGCTGTAAATCCATTTTCTTCATCCAACCCCGTACCCACGACAAAGAATTTTATCATGAACTCCCTAGTTGACCTTATCATAATCTTCCCAAAAATCTAGCTTAAAAACCAAACCCCTCTGCTTTGTTTCTACATCTATTGTCCTCTTGTACTTCATTTTCTAAAAACCAAGCAATTAATCTTTGCTTTCATGCCACAAAGAAATTTCTGTTCTAGAAGATAGTTCCCTAACCACCCACCCTGACCTCACTAAACGGACATGATGTAACGCCCCTAATTCCTATGTCAATTATGATGTCCATTTATGTCCTAAATTCCTTATTAGACTAATTGTGTGAAGTTATCAGAGTGAAGGCGTTAACAGATCAGAGTAAGTCACAACAGAGAGCATGCTTAACGTTTGGACGAATGAGTGACTGATAACATAAGCCCAGACATATGCTGGTTAATTAAAATTCTCAGAGGAATATAAGCGTGATACAACTTAAATTCTTTGTGGTGTATCCGGTCGGTACGTTAGTGGTACAATTATCTGATTATTCAAAAATTATACATAATACTAACCCACAATAAAAGTCTGGTTGAGTCCTCACGCGTGCTGCTTACCCTTTTTCTTCGGCTCCCGATCCTCCAGATCCTGAAGCTAGGGTAAATTCTGAGATTCAATACCCATTGAGTCTCAGGTAACAGTTAACCTCATGTTCAAGTATAATAATATATGTATGATAGATATTCACTACATTTCAGCATTAACCATACATAGCACACAGCCAATGTAAAGCTCATAACACAACAATACATAGCACATAGTAAATGTAATGTTCACAACGTTTGCACTCACCAGTGCCACGCCCCCACGTGTCCTCAGCGCTAGGAAAACATACATACGGCATTATCATGACTATAACCCGCACAAAGCTGAATGTATATAAATTGGTGACCTAAGACCGAGTCTTAGTGTAACATCCTCATTTTTAATGTGCATTAATGTGAATTTATTTGCACATATGAATTTTTATGAAGTTATGGGTAATAAATTTGGCCAAAAAGGAATGGGAAGAAGTTGCATGAGTATTTTTAGGAAATAAGAGAAAAAGATTGAAGCAAGGTCAAAATTATAAGTTCTATGAAAATTGTGTTGTATGTCTTATAATTATTTAGAATTTATGGGCACATGAGCATGTGTTATAAGTTGACACAGTGGGCTAAAATCATCCTAAGAGAGACTTAAAATTTTGGCCCAAACTAAAGGGGAAAAGAAGAAGAAGAAGAAGGAAATTGGCTAAACACATGCCAACTAATAGTTGGATTTTTACATAATGGCAAACTAGTAAATATTAGGCTAGTTGGAGGTCAATTTTTCCCTCCATTAAATCAGCTGATTGGACCCATTAATTGGCATTAAAACACTCATTTCCTCTTCCATTTGTGGCAGCTGAAACGTTGAGAGGGAGAGAGAGAAAGGAGCACAAGGAATTCAAGAACACAAGAGAATACAAGGAGCAAGAGAAGATTGAAATTAGGTAAGGTCTTGAACTCTCAATCTATTTCCTCTACTCTTCCTACTAAAGGTTAAGATTTAAAGAGAAACATTTCTTGGTATTTTTTTTTTTTTTTTTTTTTTTGTTTGGGGGAAGGCTGAAAGGTGAAGAGGGGAAACACAAGAATCAAGAGGTCTAAGGTTGTTGAAGAGCTCAGACAAGTAAGTTACCTTGGAACTCCCTTATGATTTCTAAGTTCTTGGTGTTGATGATGGTTGTTATCTTGAGCATATATGTACTAAATGGATCTGTTTTGTTGGGGAAAGGAATGAATAAAGGGTTAAGGTTAAGATTTAAGGTCTAGGAAGAAAGATTAGTCATGATATAAGAAGATATGAAGCTAGAATAAAATTTGGTATTTTGTTGGTTAAATAGTAAATTTCGAGCAGCTGAGTTTTCTTGATTATATGAGTTGATTTTGGTAATTTTGAAGATTCTAAAGTGTTTAAAATGAGATTTTGTATAAGGATGAACTTGGATCAAAATTTTGGAACCTTAAATGGAAGTGTGAAAAACGTTTGAGTGCTGTTTCTGGAAATTTCTGTGGAGTCAGTCACCTTCTTCATGATATTTTACCTAGTAAATGGACTTTAAAAATTGTGAAATTTTACAGGGCGAAATTAGACATCTCAAGGATTAATTTGGTATATAATTTGTATTTTTATGAATTTGATGCTAAGAGAAATAAATGTTTCAAAATAGCCCCTGAAAACTGGGAATTATTTCGGACAGTAGGGGTATTTTGGTCTAGGGATGAATTTTTGACTTGGTCTGACCCAAATGAGTCTTTTTGGTTGGAAATAGACATATTAAGGGTCATTTGAGCTTCTGAATCAACCCAAAAATAGTTTTCTAGATTTAATTATGAATTCTTGAAGTTGAACTTCTATTTCAGAAAAATTGCAGATTTAGGGCGAAAATTAAGGGAATATAAGCTCATATTAAATTCCTTAATAAAAAAAGGGATTTAGTGAATATAGATAAATTAATTGGACTTATTTTAATTCACCAAAGAAAATATTTATTGAGGTGGAATTAATTATATTTATATTTTATTATTTTAGGGATAATTGTGATATTTTGCACCGGGAAGGTTATTTTTATTGGTAGTCGATTGTCAGGTAGTAACCTTAATCCTCATATATTCTGTGTGATTTGTGTATATATGTTTTACCTTGAAATTGCATACATTTGATTATCATTTATTTCCAAGCACTATGGAACTGGAACATGCTGTGTGCATAAAGGGCTTTTGCTGTGCCCGGTGGTCTGTGTTGTGTGCTATTAGGACCACTGCAGTCTGTGCTGTGTGCTATTAAGACTGCTAGTTCCGGATTTGGCTGTGTGCCTTGATACTGAATATTATGTGGTATTTGTTTAATTATGGTTTTCTTACATGCATTATTTATACATTTTATATGAGATTAACGGTTACTCTGGGATTCAAATTTTGAATCCTAGCCCCTTTCAAGCCATCTGGCAGTTCATCGAGATCGGAGCAGGGAGACAGAGGTAAGGCTCCGGAGCTGAAGTAGTGTGGAGGTGGACATTTGGTGACTGCTATTTTTGGGTATTTATTTTGATTTCCGGATCACTATAGTATTTTATTTTGGCCTGTCAGTCACCATTATCCGGATAACTGTATATTTTGATCCCTTCGGGGAAAAATTCATCTTTCCGTATTATTATTAGTATATATTTTGTCCAAACCGAGATGTGATCTGCTACGTACTTATACTCTGATGTGTGACGATAATTAACTTGGGAAAAATAAGCTAGAATTAAATAAAGGTAAAGGACCACACTGCCCGCCACCCGAGAGGGCGAGACCGGTAGGTGTGTAACACTTAGCCACAGTACATGACCCAAGACCTAGTATTGTTCATGACTCTATGAATCATCTAATCACATATAAGCATATAAGACAATATAAGAGTTAGAGTTACAGTACGCGTCCGTACCTTAATTTGCGTAGCTAGTGGTACTTTCACCCTTTTGGTACTGATTCCTGACTTTTCTGGATATCCTATAATAGTATCACCGCATTATTTCCCTTATAAATAATATCCTAAGGGATGTCATTGCCACTATTGATCTTTCTACTCCTGATGGATTTGTCAGTCCATTTATACACTTTTTAATTATTATTAATTAATAATAACACTCTTTTTTATTATTATTAATTAACAACTTCCCTTTTATCAATTCCCTTTTTACTAATAATAATATTAATAATAATATTTATTTTATTATTTATTGGTATTTCTCTATAATTATTTTAAACTCTCAGAGACTATCCTAACACTTTAAATTAGGAGTTTAATACTACCACTACTATGTAAAATATACTTCATAAAATTTGAGTTACATATTAACACCACTTAAAATATGACTTATATATGTATTTACATGTCAAGACAACAACTAAGTTCTTCGTGATTCTGAAGCTATATGTATGTATGGATTAATTTCCTATTCTTTTCTTCTTCTCTTTTCATTTAACAGTAGCGTATATATTTCTTTTTCGTTGCCAACACACACACTTACACACTCTTATATACATACTTGAAGGCAAGGTTTCTTATGCAACAATTTATATATCCACGTACAGCAAACATATTTGTGTATATATATCAATAGAGTTTTATTCTCTCTCTTTTTTTTTCCCAAATGCCACAACTCACGTGTGTGTGTGTGTATATATATATATATATATATTTCATGATAGCCAAGCTTCTGGGTTCATGTGATATCTAATCTAAATACACTAACTCATGCATGAAATATTTAAGCTTTAGTCATACTCTGTTTCGGTACCCACAAACAGAGAATGACCTGCTAAAGCTTCCTCCTTTCAACTTCATAATATAGAGAGTTATCATGCAGAACCCACGTGCAGTAAAACCAGGAAAATTAGTGTGCAGAAATTTTCAGTAAGCTTTTCCATTCTTTTCCAAATGCAGAAATATATAAAGCAACACACACGTATTTTCTTGACAGCAAGTTTTTGTTTCTCTTTTTTCTTTTTTCCTTTTCTAAGTGTGTAGTGTTCTACTTAGGAGACTCATGGAGCTAAGAGGGAAAAAAAGGTTTGAAGGCTCACCTCTGTTTTCGGAACTAAACGCAGAGCAAATGAAACCGTCGAACTCTCTCTTTCTCTCCTCCTTCGCCTCTCTCGGTTTCCTTCTCTCTCGGTTTTCAGTTCCAGTTGGAACAATATAAAAAAAACCAAAGTAACAGCGTTTATAAATTAAATTATTCTAAGGGTCCAGTCCGAGAAGGTAACTCCCAGACCAATGAGTATACGGCGTTGCGAGGCTCAAGAAGCATGGACGACCCTGGGCTCGAGAGATATGAGGCAAGTCTGCTGTTGCGTGAGAAACATACTGCTGATCTGTTGCCTCACCGTTTTAGACGCTGTTTTGCGTGATCTGATCTTTGCGTAAACAACACTGGTGTGTCGTGTTTTGACCGTGATCTTTTTTTTTTTTTTTTTTTGTAAAAAAAATGGTGGCAGTGTCTGGCCAAGCAACCACTCCGGTTCTGCATGATGCGAGGACAAGCCTCTCAACAGTGCATGGTAGCTCCATACTGAGGCGGATTACAGTGGTTTACGCATAAATTTCAAACCCTATACCTCTTAAGAAATCAAGCCTTAGCATTCCGCTGGAAAGAACCTTTTGACCGTGATCTTTGTTGCGTCTTGGTGAGCTGGAGGTGAAAGGAATTATTGGATATTGTTGTGCTGCTGCGTTTTGGTGTTTCAATTGATCCATTGGAGATTAGATATTAAAGGGAATATATGGGCTGGACTTCATCTTGTTGGATAATGAGAAGGAGTATTATATGGCTTGTATTGCTGCTTGAATTAAAGCACGTGACATGTTTTACCAAAAAAAAAAAAGCACGTGACATGCTACTAAATGGATCTGCAAAGACACACTGGACATTACTATATATATTACTCCCTCCAGTCCTAATTATAGGAGCAAATTTTTGAGTTGGTTTTGGTCCTAATTATAAGAGTAAGTTTTAACTTTTGTCATTTTTTTTCCTATAATACCCCTATTTATACTTTCTCAATAATAATTAAAGACAATAATAATTTAATAATACACATATATATTTTATAAAGTAAATGATGTTTGCAACTTATTAATGTCATATACACCTAAATTATATTTTTTTATATAAAATAAATTTGAGCAATTTTTGTCATATTTTTCCTATATCACTCCTACTAATACTTCTTCCATTGAAAACAAATTTACAACACGTTTATATTCTATCAAGTGAGAGATTCTACTTTATTTTTTATTTTTAAATAAAATAATTTTAATATTCCTTTAAAAATATTTTTAAATTTTTTTCCGGCTGGTTACGTTGTGCTTTAATTATCATGTTCAATTTTCACATTTTCGTTATTAAACCTGTAACGATCGATCAATTGTTGGCCCGGAAACATATAATATGATAAATTTATCAATCAACCATACACACACATGTTTTTATAATGCCATAGCCTTGCGTGACATGATTCATTTTATTTTTGATTTACAAATAGTGTACGTTTAGAAAGTTGGCAAAAAACGTTCGTTTATAATAAAAATATAATATATATATATATATATATATATTAATTATGGGCATAAGTAGTCATACGTAATTATCATCTGTTAAATAGATCATAACTATGTAATTTGGTTGACCTTGAGCTAACTCTTCTTAATGTCATTTTAAATTTTAGGTAAGGGTATTTTAGGAAAATACATATAATTAACTAATTTAACTTCCCTCCTTAATCCCTCAAAATTATGGTAATTTGCTCTTATAATTAGGACCGGAGGGAGTATTATTTATGGGCGTTGATAATAGACACCTACGCCTTTTGTCTTGCATTTATTGGAGCCATTTAATCAAACCTGGAGCTTATCTTCTAGGTTAAGTAAAGCATGTCTTGGTCTTCTAAATTTGGTCTAAACATTGGTCTAATTTTATTTTTGGGTTTTGGGGTAATTAAATTACTACTTTACTCATTCGTCTTTATTATTTCTTAATTAACGAATAAATACTAGAAATAAATCCTTGATGTTTTATAAGGATTTTCTTCCTTAACTATTTTTCCTTTAATTTACAGGAAACTATATGCCTTAATCTCCAAATATTACCTTTGTAATTTATCCAGGCTAAATTTTCCATAAATAATTTCCATCATAATATTTCCATATCCTCAAAATATTATTTCATAATCTTCCCAATTTTCAAGGTCCAAAATAATTTTAATAATTATCTTAAACTTTCCTCATATTAGGCTTAAAACTTTTAGACTCTACTTACTAGAAGCCTTCTTATCTTAGTTTTATTTCCATATTTCTGGTCTAAAAAGTTGGGATGTTACACCTGACACCCTTGTGATGATCTTCTAAACACCAAACATCAGGCTATAAAAGTAACATGTCTCAATAAACAAATCCTTCTTAGGGACAAGAAAGATATAAGCAAAGTTTATACCACCTATTATGAAAAACTCATTATAAACATTCAGTAGAATTTAGGTCATCTTTCACAATAAATTAGCAAGCTTGGATGAAGGGTATATTCAATCTGTCAAAGTAGGGAACTTCTTACCCATCTTCCCAACTTCTTACCCATCTTCCAAATCACAGTCCCACCTTCCTCCATAAAACGGGCTCTAAAGCCAAGCTGCTTTAAATCACTTTTCAGCAGAATCTATTCAGCAAAAGCTAATCCAAATACAACTATATGTATCAATTAGAGATTGATCGATAAAACATCAGATTTTGCATTGCAAAACTCAGTACATAAATTTGCACCCCTAGGGTTCTTTCTTTGCAAACATGCACATGCAATGATCATCAACCATAACATAGTGCAATTCTATGATACTAACGACATATAATAGTGTTTAGATCCCGAAACACTTACAATTCTCCCAAACTCACCTCTGCTCTCAATGCGGATCTCTTTCTTATTATGTGCATGCTTTGATTCATGATCATCTACGATCCCAACCAGTTTGCTTTTCTTTTTGTCCATGTTTCTGCCACCCCATTCAACAGTTTCTTTAAGTGTTCCTCGATCTTTAAGAAGTTTTAATGCACCAGACAATCCTTTCCCACGGCAACTTCATGGATATTTTCATCAGGGACAACCTCCCCCAAAAACTTGATAGGACAAAACTTTATAGTCTAAAACTCCGCAAGTATACGGACCGTATCAAGTAATAAAGTCATAAGAAAGATATCGTTCCCACAGAGACTCAGTTAAACTAGTGATTAGGTATTAAATTTCCTTTTTTCATTTAAGTTGAGCAAATCAGAATTGTTTTCAATAAAAGTAAAAAGAGTTTTAATAAAAACAAAAACTTTCAAACAGAGAGAGAATTCAAATATCGAGGGATGACAACTTAGAATACTACTCCTTGTTTGTTTCTTAGATTTTATTCCCACTAAATTAATATTAACTTAACATAATCAGCTAATCTAAAGTATTAATGTGTATAAATGCCTGTCGATCCACTTATACACCTACCTCAAATAATTATGCAATGTCTCACATAATTAATTAAGATACAATTTAAATCGGACTCACTTTAATTTGATTATGCGGAGCTTCTAGGTATATGTCTATCCTAGACGCAAATTAGATTAAAATCTAATTCTACATTATTTAATCCAAGGTCAATTTAAGATTTCTTTCGTCAAGTATAACCCTAAATCCCCAAAACATGTTTAATGGTGGCCAATCACTAAACAATAAATATTAAAACTGAATTAAATAAACTGAATTACCATTAAGCAAAACTAATTAGTAGGAATAATTTCTAAGTCTCAAACAAGTTCATAATACTCTAAGTTGCAAAAAAAAAGTTAGCCACACATGGCTTCAAGCATCATCACAGCAAGTCCAATAAAATGCAGAGACAAAAATCATCATAGAAAGCAAAGCAAATGAATACAGTTAAGACAACAGCCCTTGTTTGTGTCTCTGATTTCCAATACGTGAGCTCACTGTGCAGCTAAGAAAACGATGATGCAGCTCCCAAACGCCGCCTTACTCGTTCTCTTAATTTCGTCCGTGAAACACCAGAGAAAATGACGATGCTGCTCTTCCCCAGATGCAGCGCCCCTTCAATTCGTTTTTGCTCTAGCGGGTGTGTTCCCCGAATGTCCGCCTCTGTCACGTCTCTGGTCCTCCGAGAGTAATGAATCCTGAAGCTCCCCAAGTCGTGCGCTTTTCTCCAGCGAAATGATTCAATCCCGCAAAAAAGCTTCTCCGCCTCCAAGTCGTTCCCTCTCTTGTGTGTCTCTAGTTGCTTGTTTTTCTTTTAGGTTTTAATTGGTTCAATTTGTGGGCCCCCATCTCTTCCAAATTCCCCAATTCCATTTGCCGCATCTGCCACACCGTTATTCCATTCGCCCTTGCCTTCAATTTAGGTCTTCAAAATTGATTCAATTGATTCAATGCTTTCAGCCCAAAACGGTGGCGTTGCAAGCTGCACTCTTTAACCAATTCCACAATCCAATAATCACCTAGCCAAAACGCGTGTGTGCTGTGGGAAAAAGAGAAAAAGAAAAAGAAAAAAATACTCATACTAATAATAATAATAATATAAAACTGATTTTTATTTTTTTAGAAAACTTCCTATTACTATTATTTATTTCCTAGACTCAAAAACTTTTATTTTAAATTGAAATCCCATAAATAATGCATCCGATTGATTTATCTTAAAATCTTAATAAAATCTCTTTAAATTAGTAATAATGACTTCTCAAATATATCAAAATATGTCTCAAATCTATTAAAAATGAGAAGTCATCATCTTCTGAATCTGGTTTTTCATCTTCACTAGTTTCTTTAACTTCAGTCCATCCACCAGTCTTATCATTTATTCCTTCATCGACAGCATTTGCTTCTTCATCTTCATGCATAAAAACATCTTCACATTCTGGATAAGACTGCAAGTGATATAAGCAATATTGCAGACTCGGATCATTGTGATTAGCAAATATCAAAACATATAATCAATATATGTAAATTTCTCAATATGGCAGCATATGCAGTCGCCAAACAAGCCAAACCATACAACATCTAACTTGCACATAACTGAACAAAACAAAAAGGTGAATAATAATAACTTTTCGCCAAGCAAGCAAAACCAAGCAAGCCTATGTTCTTCATAGTTCATACAACCACACTTTAATTCACTAGTAAGGAGTTGGATATAACAAGTGTGTGTTGTTGAAGTGAAGTAATTGAAATCCCCACTATGTGAAACAGCACCCGCAAACCTCGCGCCAAAAATCAAACAATCAGAGGTTCATTATTGAATCTAAACCAGAAGGGAATAGTGTGATACATTCCTTTCAATGACCTTAGCTTGGCAATAACAGACAGATATCAACAACCCACATTAGCAAATATCTAACTCCTAATTCCTAAATACTTTATAAAAGTGATAAAAAGTAAAAACTGTCGAATAAGAGTAAAAGCTTAACTAGTACATTTGTCCTCCAGAAACTGAGCTGTTTCAGTTCAAGCTAAGGCCGAGAAAGTGAGAGGTTGAGGGTGAGGTCGAGGGTGAGACTGTTAGAGGAAGAGGTCGCGGTGAGTGCGAGAGGCTGAGCGCAAGGGTTGAGTTCGAGCGTGAGAGGCCAAGATCCAGATCCAAAGAGACCAGAGACAGAGAAATTATGAAAGAGATGAGAGACAGAGATAGTGAGTGATTTAGACCGAGACCGCGAGATAGAAAGAGACGAAGATAGTGAGTGACTGGCTGAGATCGAGAGAGAGGGTGAGAGAGTGAGGTGCCGGCCGCTGAGCTTTAGGCAGCGAGGACGAAGACCTAACAACTTTGAGTGTTTCTGTCGTCTGCGAAATCTCTATTCGATCTCCAGTGCTTATTGTCTCTAAAACTCCAAGGAAAAAAGGGGAAAAATTACAATTTAATTTTTTTTTATAAATTAAGACTTTCAGCGACGACACTAAGTCACCGCTGAAACCCACTTTCGGTGGCAACACATAAAAGTCGCCACTGAAACTACACCGTTTAGCGGCAACAAAGAATTGTTACTGCTGAAAGTCATACCTTTAGCGGAAACTTTTACTGTCATTGATGAAAGTCAATACTTTCAACGACGATATTAAAAGTCGCCGCCAAATGTCGCCACTGAAAGTCTATTTTTTTTGCAATGGTGGTCTCACCACGTAAGGAGGAGAACACATGTTTGAATCTCGAGAAGCACACTTATTGGTAGAGACAAAAACCCTTTGCGCTCTATGTTTTGAAAGCGATTAGTCTCCCTTGTTTAAATAAAAAAGAATGACATATAAGGGTGTGACGAATTAAGCTTGGGAAAATCCTAATTGAATCTAGCTGAAATATCAAAGTTTAAATTCAAGCTTACACTTATAACAAACTCTTAATCAGGCCAACTCGTCTGACTAGGAATTTATAAATGTTGTTCAAAGACTATAAGGGAGAATGCCCTTCTGTAATTAAAAAAAGGAAATTGAAGATAAGGTGTAGGTTTAATTTCAGTTTTGATAATTCAAATTGTATTTAATTGAAATTTATTCTTTCTTATTAATTTTTTTCCTCAATGTGAATGATCATAAAATTAATAATTTGTTTATTATAAAAGAAACCATCTTATTTTTCTTTCCTTTCTTTTTCAATTATATTTTTGTGTCCTATCTGAGGATACTATTAGCAATGAAGTTTTATTAGAATAGATCTTCTTTTTCTTTCCTTTCTTTTTCTAACAAGTACAGTAAGTATTAGGTTTATCTTTAAATAAATCATAAAATAAAAATAAAAATCTTCTAAATGAATTTAAAATAACTAAAGATAATTAAATGAAATTAGGCCGATATCTACTTTCATTTTTTTTTAAAAAAAAAAAAATCTATAACTTGTCATATTGGACTAATTAGGAGTTTGGTAAAAGTATTGGCTTGAATTTGAATTTTAGTACTTTTGCGGGATGCACTTAAGATTTCTTCATCTAGAGTTGTCATATTCTTTTGACTTTTGAGTGTGACAATTGTATATTTTATAATTAAACAGATCTATGTTTTGGGAAAGGGGCTCTCCATTTCCCTTTTCATCCATATCTTTATTTAAACCGTTAGATTCTCTTGTGGTTGAGATTTAACATCTTATAAAAATATTATTTTATATATTAAATAAAAAAAAATTTAAATCATTACAATTTAATTTAAATGGTTCATATCATTATATTTTTTAAAATTATTTTATATATTCTTTTCTTACTTTTTACAGGATATTAAATCTTAACCATCAAAGTTGACTTAACAGTTTAAATAATGAAGTGGAGGAGAGTGTATGGTAAGAGAAATGGAAATGTCCCTTTCCGCTTTCATTTTTTGCCAAAAAAATATATGTATCTTTTGGAAAATATTAGATTAAATTTAAAAATATTTTCTAACTATTTATTTATTTTTACATACTTTTCTCCCTAAATTTAATGGTTAAGAAAAATAGAATTTTGAAAGAAAAATTATTCATATTCTCTCTTTTTGTACCTGGAAAATGACGAATGGGAAAGAAAATAAATATTTCAAAGAAAACAAAGGAAAAAAACAGAGAGATAATAAGCATGAAGCGTGGACCCCACGTGAGTGAACGCATGAAAAGAAGACACTCCAGACGTATGCGCCGCAGGCAGAAGAGACGGAAAGAAATAAACGAATTTAAAGAAAGCAAATGATTATATTGAGCATGACTTCACTTCATTAACGGTATTAAAAAATAAATCATCTACAAACCATTAAGTTTTTTATATTAAATAGACAGATTCTTCGTGAGCAAGACTTGTTTTGCTTTGTAACAATACATAAGACCAGCTAACGCTTAAGGAAATTGCCAAAGTTTTGTTTCTAGAACTCAGTGACAATTAAGTTGAAACAATCAAAATAAAAGTTATTTAAGAAAATTATTGCTAACAAGTACTATCTCCAATATAAGACACAAATAGTAGTTATATAAACATGAAGGTGGGAAGTAGTATTATATAATATCGTGGAAAACAGATATGGAAAAAATCATAAGTATGGACAAGATTAATGAAATTAAACAGTAGATGAGCATTATTATTAGTATTATGTAACCTAGAATGATTAAAATTTGAGCCACAAATATTTTTTTCCACCCAAATATTGAACAATAGAAACAATTGTTTGAATGGCTTTATGTCAAACAATTGTTTTGGTCAACGACTTTGTACCTCGTGTTCAGTGTTAACTCTGTGAATTAGAGTTAATTATAGCATTTTCTGGGCTTAAGCATTACTGGTTTCTCAAATATTTTACTTTCTTTTCGTTGCTTTAGTGTTGCTACAGCATCACTGAATGATAAACTTTGCAGTAGCGTTCCCTAGGTTTAAATTAGATTCTTTCTTGTGAAAATGTAGGAAATCGTTCCTATAGTTGGGCCATGTGGGCTAAGGATGGATAAAAAAGATCACGTGCTAGAAGGAAAAGCAAAAAGAGGTGGAAAAACAAAGAAAGACTAGCTGGAGAGAGAGAAAGTGCAAAGAATATTCTTGCTGAGCTTATAGAAAGGACAAACTCATTTCACTATTAGAGGGCATGACAACTCTAGCCATTGGATTAAGGACTTGATGGACTTTTGGTACCCTTAACCATAGCCTTAAAAGGAAAGATAGGATAGCCCGAAACCAAGAAATCAAAAAAGAGGAGTGACTGGGAGCTAAGAGAAAATCCTAAGAAAGAACAGGGAAGCAAGGCTCAAAGAGGAAACCCCTTGAGGAGAAGAACAAAGTCACAAATTGCAGAAGAGTTTTTCTTTCTTGGGCTGCTACTATATTTTACTTTTCCTCTTCTTCCTTTTTAGTTTGTTTCTTTGTTCTATTTTAGAAAGATTTATGTTAAACTCAGTTGTAATGTTTTTGAAAGCCATGAGCAAAACTCTCTATTGCTAAGCTTTGAGGGAACCTTGATTTGTACCTTTTACCCGAATACTTAGCCTAAATATAAATGTTGATTTAGGTTTTTTAATGGTGTGTATTTAAATTATCTATCTTGTATGTTGACTGGCCATTAATAGGCAAGAGAAGTGGCTTTCATTTACTGGAAAGGATTAAGATCAGACCTCCATTAAATAGTGGGTGCAGTGTTAGTGGATTTAACTTGTAAATCTAGCTAGGCCAACACGTAATATCCCGAATTCACTTTGGCAAAATTCCTTGTACGTTATGTGAATAAACTAGAATTAGCTAGTGAATTTTGACTAAGTGCTCAATTTTTTCTGAGATACCTGATTTTCTCGAACCAAAAATTTGACACATGTTGGCCCAAAATATTAATAAAATACTTAGGATATGAATTAGGTCAAGAAGGGAAATAAAGGACGCCACGTGAATTTTATTGGATGATCATGAGAATAGTCAAAGAATAATTAAAAATTATTTCTTTCACAAACTTGTGCCACATGTCCCATATTTCTTTAAAAATTTAATGAACACATGTGCATGTGCCAAAAGTCAAGAAGAGTAATCAAAAAGCCTTCTAAAACAAGCCCATATTTTGGCCAAGAGAGAAAAGGAATCAAGCGGAAATTTTATTAGAATATTACAAGTGTGAACAAGTCTAATTAATACCAAGAAGTCAACATACACCTTTCTTTGCTTCTTCTTGCGCCATATGTCATGATTGGACAATAAGATGGAGTCAAATGATCATGTGCTCATGCATCCTTTTAGTCAAAAGGTATAATTATTAAATCTCCCAATCTCACCCATGATTCGGCCAAGTTTGCACCAAAAGGGGGAAGAAGCATCATGTGATCGAACCATATTTTTATATGGTTTTTCATAGTTAAATAGGGATTCTTAATACATTTTCTGGGACATTATTGCATGATTAAACACTAATTTGAGGTGTGGATATTTGTATTGAATTAAGTGAAATTAGGGGGCAAATGGTCATAATTTATTAACTATTCATGCAAAAGGTTCCTTGGATTTTTGATGCTACCTTGTGCTTGATTTTGTATTGTAGGAATTTTGAAATATTTTTTTCAAAAAAAAAAAAACATTTCAACTAAGGGCCAGAATTAATATCAGAGAAGGACCATAATTAATTTCGAAACGGTATTTGCGTTATTGTGATGAAAATGAAAGAGACATTCAATTCTCAACCATTTTCACCCAAACACAAACCTACATTCATCTACCCTTTGCTTACCCCATTTGATCCATTCCTTTGTTGTATGCATTTCATTATTCATAGTGTTCATGGTATTTTAAAAATCAAAAGTGAATTGTCAATGAAAAGTTGAACAATGTATATATTGAAATTCCATATATATGGGAAAAAAAAGTATTGAAAAAAGAAAAGAGAAAAATGGAAAACTGAAAAAAAAAATATCAAGAAGGCATTTGTTCATGATTTTCAAAAGAATTGGCAAAAGTTTGTAAAATTATTTAGATACTATGAACTTGTCATTAATTTTGACTTGCATATCAACTATTCATTTTTCTAATTAATTCATTCCATTTAGCCTTCATCCAACATTACAAGCCTTTAAAGTCCTCTTAATTCATTTCATTAATTGTTATTAGCAGTGGAGATATTAGAGTTGTTACAAGCCAATGGTAAGGTGTTAATTAAGTGAGTTAGAGTGAATTATTCCAATGAGATGAGATGAGTGAAACACTGATAATACCTTGAGAGTTCTCTTGAACTTCATTTTAATATTTTGGATTGTATGGTCAACTAATTTATTTGCATCACTTGATTATGACTAGTGTTGGCTTGATGAATTTGATTAATTAATCCACTGTTTTCTAGTTATGAAATTGCTCATCTTTCAAATGCATCAGTGTTTTGAACTTGTAATTTTGTACTCAATTGCCTTTATTCATGAGAACAAAGGTCTAAGTGTGGGAGAATTGATCAAACCATATTTTTATATGGTTTTTCATGGTTAAATAGGGATTCTTAATGCATTTTCTGGGACATTATTGCATGATTAAGCACTGATTTAGGTGTGGACATTTGTATTGAATTAAGTGAAATTAGGGGTCAAAATGGTCATAATTTATTAACTATTCATGCAAATGGTTCCTTGGATTTTTGATGCTACCTTGTGCTTAATTTTGCATTGTAGGAATTTTGGAAGAAATTTGAAAAACATGTCAACTAAGGGCCAGAATTAATATCAGAGAAGGACTAGAATTAATGTCAGAGAAAGACCTAAAATTGAGAAGTTGTCAGGGAAGGACCATAATTAATGTTAGAGAAGGACCTAAAATTGAGAAATTGTCAGAGAAGGACCAACACGTAAAACTCAACGTTTTTGGATATTAGGTCACCTTCTTCATTTATGCAGGGACGTGAACAGAGATGGGGGAATATGATATATAGCGCCACGAGAGAGAACTGGGGGACCTTCCTTCGATCATCAACCTCCACCTTCCTCGAAGTCGCCGGTGGTCTTCACCCTCGCCACCATCACCGGCGGCGACCTCCATTCTTCACCCTTACCAAACTTCCACCACACGACTACCTCTATTTTCACAGTGCCGGCGACTTGACCAATCAACACCACCAAGCACCATTTTCGTCTTCTTCGTTTTCATTCTTTGTCCCTTACCTCTCCATCATCTTAACTCCTTCCATTTTCGTCTCTCACTCTAACACCACAACCATCAACGTTGGTCACCTTCCACCACTGTTGTTGCAAAAAGAATTTGAAATCATGTGTGGTTGATTCTCCAATTCTTGGGATGGATCAAGTGGCTGGAATTTCAATGCTTAAAATAGGGGAGTTTATTTGTTCAATTTATTTTCTCTAATTGAATATTAGTTTTAGGAATATTGTTTTGTATTGTTGAGACTTAGTTTACCCGGTTGGATAACTTTGTTGATTCAACCTTTGTGATTGGATTGAATTTTTGTAGCTTGTTGGATTTATATATATGCATTTCCTTATTGATTCAATGATATTGTGCTTTCTACGTGGTATTGTTAGATAGTATGATTGAATTGGATTAATTGAGTGGCGTGTTATCGCATTCATATCAAGAGGAAGCAAGTTGAATTAATTTAATCCTAATCACACACTAAGTGGTTTTAAACAATATCTCAAGAGGTAGTAGCTAGCTATGATAGTAGGAGCTACTATTAATTGGGAATATTGGACTCAAGTGGTATCTTGGGGTTTTAAATTTACTCCTATATTTAACTAAACTATGATAGTCACTAATCCATTTCCAAGAGCATTCATTCATTATACATTCCATACTTCATTCCATTCTATAAAGAAAATACCAAAAATAATAGTTTAATTAGTATTTAATTAAATTGCATTTCTCTTTACTTTATTAATTTTAAAAGCCAAAACCTATTTTTCCCCTTGTTTTAATTGTATCTTCATAGTATTTAGATTATCTAGGACTCAATAAAAGGCTTCTCGAGAAGAAAGAACGATCCTCGGTTTACCTATGCGCAATCCTTGGTTATTTTTTATTGTTGACCCCAAGGCTAAAGACAAAAAAGGCCCTCATCACTATGATTCAAGCACATGATCACATGGAAGAGAGAGAGAGAGAGAGAGAGAGAGAGAGAGAGAGAGAGAGAGAGAGAGAGAGAGAGAGAGAGAGAGAGAGAGAGAGAGAGAGAGAGAGAGAGAGCTCAAAATTGGATGAGAACATGTGGAGCCCATATAATTGACCTTCAAGTTAATTCAAGAACATTTTAATCTCTCTTTTCACACTCATAATTCGGTCAAGAGCCAAAGGGAACATAAGGAAAGAGAAACAAAAAACATAGAAATAGAAAATGAGGATTGGATTGTAACTCTTTGTCAATCTTGTAAATAAGTAAAAAATTAGTGTCCAATGATGTAACACCCCAGATTGTAGGACTAGAAGTTTAGGAATAAGATTGAGATAAGTAAGTTGTCAAGTCAGTAATAGGCAAAAGTCTTAAGCTTATTATGAGGAAAAACATAATATAGTATTAAAGATTCTTTTTGGACTGTGACAAAAATTAGGGAAAAAATTATGAAATATTATTTTAAGGATCTAGAAAAATTATGAAGGGATTAATTATAAAAAAAAAATTAGCCTAAATAAGTTTTAAAGCTATTTTCTGGATTTTATGGCTTATTTTCTTGGAAATTTAAGAAAAAATAGTTAGGATAAATTTTGACTCGGGAATTTCAAAGTCAATATTTTTAGCCTAGAGAAGCTAATTGAGAAAGAAAAAAAATCCTTATATGGAATTAAGGATTTAATTCTAACACTTATCTAATATTTACAACTAAATAAATAAAAGATGAAGTTGCAAATAAGAAAAGTGTAGAGGGTCAAATGGGATTATTTTGTGGAGTGGACCCCACATAAACATGGCAGCATAAGACTCACCCCTTTCAATGTACATTTCTCTTTCGGCCTAATATTTACACACCAAATATTCCTTATTCTCCATTATTTCTATGCTGCATGTGAAAGCCACGTATCACCAACACCAATTAACTATTTCGGTCAGAGCCAATTCAAACAGCAGCAAAACGACACTCAGTCATTATATCTATTCAGCCCAACAAAAGAACCATTTCGACAGCAATGATGCAGCGCAAATACTCCCTCAATCTATTAATTTTTTCGACCCAACACCAGAGGAAAAAAAAATGAAGAATGAGAGATAGCGAGAGATGACACCTGTTCAAGTGTTTAGCTGACAGCTCAACCGTTCATGCAAAGTCCCACACCCCACTATTTCTCTGCGTTTCGACAAGCATGGCAGCAACTCATGCTCCATTTCTTCTCTCGTGTCTTCAGCATTACAGAACCCATGCTCCACTTCCCATTTTCAATTCTGCATAAAACCATTTTAGCCCTTATTCTCATTCGTTTTGGTGCTGCACAACAGAAATCAGAGAGGGCTGAGAGTGAGAGTCACAGTCCGACGAGAAACCGCTGGAAAAGAGGAAGAAGGAGAGGTGGGAGCTCACATGCAACCTTAAAATATCAATTAAGGTGAGCTTTCCAAGTCCTTCCTATCTTCAATCGGTCTTGTTGCTGCTATTTGGGGTTGAGGAAATAGTGGAAAAATGATTTTTTGAAATAGGAAACAATGATTAAAGATTTGCAATGGTGTGTGAGGTTGAATGGAGGCCTATACTGGTTCTGCATGTTGATTTCTTTTACTAATTAAGGGGTACCGAAACAGAGGATTAAAAAGATTGTGCATGTATGTTTACGGTTCTTGAGAGTATGGATATATATAAAGGTTGGAAGTAATTTTTGTATCCAAGCTCTCTTCTTAGAGTAGTGTAGTGTCAGATTCCATATAGAACTAAGAGTAGATGATAAGTTGTTGCGTTGAGGTTTATAAATGATAAACCAGTAGGCACTAAGGAATGATTGAGAGTAAAATGATGGTTTTAAGGATAAGTATAAAGCTGGGAATTTTTAGAACCTAGAAAGGTGTTGTGCATGTGTTTGGGTGTCAAAGAGTTCCTAAATGAGGATTGAATCAGTGTTTTGAAGTTGACTTTAGAAGAATTGAGATTTAGAAACATAGATAATTGAGTGATAAATGTGATTGAAGGATATTTTGGTACTTACGGATTTTTAAAATCAGTAGGTAAATTCCATTAGAGGTTGATATATGAATTTGAAAATTTTTAGGAATTGACAATTTCCAGAGCTCAAAAGAAAAGCGAACAAAAAATAATTTTGGTAAAGGTATAGTTTCGGAAGGAGTAACAAGTGAGTGAATAGCGTCCCTAATTTTTATAAATGATAAATGATATTTTTATTATTGAACGTTTATGTTTATTTCCATACTTGAAAGTATGATTTTGTGAAGGAATATTTGTTGATGGTATATTAGTAAAGAATGGTAATTTTATTTGTTATTATGTATTTTCTTCCAATTGTTTCAAAGCATAATTCATGATTACTCAGTTAAATGGAAATGAGACTTTTGAGATATTTTCATAAAATTTATATTGAAATGATCTTGGGATTTGGAAAGTTTATAAGCTTGGATTTATTATTTGAAATGAAATATTTTTACGTGAGTTTTTAATGTTTTAAAAGGATTATATCGGCATATTGAATTTGAAGGAAAATTTTGAAATATTGTTTGTGAAACTTCATGCTGAGGGATTTGATTATAAAGTATGACATAAAGCTGTTATTATCTTGAAGGAAGTATTTCTATTAATTTGATAAATTGATTCCAAGCATGTTCAAAAATGTTTTGGAGAGGACTGAATACAGAATGCTAGTTACTAACAACAGTACTGTTAGTTCTTGGTGCACCATGGTTAACCTTGAGCTCACTTGATATTCATGATATTCATGGGATTTGTTCTCATGCTTGTTTCATGGATTGTGTGTCCATGCTTGTTTCATGGCCTTGAGTCATGCTTGGCTAGTTACCCTTATGGACTGTGTGTACATGCTTGTTTCATAGCCTTGAGTCTTGCTTGGTTAGTTACCCTCATGGACTATGTATCCATGCTTGTTTCATGGCCTTGAACCATGCTTGGTTAGTTACTCTCGTGGACTGTGTGGCCACTCTTGTCATTCATTCTCTAAGAAGTTCTACAAAAAGATGTGGTTTTGAGAACTATGGTTTAAATTGATTATATTAAATCAAAGGTTTTGGTACGTATTTGAAATTATTTCACTAACGATATTTCCTATAAAGTTCTATTTTATTTATGACTTACTATTTAAAACTGGTTTTGTTAAAGTAAATAATTTATTACGTATTTTGAGGTAGTTGATTGATGATCCTATATAGAGTTTTGTTTTTATTCATGATCTTATGGTTTTGAAATTGAAGTTATTG
This sequence comes from Acacia melanoxylon, assembly GCA_019022615.1. NCBI lineage: Eukaryota > Viridiplantae > Streptophyta > Magnoliopsida > Fabales > Fabaceae > Acacia > Acacia melanoxylon. The sequence goes on from JAFJYJ010000008.1 coordinate 10,478,606, forward strand.
TCATATTGATATCATTAGAAGATAAAAATGTTTAAATTATTTACTCTTGTATTTTATTGAATTAAAAGAATGGGATGTTATTTACCAGAAAATTTATTTTGGTTCAGACGATATCGATGATTCTGTACCTCCTGCTGAGCGATGAAGAGGCTTCTTAACGACTTAGAGCTTGCGGTCCCATTTTGTAGAGCTACTAGTTGATGTAATTATAAACATAGACTTTTATATTATTATTAATGCTAGATGCTCCACGTAGTCTATAGGTAGGATCCCTACCTCCCTTTTGTTGTACAGAACACATGAATATTCTAGATTATGGTATTATGATTATTAATTAGCATTTGTATATAAGTTTAAGGCTTAAAGAATGTGAGTCCTCCCATATTCCGTGCCGGTCACCCCTTGGGTTTTCAGGGCGTGACAAATGATGTTTTCCACCTTCCTAACCGACTTAGACCTCTTATTATTCATTATATCTCCTCTTCATTCATCTCATAAGTCGGTTTATACATCCAAGAGAGACAAAGAAGAGAAACCAAAGAAACTTAGCAAAAAGAGGAAGGAAAATCTAAAGAACAAGAGGCGAGTATTGTATATTGGACTTAATCTCTTCTAGTTCTTCACTTTTATCACCTTCTAGCCTCTTAAAGCTCTTGTGTTTGGTGTTTTACTAATGTTGGTCGAAATTTTAGTGAGCCAAAGAGGAAGGAAAAACTTCAAGAACAACCACCAATGACAAGGTAAGGGATTTTCTAGACTCCTTATTGTGTTTTTGGAACTTGTTGGTGGTTGCGGTGATTTCTTCTTCCTTTCTTGAAAATTTAGAAGCCTTAAACCCGAAGGGGAGGTGCTGTCCAATTGATTAAAAGTTAGCTAAAGTGTGTTTATGGTTTAAATAATAATTTAAATGGTGATTAGAAATCAAATCATGATATTCATGAAGTATGTTTTGGCAAAACAATTTAGTTTCTCTTAACCCTAATTTTTTGCCTAGAACAGGGTAGGTAGAAGAAATAGTATTTTGTTTATTTTGATGTTTCCAATGTGTTTAAAATGAAAAATTATGTAGGGTAATGGTTAGAAAGTGATTTTGGAAGCATTGGAAACAAATTGTAACAAAACCCCGATCTACCAGTTTGGTTTCCCTGCAAGGCAGTTAGATTGTGACGTGTAGTGGACTGAGTAAATGGTGTCCAATGGCTATGAAATTTTTTAGAATTAAATTAGATGTGATGAGCTTTAATTTGATAGGTTATATGCCTAATTTGAATTTGTAAACGTAGATATATGAATTTTATGCATGTGTATGGTTGCTGGAAGTATGTTTATTTAAAAATAGGCTCAATGATTATTACATAGCCTTGGGAACCAACCCATTTGGACACTTGTACAATGAGTTATGCTTTTTAAAAGTTTGTAGAAAATCTGGCAGAATTGGTCAAAAGGGCGAAAATGAGAAGAACAAGGGTCAATGGTAATTAATTCAATCTTCAAGGTTAAAATGGACTCATGGACTCTTGGAGCTAATAGAGGCTCTTTAAATCTCATGTTAAATGTAGTATGTTGATGTTAGAATATTGGAAAAGTAGTATCCGTAATATATAATTATATGAACCTATAATTGCCCGGAACAATTAAAGTACTTGGAGCAGATCGACTAGGAAAATTACAAAGCAAATTGGTAGTAACTCTAATCTCACACACTTTGTATGATTGTGTATATTTGTTTGAACCATATTTGTGAAAGTCCAGTCCCTTGTGGGGCCAGCGCCACTCGTGAGCTAATTGGCTAGAAAGGTTGACCATGGAGACCCTTCCCGGTGGCTAGGTTTAATGGACCAATTGTCCATATAGGTAACAAGCCTAGTTGCATTCAAACGACTTGGACGGTTCCCAGTCGAATAACTAGCGTTATGGTTATGTGTGGCTAGGTGTAAGGCCTACTGAACCGATAGTCCATAGGTGGCGAACCTAGCGCATTCAAACGACTTGGGCGATTCCCAGTTGAATACCTAGTGTTATGGTAGCAAGATCGTGTGATCATTGGTTACATTCATTGTTGCACTTGATTTGTGAAATGCGATGTTAAACCCTAAATGCTTTACATGTTGTTGTGGACTATTTATTTGTGGTTAACTGTCATGTATTGTCTACACTTTGTACTTGAGATTAATTGTTATTCTGGGAAGCTTCGGGATCCCAGCCCTTGTTACTACCTATGATTTATAAAATCCCCCTGAACTTTGAACAATTGTAGAGAACGCCCTTGAATTTCAAAATTTAAATTTGACTCCCTTACAATTTTGATTTATAATATTAAACCACATGTAGTTACTTTTATCATTTTAATATATTATTATTATTATTATTATTATTATTATTATTATTATTTGTCAATTAAAATAGTTATTTTGTATGAGAAAAACAAGAAGAATAAATTTAGAAAAATATTTTTTAAAAAAAAGTTGAACCTCGATTTAAGAAAAAAATATGCATTACTAATAAAAAAAAAAAGTAATGAGGGAAAAATCTATCCTCGACTCAAATGTAATATTTCAACCGTTAATGCTCAATCATCCTAAGAATATATTTAACACAAATTATGACGCTTTTATACTATAAATACTCAATTATCCCAAGAAAATAAGTCAATGTTATGCAAATGATGACATTTTTTTAAAATATTTTTTAAATATCACTCCTCTGAGTCTTAATATAAGACATATTTAGAAAATTGATATTGATCTTAAATATAAAACATAGTTTACATATTTGTCAATGTTTTCCTAATTTATCCATATTGATGCTCCATTAACAATAATCAAGGATGAGAAGGGATGAGGGAAATAAGGAAGATATTTATGGTGTTTTAGAAAATACATGTCATATTAACTTACTCAACTAACTTCCTTAATCTAATCAAATTAGGTAAATATATTAAGTACTATAGGAATATTCTTATAAGGTACTTATTTGTCAATCAAAGTTGAACATATTGTGTGTGTGTGTGTGTGTGTGTGTGATGTGCTTGTCACATGACAACATGTTCATCGTATAAGAGTGCATATATCATTAAAATCTATTTAATATAGGGTTAAGGAGCGATTTTACCAATGAATTATTGGTCTAGGAGCAATCAACACAACAAACTCTTTTTGGGACCTTAAATGCAAATGAACTTTTGAATATGTAAAAAGAGCACAATGACGTTAGCTAGAGAAACGTCCGTCTGTTTGTTGCTGGGTTTGAATAGCCAATCATGAACGTCCCATATCACATCCACCATCGACCCGTCCTCCAAGAATATCGTCTGGTTCCCTCTGAAATTCCACCTCAACCTCTTCACTTCCAATATCGTATTCTTGTCTATACTCACACACAGTACGTGACCCTTCGTCTTCGACCCTTCCTCCTCCACCATCCACTTTATTAATATCTCATGCGCCACCCCTGTTTCACAGATCTGTGCCTTCGTCGCATAAATGTTACTCCCACAAAAACGCTCCCTCCTATATACCATTGAACTCTTCCCTGCTTTCACTTCTTCCCACGATTCCTCTTCCTTATCTCCCACACGCAGACCCAATTCCGAGTCCACCAGAACGATGACGTAGAACCCACTCGTTGGCTCTGGCCCTGACTCGTACTTAGCATCCGAGAGATCCCATCGGACGTGGATTTTAAAGCCGTGGACATGGAACGTTCCGTTGCCTTTGCTCTTTCCTAATTGCCGAGAATTGGAGTTGGAGGTAGGGGTGGTGTTGCTGATGGCTATGTCGAAGCCATGCCCCATGAGTTTCTTGCTCCAATTAAGCGTCATCAGAAGCTGCTTTTGCGGGGAGAGGTCGACTCTGTATGTGCGGGAGCGATCGAGTCTCGAACAGAGGGACTGTTTTGGGAGAGGTAGGCCCGATTTGAAGGCCCGGAACAATATGAGTCCGATATTCGAACGAACGTTTCCCCCTACCTAACGTCAATTGTGCTCTTTTTACATATTCAAAAGTTCATTTGCATTTAAGGTCCAAAAAAGAGTTTGTTGTGTTGATTGCTCCTGGACCAATAGTTCATTGATAAAATCGCTCCTTAACCCTTTAATATATATGAATATAAATAAAAGTGTAAATAAAACGGCAATTTAAATGCGTGATCTTGAAGAAAAAAAATGCTAAATAGGGACTTCCCTTCATGGGGACTTTTTTATTTAATTTACACTACTTTTAAAGAGTTTTGGATTTAGTTCCTATATTTATAACAAGTTTTGCTTTTGGTCCCATATTTTTAATGAGTTTTGGTTTCCATACTTAACTGTGTTAACTTTACTTTTTGGATGGAAGAAACAAAAGAGACAAACGCTTTGAACCAAAGAAACTACAGGGACAAAAAAAACTACAATTTGAAACTACATAAAGTACCAAAATTAGGACCAATAATTATATTAAAGCCTCAATTAAATTATGTACTTGGGTCAATGATCTGAAGCGTGCCGACATTTTGGAAATCACAACTATTGTCTGGGGAGCTTATGTAGAACAGATTCATAGCCACTGAGGCCTGGTTCCTGGTATTGTTGGGAATGTAACATGGACCACCTGGCCATAGAATGCTACAATCTATGCTCGTACATATATATTCTTGATGATGTATGTCTTTAGAAACACTCTCGTCTGCTGATGGTTTTGCCCCACACCATGTTTTTTGCAAGATATATGAGAACTTCATTATAAGCTGATACGTCAGGCTATGGTTACACAGTTTTAACCTTTTTTTTCTTTTTCTTTTTTTCTTTTTGGATACAAAAAAGTTTAGGTGGGGGTTTACACCAATACCCCACCGCCGTCCAAAAGATGCTCCGCTCAAAGAGCGCTGAAAAATGGCAGAGAGTCTTATAGATCGTCCACCAACGAAGCCCTCACATCAACTAGTGGGTGTTGAACCTCCTCCCTTTTGGGGTGAAGGCTGGCGCCTTAGCCAATTGTGTCACTCTTCGTGGGCAGTTTTAACTTTTATGTTAGCAATAAGAGGACAATGGAAGCATGCTGGGCCTTTGTGTTTGTGTTGAAACAAATTCCTCCAGGCCCAATTGGCCCACACTCAAATCCATTATGAGATTTTTACCTCTCCATTTAAGTGGCATGCAAGTGTCTCTTGCACCATCATTTTGAAATTAGGGGATTAGTCACAGAAAATACAAAGCATTATTAGAAATTAGAAATTTCAAATAAAAATCCTTTTTGTTTGCTAAAAAAATTCATGAGAATTTACTAAGTAGGTGTTTGGATAAAACTATTTTAAGTGATTTTGTACCAAATATGATAAATATATGAGAAGAATTTTATCATAAAAATACTTTTTCTAGTACATCAAAACACCCACTAAATCTAATAACATGCCTAACAGAAAGCATAGAAACAACAGAGATGGTACAATTTTGCACAATTCAATGGTAGGACTCATCGGTCAATTTCTGCTTTCTAAGCAATCCAATAGTCTGAAATATGTAAATCTGAGAATTGTGTTTTCTTCATAAATAATAATGACGTAAAACAGGTTACTAAATAGGTCAATTCAATAGGGCCTTTATTTTGTGAATGAATGAATCTCAATTATGCACTGTATATATTTTAAATGCATTAAATGCTGTACTATTCAATCAACCACAATTTGGTAGTTAAAATCTTGATTTATTACTGCGATTTTACGTTTTTACGATTTTTTTTATTAAAATGATTTTACTAATTTTCCAAACGCTTTTATATTTTTACGATTTTTTTACGTTACGATTTACGTTTTACAATTTTTTATCCCTCTTCCGATTTTACGTAAAATCTCGATTTTAACTACCTACTCTTAGCTACTCTCATTCATCTTCCAATCTGTTATCCCTCTTTTACCCTTGTTGCTACTATATATTGCATCAAAAGTTAATGATCTAAATATGATATTTCATAAAAATACTACCATAACTTTATATAAATAATATATATAAATTTAAACTAATAAAATTTGATTTGAACATATGACAACTGTAGTGAAAATAGTTTTAAAAATCTTTCTTGAAAATCCACACTTTTCCAAGCCCAAAAAATAGAGGAAATTCTAGGATTTTTCTTTGAGACAAATATTTTTATACATACATATTCTGTTGATCTATACCATCAATCGAACCATATTTTTGTATGATTTTTCATAATTAAATTGAGATTCTTAATGCTTTTTCAGGGACATTATTGCATTATTAAGCACTGATTTGAGTTAGGGACATTTGTATTGAATTAAGCGTAATTAGAGGTGAAATGGTCATAATTGTTAATTTATTTATGCAACTGAAATTCCTTGGACTTTTGATGCTATTTTGTGCTTAATTTTGCATTGTAGGAATTTTGGAAGAAATTTAGAAAATTTGAAAAATGCGAACTAAGGACCAGAATTAATGTCAGAGAGGGACCTCATTTAATGTTAGAAAAGAACCAAAATTAATGTCAGATAAGGACCAAACTTAATGTCAGAGAAGGACCAACAGCCAAAACTCTGCGTTTTGGCCATTAGGTTAGGTCAAGAGCTGATAGTTTTTTTTTAAATAAAAAAAAGAAAGAAAGAAAGAGACCCGACAGGGGAGGAGGCGAGAGAGAAAAAAAGAAAAGAAAATGAGAGAGCACCTTCGACCTTCGCTGGCCGGATCTCGATTCACCTTCCTTCACCTTTGTTCAACACCTACCGTCACAGTAACCCACTTCGTGCTCTGCCTTCCACAATCTCAGGTCGTGGCTCCTCTATTTCTGAATTTTTCTCAACCACAACTATAGACTGTTTGCTTTTGGATTCATTGTCTTTCTCTGATTTTTGGGTTTACTTTCAGCCACCAAGCTTCCTTGATTTAGTGCTAATGTGTCATTTTAATCCTTGATTTTATGGATGGATGTTTGAATCAGAGAGTGATTATGTTTCTTGAAGCTATTTTCATGAGTGGCTATGTAATACCCGAAAATCTTAAATATAATATTTTGATAAATAATACCTATTAAAAATAGGAGAGTATGTTGTCTCTAAATTGTGTAATTTATTTATTATAATTCTGGGGAAATTTTTCCTTGAAATTTAATAAATCAAAGTTCAATTTCCTAATTTTCATATAGGGATCATAAGATACCTTATAATTTCCATATTACAACATAGTTCATATTTAATCACAAAGAGCCATAAAATGTTATGAAAACACTTAAACCAATTAAGGGAAATTAACAAACAATTAATGGACAATTAAATTTACATTAAATAAAATAATTAAATAAACTTTCTTAATTAATTAAAAGGCATATTTAAAATCATCAAATAGGATATTTTAGCTTAATTAAAAATCAAGGGCCAATAAGAGTTCAGGATTAGCATAAAATGAATTACTAATGCTCATAATTAACCTAAGAACCAATCACACTATGATAAATAAACCTAATAACAATGGAAGGCCAAGATTAGATTTGATAAAGTTAAATCTAAGGGTTCAAATTAATTAAACAATTATTCTGAATCCATGTGAAAATAGATAAACCAATAGGAGGCTTAGCTTTTTATTTATTAAAGTAACATAAAACACAAATTCCTTGCTTGGGGAACAAGAAGCAAAATTGTTTAATATTGTTAAAGCAAGCACATGGGGTAATGCAAGGGGACAAGTTGGAAGCGGATAGAATGGAAGAGGATGAGGAGAGAGAAGAAGGAGGGGGCGGTTTTTGGAAGGGTAAAAAGGGAAGAAAAGAAAACTTGGGAATGAAGAAAAGGGCATTTTGGGGAAAATATCTTTATAAAGCAAAACTTGTTGATTAAGTTAGGGTTTTCTAGGCTTGTTGATTAAGTTAGGGTTTTCTAAACACAATGAAGGGATAGGATTAGCTCTAGTAAAGTGAATTGAATCCAATGGTTAGGGTGAGACTTGATCAATTTAATTGTCATTTGTGTCCCCAATTTTTCCCTATAAATAGAGAGGCTTGGCTTCTTCATTCTTCACACCAAATCAACCCCAAGTGGTAATTTCCAAAGAGTAGAGAGTGAGTGTAAGAAGCTTGGAAGAGTAGAAGCAAGAGCAAGGTGAGTTCTTGAAGTTTTAGCTTTTAAATTCATAGTTAGTTTATGCTTTGATCTTTAATCTTCCAATATAGTTTTGTTTTCAAGTTTTTATGGTTAAAAATGTCTTTATTTTGAAAAATTGATGGAAAATATGGTGGAGCAAAATTTTTGGAAGTTTAAGATCAAAGTAGCGAAATTTTCGGTTAGAAGTTTTCCGGAGTTAACAATATAGAGGCTATGATCTTATGTTGAAGATGAAGTTATTTAAGTCTGATATTTTTCATGGTTACAGTAGACATATAGAGCTTTCCAAATATACCTAGAGTGTTCCATTTTGAATTTTTTTCAAGGAGATAAAAATTCTCAAAACTATGCTACGTTTTCTGGAATTTTTCTGGGCAGAGGTTGAAAAATGAAAAACTGGGAATTTCTCGATGATTCTGGGTAAAAACCAGTGTTTTTCCTCAAAAATAGACATCCTAAGGATTCCTAGGAATTTTACGGATCATCGTTTCGATTTTTTTGGAATTAATTATGATTTTTCAAAATTAGCGAAAATTCTGCCCAAAATGCTGAAATCAGCGTTTTTTGGAAAATAAAATGATACAATTGAAATAATAAATCCATCAGGGGTAAAAAGGTCAGAAGTGGCTAAAATATATCCTAGGATATTATTTATAAAGGAATAATGCGGTGATACTATCATAGGCTATCCGAGAGAACGTACCACTATCTGAACGTACCGACAAACAGACGTACCGCTATCCGAACAGACTAAGGTACGGACGCGTGCTATAACTCTAACTCTGATGCTTCTTGTATGCTTATATGTGATAGATTATTTCATAGAGTCATAGACAGGACTTTGTTTTGGATATGCACCATAACTAAGACTCGGTCTGAGATCACTTACACATTCAGCTTTATACGGGTTATAATCTTGATAATACCGTTGAGTTTTCCTAGCGCTGAGGACACGAGGGATCGTCGTGGCACTAGTTAGTGCAAACATGGATAGACTTTACATGTGCTGTGTGCTATGTACTGTTGTGTTGTTATAACCTTATATTTGCTATGTGCTATATATGGTTAATGTTGTAATGTTATGAATATCTGTTATACATATATTGCTTTACTTGAGTATGAGGTTAACCGTTATCTGAGGTCCGATGGGCATTGGACCTCAGCTCTTACCATAGCTTCAGGGTCTGGAGGACTGAGGACCGAAGACAAGGGTAAATAACACGCATAGGGACCGGCTGGAGATTTATTTTTATTTTGGAATGTATATTGCTAATTTTTGAATTATGGGATAAATGTACCGTTATTATTACCAACCAGATACACCACGGTTAACATTTCTAATACTTATCAGTTACTCACTTATTTGCTCCGATGCTCTACTCTGATAAAAATACATTATTCCGCTTTTGAAAAATGGGGTGTTACAGGCTAGGCAATTTTGTGCTCTTGGCGATGAATTAGAGATGACTTGAGCTCACATAGACTTACTTAGGGGAGTTTTATCTATCATTCCATTAGTCTAGAATTATGTATTTGGACTTCCTAGTTTTAGGAATTATCATATATGATTTTGGAACTGAGATTGATGTTAATTGTCTTTGTTGGATTGATATTTGTAGTTGATATTGGATTTTTTTAGTGTGAAGGTTATATGTGTTTGAATTTCTTTGTGGTTACAATGAAGCTATGTTGATTAGCATGGTATTGTCTAGTTAATGTGGTTAATTTATACCCTTGAGGGGCTAGTTAGTACTCAAATTTAAGTAGACTAATATTGTATTATTCGAATTTCAATTGCACGTTAAGTGGTTTTAAACAATATCTCAAGAGGTAGTGGTTTGCTATAGTTGTAGGAGCTACTATTAATTGAGAATATTGGACTCAAGTGGTATCTTAAAATTTTTCTTATTAAGACTTAATGAAGTTTTTACTCCCATACTTTTTGAGTGAGTATTGCCAATTTCTTGATTACCAAGAGCATCCAACATTAAACCCTTTTAATCCAAAACATTATTCATTATTTTCCCAAAATACCAAAAAGAATAGAATTATTTTATTTATATTTTCATGAATTTTAATTTAGAAAAAAACCAATTTCAAAATAAAAAGCTCCTTGATAAGAGAATGATCCAGAGTTGTTTGCACTATAATGCATATTAATTCGTGGTAAATAATGATTTGACCCCAAGGCAACTAAAATTTTTGTCAAATAAATATTCTATTCTAGTAAGATAATACACACTGGCTAACCGTCCTTCTAGTGCTACATGTATATATATAAAATGACAGCAATCAAATGCCAATCTTCGAGTTTTAAAGTCACTATTCCTTCGTAATAAAAAATGTTAAACCAAGATACCCAAATTCCTGAATAGCTCTCAATATTATTGTTACTGATAACAAAACATTACAACAACACGACCAATGTACATGACCATATACTTATATATATCATGTCCTACAATAAACATACCACTTCTAATTACTTATAGACTAAGAGGGCCAAGCCCATAACATGGAAATATACTTTCATACATTTACAACACTCCCCTCAAGTTAGGAACCATGTATTCACAAGTTCCTATAATCATGTTGAGGTCCACCTAGGCATTTCGTTAGAATATCTGCCAATTGCTCAAAAGATTTTACATGCTTAAATGTAATCATTCCTTGCATTAGTTTTTCTCACACAAAGTGGCCATCTACTTCAATGTGTTTGATACGTTCATGCAAAACCGGATTTGTAGCTATATGTATCGCATCACGGTTGTCACAATGCACTTGCACCAGCTCGATATTTGGATTCTGTAGTTCTTTACATAGCCCCACAATCCATGTTAACTCAAAAGATGCCTTAGCTAGGGCTCTATACTCAACTTCTACAGATGAGGTAAATATCGCACTCTATTTCTTGGATTTCCAACAAATTAATGAGCCTCCTAACTTGACTAGGAACTTGGTAATCGAATACCTAGTATCCTTGCATCCAGCATTATCCGAGTCACAAAATCACTTCAAAACCATGGGACTTGCAGCTGAAAGAAAGATTCCTCGGCCTGTAGTGTCCTTGAGGTACCTCACCAATCACAAAGTCACCTTCATGTGTGATTCTTTAGGGGCTTTGCACGAATTGAGATCATACCTGCACAGTGAATGAAATATTAGGTCTTGTCAACGTAAGATACAAAAACTTACCAATAAGTCTCCTGTAGCTTCCTAATTCTTGAAGGTAATGATCATCCTTTGTTTCTTCTGCAGTGAGCTTGAGATTCTACTCAAAAGGAGTGAAAGCTAGATCCGATTCATCTAAACCTGTTTGGTCAACAAGTTCAGTGGCATACTTTTTATGGTTAAGAAGCATGTCGTGGTTAGAGGAACCAATTCCAACCCTAGGACATACTTCATGGTTCAAAGATCCTTAATTTTAAATTCACTAAGAAAACATTTCTTCACATCGTTAATCATCTTTATGTTATTTCCAATAATCATCAAGTCATCAAAATATGTAAGAATATACAACTTACCATGTTTAGTTTGCTTATGGAAAAGAGCATAATCATACTTAGTCTGTTGGAAACCACCTTTTAATAGGGAGTAAGTTAATTTCTCACTCCACTACTTGGGGGCTTGCTTAAGGCCATACAAAGACTTCTATAGCTTACACACTTTAAATCCAATCTTCGCCTTTCGTTGATAACCCTAAGGAATCATCATATAGACCTCCTCATGAAGTCTCCTTGCAAAAATGCATTATCCACATCCATTTGCCACAAAATCCAGTTATTTACAGTAGCTAATGTAAGTATCATGCAAGTTGTCACTATTTTCACAATAGGTGAGAATGTTTCATAAAAATAAATTCCCTCCTTTTGTATATAGCCCTTAGCTAGTAAAAGGGCCTTAAACTTATCTAGGCTTCCATCAGCCTTATGCTTGGCCTTAAACACCCATATATATACACCCTATAAGCTTTTTTCCTTGGGGTAGGTTCACTATCTTCTAAGTTCGATGAGATTCCATTTTAAATCTATAACTTGACATCTTGGTCTAATTAGGAGTTTGTTAAAAGTATAGAATTTGAATTTTGATACTGCTGCAGGATGCACTTAGGTTTTTTCATTTAGAATTGTCATATTCTTTTGTGACTTTGACAAGTGTATATTTTATAATTGGGAAAATCACTTTAGGGGCCCATTTAACAAAAAAAAAACGAAAAAAGGCCCCAAGATTCTGACAATCCCAAAAAAGGCCCTAGGGCCTTTTCTGGGATTTTCAAAATCTTACGTGAGTTGTTAACGGGGCTGATATAGTTGTTAACGGGTAGGTCATTAACAACTAAATCAGTACTATTAACAATAATTTGCTAACAACTAAATCAGTCCCGTTAACAACTATATCAAGACCTCATTAACAACTCACGTAGATTCTGACTGTAATACCCTAAAATCTGACTTATGATAAATATCATAAGTTCAGTAAATAATACCTATTGGAAATAGGTAAATATGTGGTCTCAAATAATAAGTTTTAATTATCTTATTTTCTAAGGTAATTACCGTGAAAATTAGAAAAAAAAAGAGCTAAAATCCATGAAAAATATATTTTTATAAGGCGAGAAAATGGCCTAAAAACATTATGATAAATACCATATGATAATGAGATCTTGATAAAAACTTGGGAAATATGTTATCTTTAATTTTAGGAATTTTTGGGATTATTTCCCTAGAAATTAAATGAGCATAAATAAAATAATATTAAAAAGCACTTTATACTCTTAGATTTTTAATATTTAATATAGGATATAAAATACCAATGTCACTCCAATAGTTGTGAGATAATAATTTACCCTAAATCATAAAATTATCAACAATTAGTAAATGACTAATTAGATAATTATTGGCTAATTGTTTAAGATTAAGGTATAAGTAAATTAATTAGTAAAATAATTAAATTAAGGGGAAATTCGAAATTAATTAAATAAAAAATAAATAAAAATAATAAAATATTAATAAAATATTTTATGCTTAGAAAAATAAAAGAAAAATAAATAAATATCTAGATATTTTGAATAAAATAATAATATATATAATAAAGAGCCAACAGGACATTTGAGAATGGATAGAAATAAAATCCTACACCAAGATATATGGATATAGCCTGAGTCATCTGGACTTTTTATAAACCAGTGAAATTCTATCTCGGATTGAGCGGTCTCAGAAGTCGTTTATGAAACCAACGGCGTAATTAGAGTCTTGGGTAATTAAGATAAGGAAGATAGTGCTAAAAGTGACTTATAGAAAACGCACCGTGTTTTTCAAACCAGGGATATGGTTACTTAGATCAGATCATATTGCGAACCGGTGATTTTCTCGCAAGAAATTTGGTTCTATCGGAAGTGATTTAAAGTATCAGTTGGTGTCTGTCCAGAAAATCTTCGGCAGATAACGGAATACCCTTAATGGGATCAAAAATATAATGAAACCCAGTAGTTTTAAAGAGAAAGAATGGAACTACAAAACCTAGTTCCCGGATTTTTAGATTCGGCAAAATTACGCGATTCGGACACCGATCGGGGAAACGCTATCAGTAAGTCAGCAAGATGACATCATCTTCTTCTAGAAGGGATGATGTCATCCAACACATGGAGGGCCAAGATGGAGCCACGTGGCGAAGTGCGATCCGACGGCTCAGAATCGATATGATAAAGTTCGACTTATTTACCGAATTGCCATTCCCTTCTTCTATAAATAGCAAGCCTTCCTCCTCTCATTCTTCACACCAAATTCAAAACATAGAGAGAGGTTTTAGAGAGAGAAGCTCTGGAGAACGTCTGAGCAAAGTCAGCGTAAGTTCTTCGGTCCCTAGTCTTTAGTTTCGGTAGTTCTTTCGGTAAATATAGTAGGAATGCTAGATTTATCTTTAAATTTTCAAGATAATCTAGATATCATATTTAGTGGTAAATATGATATATATTTCGAAATTATGATGAGGGAAAAGATCTGTCAAAATTCGGGAGAGATAGAGCGAAAAAAGCGAAGCTCGGCGAAATTCCGCCGATTAGGGGTTCGGGGGCAAAATGGTAATTTGTACCTAAAATGCCGTTATCTTTGCTAGATATTGATAAATACTATCCTTATAGGATATCTCGAGATAATTGAACATTGTCGAGCATTTGTTGTTGTGCCGCCGTTATCGCATTGTTAAGGCATTGTCAAAAATTATCGTTTTTCTGTAAAAGTACCGTTTACCATCAGCGAAGGTACGTTCGCATACTATAACACTAACTCTGATATTTACTGTATAGCTATATGTGATAGACGACTATACGAGTGATTTGTATAGATAACTTTACATGAGATGTGTATTGTTAGCATAGATAACTTTACATGAGATGTGTACTGTTAGCATAGATAACTTTACATGAGATGTGTACTGTTGTTATATTAATCTTCCATCTGCTATATACTTATGTGTTGATTAACACTGTGTTTGATCTTCCATATGCTGTGTATATAAATATGAGGTTAACCGTTACCTGAGGTCCGATGTGCATTTGGACCTCAGCTCTTAACATAGCGTCAGGTTCAGGAAAACCGAGGACCGAGATGAAATGCAAGCAGGCCGCACAGAGACTCAGCTGAAGACTATCCCTTGTCGCTACGGCATGAGTATTGCCGAAGAGACACTTTCCTCTACTGCTATTTACTTTTGGAAAACTCTCGGTCACTGTACCGTTTATGTAATCAGTCAGACTTACGGCATTTTGAATATAAGTATCAGTTACTCTTACGCTCCGATGCTGTACTCTGATGAAAAAAATATATACTGCTTATGAAAATGGGATGTTACATTTTGGTATCAGAGCAGTAGTCCTAGCATGAATCTGACTATGTTATTACGATCAGTTTGGTGCCGAAGGCAAGGCTAGTCTATGTGGGTACGCCAATCAGTCACCCTAGCACGGTGAGGCCCCCATGATAGACACTTACCTGGCCTTTCTGTTCGGTTAACAGAGTTAGGTTCAAAGGCCTTTGAGCACATTTTAAAAATGAGTACTGATATAGCCCTAAGTCGGTGTACCAGTCTGCACTGATATACCATCCTAAACCGGTGTACCACCCTCTGTCGGTGCATCACTCGTGGTATCAGTCTCTGATAACCCTGATATCAGTCTCTGATGATTCTGATAATTCTGATAACTCTGATATCAGTCTCCGATAACTCTGATAATCCTGATATCAGTCTCTTATAATCGTCAGTTTGCACTGGACGGTAATTCCATCCTAACCCAGAGCTTATATGTGGAGCTGGGCCACGTCAGATGAAACTCCGAGACCAACGAGGTTAAGTATATACAATATTTCCCTCATGTAGAGGAACTCCCAATACGAAATTTCGTAACCGTTTCTGAGTAGACCGAATTAAAGAAACCCTGACCGAGGGGAGTAGTACGAGTGTCCGTTCGTTAGTAGTACTAGTATGATAAAGTCTGCGATAGACTATTCATTGTTTTCCTAAACCTAACGTTTTCCCTTATGAAGGAAAAAGAACGAGATATGGCGAATTTAAGAGGAGCCGGAGCTCCCAGAGGCCGAGGCAGAGGTAGAGGTAGAGGTAGAGGTAGACAGCCACGAACAATACCAATAGCAGTACACAAACCCGAACCACAGCAACCAGAGCGAAATGAGTTGCAAGACATGCGGATAATGCTGCAAGAGCAAAGGGCTCTTATTGATGAACTCCTTGTGGAAAGACAAGAGAGACAAGCTGAAGGTGACCGAGCCGATAACGGACGACAGAATGCTGAGGAAGAAGACGAAACCAAACGAAATGACGAACGTGAAGCTGAAGAGTCTGATAGATCTCAGACACCCCCTCGTCGTAATAGGGCAGTGGCAGTACTACCACGACCCAACCCAGTAGCTGAGACAACATAGTATTGGGTCACCCAATTCTGCAAACTCAAGCCACCAACTTTCCGTGGCAAACTCAATTCAGCTGAGGATTGGCTATTGAGGCTGGACAAGGTTTTCGAGGTTCTGGAATGTCCGGAAAATCGAAAAGTTCAACTGGCAATCTACAAGCTAGAAGGGGATGCGGACAGGTGGTGGAGGAGCATCGCCGTGTCATTACGTGCACGCTATTGTCCCATTACATGGGAGAAATTTATGGAGAAGTTTAACGAACAATATTTTCCTCCTTCGATTCAACTAATCAAAGAGTCAGAATTTCTTCCCATCCAACAAGGACACGAGGAGTCATTCGATGACTATTATGCCCGGTTTACCAATCTATCACGGTATTCATCACACCTGAGGCGGGATGGTGATGAAAGCAGTATGGCGAACATACTGGTGCAAGGGCTAAAATACGAGATAAGGGAAAACCTTGTATCTCAGCGGTTCCCGGAAATAATTCAAGCGGTGGAGTCGTGCCGATTAATCAAACGTAACTTGAAGGAGCTACGCACATCACGACACAACAATAACAGTAGAAGTGCAAATCGCGGAGGTTTGAGCCGCGAAAATTCCTCGCAGAAGAGGGAGGCACCATGGGAAAATTTCCAAGGTGGAAGCAAGATGCCATTTCAGTCTGGACAACAGAACAACCCAGGAATGTCTGGACCCCGACCATGTCCAAGATGCGGGAAGTACCATTCAGGCGTTAACTGTGATGGGAAACAAATTTGCTACAAGTGCCAGAAGCCAGGGCACATGGCCTGGAACTGTCCCTAAAAGGCTGCGGTGATAAGGCCGCAAAACCAAGGTCGAGTTTTCACACTGACCGGTTCAGATGATAGGGAATCCCCAGAGATGGTCCAAGGTACTATCTCTCTTAGAAGGGAATCTTCTTTAGACTTTGTATGATGCGGGCATTAGCATTCGTCTAAACTACATGATTATGCAAAACGTGAAATTTTGTTTTAATGGACGAGAGGTCCTGTGTTTTTAAATGGATGAGAAATCCTTTGTTTTCAAACGGACGAGAAGTCCTGCGTTTTTTTTTATGGATAAGAAATCCTTTGTTTTCAAATGGACGAGAAGTCCTATGTTTTTTAAAATGAGTGAGAAATTCTGTGTTTTATTAGACGCGAAGTCCTGAGTTTTAAAACTATACCTGAGTACAAGGTAACAGAAATCGTGAAGATACATGTTTAGTAAGGAATCCCCTAGAAATGTGTGTCTATAAATTTCCGCGTGATAAGTAATTATCTTACTGGCCGCGAAACTTTTAGTTTCCAATGTATATCTCTTAGTTACTACAACCGGACCGCGATTGTGTCATTGAGTAGGAGGTATCTTGTGTTATCATGGTGTATGGGCACCATGGAAACATTTAAGGTATCTTGTGTTACCATGGTGTATGGGCGCCATGGAGACATTTTGATATCTGGTATTGACCGAGGTATATGGGTGCCACGGGAAATACTATATATCAAGGTATGACATGACAAGATCTTTACGGTCAAACCTGAGCGAATTCTCGAACATCAAGCGGAGCGGCCGACATATAGAGTAAAGTTTCGGAGTGTCTAAATCCGAAGCTTAGATAATACGGAGTTTTGATAGTATAGAGCACATTTCGAGGGCGAAATTTTGTTTAACGGGGGGAGAAATGTAATACCCTAAAATCTGACTTATGATAAATATCATAAGTTCAGTAAATAATACCTATTGGAAATAGGTAAATATGTGGTCTCAAATAATAAGTTTTAATTATCTTATTTTCTAAGGTAATTACTGTGAAAATTAGAAAAGAAAAATAGCTAAAATCCATGACAAATATATTTTTATAAAGCAGAAAATAGCCTAAAAACATTATGATAAATACCATATGATAAGAGATCTTTGATAAAAACTTGGGAAATATGTTATCTTTAATTTTAGGAATTTTTGGGATTATTTCCCTGGAAAATAAATGAGCATAAATAAAATAATATTAAAATGCACTTTATACTCTTAGATTTTTAATATTTAATATAGGATATAAAATATCAATGTCATCCAATAGTTGTGAGATAATAATTTACCCTAAATCATAAAATTATCAACAATTAGTAAATGACTAATTAGATAATTATTGGCTAATTGTTTAAGATTAAGGTATAAGTAAATTAATTAGTAAAATAATTAAATTAAGGGGAAATTCGAAATTAATTAAATAAAAAATAAATAAAAATAATAAAATATTAATAAAATATTTTATGCTTAGAAAAATAAAAGAAAAATAAATAAATATCTAGATATTTTGAATAAAATAATAATATATATGGTAAAGAGCCAACAGGACATTTGAGAATGGATAGAAATAAAATCCTACACCAAGATATAGGGATATAGCCTGAGTCATCTGGACTTTTTATAAACCAGTGAAATTCTATCTCGGATTGAGCGGTCTCAGAAGTCGTTTATGAAACCAACAGCGTAATTAGGAGTACTGGGTAATTAAGATAAGGCAGATAGTGCTAAAAGTGACTTATAGAAAACGCACCGTGTTTTTCAAACCAGGGATATGGTTACTTAGATCAGATCATATTGCGAACCGGTGATTTTTTCGCAAGAAGGCGGTTCTATCGGAAGTGATTTCCCAGAATCAGTTGGTGTCTGTCCAGAAAATCTTCGGCGTAGATAACGGAATACCCTTAATGGGATCAAAAATATAATGAAACCCAGTAGTTTTAAAGAGAAAGAATGGAACTACAAAACCTAGTTCCCGGATTTTTAGATTCGGCAAAATTACGCGATTCGGACACCGATCGGGGAGACGCTATCAGTAAGTCAGCAAGATGACATCATATTCTTCTAGAATGGATGATGTCATCCAACACATGGAGGGCCAAGATAGAGCCACGTGGTGAAGTGCGATCCGACGGCTCAGAATCGATATGATAAAGTTCGACTTATTTACCGAATTGCCATTCCCTTCTTCTATAAATAGCAAGCCTTCCTCCTCTCATTCTTCACACCAAATTCAAAACATAGAGAGAGGTTTTAGAGAGAGAAGCTCTGGAGAAAGTCTGAGCAAAGTCAGCGTAAGTTCTTCGGTCCCTAGTCTTTAGTTTCGGTAGTTCTTTCGGTAGATATAGTTGGAATGCTAGATTTATCTTTAAATTTTCAAGATAATCTAGATATCATATTTAGGGGTAAATATGATATATATTTCGAAATTATGATGAGGAAAAGATCTGTCAAAATTCGGAGAGATAGAGCGAAAAACAATAAGCTCGGCGAAATTCCGCCGATTAGGGGTTCGGGGCAAAATGGTAATTTGTACCTAAAATGTCCGTTATCTTTGCTAGATATTGATAAATACTATCCTTATAGGATATCGAGATAATTGAACATTTGTCGAGCCATTTGTTGTGCCGCCGTTATACCGTTAGCATTTGTCAAAAATTATCGTTTTTCCGTAAAAGTACCGTTTACCATCGCGAAGGTACGTTCGCGTCTTGTAACACTAACTCGATATTTCTTTGTATACCTATATGTGATAGATGACTATACGAGTGATTTGTATAGATAACTTTACATGAGATGTGTATTGTTAGCATAGATAACTTTACATGAGATGTGTACTGTTAGCATAGATAACTTTACATGAGATGTGTACTGTTGTTATATTAATCTTCCATCTGCTATATACTTATGTGTTGATTAACGCTGTGTTTGATCTTACATATGCTGTGTATATAAATATGAGGTTAACCGTTACCTGAGGTCCGATGTGCATTTGGACCTCAGCTCTTAACATAGCGTCAGGTTCAGGAGAACCGAGGACCGAGGACCGAGGTGAAAGGCAAGCAGGCCGCACAGAGACTCAGCTGAAGACTATCCCTTGTCGCTACGGCATGAGTATTGCCGAAGAGACACTTTCCTCTACTGCTATTTACTTTTGGAAAACTCTCAGTCACTGTACCGTTTCTGTAATCAACCAGACTTATGGCATTTTGAATATAAGTATCAGTTACTCTTACGCTCCGATGCTCTACTCTGATGAAAAAAAAATATACTGCTTATGAAAATGAGATGTTACACTGACAATCCCAGAAAAGACCCTGGGGCTTTTTCTAGAATTGTCATAATCTTGGGGCTTTTTTGAGATTTGTTCTGTAAAAAGGGCCCTAATGTGAATTTTCCCTTTATAATTAGGGTTAAGGTGCAAAAATACACATGTGCTTTGATCATAGGAGCGCCTAGTAGCAAGTGTTTTTTTAAGGTGCAAAAGTGACTATATGATTATAAAAGTAGAGCAAAATACGCATCCACCACTATCCAAAGCTAATGTCTATTATCTGATCTGACATGCCATTGGGGTTTGATTTTTCTATAAAACACATTACCCATGTGTTCCTCCTTCCTTCTCTTCCATTCTCCATTAAATACTTAAGCCGTTAAAGACAATGAAAGAAGATGATAAAGACCTTCACGTTTGTCCTTCATGATCACTTTATCTCTCCACTTCACCGTCCTATCCTATCGCCGGCGACATCTACCTTCATCTCCATCATCGCCGGCGATCACTACTCCTCCATTACCGCCGCCGGTGAATCTTCAAAAACCAGAGGGGACGAGGTTTCAGGACAGTGAGCGCCACGAGTTTGCAGAGGCCGGACATTCTTCTTCTTCAACTGGAAAGAGAGAGAGGAGGGTCGAAGGTGAGAGAAGAAGACCACTATTGCACCTCCTTCTTCTTCTTCCTTTCTTCCTTCCTTCCTCCACCTTCCAAACTTTGTTTTTCACTACCACCATCACCACTGATGATCCCCTGCTCTTTATCTCACCGTCATTTCTTTACACCTCCATTTCCGGTGACCTGAAAAAGAGAGGAACAGAGCAGCGACACGAACATTGAAGACTAGAGGAGGGGCATCATTTTCAAGCTAGAGAGAGATAGGGAGAATGAACGATGGCCTTCCTCCCTCTGGTCCTCACCAACACCACACACGGAGGTCTAGTTCTGCAAGTTTTCCCATCTCTGTTCGCAGCGCACACTCTGTTTCAACTCCCAATCCGTGGCACACTCTGTTGGCGGTGGTGGTTAATGGTGGATTACGGAGGTGATTAGGGGAATTGAAGGTTCAGAGGTTCAGCTCTCCATTCTCACGCTCTGGTCTGAACAGGTGTCTGAAAACCGTCTTCTGTAAGGTTGAGGCAAGCAGGAGAAGACGCTACGTTTTGATGAGGGACTCAAATGAAAATTTCAAAAGTTCATGGTAGGACTAAATTGAAATTTTTTGAAATGTATCTGGGGCTGAACTGTAATTCATAACAACTTAGAATCCAACCATCGTCCACATCATCATTTTCAATGTAGAAAAAGTCAAACTAACGGTCAAATGGTACTTTTGCTCCACTTTTGTAACCACGTATCACTTTTGCACTTCAAAAAAGCACTTGCTACTGGGCGGTCCTCTGAACAAAGCACATATGTATTTTTTTCACCTTAACCCTTATAATTAAATAGGGGTATCTTTCAGGAAAAGGGTCTCTCCATTTCTCTTACCGTTAACTTCCCTCCACCTCATTATTTACATCGTTAACTTCTCTTACGGTTGAGATTTAATATCTCATAAAAATGTTATTATAATATTAAATGACAAAAAATGTAAATAAATAAATTTAAATCATTAATTTCAATTTAAATAGTTCATATCATTATACTTTTATTAAAGTATTTTATATTTTTTTAAAAAAATTTATAGGATATTAAATCGAACCATGATCTAACGATTTAAATAAGGAAGTGGACGGTAAGGGAAAAAGAGAGGCTCCTTTCCGCTTTCGTATTTTACCAAAAAAAAAATTGGTGTATCTTTTGGGAAATAATCGATCAAATTTAAAAATATTTTCTACCTATTTAAAGTAAGCAAATGATTATATTGAGCATGACTTCACCTCTATTAAGAAATAAATTATCTACAAACCATATTTTTTATATTAAATATACAAATTCTTCGAGACCAAGACTTATTCTGCTTTGTAACAATACATAAGACTAGCTAACGCATAAGGAAATAGTCAAAGTTTTGTTTCTAGAACTAAGTGACAATTAAGTTGAAACAATCAAAATATTAGTCACCTTTCCGCTTTCGTATTTTGCCAAAAAAAATTGGTGCATCTTTTGGGAAATATTAGATTAAATTTAAAAATATTTTCTACCTATTCAAAGTAAGCAAATTATTATATTGAGCATGACTTCACCTCATTAACGTTATTAAAAAATAAATCATCTACAAACCATATTTTCCTATATTAACTAGGCAAATTCTTCGTGACCAAGACTTATTCTGCTTTGTAACAATACATAAGACCAGATAACGCATAAGGAAACCGTCAAAGTTTTGTTTCTAGAACTAAGTGACAATTAAGTTGAGACAATCAAAATAAAAGTTATTTAAGAAAATTATTGTTAACAAATACTATCTCCAATATAAGACACAAATAGTAGTTATATAAACACCGAGGCGGGAATAGTATTATATAATAGGATTTAATGTTTCTGTAGTTGCTGCATAATTTTTTTTTTTCTGTAGTACTTACATAAATGTGAGTGGGTCCCAGTGTAGAGAGTTGAGAGAGAAAATATTAATGGGATCCACTCACTTTTAAGTGAGTGCTGCAGAAAAAAAAAAAGTTTCTACAGCAACTGCAGAAACATTAAACCCTATATAATATCGTGGAAAACAGATATGGAAAAAATCATAAGTATGAACAAGATTAATGTAATTAAACAGTTGATGAGGATTATTATTAGTATTATGTAACCTATAATGATTAAAATTTGAGCCACAAAAATATTCTTTTCCACCCAAATATTGAAGAATATAAACAATTGTTTGAATGGTCTTATGTCAAACAATAGTATTGGTCAACGGCTTTATACCTCGCGTTCATCTGTCAAAATGATTAAAGATTTTTGTCAAACCAAATAAAAAAAAATAACAAAAGTCAAAATTATTGACTTTGAAAATTAAATATTCATGACATCTTTGGTCAATGGGCTTTATATCCCAAACGGAAAAATGAATTTTTGGTGTGGATATAGGATGCTGTTGAAATGAATAAGAATCCAATAATATCGAAAAGAAAGAATTTGGAAAGACCAAGAAAAAAAACGCTGAAAACAATTTATTTATTTATTTATTGGGCTGCGTAATACCGGTTCGGGAGACCAAATAAATTATTGGCGTTGGAAGGATGTTGTATCATTGTGATCATGATTGCCAATTATTATGTTTAGCTAATTACTTTTGATTATGATATTATATAAGGATTTTTGCACATCTCATAGCGTCTCAAAAGTATATATGAGATCATCCATATTAATACACTTTCTAAGTATTCTTGGATTACCTGCAAAGAGAAGTTTTCTTCTTACATATAAGATTTCAAGAATGAAATCTGATGTTTCTTAAAAATATTACTATCATTTTATATAAATAATATATACAAATTTAAACTAGTAAAATTTAATTTGAACATATGACAACTGTAGTGAAAAAGAGTTTCTTAAAAAATATTTCTTGAAAATCCACACTTTTCCAAGCCCATAAAATAGAGGGAATTCTAGGATTTTTCCTTGAGACAAATACTTTTATGCATACCTATTCTGGTTTATCTATACCATATTTCATTCTCGTAAGATAATACACACTAGCTATAATGGTCATTCTGGTTCTACATCATAGGCACATTAGAAACGGAGATAATTTTAGCCATATACATATAAAATGTAAGTCACTATTCCTTGGTAATCAATATTGTTAAACCAAGAGACCCAAATTCCTAAATAACTCTCAATATTATTGTCACTGATAACAAAACATTACAAGAACACCAATGTACATGACCACATACTTATAAATATTCTGTCCTACTATAAAAGGACTACTTCTAATTACTTAGAGCCTAAGTGGGCCAAGCCCATAACATGGAAATATACTTTCATACATTTACAACACTCCCCCTAAAGTTAGAAACCATGTATTCACAAGTTCCTAACTTGCTCTAATATAATCATGTTGAGGTCCACCTAGGCATTTCGTTAGAATATCTGCCAATTGCTCAGAAGATTTTACATGCTTAAATGTAATCGTTCATTGCACTAGTTTCTCTCACACAAAGTAGCAATCTACTTCAATATGTTTCGTATGTTCATGAAAAACCAGATTTAATTAAAGGTATATGTATCACAGCACAGTTGTCACAATACACTTGCATCGACTCTATGTTTGGAATCTGCAGTTTTTTACATAGCCCCATAATCCATGTTAACTCAGAAGATGCCTAAGCAAGGGCTCTGTACTCAGCTTCTGTAGATGAGGTATATACCGTACTCTGTTTCTTGGATTTCTCACAAATTAACGAGCCTCCCAACTTGACTAGGAACCCGGTAACCGAACACCTGGTATCCTTGCATGCCACATGATCCGAGTCACAAAACAACTCCAAAACCATGGGACTTGCAGCTGAAAGAAAGATGCCTCGGCCTGGAGTGTCCTTGAGGTACCTCACCAATCTCAAAGCTGCCTTCATGTGTGATTCTTTGGGGGTTTACACGAATTGAGATAATACCTCCACAATGAATGAAATATCAGGTCTTGTCAACGTAAGATACAATAACTTACCAACAAGTCTCCTGTAGCTTCCTGATTCTTGAAGGTAACGATCATCCTTCGTTTCTTTTGCAGTGAACTTGAGATTCTGCTCAAAGAGGAGGGAATTAGCCAAATCCAATTCCTCTAAACATGTTTGGTCAACAAGTTCAGTGGCATACTTTCTTTGGTTAAGAAGTATGTCGTGGTTAGAGCTTTTCTGGTGATCAATTCCCTTATTGCTAAAACAATTCATGCATTTGTGGGTTCACAAACTCAGTTCCATTATCCGTTCTTATTGTTTTTATTTTGAAAGAAAATTGATTTTCCACATAGGCAACCAAATTTCTTATATACTTAATCGCATCAGATTTAAAAACCGGGTGTCCTATATGGACCTCACACATCCATGTGCAATAATTCAAAACAGCTAGTAGTTTTAGAACCGCTAGATATAAATGGTAATCTTCTATGCTTGGCTCGCAAGAAAATTTCACATTTATTATGGTTAACAATTGAGATATCATTCTTTACATTATCCAAATGTCTCAAAACATCAAAAGAGCCATGCCCTAATCTGTGGTGCCATAACAATCCCTTTTGACTATCAGATTGGAATTCATTACACTTAATGGTAGTTTTGACAATTCTAGGTGAATTCCGTTTCTTGAGCAAGCAAAGTCCATTAGAAATTCTACCAATCCCTTTGGCCATTCCACTCATCACATCCTGCAATACAGAGGTCAGGGAAAAAACATACCAATCTCACCAGAAACGCGGAAGCGTATCGAACCGAGACGATGTAGAAAAAGATGAACCTTCATCGTTTTGATTACCTGGAAAGATGAACAATCTAAAAGTCTCTTCTCGAACAGTCCAAGTCACGAACAATCCAAGTCACGAACAGTCCAAGTCCGCTCTAGGATCGATCTTCCAGACTATCTCTCGAGGGGGATAGGATGGTTGTGTGGGCAACCGTTCAGATGATGAACGTCTGCCTCTAGGGTTTTATTTCTGATGAGAGCCTCCTTTTGAATTCTCATTCTCAATGGGTGAAAGTAGGTTTATATACTACTACACCAAGACCTAACCCTAAACCCTATAGGGCCATAGGGCTCTTGGGCTGTAGTCTCACTTAAGCCCAATTGGGCTTAAGTGACCAAAGAGCATATTTTCCAACAATCTCCCACTTACTCATTTATCGAGGCTCATGATAATCTGGTGAAGATTATCTAGTTCGGGGATACTCCACTAAAAGCCCGAATGTGAACTCCAAGATTGGTGACAGTTACAACACGAATATGCATTACCCCTTTATAGAATGTCTATAATTTGATTGATCAATTTTCTGTAACTCAATCAATTATTTATTCCCTTGACTGTGATAGTTTCTCTAATGGATTACATGCATTGGCCAGTGTCTTCAATATCCAAGTACCGAAACATATCAAGTGGACATTTCCTATAAATTCCATGTTGTTTATCTCATAAACACCGATAACCAAAAAGTCTCAATCCCAAAATACCAAGTTATTGGCCGTCATATAGATCAAACCTTACATGTTGGTAAATCAAAGAATGAAAACTATTCGACTACCTATTTAAAATAAACTCAGGATTAAGAGCAACTACATGACTATAGTTATCTGGAGATTTGATTCCTTATGACAGAAAGAGCAACATTAATCAAATCTCTCCTTGATCCATTCAATGTAAGTATTAACTCACACCAATATTTTATAATGATTCGGACAAAACCATTTCATAAAATATTGCAGCCTAAATAAAGTGCCCAACTTAATTTAATAGCTGTGAACCTATTCATCAATTGTGAGTACCTATGACCATGTCCTCTATGAACGTATCCATATGATCATATACTCCACAATTGATCCGGACCTTTAAGTCTGTAAATAGTGTGCGAAATTAAATGAAAAAACACCTCATTTATACCATTCAGAAAAAGTGCAATGTCATAATGTCTTGCTCATAAAGCACAAAATAACAAAATGAAATAACAACTACCTAAAGCTATAGCAAATCTGGAATCCTCCTAAGACCCATAGATGTAACATGCCTCTCGAACACACGTTCGTGCAAACTCTTAGTAAAATGGTCGCCAAGGTTCTCTTCGATGCTATCTTTGCTACCAATGTATCTCCTCTTTCAACTATTTCTCGGATCAAGTGATACTTTCTTTGTATGTGTTTTTGTCTCTTGTGAAACCTTGGTTCCTTGGACGTGCTACTCGCCCCACCTTGTTGTCAAAGTAAAGTGTGATAGGACAGCTTAACACCGGAATCACCTGAAGGTCTGTTAGGAACTTCTTTAACCATGCAGCTTCCTTTGCAGCCTCAGAAGCAGCTACATACTCAGCCTCTGTGGCAAAGTCAGCCACACATGATTGTTTTACACTTCTCCAACAAACGGCACCGCTATTAAGGGTGTACACATATCCCGAGGTGGATTTACTTTAGTCAATATCTCCTTGGAAATCTGAGTCCGTATAACCAATAGTTTCAAGACTCCCACTAGAATAGACCAACATATAATCTCTCGTTCTCCGTAGGTACTTGAGTATATGTTTAACCGCTACCCAGTGTTCCTCTCCAGGATTAGATTGGTACCGGCTTACTACTCCCACTGCATAACAGATATCTGGTCTGGTACAAAGCATAGCATACATGAGACTACCTACAGCTGATGCATAAGGTATCCTACTCATGCGTTCTCTCTGCTCAGGAGTTTTAGGAGATTGCTCCTTAGAGAGATGAATCCCATGCCTGAAGGGTATCATTCACCTCTTGGAATTCTCAATGCTAAACCTGGCAAGTATTTTGTCGATGTATTTAGCCTGGGATAATGCCAAAACCCTATTCTTCCGGTCTCTTAAGAGTTTAATACCAAGAATATAATTGGCTTCCCCCAGGTCCTTCATATCAAAAATTTTGCTCAGCCAGGTCTTTTTGCCTAACAATACCTCTGTATCATTTCCGATAAGGAGTATATCATCCACATAAAGTACCAGAAAAGACACAACATTACCTTGTATCCTTTTATACACACACGGCTCATCAGGATGTTTCTCAAAACCATAAGACTTAATAGCTTGATCAAATCTGATGTTCCATGATCTGGACGCTTGCTTAAGTCCATAAATGGACCTTTACAACTTGCATACCATTTGTTCTTGCCCTTTGACTATAAACCCTTTTGGTTGCTACATATAGATTTCCTCGTCCAAATTTCCATTTAGAAAAGCAGTTTTGACATCCATTTGCCAAATCTCATAATCAAGATTTGCTGCAACAGCTAAGAGAATCCGGATGGACTTAAGCATGGCAACCGGCGAAAAGGTTTCTTCATAATCCACATGTTCTATTTGGGAGTACCCTTTCGCCACCAATCTAGCTTTGAAGGTTTCAACCTTCCCGTCTGATCCTCTCTTTCTCTTGTAAATCCACTTACACCCAATGGGTTTTACCCCTTTAGGTGCATCTACAAGAGACCAAACTGAATTGGAATACATAGAGTCCATTTCACGATTCATAGCCTCAAGCCATTCCTGAGCATCAACATCTCCTAGTGCCTCGTCATAGCTCGTGGGATCATCATCTTCATCAATGATGACATCCTGATATGACTCACCCAACAAGAGAAATCTTGCAGGTTTACAAATCAATCTCCCACTACGACTTT
This sequence comes from Acacia melanoxylon, assembly GCA_019022615.1. Classification (NCBI taxonomy): domain Eukaryota; kingdom Viridiplantae; phylum Streptophyta; class Magnoliopsida; order Fabales; family Fabaceae; genus Acacia; species Acacia melanoxylon. The sequence continues at coordinate 10,506,984 of JAFJYJ010000008.1, forward strand.
GTTGCACTTGATGTTGTGCATCTACAGGTGGGTCCATATTTTGTGGGTTAACAATTTCTTGATGAGTACCCTCATTAGGTGGATTAACCAATTCGTGATTTTGTTCTTCCATACATTCATCATTATGCTGAACTTCTGGTTCTATTTCTGGTTCCTGTGTATGTTCAGGTATATTTTCCATATTTTCCCCTCTTTGAACAACCACAGGAATAAATGCTGGAACCGCCTGAGGAGGTGGCGGTGAAACTTGATCTGAGACTAGCTCATCAAGAATAACCTTACTTCTTGGCTTATGATTTTCCATATAGTCCTCTTCTAAGAAAGTCGCGTGTGTGCTCACTATAACCTTCTTTTCTATTGGACTATAAAACAACCAACCTCTGGTTCCTTTAGGATAGCCTATAAACATGCATACTCAAAGACGCGAGTCCATCTTATCGGTTTTCGTTGCAAGACATGTGCGGAGCACCCCAAATCCGAATATGTTTCATGGTGGGCTTACACCCTTTCCACAATTCTATTGGTGTCTTTGAAACCGACTTGGACGGTGCTAAGTTCAATAGATAAATAGCAGTTTCTAAGGCAAATCCCCAGAATGAATCAGAAAGAGATGAATAACTGAGCATAGATCTTGTCATTTCTAAAAGGGTTCTATTTCTCCTTTCAGCAACTCCATTCTGATGGGGTGTCCCGGGAGAGGATAATTGTGAAACTATCCCCTCTTTTAACAGGTAAGATGAACTCTCCAGATAAGTATTCTTCCCCTCGATCAGATCGAAGAGTCTTAAGTTGAACACCAAGATGCTTTTCTGCCTGAGCCTTGAACTCTTGGAATTTTCCAAAAGCTTCAGACTTGTGACGCATCAAGTACACATGTCCAAATCTAGAGTAATCATCAGTAAATGTGATGAAATAGTGATACCCTCCTCTGGCTTGGACATTTTTATTGGTCCACATACATCAGTATGTACCAATTCTAGCTGAAGTGTGGCACGTTTTCCCTTGGCCTTGAAAGATCTCTTGGTCATTTTTCCTTCTAAACAAGATTCATATACTGGTGTCCGTTCAAAGTTCAGGGATTTTAAAATCCCACTTTTGACCAAACCTTGTATCCTGTTAGAGTTAATATGACCTAATCTCAAATGTCAAAGTTAAGTTTCATTGGAAACTTTTCTTTTCTTTGATGAATTATTATGCTCAACATCTCTTAATTCAATATGATTAACTTTACAGGGAACATGATTAAGGAAATAAAGACCATTAATCAATACACCAGAACAAATAAAAGAATATTTACTTCTTATTGAAACTGAGGAATTAAACTGAACTGTCAAACCATGTTTTTAAAAACAACTAACAGAAATTAAATTCCGCTTAAAATCTAGAATAAATAAACAGTCTTCCAAAACCAAAGTTATGCAATTATCAAAAGATAAAATAACTTGTCCCACTGCGAGTGCAGACACAAGCTCCCCAGTTCCAAGCTTCAAAACTCTTTGTCCTTCACTTAAAAGCAGGCTATGTTTGAACCACTGCATAGAGTAACAAACATGGTTAGTGGATCCTGAATCAACGATCCATTTTTCATCATAATTCTCCACTAAACAAGCCTCAATCACATGTAAATTACCCATACCTGGTTGATTCATCCGTGGGCAATTTTTCTTCCAATGCCCCTTTTGTCCGCACTTGAAGCACTTGCCTTTTGCTCGCTTCATTGCAACTATTTTGGCAACTGGAATGCCGATTTCTTCTTTTTCTTGTTCTTGTTCTTTCCCTTGGGTTTCCCCTTAGGTTTCATGAGAACTTTCACTAGCAAATAGTGCATTGCTCTGCTTGACTAGAGAGCATTCTCAAAGACTCTCAAGCTCGTGCATCGGTTGAGTGAGGTCAAGATGCATCTTATTCATATTATAATTCATCTTGAATTGATTGAAGTATTCAGCGGTGATTGTAAGAGAAGGTCAACTTTTAAATCTTGTTCAAATTTGACACCATGGTCATCGCCTTCTTAAAGTTTGCTATCATTGTTAGACAATGATCACACACACTTCCTCCGGACATTCTTGTCTTGGTGATCGAATTCCACGCATTTTGCCTAGCGTAAGCGCTAGACGTAGCAAACATGCCATCAAGAGTCTGGAGCATTGTTGCTCCACTCTCAATCATGCTCACTTGCTCTTGAAGGTGACTGGCTAAAATATAGCAGCGAACTGCTACATTCACCTTCTCTCATTTTTCCTTCTCTTGCTGGAATTTAGTCTGGATTGCCACAAACGCATCTGCAGCAGGCTGCGCTGGCATAGGGGCAGTTAGAACAAAGTTGAGCTTTTCATATTGAAGAACAATATCCAAATGTGTTTTCCATTGTTTGTAGTTTGTACCATCCATAGGTTTTTGGCTCAAGATTGTAGCTAAAGGATTGAAAGACATTTTTCTGAAAAAATAAGGCAAAAATCACACTAATTACAAACTATAATTAACAACAAACAGATATTGCGTTAGTAGATTCTAATAACTACTATTCGTTTATTGTTTAGGAATTCATTAGTTATCTTCACAAGGCTTACGATGGGCAAGATACTTGTAAAAACTAATATTGTTATTTTGGGCCTTTAGTTCCATTGCCAGAGCCTCGATGGGAGGGTTAACAATTTTACCAAAGTTGAATGTATTTAACCATTGTTTACTTTCAAAATTATCTTTTGTGTCTAAGTGTTGCCGACGATGGGCCGTACAAAATTTTACTAAAACTTTGAAAATATTAGGGTTTAATCTAGCGAAATCCGATTATCCTTATCCGATGGGGCTTCAGCGATAACCATTTCACTAATAAACCCAAAATTGGGGCCCGTAGGTTTTAAAATTAATTGCTTAATTTAAAACCTTCACCCATTCAATAATTTTTAAAATAAGAATTTTCAATTTCCAAGAATCGTTCAATTTAGAGTATTTTTAAATCAATATCAAATACACAATTCTCTTAGGAAATTTCCTGGATTATTTGTCTAGATTTTAATTCCACAATTAATTAATCCAATTATTATTCTAGATTTTAATATAAAATCATAATAATTTATAATTAATTTAGTGGATAAACTAAATAATCTCGCATAATAACTATCATACTAGTCGATTCATGACATAATAGCTACTTATGCAAAGTAATGACATGTGATTATGCATCAATATGGCATCTTCCTATTCTATATGACATGTTATTTCAAACATCATGTTAATCGCACATATAATTCACACAATTCAATAAAAGCATTTAAAAAATTAAACAAATAACTTTAAACCATGGATTTCCTATTTAAAATAAAATAGAAAATTACAACTTTGGAATTTCTCTTTTGTCCATCCATAGTATCTGTCTCAAGCCCCTTTAGGGTATTCATGGGCCCAAAAGCCCAAAGACCCACTCTTTGGCGAGAAACCCTAGGATGCAAAAGAGGAACCCTAGCCGTCAGTACTGTCGCGTAGTCAGCCGAACTCATCTCATCACGAAACTCTAGGGGAAGGACCGCCATAAAGAGTCGATCACACGGCCGCCAGAACCACCTAGAAAGATGGCCACACGCGCCTGATCTCTGACGGCGAGTGAAGCCCACTCGCAGAGCTTGTGGCGGCGCGTGGGGGTGTGTCCCTGCTCCTCTGGGGATGGTTCAACTCTCATATTGTTCGTCTTTTCGTCCTCTTTCCAACCATATATGGTTCGTCCAAAACTAAGGTCCAGAAGTCCACGAAAAGCGTCGTACAGCGTCGAATGTTCATCTTCTTGCAGTTTCTTGATCTCGAACTTTTACAGAAATTTGAAAAAATACATAGAAATTTCCAAAAAACATAAGAACAAGCAAGGAGGAAACCTAATCATATGGGATTAGCCTCCTTGTTACAAATCAAGAAATACACGAGAAAATCTAGCCATGGATTAAAGCGATTGGCCGATTAAAATTAAAACTAATATTAAATCTGAATTATAAACGAATAATACTCATGAAATCAATAACAAATATAGAAATAGATGCCATATTTTTCAAAAAATAATATTTTAAAAAATCTGAGATTTAAAAAATCTGAGATTTGATCGCATAAACTAAATCAAAACTGGTTCTTTTCCTCATCGCGAACCGGCTCTGATGCCAATTGTAGGAATCTCACCAGAAACGCGGAAGTGTATCGAACCGAGACGATGTAGAAAAAGATGAACCTTCATCGTTTTGATTACCTGGAAAGATGAACGATCTAAAAGTCTCTTCTCGAACAATCCAAGTCACGAACAGTCCGAGTCCGCTCTATGATCGATCTTCCAGACTATCTCTCGAGGGGGATAGGATGGTTGTGGGGTAACCGTTCAGATGATGAACGTCTGTCTCTAGGGTTTTATTTCTGATGAGAGCCTCCTTTTGAATTCTCATTCTCAATGGGTGAAAGTAGGTTTATATACTACTACACCAAGACCTAACCCTAAACCCTATAGGGTCATAGGGCTCTTGTGCTGTAGTCTCACTTAAGCCCAATTGGGCTTAAGTGACCAAAGAGCATATTTTCCAACACTATCTAGTGTAAATTTAGCTAGAAATCAAGTTATAGAAAAATTCCTTGGCATTGTAAACATTCGTGAGACGTATAATATGTTCAGTTAATGTTAACAAATACTATCTCCAATATAAGAAACAAATAGTAGTTATATAAAAACCGAGGTGGGAAGTAGTACTATGTAATATCGTGGAAAATAGGTATGGAAAAAATCATAAGTATGAACCAGATTAGTGAAATTAAACAGTAGATGAGCATTATTATTAATACTATGTATCCTAGAATGATTAAAATTTGAACCTCAAAAATATACTTTTCCACCCAAATATTGAACAATAGAAACAATCGTTTGAATGGCTTTATGTCAAACAATTGTTTTGGTCAACGGCTTTATACCTCGCGTTCAGCTATCAAAAAGATTAAAGATTTTTGTCAAACCAAAAAGAAAAATAACAAAAGTCAAAATTATTGACTTTGAAAATTAAATATCCATGACATCTTTGGTCAATGGGCTTTATATCCCAAACGGAAAAATGCATTTTAGGTGTTGATATAGGATACTATTGAAATGAATAATAATTATCCAGTAATATCGAAAAGAAAGAATTTGGAAAGAACAAGAAAAAATAAACTGAAAACAATTTATTTATTTTTGGCTGCGTACGTAATACCAGTTCCGGCGACCAAGTAAATGAGAATGGAACCTTACTCTATAATGTCGACTTAACAACGCGTACATTAATTGTATGTCCTAAAGATGACTTAGTCCTACCTAAATTAGACGTATATCACCACAATTTTCTGGTACAGAATTTGTGTATATAAGCGGACATAACATCCTGTTTTAAGCACAGAAAAAGCACGATTACGTGAAATACCAAAATCATGGGTTCTCCAAGTTCGCTATTAATGCTCACTTCTGCGTTTGTGTTACTTTCGCTTTCATCAGCTTCCTCAGTCCCAATCCCAAAACTCTTCACCCAATGTCTTGAGGAGAATTCTCAAAATCCAATCCCGTTTTCCACCACATTTTACACTCCCCAAAATAATGCTTCTTTCACATCAGTCCTTGAATCCACAGCTCAAAACCTAAGGTACTTGCTGCCTTCAATGACGAAACCCGAATTCATATTCACTCCACTAGAGGATTCTCATGTTCAGGCTGCAGTCCTATGCGCAAAAAAGCTCAAAATTCACTTGAGGGTGCGTAGTGGAGGTCATGACTATGAAGGGCTTTCTTTTGTTTCTCTCATTGAGAAGCCATTCATGATCATAGACCTCGCCAAACTCCGTGCCATCCAGGTTGATATAGCCCATAACACAGCTTGGATTGAAGTCGGTGCCACACTTGGAGAAGTTTATTACAGAATATCTGAGCAAAGTCCAATCCATGCCTACCCAGCAGGCGTTTGCCCGAGCGTAGGCGTTGGTGGTCACATTACAGGAGGTGGATATGGCTCTCTGCACAGAAAGTATGGACTTGCCGCTGACAACGTCATCAATGCCCGAATAGTGGACGCTAACGGCAAGATTCTTGACAGAGAAGCCATGGGGGAGGACTTATTTTGGGCAATTAGAGGTGGTGGAGGTGGAAGCTTTGGGATTATTTTGTCGTGGCAAATCAAGCTTGTTCAGGTTCCACCTGTAGTGACGGTGTTTACTTTGACTAAAACCTTAGAGCAAGATGCGAACAAGATTCTCCATAAATGGCAGCAAGTGGCACCAAACATTGATGAGGATTTGTTCTTTATGGTTCAAATGCGGGCGGTAAATTCTAGTACTCCTGGCAAAAGAACTGTGCAAACCTCTTATATTGGTCGTTACCTTGGTAGGGCCAATAGGCTTCTCCGGTTGTTGGCGGAAAAGTTTCCAGAGTTGGGCCTCACCAAAAAAGATTGTCTGGAAACAAGTTGGATCAAATATGTGCCTTACATTTATGGTTTTCCAAATACCACATCCCCAGAAATTCTTATCCAGCGCACCATATCTGATAAGGTGTACATGAAGAACAAGGTAGATTACATGAGGCAAGTGATTCCTGAAATTGCTTTGGATTCCATATGGAAAAGGTTTATGCAAGATGACGAGCCCATGATGGTTTGGGTCCCATACGGAGGAATGATGAGCAGAATCTCAGAATCCACACTTCCATATCCTCATAGAAAAGGAGTACTCTTCAAGTCGCAGTATATAGCTAGGTGGTATGATGGAGAAAAGAGCATGAAAAAGCATATGAATTGGGTTAGGAGATTCTATGACTTCATGGCTCCTTATGCTTCACGCTTTCCAAGAGAAGCGTACGTCAATTATAGAGACCTTGACTTGGGAATGAACCAGTTCAACGGGACAAGCTTATTGAGGTCTAGCACTTGGGGATTCAAGTACTTCAAGGATAATTTTATTAGGTTGGTGAAGGTGAAGTCAGAGGTTGATCCAAGTAATTTATTTAGACATGAGCAGAGCATTCCTCCATTGCCGTTGGAAAGTTTCAGGGATTAAACAAGTGAATGTTTTTTTGGTAGTTTATTTCATATTGTTTTTGTGTATGCATATGCTTCTGATCCAAATAAGCATGCCAAATAAATTATTAGCGTTGTAAGAATGTTGTATCACTCTTTGATGGTGATATTATTATTATTATTATTTAACATATTTCAATGTTTCTCTCACGTATATATGAGAGATCATACATATTAATACACTTTCTAAGTATTCTTGGATTGCACCTGCAAAGAGAGGTTCTCTTCTTACTAAATCAACTGATTACTAAGTGTGTGTATTGTTTGCTAAAGGAAAGTAGAAAATAGAATAACACCAAAAGAGATAATAAAGGAAGGGCATCTAAGAAAACTTACTTAAAATTTAATTTCATTCATTTCGTGGTGTTGAATGAAATTTCTTAATTAAGGATGACATGTGAAACCAACAAGTTGTTGATTGAGGTGGTATACGGTCTTACCACGTAAGAAGAACACAAATTTGAATCTCAAAAAGCACACTTGTTGGTAGAGACAAAAACCCTTTACGCTCTATATTTCGAAAGGAATTAGTTCCCTCTTTCAAATAAAAAAGATTGACATATCAAGGGTGTGATGGATTAAGAATGTGAAAATCCTAATTGAACCCAGCTGAAATATCAAAATATAAATTCAGGCTTACACTTATAACAAATTATTAATTAGGCCAAGATGTCTAACTAGGAATTTATAAATGTTGTTGAAAGACTAGAAGGGAGAATGCCCTTCTGTAATTAGAAAAAGAAAATTGAAGGTAAGTGTAGGTTTAATTTCAGTTTTGATTATTCAAATTGGATATAATTGTAATTTATTCTTCCTTGTTAGTTTTTCTTTCATTTGAAGGATCATAAAATTAATAATTTTTTTATTATAAAAGAAACCATCTTCTTTTTCGTTTTTATCTTGTTTTTCTTTTCTTTCTTTTTCAATTCTACTTTTGTGTCCCGCCTTGAGGACAGGACAATATTAGCAATGAAGTTTTATTTGAATAGATCCAAATTCAAGTTTTTCCACTTCAAAAGAAAATATTAACTTTGGTGATTCGACTTATACAAAGTAAAGCCATCTTTCTATTTGGATAATCAATTTCAGGCATTTATTAATCACAAGAATCATCCCAGCATTCTGTCCCCCCCCCCCTCCCCCGGGTCGTGCGGCGGGGTGAAGACTATGAAAACATTTTTATGATATTAATTGGTCAAAAATAGCAAGATCATTAAAACCAGACTGGTCATTGAATCGGTCGGAGTACTGGCGTCGGACCGGAGTCAAATCAAGATAGTTAAGTTTCCAAGATTTAGAATTAGGTCCCACAAAGTTAAAAACAAATGAAGAGTCGTCTGGCAGTCTGCTCCTTCAGTCCTTCTCTGCTTCTCATTTAGGAGCCTACTCCTTCACATCTTTTTATAACACTTGATGAGGCACGTGAAGGATGGCCTCATCCTCGTCTTCATCATCCACCCAAACCCATACTTTGTAACCTCTCTTTCTCTTCTCTTTCCCAACGGCTTCTTCCTTGAAGTCCAACCCTAACCTCACCTATGGCAAATCATACAAGCTCAAGCAACCATGTAATAACCCCATTTTCATGTAAATTATTGTGTAAATTGAATTAGTATCATATTATTGGAATATATGAGATTTTCATTAAAGCTATGGAAAATGATATTTGTTCTATTCTAATTGGCTAACAAAGGATTATTATTATGCCTAAAAGAAGAGGCATAAGAGGATAATGGAAGATTCAAGAACTTATACACATGGTAAAAGTAGGAAAATGACGTATGCACATGAATTCAGAAAGAAAATGCAAGAAACACACATGGCAAGATCAAGAGGAGTATTAGCAAAAATATCTTTGACTTTGGAAAATAAAAGTTTAATTGATGATGTCATCACAAATTGACACATGAGCATGAGTCCAAAATGAATAAAAGAGCATCAAATACTCCCTTGGTTCTTGAAAGTGGCGCATGGATAGGAAGGGAAGAAGAAAACAAAGCAATTTACACAAGTGGGAGACAAGAACCATATAGAAAACCCTAGAAAGACAAGTGTCCTAATATAAGATTATTTAGCTTCATGAGGAAAGACACTTTCTATTTATAATTAATATAAGTTGGAAACATAATTATCTCCCAAGAAAGCCTATAATTTCGAATTAAGTAGGGCAAGAGGGGAAAGAAAGGAATTTATCACATGATTAACAAGAGAGTATCTAGAACATGTCCACATGTCCTCTTATAAATTAAAGATTTGCTATAAGAGACACTTGGGCACCTTCATCAACCAAAGAATTAAAGAGATGAACACATGGAAATATGAATAATTATGGAAGGGACACCTAAGTATCCATGTGTCAATATAATATTTAAAGAAAATTTGTTGAGGACATATGTACACATTTAATTAATTAAAGGGGAAACCTAATCATCTTCTTCATTAAGCAAAATATTTCAACCACAAAATAGGCATGTGATTAGGAGATATTTTTGAGCCAAAAGAGGGCAAGTGGCGTGTTCACAAAGAGGAGGGGAAGAAAATCAGATTTTTATCTAGAAAATGAAGAAGGACCTAGAGATTTCAAGAGACAATTGAAAGGGCAAATTAGTAAAAGAACAAGAGAATATTCTTGGTGCCCTTGCCTCTATAAATAGGACTTCATTCTCTCTCATTTTGGCAAGCAAGAGGAACCACGTACACTCAAGAAAATAGAGATATAAGAGTGTTGTGAGAATTCCAAGCAAGGAGAATTTCAAGAGAAGAAGAGGTAAGGAAATTATGGAATTTATTTTACTTCATACAAATATGCTTAAGTTTTCAATTAGTGATTTTGTATAATATTATTGAAGTTCGAGCTACAATCACAAAGGAGATTAAGGAGAAGTAACAAAAGAAGTTAGAACTTTGAGCAAGTAAGCTCTCTTCTCTAACTTCTTATAAGTTTGCAAAAGTTTAAGGAAACTTTGGTCAATAGCTAGAACTTGGTGATATGATTTTATTTGGTTATTTTGATATTTTATAAGTGTTTAAAATGGAATTTTGTATAGGAAAGGGTATGGAGAATAATTTTGAAAGTATAAATTAGGATTATATGCAAATTGAGAAGCTGAAAAACCAACAGGGGCATTTTCATAAACTGGTAATGATCTATATGTTTCTGGACTTGGCAAGTATTTTTAGTCAAAAGCAGACATGTCAAGGGTCACGTAGATTTTTGGAACACCTCAATTAGATTTTTCTACAATTAGTTATGAATTTTTTAAGTTGGGTCAAATTCCTGAATTTTCAGGGCTTTATGCGAAATTAAAGGAAAAGTTACAAATAAAGGATACTCATTAACAAATAAAATTAATGAGTTTCAAATAATGAAAAGACCCTCCATACAAGTGTATAGTTACATATTTTATAGGAAGAAATTATACTGTCAATAACACTGTTTTTATTACCTTACTTTAGGTCTATTATTCTTGTCTAGAAGCTAGGTGTTTATTATTTTACTAATTAGCTACTTGTAGGTAAGTAACCTTAATTTCATATACTTTGTATGACTTTAAATGTATGTTTTACGATGATTGGTTATGCATTCGATGTTATGTGTTCCAAGTGCTTAGGTACCAGAACCCGCTGTTTGCAACCCCTGGCATGGTCATGTGCCTTATCGAGCAATATATGTTATGTGTGACTGCTTGTTCCGGTTTAGGCTTTATGCCTCGCTGTGTGCGACCCTTTAGATGTTGTATGACTTATGGTTTTCTTACATACTTTGTACATACACTGGATATGAAATTAATGGTTACTTTGGAATTCATCTATGAATCCTAAGCTATCATAAGAATACAGGTAGTGCATCTAGGATGGAGCAGGAGACTGGAGGTAAGATTGGAGAACGTGACTAAGGATTCAATGGAGGATGGAGATAGCTTTTTGTTAATTACATCTTTCATCTTGGATGACTATATATTATTATTAGTTGTTTTGGAAGTTTATCTGGGATGACTGTATATTAACCTTCGAAGGGACTTGTTCTTCTAATTACTTATTTACTTTACCAGAATTATATTGTCCAAATTATTCTCATGCTCTGCTGCGTGAACACTCTGATACATATTTAATTTTCTAAAAAGGTAAAGGTCACTCTACCCGCCATCTGAAAAGGTGAGGCCGATAACAAACCACATGCAGGGCAAGTGCAAGAGGACAAAGAAAGCTTCATCTCCGCCGGCATGCAACTAACCTTCTCCTATGTTCTCTCCATGTCTTTGCAAGCCATCTTCGGCGCCAGAGCCAGAGCTAGCAAAAAAGCAAGTCTCTCAGCAAAGGACATCGCCACCATAATATCCTTCTCTCTCTCTCTCTCTCTCTCTCTCTCTCTCTCTCTCTCTCTCTCTCTCTCTCTCTCTCTCTCTCTCTCTCTCTCTCTCTAAACGTCTTCACCAACGTTTTTTTTTAAAAAAAAAAAAAAGACCCTGACCTAGGTTTCTATGATAGACTGGACCAGTTTCACGGACGATTCGTCGGTTTCTAGTCAAACAAATTGGAATTCATTAGAGGCTCCATTGTACAATTGAGACCTAACCATTAAGGAAGAAGCGATGGGAACGACGGAACCTGTGAATGCCTAAGATCTCTTGGTTTCATAACCATAACAAATAGACACAACTTTATGATATAAATAATCTTAAAACTTCCTTTTCTTTAATTAAAAATCCTTATTCTGAACGGAATAAAATATACTGCTGTATGAAAAAAAAAAAAAACTTGATCGTAAGAGAAATCGTATGTTGAGTATCTGATATACATACATACATTTTTCCATCATGCTTTTTCGTTTCTCTCACAAAGAAGCCTGTATAACTAAAAATAGTAAAGTTGGAGAAATGAAAAATAAACCATTACATGCTTTTTAAAATTGTTTCTGTTCTTCGTATTTCTAACAAGGAGTAAAGTATGTATTACGTTTATCTTTAGATAAATTATAAAATAAAAATAAAAATCTTGTCAATGAATTTAAAATAATTAAAGATAATTAAATGAAATCAGGCCCATACCTAATTTCATTTTAAAAAATCTATAACTTGTCATCTTGCCATAATTAGGAGTTTGTTAAGAGTATAGGCTTGAATTTGAATTTTGGTACTTCTGCCGGATGCACTTAGGATTTTTTCATTTTGAATTGTCATATTCTTTTGAGTTTGACAAGTGTATATTTTGTAATTAAATAGGTATATCTTTTGGGGAAGAGGCCTCTCCATTTCCCTTACCGTCCACTTCCCTCCACATTTTTATTTACACCATTAGATTCTCTTGCGGTTGAGATTTAATATCTTATAAAAATATTATTATAATATTAAATAACAAAAATTTAAATAAATAAATTTAAATCATTAAAATTTAATTTAAACAACTCAAAATCATTATACTTTTATTAAAGTATTTTATAGATTCTTTTTTTACTTTTTATAGGATATTAAATCTTAACCGTCAGAGTTGACCAAAAGGTTTAAATGATGAAGTGGAGGGAAGTATACGGTAAGAGAAATGGAGAAGTCCTTTTCCGCTTTCGTTTTTGGCCAAAAAACATAGACGTATCTTTTGAAAAATATTAGATTAAATTTAAAAATATTTTCTAATTATTTTTTTACATATTTTTCTTCCTCAATTTAATGGTTGGGAAAAATAGAATTGAGAAAGAAAATTTATTCATATTCTCTCTTTTTGTACCTGGAAAAAGACGAATGGGAAAGAAAAAATTAATTCAAAGAAAACAAAGAGGAAAACGGAGAGATAATTGGCAAGAGGTGTGGACCCCACGTGAGTGATCACAAGAAAATAAGTCACTCCAGAAGTGTATACGCGGCAGGCGGAAGAGAAGGAAAAAATAAACGAATTTAAAGGAAGCAAATGATTATATTGAGCATGACTTCACTTCATTAACGGTATTAAAACATAAATCAACTACAAACCATAATTTTTTATATTAAATAGACAAATTCTTTTGACCAAGACTTATTCTGCTTTGTAACAATACAAAAGGCCAGCTAACGCATAAGAAAATAGTCATAGTTTTATTTCTAGAACTAAGTGATGACAATTAAGTTGAAACAATCAAAATAAAAGTTATTTAAGAAAATTATTGTTAACAAGCACTATCTCTCCAATATAAGACGCAAATAGTAGTAAATAAAACAACGAGGTGGGAATTAGTATTATATAATATCGTGGAAAACAGATATGGCAAAAATCATAAGTATAAACAAGATTAATGAAATTAAACAGTAGAAGAGCATTATTATTAGTATTATGTAACCTAGAATGATTAAAATTTGAGCCAAAAAATATACTTTTCCACCCAAATATTGAACAATAGAAACAACTGTTTGAATGGCTTTATGTCAAACAATAGTTTTGGTCAACGGCTTTATATCAGCTATAAAAAAGATTAAAGATTTTTTGTCAAACCAAACAGAAAAATAATAAAAGTCAAAATTATTGACTTTGAAAATTAAATATCCATGACATCTTTGGTCAATGGGCTATATCCCAAACGAAAAATTGCATTTTAGGTGTGGATATAGGATACTGTTGAAATGAATAAAATCCAATAATATCGAAAACAAAGAATTTGGAAAGACCAAGAAAAAAACGCTGAAAACTTTTTTTTTTTTTTTTTTTTTGCTGTGTAATACCAGTTTCGGCGACCAAATAAATTATTGGTGTTGTAAGAAGGTTGTATCATTGTGTTCATGATTGTCAATTATTATGTTTAGCTGATTACTTTGTGATGATATTATAAAAGTATATATGAGATCATTCATATCAATACACTTTTAAAATATCGATGTTTTCATTCAACGACTCCATTTTGTTGGGTGTATAAGGACAGCTTTTATGGCGATCAATTCCCTTATTGCTAAAAAAATCATGCATTTCTCGATTCACAAACTCAGTTCCATTATCCATTTTTACTGTTTTTATTTTGAAAGAAAATTGATTTTCCACATAGACTACAAAGTTCCTTATATATTTAATTGCATCAGATTTAAAAACCATTAAAATGTCCACGTTACTCTAGAATAATCATCAACAACAATGAGACTATTTATAACCTTGATGGGTGGGTGTCCTATATGGACCCCACACATCCATGTGCAATAATTCAAAACAGCAAGTAGTTTTATAACCGCTAGATATAAATGGTAAGCTTGTATGCTTAGCTCGCAAGCAAATTTCACATTTATTATTATCAACGATTAGGATATCATTCTTTACATGATGCAGATGTTTCAAAACATCAGAAGAGGCATGCCCTAATCTGTGATGCCATAACAATCCCTTTTGACTATCAGATTGGGATTTATTACACCTAATGGTAGCTTTGACAATTCTAGTTGAATTTCGATTCTTGACCAAGTCCATTAGAGATTCTACCAATCCCTTTTGTCATTCCACTCATCGCATTCTGCAATACACAAAGGTCAGGAAAGAAACATACCATGCATGAAATATCTAGTGTAAATTTAGCTAGAAATCAAGTTATAGCAAAATTCCTTGGCATTGTAAACATTCGTGAGCCGTATATGTTCAGTTATTGTTAACAAGTACTATCTCCAATATAAGACACAAGTAGTAGTTATATAAACAACGACGTGGGAAGTAGTATTGTATAATATCGTGGAAAACAGATATGGCAAAAATCACAAGTATGAACAAGATTAATGAAATTAAACAGTAGATGAGCATTATTATTAATACTATGTATCCTAGAATGATTAAAATTTGAACCTCAAAAATATACTTTTCCACCCAAATATTGAACAATAGAAACAATTGTTTGAATGGCTTTATTTCAAACGATTGTTTTGGTCAACGGCTTTATACCTTGCGTTCAGCTATCAAAAAGATTAAAGATTTTTGTCAAACCAAAAAGACAAATAACAAAAGTCAAAATTATTGACTTTGAAAATTAAATATCCATGACATCTTTGGTCAATGGGCTTTATATCCCAAACGGAAAAATGCATTTTAGGTGTTGATATAGGATACAATTGAAATGAATAATAATTATCCAGTAATATCGAAAAGAAAGAATTTGGAAAAATCAAGAAAAAAAAAACTGAAAACAAATTTTTTTTTTTTTTTTTGTCTGCGTACGTAATACCAGTTCGGGCGACCAAGTAAATGAGAATGGAACCTTAGTCTATAATGTCGACTTAACAACGCGTACATAAAATGTATGTCCTAAAGATGACTTAGTCCTACCTAAATTAGACGGATATCACCACAATTTTCTGGTACAGAATTTGTGTATATAAGCGGACATAACATCCTGTTTTAAGCACAGAAAAAGCACAGTTACGTGAAATACCAAAATCATGGGTTCTCCAAGTTCGCTATTAATGCTCACTTCTGCGTTTGTGTTACTTTCTCTTTCATCAGCTTCCTCAGTCCCAATCCCAAAACTCTTCACCCAATGTCTTGAGGAGAATTCTCAAAATCCAATCCCATTTTCCTCCACATTCTTCACTCCCCAAAATAATGCTTCTTTCACATCAGTCCTTGAATCCACAGCTCAAAACCTAAGGTACTTGCTGCCTTCCATGACGAAACCCGAATTCATATTCACTCCATTAGAGGATTCTCATGTTCAGGCTGCTGTCCTATGTGCAAAAAAGCTCAAAATTCACATGAGGATGCGTAGTGGAGGTCATGACTATGAAGGGCTTTCTTTTGTTTCTCTCATTGAGAAGCCATTCATGATCATAGACCTCGCCAAACTCCGTGCCATCCAGGTTGATATAGCCCATAACACAGCTTGGATTGAAGTCGGTGCCACACTTGGAGAAGTTTATTACAGAATATCTGAGCAAAGTCCAATCCATGCCTACCCAGCAGGCGTTTGCCCGAGCGTAGGCGTTGGTGGTCACATTACAGGAGGTGGATATGGCTCTCTACACAGAAAGTATGGACTTGCCGCTGACAACGTCATCAATGCCCGAATAGTGGACGCTAACGGCAAGATTCTTGACAGAGAAGCCATGGGGGAGGACTTATTTTGGGCAATTAGAGGTGGAGGAGGTGGAAGCTTTGGGATTATTTTGTCGTGGCAAATCAAGCTTGTTCGGAGTTCCACTGTAGTGACGGTGTTTACTTTGACTAAAACCTTAGAGCAAGATGCGAACAAGATTCTCCATAAATGGCAGCAAGTGGCACCAAACATTGATGAGGATTTGTTCTTTATGGTTCAAATGCGGGCGGTAAATTCTAGTACTCCGGCAAAAGAACCGTACAAACCTCTTATATTGGTCGTTACCTTGGTAGGGCCAATAGGCTTCTCCAGTTGATGGCGAAAAAGTTCCCAGAGTTGGGCCTCACCAAAGAAGATTGTCTCGAAACAAGTTGGATCAAATCTGTGCCTTACATTTATGGTTTTTCAAACACCACATCCCCAGAAATTCTTATCCAACGCACCATATCTGATAAGGTGTACATGAAGAACAAGGTAGATTACATGAGGCAAGTGATTCCTGAAATTGCTTTGGATTCCATATGGAAAAGGTTTATGCAAGATGACGAGCCCATGATGGTTTGGGTCCCATATGGAGGAATGATGAGCAGAATCTCAGAATCCACACTTCCATATCCTCATAGAAAAGGAGTACTCTTCAAGTCGCAGTATATATAGCTAGGTGGTATGATGGAGAAAAGAGCATGAAAAAGCATATGAATTGGGTAAGGAGATTCTATGACTTCATGGCTCCTTATGCTTCACGCTTTCCAAGAGAAGCGTATGTCAATTATAGAGACCTCGACTTGGGGATGAACCAGTTCAACGGGACAAGCTTCTTGAGGTCGAGCACTTGGGGATTCAAGTACTTCAAGGATAATTTTATAAGGTTGGTGAAGGTGAAGTCACAGGTTGATCCAAGTAATTTATTTAGACATGAGCAGAGCATTCCTCCATTGCCGTTGGAAAGTTTCAAGGATTAAACAAGTGAATATTTTTATGGTAATTTCTTTTTCTGTTTTTGTGTGTGGATATGCTTCTGATCCAAATAAGCATGCCAAATAAATTATTAGCGTTGTAAGAATGTTGTATCATTCTTTGATGGTGATTATTATTATTATTATTATTTACATATTTCATTGTTTCTCACACGTATATATGAGAGATCATACATATTAATAAGCTTTCTAAGTATTCTTGGATTGCACCTACAAAGAGAGATTCTCTTCTTACTAAATCAACTGATGACTAAGAGAGTGTGTAAGTCGTTTGCTATAGGAAAGAAGAAAATAGAATAACAGTAAATGAGATAATAAAGGAAGGGCATCTAAGCAAACTTACTTAAAATTTAATTTCATTCAACTTTCACGCAAATAGATGAGCATTATTATTAGTATTATGTAACCTAAAATGATTAAAATTTGAGCCACAAAAATATACTTTCCCACCCAATTAATGTTAAACAATAGAAACAATTGTTTGAATGGCTTTATCTCAAACAATAGTTTTGATCAACGGCTTTATACCTCGCGTTCAGCTATCTTAAAGATTAAAGATTTTTGTCAAACCAAACAGAAAAATAACAAAAGTCAAAATTATTGACTTTGAAAATTAAATATCGATGACATCTTTGGTCAATGGGCTATATCCCAAACGGAAAATAGCATTTTAGGTGAGGATATAGGATACTGCTTAAATGAATAAGAATCCAATAATATCGAAAAGAAAGAATTTGGAAAGACCAAGAAAAAAACGCTGAAAACATTTTTTATTTTATTTTTTTGGCTACGTAATACCAGTTCCGGCGACCAAATCGTTGTAAGAATCTTGTATCATTTTGGTCATGATTGTCAATTATTATGTTTAGCTAATTACTCTGATGATGATATTATAAAAGTATATATGAGATCATTCATATTAATACACTTTCTAAGCATTCTTGGATTACCTGCAAAGAGAAGTTTTCTTTTTACTAAATCAATTGATTAATGAGAGAGTAAGTAAATTATTTCCTGAAGGAAGGTAGAAAATAGAATAGCAGTAAATGAGAATTAATTTGAGAGGAAGACACAATCACTAGAACTATTGAAATTCAAAATTCATCCTATATGTTTGAAATTTCTATCCTTGAAATTAAATCTTTAAATGATTGCCCGATTGAGGCCTCTTAATATATATTGAATTAGTTGGCCAGGCATCTTTAGGCGAGAGAACAGAGCATTTTAGTATCAACGATCATATATGTTTGAACAGTGCATATAAGGAGTTTGAAAATGAATTAGTGATATAATGTTTTATTGATCGAGGGGTCAAGTTCCCTTAATTCATTAATTCATAATGTTTCAACGGTACGTTGTTTGAAGAAGGCTACTTTTTGAATACGCTGAAAGAAACTTGGGTCCAGAGATCTTATTATCACTTGATTGGTCCAATATTATGGCAAAATAAACTCAAGGGATTCACTCATAGCTGGCTACACCTAAATGTTTAATGTTTAGGCTAAATTATACAAAATCTTTTGGAATTTGGATCAGTTGCATATAACCTCATGATATTTTAAAGTTTAAATTTAACCCCTGACTTTTCATTTTTAACTATTAACCCATTGTCGTTAAGTGATTATTATCATTTTAACATAAAATAACACATCATATTATGAGATGACAGGTAGAATTATATGGGCATCCGGTGTAAATTACTAATTGTATGTTAAAAAAAAAAAAACCCTGAATTTTGATTAGTTACATATAACCTCCTTGAATTTCAAAATATAAATTTAACTTCCTTAAAGTTTGATTTGTAATATTAAACCACATGCAGTTACTTTTATCATTTAAATTAAATTTATTATTATTTTTATTATTATTTGTCAATTAAAATAGATAGTTATTTTGTATGAAAAAAAAAACAAGTTGAACAAAATTTAGAAAAATATGGAGAGAAAAAAACGTTGAACCTCCAATTCAAGAAAAAAAAACGCTGTACTAATATTAAAAAAAAAAAGTAAAAAGGAAAAAAAATATCATCTAACACAAATTTATTATTTAAATTGTTAATGCTCAATCATCCTAAGAATATATTTAACGTAAATGATGAAATTTTTATACTTTCAATACTCAATTATCCCAAGAAAATAAGTAAAAGTTATGCAAATGATGATGACATTTTTATTTTTATATTTTTTAAAATATTACTGCTCTTATTCTTAATATAATTAAGACATATTTGGAAAAATTGATCTTGATCTTAAATATAAGACATAGTTTACATATTTATCAATATTTTCCTAATTAAGGAAGATGGTTAGGGTGTTTTAGAAAATACATGTCATATTAAGAAACTCAACTAACTTCCTTAATCTAATCAAATTAGGTAAATATGTCTTAAATTAAGGACTAGAGGAATGTTCTTATAGTTTTTGCCAAACAAGAAAACTATTTTAATTGACAAATGATAGTTTAAAAAAACTTAATAAATATATTAAAATGAAAAAAAGTAACAACATGAGGTTCATTATTATAAATCAAAATTTTAAGAGGGTTAAATTTAAATTTTGAAATTCAAGGGTATTATTTGTAACTAATAATAATCAAAGTTCAGGGGGTTTATCTTCAATTGTTTATAGTTGAAGGGGTTTCATGAAATTGGTAATTTACATAGGATACAATGTGTCATCTCATAATCTGGTGATGTGACATTTTTTGTTAAAAAAATAACGGTTACTCAACAACCTGGGATAATAGTTAAAAAATGAAAGGTCAAAGGGGTTAAATTTAAACTTTAACATGTCATAGGGTTGGTTATATGTGACTGATTCAAAATTTAGGGGAGTTTTGTATAATTGCCACCAATTTTTATGATATATACCAAGCTTCACGCGGGTAATCAATATAAGGTACTTATAAGTTTTGTCAATCAAGCTTGAACATATTATGAGTATGTGTGTGATCTGTATGTGTATAAAACATGACAACATGTTCATCGTATAAGAGCGCATATATCCTTGAAATCTATTTAATAAATACGAATATATAAAAAAAAAAAATTGTAAAAAAAAAAAAAAAAAAAGGCAATCTAAATGCGTGATCTAATAAGAAAATTTGCTAAATAGGGACTTCCCTCCAAGGGGACTTTTTTATTTAATTTACACTACTTTTAAAGAGTTTTGGATTTAGTCCATATATTTATAACAAGTTTTAGTTTTGATCCGATAGTTTTAATGAATTTTGGTTTTGACCGCTATACTTAAGTATATTAACTTTATGCTTTGGATGGAAGAAACAATAGGGACAAATGCTTTGGACCGAAGGATTCTAGGGACAAAAAAACTACAATTTGAAACTACATAAAGTATCAAATTCAATCAACTTTGAGGACCAATAATTATATTAAACCCTACATATTAAATTAAGTACTTGGGTCAATGATCTGAAGCATGCCGAAGTTTTGGAAATCACACTTATTATCTGCGGAGCTTATGTAGAACAAATTCATGGCGAGTGAAGCCTGGTTATTGGTATTGTTGGCAATGTAACATGGACCACCTGGCCTTAGAATGTTACAATCTACGCTCGTACATATATGCTTAATGATGTCTTTCAAAACTGGCATGCAAGTGTTTCTTGCACAATCATTTTGAAATTAAGGGATTGGTCACAGAAAAAACAAAGCATTATTAGAAATTTCAAATAAAAATCATTTTTGTTTGCTAAAAATATTGATGAGAATTTACCAAGTAGGTGTTTGGATTAACAAATTTTAAGTGATTTTTGATCATATAAGATGAATATGTGAAAATAATTTTATCTCGTAAATCATAAAAATATTTTTTCTAGTACATCAAAACACCGAACTAAATCTAATAACATACTTAACAGATAGCATAGAAACAACAGAGATGGAACGATTTTGCACAATTGAGTAGTAGGACTCACCGGTCAATTTCTGCTTTATAAGCAATTCTATAGTCTGAATTATATATGTTAACCTGAGAATTGGGTTTTCTTCATAAGTAGTACTCCCTCTTATCCTTATTATAAGACAATTTCTCTTATACCAAGGAAAGGTAGTTAAGTCATTAAATTAGTGTTCGGTTGATAAATATTTACACCTTTACCCCTACTTTATTATAGAAGGGGACAGAAAAACATGCTGATTGAATTGGAAATACAAACTTAATGAAGGGAGAGAGAGAAACATCCTAATTAGATTGGAAATATACAAACTTAATTGGGGGAGAGAGAGAAACATACTGAATTGATAAAGAATACAATAGTTAATGAAAAAATAATGGCACAATAAATAAGGACATAATAAAAAAAAACGAATAAATCACTCAATTAATTAAAGGCAATTGATGCTTATAATAAGGATTAAAAATTGGTGACAGTACCTTATAATAAAAATTAGAAGGAGTAATGACGTAAAAAAGGTTACTAAATTGGTTAATTAAATAGGGCATTTATTTTGTGAATGAATGAGTCTCAGTTATGCGCTGCACATATTTTAAATGCATTAAATGTTGTACCATTCATTCAACACAATTAAATGTTCGAGCAAAAAAAAAAAATCAACACAATTAAATGCATTGAAGGTTGTGCAATGCACACCATGTCTTAGCTACGCTTCTTTATCTTCCCATCTCTTATCCCTCTTTTACCCCTTTTGTCACTGTTGGACTACTCCTAATTACCTATAGACTAAGTGGGCCAAGCCCATATCATGGAAATATACTTTCCTATATTTACAACACTCTCCTCAAGTTAGAAATCATGTTTAGCCAAAAAGAGTTGGCATAGATGGTAAGGAATTTGTTCAAGTCTCAAAAGGATGTGTATTCGATCATCGCTGCCGTCGCTAGGACTCATTTGGTAGGCGATCTCGTAAGTCTCCATTAAGTGCTCAAAGAGCCGGGACCATGCTCCGCCTTGGTGGGGACCGATGCCAAACCCCTCCAAAACTTTATGTATAAAAAAAAAAAAAAACAATCATGTTTAAATGCTCTCGCAAAGTGGTGTCTTACTAAATATGA
Organism: Acacia melanoxylon; assembly: GCA_019022615.1. NCBI lineage: Eukaryota > Viridiplantae > Streptophyta > Magnoliopsida > Fabales > Fabaceae > Acacia > Acacia melanoxylon. Next base: position 10,529,080 of record JAFJYJ010000008.1, read on the forward strand.
GATCCGCAATGAGTGTCCTTTGGCTTTGAGGGCCTTGGCTTATTAGGAATGTTTGGGATTTATTCCCCTTGTGTAATCTTATTTTAATTGTACTCTAGCTTCTAGCCATCTTTTATATCAAAAAAAGTTCCTAACTTACTCATAATATAATCATGTTAAGGTCCACCTAGGCATTTCGTCTGCCAATTGGTCGGAATATTTTACATGCTTAAACGTAATTATTCCTTGTATTAGTTTCTCACACAAAGTGGCAATCTACTTCAATGTGTTTGGTACGTTCATGGAAAACCGGATTTGTAGCTATGTGTATCGCAACACGGTTGCAACAATACACTTGCACTAGCTTTATATTTGGAATCAGTTCTTTACATAGCCCCACAATCCATCTTAACTAGGAAGATGCCTTAGCTAGGGCTCTATACTTAGCTTCTTCATATAAAGTAGAAATCGTAATTTGTTTCTTGGATTCATAACAAATTAACAAGCCTCCCAACTTGACTAGGAACCCAGTAACTGAACACCTGGTATCCTTGCATCCCACATGATCCGAGTCACAAAAACACTCCAAAACCATGGCACTTGCAGTTGAAAGAAAGATGCCTCAGCCTGGAGTGTCCTTGAGGTACCTTAGCAATCTCAAAGCCACCTTCATGTGTGATTCTTTGGGGGTTTGAATGAATTGAGATAATACCTGCACAGTGAATGAAATATCAATGCTTCTTAACATAAGATATAATAACTTACCAATAAGTCTCCTATAGCTTCCTACTTCTTGAAGGTAATAATCATCCTTTGTTTCTTCTACAGTGAGCTTGAGATTTTGCTCAAAAGGAGTGAAAGTTGGATCCGATTCATCTAAACCTGTTTGGTCAACAAGTTCAGTGGCATACTTTCTTAGGTTAAGATGTATGGCGTGGTTAGAGAAAACCAATTCCAGCCCTAGGAAATACTTCATGGTTCCAAGATCCTTAATCTTAAATTCACTTAGCAAATATCTCTTCACATCGTTAATCATCTTTGTTATTTTCAGTAATTATCAAGTCATCAACATATGCAATAACATACAACCTACCATGTTTAGTTTGCTTATGGAAAAGATCATAATCATACTTGTTCTGTTGGAAACCTAGGGAGTAAGTTAATTTCTCATTCAACTGCCTAGAGGCTTGCTTAAGATCATATATAATGACTTATCTAGCTTATACACTTTAAATCCAGTCTCCCCCTTTCGCTCATAACCCTAGGGAATCATCATATAGACCTCCTCATGAAGGTCTCCCTACAAAAATGTATTATCCACATCCATTTGACACAAAATCCAGTTATTTACAGCAGCTAATAATAGTATCATGCAAATTGTCACTATTGAGAATGTTCCATAAAAATCTATTCCCTCCTTTTGTCTATAGCCCTTGGCTACTAAATGGGCCTTACACTTATCTAGGCTTCTATCAGCCTTATTCTTGGCCTTAAACACCCATTTACACCCTATAGGCATTTTGCCTTTCGGTACATTGACTATGTTCTAAGTTGGATTGTGCCTTGGCCTTGGTGGGAGACTGATGCCGAACCCCTCCAAAACTTTTTTATTATCAAAAAAACAATTGTTCTAAGTTGTATTAGATTCAAGAGCCTTGATTTCATTTTCCATAGCTGTAACCCACCTAGGGTGCTTGGCTGCTTGCTCATAATTATCGGGCTCAATTTCCCTATCAATGGCACCAAGAAAGTGCTGATAATGCATAGACAAATCATTATAAGCTACCATATCTAACTGAGCAGACCCATTCATTAAATCTGGATGGTTGTCCATTTTCAACTTAGAAGAAGAAGGAACATACTCACAATGATAATCTTTAAACCATGTTGGTACTTGCCTATCTCTAGTGGGTCTGATTTGGCGCTGCAGGTTGTTGGTTGAATGCTGATTCTGATTTATTTCAAGGGGCTGGTCAGATTCTCAGGGTTAGCTAGTCCAACCTCCCTTGAAAGTGATTCATGTTGCATTGACCTGTCTCCATGAATTGCATTATCTCTAAGGCGGTTCTAGGTTGTACTATTAGAGAAGAAATGGCTGCATGATCAATAAAGAATGGGTCAAAGCATTTTAACTATGCTCCCCCTTGCTTATCAATTTCAGTGTTCTTAAAAGGGAATTTTTCTTCCACAAAAGCGACATGTCTGCTGATAAACAATGATTGGGTCTATATTATACAATGGGCTTGTTTGATGATAGCATTGGGAGCGTTTGCGTAGAGTTAATGGGCTTTGAAGAAAAAGCTCAACGTGGTGTGTTTGGGTTCGGCGTTAAGTTCACTGAACTTAAAGCTCCTAACACTCAAAAAGCTCGTTAAGGAAAAAGCTCTAGAATCCAGCTTTTTCCAAAATGCTCTCAGCTTTTTGACATGGGCCCCGCCACTTCTACCACCATCAATCCAAACACAAATCATTATCTATAACCTGACTTTTTTTCTACCGAGCTTTTTTTAAAGTCATATAGCTTTTAAGCCACCGCTCCTACCACCAACCCAAACAGGCCCAATATGTATCCCTTTCGAAACTCAAGCTTTGGACCTAGCATCGACTTATCAATAGGTTCATATTGTGAGAAAAAAGATAAAATGACCAAAGATTCTTAAATGAGAAATCAAGAGCCTTACCATACAAGCGCTCATATAGAGTTATATCCCAAAAGTCTAGAGGGAATTCAGTTGATTATATACGAGGCAGCTCTTATTGTTTCACCCCAAAACTGAATAGGCAAATTGGAGTGAAACATTATACCTCTAGCTACCTCCAACAAATGTCGATGTTTTCGTTCAACGACTCCATTTTGTTGGGTGTATACGGACAGCTTTTTGGGTGAACAATTCCCTTATTGCTAAAAAAATCATGCTTTTCTTGGTTCACAAACTCAGTTTTATTATCCATTCTTACTATTTTCATTATAAAGAGAAAATTGACTTTCCACATGGGCAACAAAATTCGTTCTATATTTAATTGCATCATATGTTAAAAAAACATTAAAAATGTCCACATTGCTCTAGAATAATCATCAACAACAATCGAAAATATGTATAACTTTGATGGATGGACATCTTATATGGACCCCACACATCCATGTGCAACAATTCAAAAAAGCAAGTAGTTTTAGAACCTCTAGATGTAAATGATACTATTGTAGGTGTAACTCACAAGCAAATTTCAAATTTATTATGATCAACAATTGAAATATCATTCTTTACATCATGCAAATGTCTCAAAACATCAAAAGAGGCATGCCCTAATCTGTGATGCCATAACAATCCCTTTTGACTATCAAATTGAGATTTATTACACTTAATTGGTAGCATTGACTATTCTAGAAATTCTACCAATCCCTTTGGTCATTCCACTCACACATCCTGCAATACATAGAGGCCAGGAAAGTAACATATCATGCATATGAACCATCTAGTGTCAATTTAGCTACAACAATCAGGTTATAGCAAAATTCCTAGGCATAGTAAACATTCATGAGATGTATATGTTCAGTTATTTGGACTTCTCCTACGTGTGACCCTAATTTTCTGGCCATTAGGGAATTTCACCCACCTTTTTATTCCAACATAAGGCTTACATTTATCCAAGTTAGTTATATTGTTTACTATGTGATAATAACTTGCACCAGAATCTAATATCCACTCATGATTAAGTATAGAAGGATCCAAACCTGGTGTAGTCAGTTGAACACTGACATAGTGACAGCTACATCTTTTGGGTCCGAGTGACGCTTTAGTAGCTCGAGAATGTTCTTGTTTTGATCTTAAGTGAACACTGGAACAGAAGATGAGGAAACTACTTCTTGATTCAAGGAGGATTTCGCAGGAATTTGATGTGACACTTGGTTAGCTTGATCATCTGGTGTTCCTGTATTCCTTGAGAAGGAAGGATTATGAGGAAAACCTATGAGTTGATAGCAATTATCCCTTCGATGTCCCTTCCTATTACAGTAGCTACATTGGTCCTTGGAACGGCCCCTGCCAAGTCCCCTTGCTCGGCCTCGACCTCCTCTTGTTGAATTATTTGCCATCATAAACACATCAAAAGCAGAGAATAGAGATGAAGTGATAACCTGACGTTGTGTCTCTTCTTTGATTATCATAGAGTATGCCTGACTAGGAGAAGGCAGCCATGTCAATAAAATGTGACTCCTAGCATGTTGATAAGAGTCATTCAGCCACATTAAAAACTGAAACAGTCTATGTTCTCATAAGATCTTGGAGTATTCAATAGTTGAATGACGCTGGCAAGTGCACCTTACTCATCCCACAATTCCTTAGGCCGAGTGTAGTAAACTGAAACTGTTAGATTCCTTGACTAAGAACTAATTGCTCTATGAATGGAGTAAATTTTGGCGCCATCAGTTTTATGAAACCATTCTTTTAGATCGAGCCATACCAAATGAGAATTAACATAGAAAACAAGACCCGCAACTGTTTGTCTACCGAATTGACCAACCAGAAAGTACAACTGAATTTGCTAGTTCTGAAACTAATCATGTGAGGTTCTCTATCAGAGAAGGATAAGCTGTAATCGGTGATTCAAGAAGTTAACCGGGTCGGGAAAACGAACTTGGCCGGAATTATTAGACCATAAATCATGGGCTCTCGTACCATGGTAAACGAAGAGACCCAAATTCGAGAATAACTCAATATTATTATTATTGATAACAAAACATTACAACAATACTACCAATGTCCATGACCACATACTTATATATATTATATGGGGTTTACACTTCTCATGTTGGATGAGAAGAAGAAGATTCCTACACACACATAAAATAGTGGGACCACATTCATGATTTTAGAATTGTTATAAAATATTTATATAAAATATTAAATGAGGACATCTATTGGTGATGAAGGTGTTAGTTCTCTAAGGGTTTTGATGATTACTAACAATTGCAAACAAAGTATGAAGTTTTTTCTTTGATAAATTAAAAAACTTGTCGTTAAAGGAAAACTCGAGTTTTGGTTACAAAACTCGAGTTTTGGTTACAAAACTCGAGTTTTGATCTTACAAAGAAGAACTCAATTTTGAATTAAGCAAAACCGCTAGTTTTCAGAGAAAACTCAAGTTTTCACAATAACAGAGACTTCTCAATATTTTTGGAAAAAGACAAAACTCCAGTTTTCATTGAAAACTCGAGTTTTGGACTTACTGAGAGTCTCCTAAGTTTTTGAACTTTGAAAACCTCCAGTTTTGGCTAAAACCTTTAGTTTTCAATTTAACTTGAAATTTTCCAAGTTTTCACTAAATTAGTGAAAACTCGAGTTTTGAGTTGGCAGAGAGGATTCAGTTTTTAGCCAGTTTTCAAAACCTCCAGTTTTTGTGAAAACCTCTAGTTTTGAGTTTCTCAAAGTTTTCTCAAAGTTTTCACAGTAAAGTGAAAACTCGAGTTTTACTCAGGCAAAAAGTCTTTGTATTTTCTCAGTTTTTGAAAACTGTCAGTTTCCTCCAAAACCTCCAGTTTTGACTTGGCACAGTTTCTTCAAGTTTTCATATTTAAATGGAAACTCGAGTTTTGATATGAAAACTCGAGTTTTGGCCAAGCAGAAAGTTTGATGTTTTTCAACATTTTGAAAACCTCCAGTTCTGGAAGAAAACCTTCAGTTTTGATGTTTTGGACTTAAATCAATTTTACACACCAAAGTCCAAAACTCGAGTTTTGAGAAACAAAACTCGAGTTTTCATCAGTGAGTTTGAAATTCAAAACGGATGAATTTGTGAAACCTTCTAGTTTGATCTTAATACTTCCAATTATCATTCCTCAATATTCCTAGCTATGTTTAACCACGTTGTTAGTGAGTTTCGGATGGTTTAAATATATGAAATGAAGGTTTAAAGCAAAAGCAAAAAGCATGTCAGAACATTAAATGCTAAACCTAGAAAGTTGCATACTTTTGGGTAATCCTTCTGCACACGCTTACAAAGGATTAATGTCTACCTTCCACATCCAGCAGTTGCCATTCCAACGGATTTATTTTCAAGAAGTCAACTCTGATCTTCTGCACAGCTGGATTAAGTGAAGATTAGTGAGAGAAGACACCAAAACTGTCTCCAACATCTAGATTAACACTTCAACGGATATATGGAGTTAGCAACGGGCATTTAATGCACTCTTAGTATAAATAGAGTAGCATTCAATTTCTCTCAATAACACACACTACTAGAAATTTCAGATTTTGCTACGGAAAAAATCCGTAGCAAAAACCCAAAAATCCGTAGCAAAACGTTTTTGCTACGGATTTTGCTACGGATTTTGTACGTAGCAAAATATGGCGTCGCAATTGCGACGGATTTGAGAAACTCGTCGTAATTGCGACGGATTTGCTACGGATTGTGAAATCCGTAGCAATTGCTACGGATTATATAATCCGTAGCAATTTGCTACGGATGTTTTCCGTAGCAATTTGCTACGGAAACAATCCGTAGCAAATTTGAAATTTTGCTACGGATTTAAAATCCGTAGCAAATTTCAAAAATTCAAGAATTTGCTACGGATTTATTTTCCGTAGCAAATTTTTGAATTATTTTACGGTAGCAAATTTTTACTTTTTTATTTATATTTTTTAAAAAATTTAATAGAAAAATTGAATACAAATAGTAAAATAATGTACCATGAATATATTAACGATAAAAAAGAGTTTACATAGTGAAAACACATATATATATATATATATATAATCCGTAGCAACAAACAAATACAAAAAAGTAGGCTAAAAGACATTGTGATCATCATCATCACCGTAAGCATGGTCATCATCACCGTGAGTCGGCCCGGACCGAAACCTCTGTCTTCGAAGGGACATCATTTGAAGCTGCATCTCCTTCATCATCTCCGCCTTCATCATCTCCGCCGCGATTCATCTCCGTCTCATCATCTCCCGTTCCGCCGCAACGCCCGCTTCATCTCATTGTTGTTCCATAAGCATCGCGCCTCATCATCTCTCGTTTTCCGAGTCACCGCCGGCTCATCATCTCTCGTTCTGGGTCATCGTGTTGCTTGCTCCTCCACCAACGACTTCATCCTCTTGACTCATCTACAAAATTGATTAGTACATTTATTATTTGTACTTCATTTGAATGGACAAGAGAATGAAAATTATCAATATCAAATGTATTATGTTTACCTAAAGGAACCCCGCAGCGTGCCGAGATGAGAGGCGCTTTGATTGCTTCATCGGGGCCGCGACTCACCGTATCCAAAGACCCTCCCTTTCTTGTCAAATCCGCCGGTAGCCTCAAAGAAGAGACTCTCGTTATCGGATATAGAGGATGAGGGGTCGGATCTCACGCCGCGAGGCTCTCTCCCGCGATGCCTCTCAAAGTTTTCCTACAAGCAAACAAATACATAACAAATAAGAAAATAACGTGCATAAAACAAGTAATAAAGGCAATAAATGTCTCACCGCTATTTGTTTCGCCTTTGGGTTAATCCATTGCCTCTCACTCCCTTCGACCGTCGGGAATGGGTCCGCCGAAAGGTAACCCACTCAACCGATCCAGTGGAGCTTCCCGCACTCTTCCCGCAAACGCAAATGATGACATTAATTAATTACTTCAAAGTACAAAATATTCAATACGTAAATAGAAAATAACGTGTACTTACAACTTTGCGTCGATGCTCAGTAATGGATATGGAGCCCCCAGCATATGACGGTCCTGCCATTTTGGCCATATTTTCCTTATTTTTCGCACTTATGGCCTTAAACTTTTCATTGTTTTCCCAAGTGCCAAATAATTCATCTTTAGTGTCCTGTGGAAGCCAATCTGTCTTGCCTCTCGACCTTCTCAATGAATAGAGCTTTCGACGCACCCAAAGACGCTGCCCTTGTGGTTAAAAGCTTTTTCAGATTTTCATGATGCTCGAGGCAATGTCATATGCTTTTCCTAAAAATCAATAACGAACAATTAGTGCTCCAAATTTTAAAAGTACTTAATTAACACGCATAAAACAAATAACTTACCAAGAACTCGTGAACCACATATCTCGTTGCTCGTAGGAATCTCCGTCCACGCGGTCCAAGCTTGAGTGTAGTTACGGAATATTTGGGTCGACATGAAAGTCGCCACGGATTATCGGGCACAAATCTGAAAACGAGAGATTATCGTGCAATTATTAGCATACAAACCAATCTCAAAAGAGAATTGTAACATTACGAGTAACTTCGCATGACTTACTCGTTGCCTTTAGTGCGAGATCCAAAGAAACCTGTCTCGGGATCTCTTGAGCCCCGAGATAGGTGTATCGGAGGAACTACCTCTTCCCCGACGTGGCTCTGAGGCGACGAAGTGTGCTAAGGAAGAAATGTGAAATATTGAAGATTTTTGTACATAGATGGTTTCAAGAAACTAAACATATGTAAATCAATCAGAAACGGTAAAGTAAACCTGTTGTCCTCTTTGCTGTGCATCAGGGGGGGTAGCCGCCGGTGACGACGATGTATAAAGTGACGGTGAAGATGACAAATATCCCGATGGTGACGACGAAAAATCAAATAGTGGCACCTCTGGAGAAGAGCTGAGCCCTCTGCCTCCATATGGAGCGGTTGGCGTTGCCCTACCCCCTCTTATAGTACGGGGTCGGGCTCGACCACCGCCACGTCCACTACCCGAACGTCCTCCCGGATGCTCCATCTCTACGAACACTTATAGACATCATGGCAAAATATATATATATATATAAAAATTAGTTAATATGACGAGTAGCAAAGAAACAAAGTATGTAGTATAACATATCGTCATAAACAAAGAACTAACACAAATCAACCGGACGATTCCGTTCATCGACATCTACTTGCATGTCTTCATCTCGAACTCTCATAGTCGTCGAACTCGATTCACTAACGGAGAAGCTCATTTCTCGCTCATCCTCATCGTCGATTTCTCATCGTTAATTTGTATAGGAATCAACTCTAACTCCGCACGAGAATCAAAGAGATTGCTTGGTACTTCGTCATCGAAGATGTTTATGGGCAGCACATGTTCCACATCGGCTTGGAAAGGTTCAGCCATACTGTCATTTGATTCCTGCTCTTTCGACTTTGGTATAATATTTCGTGCTTTGGTTTTAATAACTCCCGTCCACCCTTGGCGAGATGTAGGGTATGGTGTATAGTAAACTTGTTCCGCCTTTGTTGAGCAAGGATGAATGGGTCATAACCAACCGAATATCTCCTTGTCCGGTGGATCTCAATATTTCCATGTTTGTCCACTTGTGTCCCACGCGGACCGTTATCAAACCACTCACACTTAAAAAGGGTCACCACCTTGTCCCACCGGTAACTCGGCTGAATTATCTCAAGTAACTTCCCGTAGTAGTCGGTCTCCACCCCGTCAACTTGGTCACCTCGACAACATACACCGTAATTGCAACATAGTGTACTGCGTTCGCGTCAGCAGTTGCAAATCGATACCCATTGATTATATATTTGTTGCATCGGGTAAGCGTCATTGCAGCTCCATAAGATAAACTCCACGCAACTTCATTGGGATCGATGGATTTTCCAAGAAATATGATCGAAACCATTTTGGAAACTCAGAATTAGTGAATTGATCAACTTGGGACACCGACATTGAAGGATTTCCGATCGGACCCAATTAGAGAAGTAATCGTAACACAAAAAACTTAAGTTAATACTTTAATCCTTACCGTAAGGGTAAACAAAAAAAAAACTTACTCTAGGTACTTTGCAGCCTCTTCACGTTGTTTAGAATGTACCACTCGCAACTCGCTTATCTCTTCCGTCAAGAGTTGACTTCCAACGTTTTCCCACGACTCGCCCGGAATATTAAATATTGATTTTTGATCCCTCGTATCACCGGCATCATCGTTACGGGGTACCCTCTCCAGCTTGACATCATTTCGGGGGATAATAGTATGACGCAAATTTTGCGGCCTCTTCGACTAGATAAGCTTCGGCGATAGATCCTTCAACGTACCTTGTATTTTTGATCTTGTGCTTAAGTGTGCATAAAAACCTACAATGGAATATCTCGAGCTAAAGTACCATGTCGGTCAATTAATAACAGCGCAAATCAATATATATATTACCTCTCAAACGGATACATCCATCTATACATTGCGGGCCTCCTACCTTTGCTTCGTAGGCCAAGTGAACGGGCAAATGTTCCTTGAGTCAAACAAGCTAGGAGGAAACACCATTTCTAACTTGCATAGCGTTATGGGCATGCTCGCCTCCAGTGTCGTAACTTTTCAACATTAAGCTCGAAGCACAAATTTCTCTAAAGAACATGGACAACTCCGTTAGAGTAGACCATACATGCTTCGGTAGTGCTTTGAAGGCCCACGGCAACAATCTCTCGGAAAAACACATGACAATCATGACTCTTCATCTTGCTCAACTTCACCTCGTGCATGTCGACACATCTTTTCCAGTTTGACGCATAACCGTCAGGGAGTTTCAGATCTCTAACCCATTGCAACATCTCTAAATTCTGCTCTTTATTGAATGTGTACGGCGCTCTGGGTTTGGAAATTCGTCCAGTGCCACTGTCCACCAAATGCAAAGCAGGCCTTCTACAAATCGCTTCAACGTCCAATCTTGCGTTGACTGTGTCTTTCGTCTTGCCCTTGGTGTCCATCACGGTGTACAGAATATTGCAAAACACATTCCTCTCAATATGCATGACATCGAGGTTGTGTCTTAACAATTGATCTTTCCAATATGGTAGTTCCCGAGAAGATACTGCGTTTGTTCCAATGATGATCAATGCCGTACCCCTCAGGTTCGCTTGAAGCAGCCCCCTCTTCGACACTCGGAATGTGCATGACCCTGTCCCATATTTCTTGTCCACTTAAACGACGAGGTGGATCTGCTCGTTCGACAACCTTCCGCGTGAAGTCTTTTCTATTTCTCCTAAATGGATGATCGGGGGGTAGGAATCGTCGGTGCCTGTCAAACCAACCGACTTTGTTTGTGTTCCAAGCTAAAACCCATGTTTCGTTCAAGACATACCGGCATGCGAGCTTTCCGACGTTTGCCGGCCACTCAACATCCCATATGCGGGGAAATCATTTATCGTCCACATTAAGGCGGCCCGTATGGTGAAATTCTCGACTTAATGATATATCATACGTAAGAACACCTTCACTCCACAACATTTTCAACTCGTCTATCAAAGGCCCGAGGTACACATCTATCTTCTTTTTGGGTTCGACGGCCCGGGGATTAACGCGTTAAGGAAGAAAAACTCTCTTCTCATGCACATAGAAGGTGGGAGGTTGTACGGAGTCACAATGACCGGCCAACAGGAATAATTCCCGCCCGTATTGTTGAAAGGAGCGAACCCATCCGAACATAGACCAAGACGAACATTACGGGGATCCATAGCAAAGAAAGGATTCGCCTCGTCAAATTTACGCCAAGCTTCGGCATCGATGGATGCGTCACAAAGTTCTCATCCCTACGATGCTCCGGTGCCATCTCATGTGAGCAGCTGTTTGTTCGGATGCATACAATCTCGTAAGTCTGGGCACCAGAGGAAAGTACCACATCTTGCTTATTGCATGACGGGTCTTTTTCCTTCCTTTCCCCACAACTCTATCTGTCATGTCCACTGAAATTTGCAATTTGTCACTCAAAGCATCATCCTTGTAATACAACATACATCCTCTCGGGGGCAAGCAATGAATTTTTTCACATCCAAGCCCAAGCTCTTTCACCTTTTTTTGGCTTGGTAAAAGTCCTTCGGCAAATTATTGTCTTTGGGAACAACCTTACTCATGATCTCGCATCATTTCATTGTAATTCCTCTCACTCATATGGTGATCGGTCTTCAAGCTTAGTGTTGCTAGGGTAGCCGATAGCGATGAATATTCACTATTTTCAAAGTGTTCGCAACCTTCCCATGGACGATTTGTGCTTCTTGAAGCATTTTATAGAACCTAGCGGCTTCCGGATGAGGGTCATCACCCATGTTTGATGGTTGAGGATGGGTACCGGTCTCCTCTCCCATGTATGACGGTTCAGCATGAGTAACGGGATCAAAATATTGGCCGATCGACGGTCCCGTGGCATCCATAACCAACTGATCATATTGATTAAGGTTTTCTCGATGACTACTGTCCCCGTAATAACCACTCGGTGTACGTCGGACTTCGCCATGAAATTCCCAACATTCATAATCTCTAATGAATCCCTTTTGACACAAATGAATTCCGACCGTCTCCGCATTTGTAAATCTTAAACACTTACATTTGGCACACGGACACCGATCTCCATTCTTGAATTATTTGAATTCGCCAAAGCAAATTGGACGAACTCTTCCAAACCCGCGAAGAATCTTTGTTGTTACTTGTCTTCTATCGTTAGACGATTGTACATCCAACTTCTATCATGGTTGCCTTCCATACTTCCTAGCTAGTTCAGTTACTACCCTAATTAACTTCTCAACATACCACAAATATATATAAGTCACCTCTTATGCCTACCAATTGCCACTTAATCAAGAAATGAAAAACAAACACATGCATTGAACAAAGAACATATTCCAAAGCAAGCAACCGAGAGAATGAGGATAGCACACCGAACATGGGGACATGCATGTGGAGGGAAAACAAAGAATAGAATACTAAGTATTTTGGAGTTTCTAACATATATGGGCTAGATCAAAGAGATTATTTAACACTTAATCAAATTTATTGTATAACTTGTTAAAGATAGATTCAAATAAAAAATTTTAATGGAATATTTTTTAAACAAATTACTAACACTCATTTTTATAATAGCCCAAATCAAATAGTAAATTCCACTAATATACAAAACAAAAATTAAGATTTATCTTCTACTAACATACACATTTCGTCCCAAAAAATAATACAAGATTAAAAAAATATATATTATTAATAAAAATCACTAAACCCAATTAAAAAAAAATCATGGAATCTCCTACTAACAATAAGCATAATTCAAATTCATAAACTATCAAGATCATTATGTAATTAATAGCTAAGGAAAAACTAAAATACAAAAGAAGAATTATTTTCTACTAACATGCATATTTAAATTATGACATAAAGAAAATATAACATAGATATATCCATATAGTAAAAAAAAAAACATCGACCAACCGACGGTGGACCGGATCGGAGAAGAGGACAACGAGCGAGAGTCGTGGAGGAGCTAGGGGACGCAGAGGGGAGGAGTGGTGGAGGAGGAGGGGCTGAGCGGGAGGGTCGGACCGGGGGGGGCCGGAGCAGGGGGTCCGACACGGGGGGGTCGGAGCGGGGGACGGTGGGGGAGGGTCGGACACGGGGGGGAGGGGGGTCGGAGCGGGGAGAGGGACGGTGGGGGGAGGGTCGGACGTGGGGAGGAAGACGAAGGGAGGTCTCATAAAATGAGACCTCCTTTTTGCGACGGATCCGGGATCCGTCGCAACCGGGCACCGGAACGTTTGCGACGGATCCGATATCCGTCGCAAAAATGGCGTTTTTGCGACGGATCCACCGATCCGTCGCAATTGGGCCTCAAAATGGCGGCCTTTTGGCCGCCACCGATCCGTCGCAATTTGGTCTCAGAATGGCGGCCTATTGGCCGCCATTTTGCGACGGATCAATGATCCGTCGCACTTATTTGCGACGGATCGATGATCCGTCGCAAAAATGGCGCGGCCTCTTCGAGGCCATATTGCGACGGATCGGTGATCCATCGCTAATTCCGTCGAATAGCGACGGATTATTTAATCCGTTGTGTTTTTCCTTTTTGCTACGGATCTTAAAATCCGTAGCAAAATCCGTCCCCATTGCTACGGAATTGTTTCCGTAGCAAAATCCGTCACTATTTTACATTTTTCTAGTAGTGACATCTGCTGAAAACGAAATACATTCAAGTTTCGGTAAGCTTCGGTGTTTATCATTATCCACTCTTAGAGAGTTTCTTACTTGTAAATCATTTATTGTAAAGAATCACAACTTGGTGATTGGGTTCATTGATTGCAACTTGTAAGGGGGAGTAAGTTCTAGTGAGAGAATTACTCTTGAGTACAGAGTGTGTAATCAATTGAGATAGTGAAAATCCCGAGAGAGTCCGGGAACCGGACGTAAGTCAAGAAATTGGGACCAACCAAGATAAACCGCGTGTGTCTTGCTCTTCTACTCTCAACTTAGTTCATCTATGTTTTTAGTGTTAAAAAACAGAGCAATTTTGAAAAGATTTTTGAAATCCCCAATTCACCCCCTCTTGATGATTTAGCTCCACCTTCAGAAGGGGGTAAAGGAGAGTCCAACTCCAACATCCTTGATTTTAGAATTGTTATATTTTCATTCATCATGAAAATCTTAAATCATTTAACCAAGTGAAATTCCATTCTTTGGTATTATCTCTCCTTTGCAATTTTATCCTGCACCATCATTTTGAAATCAGGAATTGGTTCTGAAATTATTTTTAAAAAACAAAAGTTTGTTTGTTTGCCCAACAAATGAAAAAATACGATTGGGTAATTTGTGCTTTCTCGCAATAAATTTTAAATAAATAAATATTTCTTCTAATCAAGGCATCATCGGGCATTTGGTCTAGTGGTATGATTCTCGCTTAGGGTGCGAGAGGTCCCGAGTTCAATTCTCGGAATGCCCCATTTTGTCATATTCAGCGTTTTAACTTTTGACTTCGAAGCTTCTTTGTTATATATAGTTTCAACTTTCAATCGTCAAGGTCCAAAAACAAAACCAACCTTTCAAATTAACAATTAAAACGTCCAGATTACTATTCCGACTTAAAATCTATAAAAACTGAAACACAAATTAAACAAACAGAAAGGCAACAACATGAACAAGAAACAATCATATAAACAGACTCCAACACCATCACATCACCGTTCCCACTACTATTCAAAGTTGCAGCTTCCGTAACCTGCAAGATCAAATCAAACCAAAAACAGACACTTCAGAATCCAAAAATCACACACATCTAATACCATAATATATAAATATATACAAAGCCTTCCAATTAATACTAATACATGTCTCGTTCTCATAAACATAAACACTGAGACTTACTAGGATCAGTGATAACAACAAGAGCAGAGCCACGAAAGTCACAGTTCCAATAATTCCTTCCCGCTGAAGCATAGTACTGATTCATCACAGCAGAAGCATGGTTCATAATTGAGTTTGGTTCATAACAGGACCCTCCTGGTTCTATCATCTTGCAATAATCACCCAAATTATTGCATGCATATTCTATGTTTGATTGTAGCTCTGCTTCGCTCGCTGAAGGCTTCGCCATGCACCATGTCTTCTCATATTCCTGCAATATAATATAATATACAACCATTGTATTTAATTTCATGTTTTGATTGATGACTAGTTTTATTATTTCATAACAAGTTTCAGTTTTTCTTCATTACCAGTCCTTTGGCTACCTTCATGTTTCCTCCTGCACAAAATATAAGTTCATGGTCAAGATCCAGATTAGTCCTAACAAAAAAACAAGATCCAGATCGAAATTACCTGGCAACAAATAAACTTTCTATACGTGTGTGTGTGTGTGTGTGTGGGACAATCTAAACCAACCATAAACTAACATCAGACGATTAACGACTTAATTACCATAGTTGAAAGAGATGATGAGTATTAAAAGGAAGAGACGATGAAGTGAGACACTTGATGTAGCCATGGTGTGTTTGATTTGATTGCTCGAAATATTCAGAGAGCAGAAACCAATCAGTTCTTCTTTCTTCTCTTCTATCTACACAAAAATAGGCTAAATTGTTATTGTTACTTTAATTCAATATGTGTGTGTGTGATATACTGATCAAAGGTAAAGGTATGTTATATATCAGCGTATGAGAATGTATGCGTTGGAATTTATTGAGTCATTTATGTATTCAATCAAATTGGAAATTTAACAGCCTGAACAGAAGTTAAAAGTTCAAAGCAAGCATCCATACATGTATATGGTAATCTCAAGGGACAATTGCATTCAAATATATCTAGAATTGATAAACATTACGTTGTAGCATTAAAATTTACGTTTTATTTAAGATTATCTAAATCTGTCATGTTTAATCCTCAAAAAGTACACTATAATCTGTGTAGAAGATCAACCGATGGGTTTAGGCTCAAGATGTGAAACTTTGAAGAAATGGTCATTGGTCAACTTAAAAATTTAATATAAACGATCGTGGTTTTTTTTTTTTTTTTAAACGGTTTGATTGTCATCCCCTTTTATTTGTTATTCCCACTCTAATTTGTGGTTATTGTTGCAAAATGATAGACACAAAGCTTGTCGCTAAAATTACTATTCAAGCTTTTAATTTGAAGTGTCTTCTTTTCTCACAATGGGAGTAGCACTTGGTTTTTTTGTTTCTTTTACATCTTTTTTTAATTATGCATAGTTTTTGCAGCCATTTATTTTTATTCCCCTGGCTGCCTCTTCGTAATTAGTACATTTTTTAAGTAATGATCATTCCTCTTTTCACTCAAAATAGAAAACGTTTGATTATTCTGGTTATTGGTTATTTGCTGCACACAGATGGGTTGTCATCTGTTCTTGGCTACAGTTTCAATGGTAGTCCTGCGATGCACATATATTTGGCTTTTCATGTTTATTGTTTTCTCGTTTCTCTATGCATATAATATATAATAATGGTTTACTGAATTTTGAATATGAAAATAATTACAAATTTTAGTCCCTTAAATATTTGTTGGTTCTAGAAGTTTAGATTTTATCAATAAATTTCCTAAAGTTTGACACATGATTTCATATACTTATTTAGTCTCATCGGACTAACAATTTCTTCTGCAGTCCATGAAGAGGTTGACAATCTCTAAAATTTAATCTGACACTCAAATTTGCAACATGCAAGCAATAGCGACTTTTCTGTTTTGTATGATCTTCTCATAACCGATATTTACCTAATTACAGATTCATCCATTCATCAGACAGTTTGGCCGAGTGGTCTAAGGCGCCAGATTTAGGCTCTGGTCCGAAAGGGCGTGGGTTCAAATCCCACAGCTGTCATATTTGTATATTTTTTTATTTGCTGACAACTTTCCCCTTAAAATTCTTAGATCAGTCAATTTTTTCCAACTTCAAATTCATATATCATCATCTTCTTCACATCTGCAAGTGGCTGACAATTTTGCCCGTTAAAATTCATAGATTAGTCAATTTTTTCCCAATTTCAAAAATCGTATATCATCATCTTCACATCTGCAAGTGACAGACTTTTTTCCTTTGCTTCACTGGCTTTCTAGAGGGATGAGGATTTTTTTCCTTTCATATACGCCATTCCAGCTTATCAATCAGACCAATTCTTAATGAACTAAGCACAAAAGTTTCATGGCAAGATGACAATATATAACAGTAATTTTCATACCCTTGAAAAAATCCAGCTCAGACCAATCATAGTTCAAGATCATAAACATAGAGAAAACTGAGCCGTTGCAGAGGTATAAATGGGGTAACTTACAAGGATTGTACAAAGCAAATTCAACAATAAGATCGCCAATCAGACTAACAACGCAAATTGTCCCAAAGCAAGCAAGGTTTAAAAGAACAAGTTTAAAAGGGACTCCTTAATTCAATCAAGTAAATAAGAGCAGCTTGATTGCCTCAATCAGGAGGATCTGTGTGAAGAAATTCCTGTATGGTTGAAGGAAACTCCAAGCCTCCGAAACCATTATGATCATCGTGATCATCACCTTTTAAAACAAAAACACGTTTGCCCAGAAGCAAGTTTGCCAATCTCAATGGTTCTTTCTTCTCCTCTCGAAAGTACTTAATCCACCCATCTAGCCTCTTCATCTCCTTTCTACACTTTGGCCCTTTCACTCCCACAATCTTTGAGTAGAACCCACCCTGACAATGACAAGAATTACAATCATTACCACCTTCTTCTTCATCCTCCTCCTCCTCCTCTGGTAACCCCAATAGCCTTATTAACTGTTCGATCTCGTCAATTTCATCGTCCTCAGCTTCAATTTCAGGTATGTGGCGATCTTGAGGGCTTGAGTGAGGAGGTGATTGTTGGTTGGGTAATGCGAAATCTTGGGACACAGACAGAAAAGCTCGAGGCGGTTCGCTACCACATAGATCTTTAGAAGAATTGGCAACGGATTGATCGAGGTGGAGGAACATTGGGGAGCTTAGTGACCCTAGCGAAGAATTTTCTCCGTCTTGTGTTTGTGAATTCGCCGGAGGCGGTGGTGGTGGTGGCGGATGTTCGAGTTTCAGTCTCTTCTCGACCTGATGATTGATGAATTAGGAATTAGAGTCAGGTTAATAGCAAAAGGAGAAAATAAACAAAAGAGACTACTGGAATTTCAAAGATTAACGCACCTGTCTTAGAGAGGCAAAGAAATTCGAGTGCAGAGACGGCGGCGGCGGCGGTTGCATTCTCCCTCCTTTCTGTTTGAGCCTTCGGTATAATACTCGATGGAACGAAAGGATTTTTTTTTTTTTTTTTTTTTTTTTTTTTTTTTTTTTTTTTTTTTTGCTTGTCCTCATAAATATTTATATAATGTGTCTAATAAATGTATTTAGGCACTTTTTTCCGTCTTTTGTGCCACAGGAGCTGAAAAGCGCAAAGACGATTCAGAGAAACCGAAAGTAAACGCATTTTCCTTCGCTTAACTTCATCGCTCATCCACGATGGCCGATGATCTTTCTTCCTCCCCCAAGGTTGGCTTTACTCACACTCTGTTTCTATGGAAACTCCAAATATTTTCTCTTGTACTTGTTATCTTCGTTTTTCCTTTTTCATGGGCCGCATTTGGAATTGTCCGATCCAATTGTTAGAATATCTGAACGAAAGTTTACAATTAGAAGCTCCGGTTACATGTGCATTCTCTGATTGGATTGTGACTGGAAATTGGTTGCATAAATCAATTACGAGAGGAGATTAGGCAAAATGTAGGGTTCCGATTGAGGGATTTCAGAATGGGGGTGGGTAGTTGCAGAATCAATTATTCTGATGCTGGCCATGACTTTCTTGTATTTTAATATATCAAATAGATTCTATCCAAATAATCTGTTTCAAATTCGTTCCTTCGTCATCGAAAGACTTGAAATGGCATTAAAAATCCCAAAAAGGGTTTTTCCCAAAAAGGCTCTTTTTTTGAATTTTCAGAATCTGCGTGAGTTGTAATGCCACGATATAATTGTTAAGCTTTGATATTGTTGTTAATGTGGTAATTTAGTTGTTAAAATATTGTTGTTAATACTACGATTTGATTTAGTTGTTAACGGGTATTGATTTTATTGTTAATTTGGTGATTTAGTTGTCGCGGAGATTCAAAAAAATCCCGAACTTCCTACTTTTTGGGATTTTCTTAATCTTGGCGCTTTTTTGCATTTTTTCCTAAAAAAGATTTTCCATTAGTTTTTTAAGAATACCTTTCACGAGGTAAAATGCAGATATGTTTTGTCACGGCTTACAGAAGTGGTGGGCAGACTAAAATGAAGAAGTGGCATGTAAAGGATCAGGTTTGAATGTACAATGACATGTTAGAAATCAGAACATAGTCGTCTTTGTAATTGAATCCCAGGCATTTACCTTCTTTAATTGAACCTGTTTGTTATGCAGAGCATTTTCACTTGAGTGTACATACATACATATTTTGAGTTTCTCACCCTCCTGACTTTTTATTGAGAATCTCAATATGCATATGAATGTTGACAGGATCTCTCCCTTGCAAAGGCTTCAAAGAGTTCCACTAAGATTAGAATTTTGGATATGAAATTCGTCAGCGAGACTACATGCCCAGAACCCAACATTGAACCTTGGGAAATGCCTTACGTGCATTACCCAAAACTTAAAAGCTTACAGCAGGTAAATTACTGCTTAAATTGAGAGTTGGCTTTAGAATTCTGTTTAAATCTTAGTGATATATATGTCTTCATTTTTGCCTCATTTTAGGGCTGAATGTGCTTGCAATCCTGTGAGGTATTTTACCCCTCTTGCAATGCAGAGAGTGGATGGTTTTTTTTTTTTTTTTGCTCAAAGAGAGTGGATGGTTTGAGACGTTGTTAAATAATCATGCTAATTACATAAGCTCAAATAGGGAAATTTTCCCAGTCCTCAACCTTTATGGATTCTGGATAAAGTTTATAACTTATACTGGTTAAGCAGGGGAGAGGGTAGTCTCCATTGACCTTCCTCCCCATTTCATCTCCATTACTGACAAAGTTGAAGTATTTAGATGTAATTTTAATCCATTAAATTTATTTATATGTATTTTGTATTTAATATTCTAATAATATTATTATAAAATGTTAAATCTCAAACTATTGGAAGTTGATTCAGTGGTGGGAAAGTAAATGGAGAGGAAGCTCAAACTGTTATTAGGGCATTTCCTGTCATGTAAAGGGCATTTACCGTCCAGAAATGAATGCACAGCTGCAGTTGGTGGCATAAAGCGGTTGCTTCCTAGGAAAAAGAAACTTGAAGCGGAAGCTCAATCCGGTAATGTCTCGCTCTAGTTTATTTGGCAAAATCTTTTTTTTTTTTTTTTTTTTTTTTTTTTTTTTTTGAAGTAAATCAATTAAATTGGTCCTACGAAAATCCTTGGATTGGTCAGAATGATTATACCTTACAAGATTTAATTAAAACCTTATTTTAAATTTGAGAAATTTTTAAGATAAATTGTTTATTGATATTTAAATTATTTGATAAAATTGTTTAAAAAAAAAAGGTTCTTATGAATTTAATTAAGATGACTTAAACTTGAATATCTTTTATTTTGATCTAGTTTTGACTACTTAGATAGTTCAAATATAATATAAATCAATTAATTTTTTATAAGAAAATTATTTTAATTGGCTGTTAAGAATGATTAAATCTTAGATTTATTTAAATAACCATATTTAATTGGCCGGTAAGAATGATTATATCTTAAATCTTGTTAGTTCAGTCCCTGCTCTCTAAATACGTTAATAGTCCATTGAACGCATACGCAAGAACAAGAAAATTGAAGTAACTTAAAGAAGAACTGAACCTTCTTCTACCTTTTGGGAATGGCTTCTCTCCGCTGCCCATTATATCCGCTGTTATCTTTTCTTTGCAGCGACGTCGTTTTACTTGTATGATGGCTTTTGGAATTTGCCTCTTGGCCCACAATATGACCAAAATATACTTTAATGTTTCCGTAGTTTATTTTCCGTCATAGGATGAAGTTATTATTTTAATGTTTTAATAGTTACTAGTAATATATATTTTGAATTTATATTTATATTTTTCAATTTAATGAGAGGGTAAAACATTTCATCTTTTTCTAGCATTTTCAATTTTTTATGCTTCTCTAATAAATTTACGGACTTATTTACTTAAACAAATAAAATTAGATATAATACTTTTCGGTCCTTAATATAAAACATATTTAAAAATTTGATCTCGAGTCCTAAATATAAAACATATTTGTCAATCATTTTCTAATATGTCCATATTGATGCTTCATTTACGATAATTTGAGGGCATTAAGGAAGATGAGTGGAGTATTGACATGCATTTTTAAAAAGATTGACAAATATGAAAAATATGTTTTATATTTAGGACTCAGATCAAATTTTCAAATATGTCTTATATCAAGGATCGGGGAGTATTATATCTAATTTTATTTGTTTAAGTAAATAAGTCCGTAAATTTATTAAAGAAGCATAAAAAATTGAAAATGTTAGAAAAAGATGAAATGTTTTACCCTCTCATTAAATTGAAAAATATAAATATAAATTCAAAATATATATTACTAGTAACTATTAAAACATTAAAAAAATAACTTCATCCTATGACGGAAAATAAACTACGGAAACATTAAAGTATATTTTGGTCATATTGTGGGTCAAGAGGCAAATTCCAAAAGCCATCATACAAGCAAAACTACGTCGCTGTAAAGAAAAGGATAGTAAGGATATAATGGGCAATGGAGAGAAGCCATTCCCCTACCTTTTGGGACACTACCCTTAGGAAGGCAACATGGGCCCCACCCCCTTCATCCGCCACCTCCCCGCAATGCAAAGAATTGATCGATATGCGAAGATGTATGCGAGAGCATGGGGGGACCCAGGTGTTAAGTTGGGGGGCAAGTGCCATTGGGATTTTTTTTATGAAAAAAAAAATTAATACATGTTTGAATAATTACACACCCTTAAATTAAGTGTCCACCTTTAATACATCAAGGCTGCACTTCGTAATGAGATGAGGGATGAATAGTTGAATGATTGTTTAGTGTCTTATATTGAAAAAAGATGTATTTGATAGCATTAATAATAAGTCAATTATGATGGAATTCCAAAAAATAAGGCTTAGAAGGATGACATTCTAGTTATTTTTATTGTAATATACTTTTTTTAATTAAAATATATATACTTGAACTTATTAGACCTACCCTTCATTGTAATTTAATAAAAAAAAAAGTATATTACAAAATATATGTACTTAAACTTATTAAAATATATTACCCACCCTTCATTGTAATTTATGTAGCTGCATTTAATGAAGGGTGAGTACCCACCCTTTTTTTATTAAAATATATGTACTTGAACTTATTAAAAAAATAAATAAATTAGGGGCGCTGCCCCCGATCCCCCAAATATCCCCGCCAATTGCCCCTTCTATAATTTTTAAGGTCCGCCATGAAGGAGATATGCTCTTATAAGAAGTCAATATTATCTTTTATGAAATGAGAGGTGTTCATGCTTTTATAAGATGTCAATATTATCTTTCATGAAAGAAGAGGTGTTCATGCTCTTATCATGTGTCAATAATAACTTCTTATGAACTTCTTATGAATTTGAGAAGTTATACCTTACAAGATAACTTCTTTGGATTGGTCAATAAATACACCGAAAATTCTTTGGATTGGTCAAAATGATTATACCTTACAAGATTTAATTAAAATCTTATTTTAAATTTGAGAAATTTTTAAGATAAATTGTTTATTAATATTTAAATTATTTGATAAAATTGTTAAAAAGGTTCTTATGAATTTAATTAAAATGACTTAAACTTGAATATCTTTTATTTTGATCTCGTTTTGACTACATAGATAGTTAAATATCATAAAATATAATGTAAATCAATTAATTTCTTTATAAGAAAATTATCTTAATTGGCCGGTAAGAATCCTTTTAATTACTTTATAATATAATAATATATTTTATTTAGATATAGTTAGTTCAGACCATGCTCTATAAATACGTTAAAAATCCATATCTGCTTCAGAACGTTAGAAAATTAAAGTAACTTAGAGAAGTACTGAACTTTTGTGACACTACCCTTAGTACGACAACATGGGCCCCACCCCCTTCATCCGCTACCTCCCGACAATGCAAAGATTTGATCGATATGCGAAGATGTTCAACGATGCGTGTGCTATCCGCTACCTCCCTGTGAATAAGGTATGGAAGTTTTACTCATTGTTAGAATTTTAGATACAAGTTTGTGTTGAGGTTGTTTTGCTAAGAAAATAATTTAAGCACGTGTCGTCTTTCCTTCTCTTAAAATTATTCATTTTGAGGTCTTATTACCTGTCATGGTTTTAAAATGCGGCCTGAGGAGAGGTGGTCATGCTCTTATAACGAGTCGATATTATCTTTTATGAAATGAGAGGTGTTCATGATTTTATAAGGTGTCAATGTTATCTTTCATGAGAGGAAAGGTATTCATACTCTGGCGTCATTAATAACTTAAGAAATTAGCTCTCATTGTTAGAATTTTAAGTATGAGTATTTATGTGTTAAGGATGTCTTTTTTCACATATAAAATCTTAGACCCGCTTTGAGTTATTTAGATACTTATAAGACGTTTTTTTGTTCTCTTAAAATTGTCCACTTTGAGGTCTCTTCATTATCTCTCAGTTTTAAATTTAATGTAGACCCTTATAAGAGGTTTTTTGTTCTCTCAAAAAATTTTCCACTTTAGGGTCTCATTACCTTACATAGTTTAAAACATAGACCCTTATTATAGGTATTTTGTTCTCTCAAAATTGTCCACTTTAGGGTCTCATTACACCTTATGGTTTTAAGAAGTAGAGTCTTATAAGGGGTATTTTGTTCTTTCAAAATTGCTCACCTTAGAGTCTTATTACCTTTGCAGCTTTAAAACGCATCTAGATAAGAGGTATCCATACTCTTATAAGGCGCCTTTTGTTTCCCTTCCCAAGTTGTTTAATATAGAAATTCATCTTTACATTATATACCTTTAATCTCTTGCTTTGTAGGACTTCTCTAATACTCACGTTTCTATAATACAGTGTATCCATGAAAGTGTACCTCCCTCATTAAACCACAACACACAAAAGACAAGCTTCGTATCTGGACCATATTGGGACCCTCAAGACTGGCTCCTGCACCCAAGTCTATATGACAAATACATGAACAGATACTTGGACATGCCATTTGAATTTGAAGTTGACTCTGCAGCTAGCCTCCCATCACTGGGGCCATCTTACGGAGGTACATACATGCGTACATGTGCCTTGGAGTGTAATTTAATTTTTGGGAAAATCCTTTTAAGGTGCTAAAGAACCAAGAAAATCCCTTTAAACTCCTTATAACCTTTTTGACATCAGAATTTTTTTGAGATTTTTTTGACATTTTCTAGATCTGGGACCTTAAAAGAATTTTCTATTAATTTTCCTAGCATCTATAACATACGTGATTTTACATGATATTTACTTACATACAAATTCTAAGTATTATATATATGTGTGTGTGTGTGTTCAATTGCATATTATCTAGTGGTGAACGATGTAGCTCCAGATCTAGGTGAGATTGTAAAACAGATTGAGTACTATTTCAGGTAATGTCTTCAATTTAAGCTGGTGCTTGGTTTCTGTCTCGCTTTTTCTTCCATTTTATCTTATTTTTAACTGTTTTAAATTATGTAATTTGTCATTTGAAGCTTTGATAATTTGATTAATGATGTAAACTTCCGAGAACATATGGTCGGTTATGGATGGGTTCCTCTTCCTTTTGTAGCCATCTTTTCTGAGGTGAGTTGCTTGTGATTATCCTCTATATATTTATATTTATTATGGAATGTAACATTATTATGCAACTAATAATTATATAATATTATATTTTTGCAGATGAGAAAACTGACAAGTAATGTTAAAGTGATAGTGGAAGCTGTTAGAACCTCATTTACGATAGAAATGGTAATTTAATTCTCTAGCCCTAGCTTGATTCAGTGTTATATGTATGTGTATAAAGCTTCTAGAGTTATATTATAAAGTAGAATTTTTGATTGAACAATACAATTTTGGGAAAATCCTCTAAGGTCCTTAGGGACCAAAAAATGTCCAAAATATCCTACAGAAAATTTTGATGTCAAAAAGGTCAATAACAACCTTTTAGTAATGCATGACAACTCCATCTGCGGGTTTTAACAATTGTTTGGGACATCAGAATTTTTTGTTAGACTTTTTTAACGTTTTCTTAGTCCCGTAGGCCTTAAAGGGATTTTCCCTATCTATCTATCTATCTATCTATCTAAATTTCTTAATACAATATACATTAAATTTCTTACTAAATCTTTATGAAACTATAAAGATAAAGATTACACAATTTAAAACAACAGAACCAAAACTTAAAAATTTCATTAAACTAACTAGAAAGGTCAATAATAATATCAATCCTTTTGGTTATTTAGAATAGTAGCGGCTCACCTTCCCAATTTTTTTTTTTTATTTTTTTTTTTAAGAATATGGAGATTAAACAATAAAGATTATTGGGATTAAGTTATATGGAGTCAAACTTGAAGAACTAAATTTTTAACCTAATAAAAACTAAAAGAATGAAGTTGCATCAATTTCGGAACATGAAAATGGATGACTTCGTAATATTATTAAATACAAACAAACATGCCCGTTCTCCAAATTTCATTTTGAATAAAAATTTACGTCAGAAAAATTCTTTGATTTTTAAAGAAATTAAGCAGTTTTCTGGTCCTATATAAGTGATTTTTTTTTTCCTTTTTCGTTATTCTTCCTTAAATTATGTAGAGAAGATTCTAGATTAACATGCGCAGTTTATTTCGAAATAGTTTACAAGATTTAATTAAAATCTTATTCTAAATTTGAGAACTTTTTAAGATAAATTGTTTATTAATATTTAAATTATTTGATAAAATTGTTATAAAGGTTCTTATGAATTTAATTTAGATGACTTGAATATCTTTTATTTTGATCAAGTTTTGACTACTTAGATAGTTTAAATATAATATAAATCAATTAAATAATTTCTTTATAAGAAAAATTATCTTACTTGGCCGGTAATAATGATTATATCTTAAATCTAGTTAGTTCAGACCATGCTCTATAAATAACTTAGAGAAGTAGTGAGCCTTCAACATGAGAATTGAAGTAACTTAGAGAAGTACTGAACCTTCAACATCATGAGCCAAACTCCCTTCATCTGCCCCCTCCCCGTGATGCAAAGATTTGATCGATATGCGACGATGTTCAATGATGCATATGCTACGCTGCTTACTACCATCGATGATCATTTTCCTCATCCTGTGAATAAGGTATGAAAGTTGTTCTTGTTGTTAGAATCTTATATACAAGCATCTGTTAAGGTTGTTTTGCTAAGACATCTTTCAAACATTTTGAGGGAAGTATCTAGACCTTTATAAGACATCTCATCTTCTCTTGCAATTACCCCTTCTTGGTTTGGAGTTTATTTAGGCTTGGTTTTCAGTAACACGCAAGTCTAAATAAACTCCAAACCCCCCTCGTAGCTTAGTTAAACAAAACTCCCAAGCCTCATTCTTTTTTCACACAATTCAACAAACACCTTATAGGGATTCAAAATAACACAATAAGCAAGCATCTTAATTCACAAGGTAGAAATCATAAACTTCCAAGCGTCGACATTCAAACAAATTCACCAAGCTTATCAAACTAAAATTTTAAGCTTGTATAAACTTCAACCATCCTTCTAAGTATTTATGTGTTAAGGATAACTTCTAATGGAACTCGCTCTCATTTTTACATTATATACCTTTATCTCTGGCTTAATTAATCAATATAGGACTTCTCTAATACTCATGTTTCTACATTATAGGGTATTGATGAAACCGTACCTCCCTCTTCTCCTTCAGAGGGACAAGTTACTGATAATGCAGAATCAAACACTGGCGTGTCAACCAACCTGAACCATAAAGATTTGGATGCATCTTTTGAAACTGTTGAGGAAGAATCTATTTATGATCATGATTTCATAGAGTCTAGCAACCCCTCATTAAACCACAACACAGAAAAGACTAGCCTTGTATCTGGACAATACCTCTACTATTGGGGCCCTCGAGATTGGCTCAGGCACCCAAGTTTATATGACAAATACATGAACAGATACCTGGACATGCCATTTGAATTTGAAGTTGACTCTGCAACTAGCCTCCCATCACTGGGGCCATCTTACGGAGGTACGTACATGCGTACATGTGCCTTGGTGTGTAATTTATTTTTTTGGGAAAATCCCTTCTTCTTAGAACCTTTTTTACATCAATTTTTTTTTAGGATTTTTTTGATATTTTCTTTATCTGAGATCTTAAAGAGATTTTCCCTTAATTTTTCTACCATCCATAACATACGTGGTTTTGCATGATATTTAGTTATATACTAATTCTGAGTACCATATATATATCCAGTGGTGAATGATGTAGCTCCAGATCTTGCTGAGATTGTAAAACAGATTGAGTATTATTTCAGGTAATGTCTTTAATTTAAGGTGGTGCTTGCTTTCTGTCTTGTTTTATCTTCCAATTTATCTTATTTTAACTGTTTTACATTATGTAATTTGTCACTTGCAGCTTTGATAATTTGATTAGTGATGAAAACTTCCGAGAACATATGGTCAGTAAAGGATGGGTTCCCCTTCCGTTTATAGCCAATCTTTCTGAGGTTACTTGCTTGTGATCCTCCTCTATATATTTATATTTATATTTGAATGCAACGTTATTATGCAACTAATTATATAATATTATATTTTTGCAGGTGAGAAAATTGACAAGTAATATTAAAGTGATAGTGGAAGCTCTTAAAACCTCATGTGCGATAGAAATGGTAATTTAATTCTCTAGCCCTAGCTTGATTCAGTGTTATATATATATATGTGTGTGTGTGTGTGTGTGTGAACAATACAGTCTATATATATGTATATATGTTTTTATGTATGGGTCACATAAATTAAATTATTTACCATATTGAATTGACAGAATGGTGGTAAATATATAAGGCACTGTCATGTATACTTGACAGAGATATTGGTTTCACCCAGACCATATCAAGTGATGAACTGATCGCCACTTCAAAATCTGCAGCAAATTACACGTGGAGATGTGCTGTGCTTTAGTTTATTATAGGAGTATTGTTTTTGTCTTTTATGAATTCTATCTAGTAATACAAACTGTGTAATGTTGATTAAATTTTTATGACTATTCGTACTTTTATGGAAGCAATAAAAGAGATGCCTTGAATATTTGAATTGGAAGGAAGAAGGTCCAAAATTCCTAAGTTTGACGGAAATATGTTTTAAAGATGTAGTTGCTACTGGTTATGTTGTTTTTATGCCGCGCGAACATATTCTGTCACCTGAGGAATCCATAGATGATGAGCCAATTAATGATAATAATCATACTTTGGAGGATGAAGGGGTGGGTGAAGGGGATGCGAGGAACATCCTCAGATCACAATCAGAGGCCAAGTGTACGAAACAATAATCCAAAAAAAGGAAGAGAGGGAGTAAAGGAGAGAAAAAAATAAGGGATAGCCGACAAATTGCAATACTCCCTTAACCGAATCCTTGAAAATATTGACCAAATGTCACAAACAATAGGAAGTGCAAATGACCATTTTAGCATGAGTAGATGTCTTCTTTTGTTAAAAGATGTGCTGGTTTGGTGAAGAGCGACCCATCATACATATTGGCCTCTCGAATCTTTATCAACAAACAAGATAAAGAGGCATTTGTTCATTACATGGAAAATGAACTTCATCACACTTTCTCATTTTTTTAGCATGTTTAAAGTTGAAGATGTATAGATAGTTTATAGTATAATGTTATGTTTGAACTTGAACATGAATTTCTATTTGAGGTTGAACATGAGATTATATGGCGTAGTCTTTGAATCTGAATTGTTGTTATGGTCTATTCATTACACTTATTAGACATATTTTTTTGGAAACTATGGAAACAGAGTTATTTTGTTTAGACAATATGATCATAATTGTTTATTGATACACTTTGTTTGAATTCAAATTCACTGTTAAGAATATTAAAAAAAAAAAAAAAAAAAAAGAGAACCACCCATAGATAATGACATTTTAAGTTATCTTACGTTTTGTGCCTATTTTAGTAATTTTACTAATAAAAAAATGTTTCTCTATTTTAACATTCAAACAACATTTTTATTTAAAAGTGTTTTTTAAATGGTGCATCCAAACGTAAAATAACTTAACTTCTAATTAAAACACTTTTTTAAAAAGTAAAGGAAAAAGAAATCCTTACTTTTTTTAAAGTCTATAGGGCTTTAAGTATCAGTAATCTCAAAAAATAATAATAATAATAATAATAATCAATATGTAGTATTTCTTTTACATGTGGTATCCTAGACGAACAAGAAGGTGACATATTTTTCAGCAGTGATTGCTTGAAGGCCAAACGTTGGTCTAATTGGGTGGTTTGGACTATTTCTTTGGAATGTGGCAAAAAAGTTAACCTATGTTTGTGAAGGATTAGTTTGCCGAACCGCCGAAGGAAAGGAGCGAGCGGTGGTTTGCCGCGGCGAGTTCGTTGTTGACTGTGATCCTCCTGCCGGTGAAATCGAAGGCGTGCACAGACTCCTTAGTACGACAACATGAGCCCCAGCCCCTTCATCCGCCACCTCCCCGCAATGCAAAGAATTGATCGATATGCGAAGATGTTCAGCGATTCGTATGCTATGGCCGCTTACTACCGATCTGATGATCCTTGTCCTCTCCCTGTGAATAAGGTGTGAAAGTTTTACTCATTGTTAGAATTTTAGATACAAGTTTGTGTTGAGCTTGTTTTGTTACGAAAATAATTTAAGCGTGTGTCAAGCATCGGAGGTATCTACACCTTTATAAGATGTCTTTTGTGAGGGGAGAGGTGTTCATACTCTTATAAGGTGTCAATTGTAACATCTCAGCGCCTCGGTCTCGATATTGTCTGTTGTGGGGCCCATCACCCCCTAAGGTTCTAGATACCTCCCCTTTCGACGCGTTTTAAAGCTGTGAGGGGTGATAGGCCCCAAAGCGGACAATATCGAGAGTGAGGTACTGAGATGTTACAATTAATATCAGAGCTAGGCTCAGGTGATGTTGGTTGGTAGGTAGAATCTTATGTCTCACATCGGCTGGGGAGGGGAGGGAAACGAAAGATCCTTTATAAGTAAAGATCCTTTATAAGTATCTAGATACCTCTCATTCTTGACACGTTTTAAAGCAGTGAGAGGGTGATGTGCCCCAAAACAGATAATATTGAGAGCGAGGCGTTGGGATGTTACATCAATATTATCTTTCATGAGAGGAGAGATGTTCATACTTTTATAAGGCGTCAATAATAACTTCATATGAAATTAGCTCTTATTGTTAGAATTTTAGATACGAGTATTTATGTGTTCTTAAGGATGTCTTTTTTCACATATAAAATCTTAGGCCCGCTTTAAACTATTGAGATATATATAAGACGTCTTTTGTTCTGTTAAAAATGTCCAGTTTGAGGTCTCATTATCTCATGGTTTTAAAATTTAATGTAGACCCTTATAAGAGGTCTTTCGTTATCTTAAAATTTTCTACTTTGGGGTCTCATTACTCTACATAGTTTAAAACGTAGACCCTTATTATAGATATTTCGTTTTCTCAATATTGCCCGCTTTGGGGCCTCATTACATCTCATGGTTTGAAGTAGAGTCTTATAAGGGGTATTTTGTTCTCTTAAAATTGTCTAACCTAGGGTCTCATTACCTTTGCATAGCTTTAAAACGCATCTAGATGAGAGATGTCCATTCTCTTATAAGGCGTCTTTTGTTTCCCTTCCCTTGTTGTTTAGTACCTCTCTTGCTTAATTAATCAATGTAGGACTTCTTTAGTACTCATGTTTCTATATTACAGGGTATTGATGAAAGTGTACCTCCATCTTCTCCTTCAAAGGGACGACATCGATAATACATAATCGAGACGGTGGCGTGTCGACCAACTGAATCATAAAGATTTGGATACATCTTTTGAAGCGTTAACGAAGAATCTGTTTATGATCATGATTCCACAGAGAGTCTAACACACAAAAGACTAGCCTTGTATCTGGACCATACCTCTCATATTGGGGCCCTCGAGATTGGCTCATGCACCTAAGTTTATATGACAAATACATGAAGCAGACACTGGACATGCCATTTGAATTTGAAGTTGACTCTGCAACTAGCCTCCCATCACTAGGGCCATCTTACGGGGGTACGTACATGCGTACATGTGCCTTGGTGTGTAATTTAATTTTTGGGAAAATCTCTTTAAAGTCTCAAGAGACTAAGAAAATGTCAAAAAAGTATCGAGAAAATTATGCTTTAAAAAAAGTCTCATTGATAACTCTTTTAGTAAGGGATTAATAACTCTATATGTGGGTTTTAACAATTCCTTTAGATTTTATTGACATTATAATTTTTCCAAGGACTTTTTTGACATTTTTTTACTCCCTTAGAACCTTGAAGGGATTTTTCCCATCTTTTTTCTAGCATCCATCACATATGTGGTTTTGCATGGTATTTACTTATATATATATATATATATATATATATATATATATATATATATATATATATTCTCAGTGGTGAATGATGTAGCTCTAGATCTTGCTAAGATTGTAAAACATATTGAGTATTGTTCCGGTGTGGAACCAGATTTGGCTAACTCGGATGGACTAGCATGTTTGATTGTTTGCTTATATGGAGCGGACTTGACCTAGGCGCTATGCCTAGGGCCTACGTACCCGTAGAGGGATCAAAGTCCACATAGTTCGAGGACACACGTTGGCGTTTAGCCAAAGGGGTGGTGTGTATGCTCCAACAAGAGTGTTCTCTCGACCTTAGAGTTTGAGCTCGTATTTATAGAGAGTGTGCCTCAAGGTGGGATAGTATGGGCGTAATCCTTTGCCCTAATATCATAACGGTCGAATCATACGTAGATAAGATAGATCTCCCTTCATTATAGATCGATAGATAAGATAGGATTTCCCTTTATTATAGGCATATCCTTATATGTGATATATTCTTTGTTGGGCCATCTATTGAATATGGGCCCTATTCAGTCCGTAACGAGATGCCCCCTGACCGGTAGTTCGAGATTTCGAGCTGCCGGGATGTATTTTGTTCCCAAGCAGGTTATCCGGGGTAGGTTGTCGTGAACCTTTCTCTCTCGTATGTCTACCGCACATTGTCGGGTTGGGCTATTTTGGCCCTGGCGACCGAAATCATTTACTCTCAGATCCGAGGTAATGTTTCAAAGATCCGAGGTAGTAGTCTGCTGCTCAAAGATCCGAGGCAGTATCTCGAAGATCCGAGGTCTTGCCTCAAAGACCCGAGGTAGCGTCTCGAAGATTTGAGGTACTCTCAGGGAACTTACTTGGTTTTAAGGCCGGGGTTCCCTCTATGATTACCATCATCTTGATGAATTCGGATTCATTCGTATTCCGTTACCGATTTGCCAGTTTAGGCGATAGGTTTTTTCCCCAGGAGGGATAAATTTGTCTTTCTCTCATTCTTTGTTTTCGCTTGCCTCATCTCGGTTGATGGTGAGCCCTCATGGGGTTTCGTTAGTTCTTCTTTATCCAATTTGACAAGCGACGGTCGTGGGCCTTACCTTGCGAGCTTTGTTATGTTGATCTTTGTCCAAGGCGCTTACTTCGAGAATCCGAGGTCTTATCCCACATATCCCGAGTAGTGCCGAGATGGTTCGCCTTGCATTTGAATCCGGTGTTGACCCCGGCTATCGAAGTCGAGATCTTTCGTATCCGAGTTGTTCCAGCTTGATTTGCTTTTGTCCGTGTTTTGATGAATTCTGCTTCATTATCTCCTTGAGGCTGATGCCAACAATTAGTCCCACTAGCTTCGACAATTCGGCAAAGTGTTGTCTTGCATGGACGCAGGTCTTCCTTATCTAAGTTCATCCTTTTAAAGGCGTCCCACATAATAATATCCGTTGAACTCCCCGAGTCAACGAAAATCCTTTTCACAAGGCGGTTGCCGGGATCCGTAATTACCAATCCGTCTTTTAGGTCTTCGGAGGTGAGCGCGTAATGATGGAGGTGTCGTTGCCATGGTCATTTTTAAACTTGGGGGGTTCTTCGATAGTACCTCCTCAAGTATTTCTTTCTTTGACTTGCGGTGTCTCCTCCTTCGCCCATGCCTCCACCGATTACATTGCACCATGTGGTTCATGTCTATTTCTGGGAACTGCTCGTCATCGAAAGACGACTTTCGTCCTATTCCATCGACCTTACGATTGTGTGGGGTTGGACTCGGACATCAACCTCCTTGTTTCCTTTTGTTGTTCTTCCGACCCTGTGTTTTTATCAGGTATTGGTGCAACTTACCCTCTCGGATGAATTTTTCAATTGCGTCCCTGAGTTCGTAGCATTGATCTGTAGTGTGCCCCGGTCCATCGTGGAAGTCACAGAACTTTGAATGATCCGTGGTGGGCCGAAACCGTGTGGGCCGAGGTCTGTCAACCTTTTTCATCTCTGTGAAGGCCACTTCTTTCCATAACTGGCCTCGCGAAACGTTGAGCGGAGTGTATCTCTCATACCTCGGCTTCTTTTCTGACTTGTCGGTTTTTGGCCTGCTATCCCGATTGTGACTGCGGGAGTTTTCCCTACGACCACTCGGCTGATTCTTATTCTAGGGTGGTGTACTTCTTCGTTTATCGTCGCCATTAGTATTGGCGATCTCCATCTGCTCTACTTCCGGATCGCCGCTCGAGTATTAAACTCAGTGAGGGTGTATACTCGGTTCTTGAAGATGGAATTTGTTAGCCGGGAAGAAGGATCCAGGCCGTCGACGAGGCAATGTACGTGAACGCTTTCCGGGAGAGATCTTACCTGGAGGGCCACCTCCTTAAATCTGTCCAAGTATTTTTGCGGCGTCTCCCCGTCGTTGCTTTATCTTGCTCGGGGTATCGAGATTTGGGTTGTTTCCGGCTAGTCGCGAAATTCAACTCGAATTTGCGCCCGAGGTCTTGAAAATCATGAATGGATCTTCTCGGCAGCGTGTGGAGCCAGATTTGAGCTGGTCCGATCAGTGTGGCCGCGAAAAGCCGACTAATGACCGAGCCTTTGATTTGCCTTACGAACATGAGTAGTTCGAAGGCGTCGAGATGGGCCTCGGGTCGGACACGCCATCGTATTTCGGTAAAGAGGCCGCGCTCAAATTTTCTAGGGTATGGAGCATTCTCGATTTCTTCCGAGAAAGGGCTGCTGTTGTGGCCCGCTATGTATTTTACGTGATATTCCCGGGGCGAGCCCTTTGGTCGGAGCGGCTTCTCTCTGTCTTGGTCTTCGTCATCCGAGGTCTTTCCTAGAAAACGTTTCTTCCGAGCCGACGTGTGGTCTCGGATCTCGTCATACTCGGATTCCGTTTAGGGGGAGGTTGTTTTCTCTACGTATCGGTCCCGCCTTGATTTTTGGGCCGGCCGAGGGCTCCCGTGTTTCCGGGATATCCTTACTTTCCTTCTCTTCATACCCAGGTCCTGTTCGTGTTTCGACGCTTTAGCTTGCCGGAAGTGGTCTTCTATGATCTGTTGCATTACCCTCAAGTCTTCCTGGCGTTGGAGGTTATTTCGCTTCTCCGTATTCTCCATTCTCCTAAGAATTGATTCTTGTGTCT
The DNA here is from genome assembly GCA_019022615.1 of Acacia melanoxylon. Taxonomy (NCBI): domain Eukaryota; kingdom Viridiplantae; phylum Streptophyta; class Magnoliopsida; order Fabales; family Fabaceae; genus Acacia; species Acacia melanoxylon. The sequence continues at coordinate 10,563,985 of JAFJYJ010000008.1, forward strand.
TCTGGAGGAGGAGGAGGTCTGGGTTTGGTACGTCGTTGCATTTATCTCGATGCGGAGGGGACGAGGCTGTGTCTGATACACTGTTCCAATTCTTTCTATAATTGTTATTGGGGATGTCCTCAGGCCGGGGAGGTCCTTCAGTCCGTTGTTGTCGACTTGTCTCAGCTTGCGCACGCGAAGGACTTTCACGGTGAGGGTTCCGCCTCCCGGTAGTAGCCATTGTTGGTCACGGGGATCGAAATTTACGGTCCCCACGGTCGGTGCCAATGTTCCGGTGTGAAACCAGATATCCAGCCCAGATGGCTGGTGGTTTGATCTTGGATTGAGTTGCTTGTGCCGGAATATCTAAGAGTAGAGATATCCTGGTGAGCGATGAATCACTGGACACAAGGTCTTTCGCCCAAGGGGGAGGGGGTATGTGTTCGGTGGGGGTTGTGTTGTGTGAGCGAAAGTAAATAGCTAGAGTTAGAACGTGTGCACCTTATCGCTCGACCTCGTATATATAGGGTAATAGCGAGTATCCTAACCGCTTGATCTATCAAATCCCGGAATATAGATATAACGGGTAGATCCATGATTGTCGGGAAATCCGGGATATTTGGCATATCTCTGCTGGGCCGTCTCTGAGTTGGGCCTTGGATCCGGTCCGTAACAAGTACTATTTTAGGTAATGTCTTCAATTTAAGAAGGTGCTTACTTTGTAATGTTGATTAAATTTGTAGAGTATTTTTTTTATGACATTTATTATTTATATGGAAGCAATAAACGAGATGCCTTGAGTTTCTTTTGATTAAATTTGTTTCTTTCTTACCACGTATGCATATATATATATATATACACACACACACAAATTTATTGATAGTTCAGATAAAAATCATTTTATCCCTATAATTTTGAGGGGTTTACACTTCTCATGTTGTATGAGAAGAAGAAGATTCCTACACACATATAAAATGGTGGGACTCACATCTTTTATATATATATATATATATATATATAAACCTAAGCATGGAAATGATGGGACCCACATCTTTTTGTATCTATGACATGAGGATACACTTCTCTTAAAACATGAGAAGTGTATTTTTCTAATTTTAATTTAATTAAAATGTGATTATTAAACTTTAATTTAATGCAACTCAACTTCCTATAGTTTTAGTTAGGGTAACTACGTTATTAGTTCTTATAGTTTGATCAGATTTTGATTTTGTCTATATAGTTTTAAATTGTAAGGACAAAAACTGCTGTTGTTAATATAATATACATTAAATTTTATACTAAATCTTTATGAAACTATAAAAATAAAGATTAAACACTTTAAAACAACATGAACCAAAACTTAAAAATTTGATTAAATTAGAAAGATCAATAATAGTATCAATCCTTTTGGTTAATTAGAATAGTAGCGGCTCACCTTCCAAAAGAATAATAAAAAAATTAGTCTTTATTTTTTTAAAAAATATGGAGATTAAAGAATAAATATTATTGGGATTAAGTTATATGGAATCAAATTTCAAGAAATTTTTTTTTAACCTAATAAAAACTAAAAGAATTAAGTTGCATCAATTTCAGAACGTTAAAATGGATCACTTCGTAATATATTGATATCTATAATTTAATAAAGACCATTAACATAAAGTTAAATACAAACAAACATGCCGCTTCTCCAAATTTTATTTCGAATAAAAATTTACGTCAGAAAAATTGTTAGATTTTTTAAAGAAATTAAGCCGTTTTCTGGTTTTTTTGATAACTCACTGCTTCGTTTTCTGGTTCTATATAAGAGACTTTTCCTTTTCCTTTTTCTTTATTCTTCCTTAAATAATTTAGAGAAGATTGTAGCTTTATTTTGAAATAATTATATTTTTATGGGAAAAAGATAGATATTTTTTTTGAATTTGTAAAATTTTAAATCCGGTATTTCTTAAAAAAAAAAAAAAAAAAAGTTGTAAATTGCTTAATAAACTTCTTCTGCCCATTCACAATTAATAGACCTGATTTGAGATTTTATAATTTTAAAGTTATTTTTATTTATTTTTCTGTATTTTTATCTTTTTATTTGTTTTTGTTTTTCATTCTCCCCAAAAACAGTGTTTTTGTTTGAAGGCCACAGTGGTCTAAGTTGGGGGTTTGAATTATTTCTTTTACATGTGGTATCCTAGACGAACATGAAGGTGGGTATATTCCTGGTTAATCGAGGAATTTATCAATGGCTGAGGGATCTTAAAAGTGACATATTTTTCAGCAGTGATTGCTTGAAGGACAAACGTTGGTCTAATTGGGTGGTTTGGACTATTTCTTTGGAACGTGGCGCAAAAAAAAACCTATGTTTGTGAAAGATTAGTTCGCCTGAACGCCAAAGGAAAGGAGCGAGTGACTGGTTCGCAGGCGATTAGCTGTTGTTGACTGTGATCTTGCTGCCGCTGAAATCGAAGGCGTGCACAGACTCCTTTATGGCGGCGTCGTTTAGGTGGATTTTGCAACTTCACAAGCACGTTCTCAAAGCTGCTCGATTCTATGCGGAAGGCTTGGACTGCACTCTTCGTTGGGCTGAACTTCGCTCCGGTTCCCTCAAGCTTGCCCTAATGCGTTCTCCCAAGTATGTATATTTAATCGCCTGTCTCTCTTATCTGATGCGCTCTACCTGTTTGATTAAATGTCGATTTATTTATAGACTGCTAAGCGGAAATGGTAGTTTATACTTTGTGGTGTGTATGAACGTTACTTTATACTCGTTCTAAGATTACAATGCCATAAGAACGATGAGGAGTTTGTGAGATGAGCAGCTAATAGTTGAAGCCATTAGTTTGGTGAAAGTTTGTTTCTGGTTTTATTCTCTATACTAAATTGAAGGGTGCCCGGACTGCGTTTACAAGATAGTGCTATCCTAATTACTAATTAGAAAGAATTTGCTTACTTATATCACAATAATTGACACGGAATATTTCACTGATCATTGAGGATTCATATGCCGACAATTTAATGCTTCATGCCCCTTTTTCTCCTAGAAAGTTTGCTGAAGACATCATGGCAGTTAATTTGATGTTTGATCTTTGTGCATTTCTCATTTTGAAATACAAAAAGGGCATTGTGGTTAATCTCAGAAGAGTCGAGCTGATAAAACAGCCGAGCTTTCCCCTTTAGAGAATTCTGGCTGCCACTGCTAATTAAGGATTTATGCTTCATCTTAGCTGAGTTTCCTGAGCCAAGGAAAGAGCATTGTTTATACTTCTATTAAGAAATGTATCAAATAATTTCTGTTTTGAATATTTTCTCTGAGATGGTAAAAGATGATCATGGTATGTGTTATGAGTCCTACATCGGGGAGCCATTAGAGTAAGGTTTATAAGTCCATTGGATTCTCCCTCCTCATAGGCTAGCTTTTGAGGATTGAGGCTCTTTCTTTAGGCTTATGTTCATCACATTGGTACTTTTATTGAGTGTCGATGTTTTGGAGAGGGCTACCCACGGAGGGTTCTGATCGGTTGGAGGCCGAGTGAAGTGTCGGAGCCGCCGGGGATGTCGACTCTTGAGGGGGTGGCTATGTTATAAGTCCCACATCGGGGAGCCAAGCTCTTAGAGAAAGGTTTATAAGTCTATTGGGTTCTCCCTCCTCATAGACTAGCTTTTGGGTTGGGCTTGTGTTCATTCTGATTTGGTTGGTCATCTCTGTCTTCATTTTTGCCGAATTGGGCTATTCAACCACATTACCACAGGAGGATGAGTTTGATGCGCATTCAAATGCCATGGACTTTGGCTTTGGTTGTCCGGATGAATTTTCTATTTGTTCATTAGCTTTGCTTTTTTATCATAGTTAATTTGCTTTGTTTGAATGCAGTGAGCATGCATGTGGTCATGTGGAGATGAAATTGTTTTCCCCCATATGACCTTGCTTGAGATATGCTAAAAGTTTGTATTTTTAGATTATTTATCTGATATGGAAGCTATTGTATTTAATTTTACATGCAACTTGAATTAGGCATCAATTTTATTGTTTTTGGTAATTGACTGATTATCAAACTATGGCATTTACTTAGAGAGGCGAAGAAATTCGAGTGCAAAGACGGCGGCGACGGTGGTTGCATTTGCATTCTCCCTCCTTTTTGTTGAGCCTTCGGTTTTTTTTTTTCCTCATAAATATTTATATAATGTGACTGATAAATGTATTTAGGCACTTTTTTTCGTTTTTTGTGCCACAGGAGCTGAAAAGCGCAAAGACGATTCAAAGAAACCGAAAGTGAATGCCTTTTCCTTCGCTTAACTTCATAGCTCATCCACGATGGCCGATGATCTTTCTTCCTCCGCCAAGATTGGCTTTACTCACACTTTGTTTCTACGCAAACTCTAATATTTTCTCTTGTAATTGTTATCTTTGTTTTTCCTTTTTCATGGGCGGCATTTGGAATTGTCCAAAAGATGCCTTTTAGTAGACTTATATCTATTCTTAAGTCTTTATATTGTACTATAACATGGTGTCATGTTTCTCTTATTGGGGTCGAAAATAATAAATAAATAATGAGGTAAAATACATATTTAGCATCTTTCACATTATTTACCTCAATTTATTTATATCCGAATTTATTAACCACATTTTCGAATAATTCCACATTATTTTTCAATAATTAATTTATCTTGTCGGAAAAATAATATACCACTTACCACTTACTTGGAAAAAAATTCATATATTTCATTAATTGATTTACATGAAAATTGGGGATGTTACATAATTAAAATGTCAAAAGACACAAATGCCCTTTAGTGTTAGCTATCTCATTTGTCAATGGCCGCCCATGAACTTGTCAATTATTTTTTCTATTAACAAGTTCATGGGCCAGTTTTATGACAAATCCATACGCCGTATTGACAGTGAGGCAGCCTAACACTAAGGGTAATTAAATTTTTTGGCATTTTGATTTTATTACCCACAAGTCTCACAAAACTTACATACAAATTAGAGATTTCAAGGGACCTTTTAGTACTATTTTTTGTAGCTTGGACTTCAATGCAATTTCCCCTTTAAAATATAAGTTTTTTTTTCCTAACTTTGTACAAGCTTTTGATTTAGTTTATTAATTTTAAAATACCAGTATATATTTATTCATCAAGATACGAAACGATTTAGTTTAGATCTTCTCAACTAACGGATCCTGATTCAATTTGTACGTTCGTTAGGATAATTAAGAGATCTTTTTTAATTACACTCTCCTCTGTATATAAAATTAAATATAATGCACTCTTCAATAAAAACCAATCTCATTTTTTCACTAGCAGCAAAAAAAAAAAAAGGTTAAAGTCGCTTTGGAAGGATTCTAGAGTAAATTCTTATAAAAAGTTTTACAGTGAATTAAGTGATTTATTATGATTTTGATAGCAGTATAATATTATTATTTTATTTCTCGTAAACATGTTGCCTTTAACAATAACTAAATTATTTAAAATGCTTTTAAATTTTATGAAATCATCTGTCTATTTATTTATATACCTTAAATCTTAATAAATCCCGTAGAAAAATGGTTGGCCTTCCGTGACGTGTTGTATATCTTTCAAGGTTTACTTATGTTATATGAAACGATATGAAGAAGACATTAAACGGCAAGGTTGGGCTATTTATGGATGAGAAAGCTGTATATTTCTCCTTTTCTCCACTTCTTTCTTTCTGTAATTAATTAAGAGATTTCACGTCGTGTTTACGAGAGTGTATTCTTATGTTATGATACAAAAGATGTGGGTCACTATCATTTTATCTTGATTTTTTTTTTTTTAATATATAAAAAAGATGTAAGTCCCACCATTTAAATGCGTGTATAGGAATCTTTTCTCTTTTAAATACGCGTGAGAAAAACCCAAGGCCACAATTATTGGAATCATGAAGGGTGGGAAAATAGTATAATAGTCACCATCTAAGGATTGGATAGAGTTCCAGAAGTTCAATTAGTGGCAACTAGACTAAATCAATGACAGTTTGATGTCAAAATTAAACTTAAATTTAATTTCAATTTAGAACCAAAATGTTCTTACATTTTTGTAAATATATTACGTAATTCGTTTAGATTTTAACGCCAAAAATCATGAAAAAAGAAAATAAAAAATGATGGTATAGGCAGATAGGATCACCAGGCCCATTGTGGGCTGATAGTGCAGCAGCCTGTTACAAGTCCCATGGACCAACTCTCCACTTGGAGTGGGCAGGCCAGCAAGATGCAACAATCAGCCCTACCACGTGCACCAAAAAATATATCTTGCCATTAATTGATTTAATTCAAGACAAACGATGGCCTTGGAATCCAAACGAAGTGATGATGAGATAATGATTCAACATAAATTTTAATCACAAAACTTAGAAGCAGATTGCATCCGATGAAACGGATAGCAAAAACTGCAGCGGCGGTGGCCTCACGAAGTTGAAGAATAATCCGATGGACGGTGATGACTAAGGAAATTAAGAAGAAGAGATCACAGGTCTTGAGGTAGACGCAAGATTGAGGAGTCAAGAATCTTGTGCTCAGAAAGTAATGGACGACGAACAGGGTGCTCCACCAACCAACGATGATGACCCTCGGTCCAACCTTTGAAGTTGGCTTCAACGGCGGTTGGTGCAACCTTGCTCGACGGCGGGTACACTCAAGACTGAATCAAGAAGGAGGCGTGAAAGTCGAGATAGAGGCCGCTGATAATTCAAGAAACTCAGGGATGCAATGCAACGACGTCGTGTACCAGAGGCTGTGTTTAGTAGAAACTCAATAAGAACCAGAAGGAATATTTCAAGTTTGGGATTTAACCGCGTCATATTGAGACTTCTACAATCTTGGCGTAAGAAAACAGTATTAACCGCAGACCAACGATCTGACACTTTAAACCACGTTTATCAAGATCCTTTGTATAGCCGCATAGGTTAGGATTTTAACTAACTAACTAAACAATTAATTTCACCCAGCTGACACATAGATCTTCTCAACTAACTGATACTGATTCAACTTGTATGTTCGTCAGGATAATTAAGAGATTTTTTGTCTAATTATACTCTCTTATGTATTAAAATTAAGGGTTAAGGTGTAAAAATACACATGTGCTTTGGTTAGAGGAGCGCCCAACAACAAGTGTTTTTTTTGAGATACAAAAGTGACTACGTGATTATAAATTATTAGGTGCAAAAAATATCGTTTCACGTTAAGTTTGACTTTTTTTCGCTAACTGGATGATGACGTGATTTTCAAAAGTGCAAAAATACACATGTGGATTCGTCCAACACCAAGTGATTTTTTATTATAAAATTTATAATTAATATAAATATTAATTACTATTATAATAAATAATAAATAATAATAATATTATTATATAATATGTTCCGGTGTGGAACAGGATGTCGCCCGGATGGTGGTGATTTGATCTTGGATCGGGTTGCTTTGTCTTAGGAATATCTATGAGTAGAGATATCCGGGTGAGCGATGAATCACCGGACACAAGGCCTTTCGCCCGAGGAGGGTATGTGTTTAGTGGGGGTTGTCTTTGTGTAGTACGAGAATGTAAAGAGCTAGAGTTAGAACGTGTGCACCTTGGTGTTTTCCCTTTGTATTTATAGGGTGTTCCATGGTATCTTAACTGAACAATCTATCATATACCTGGATTATGGATATGATAGATTGCCCCATGATTGTAGGGGAACCCGGATACTCGGCGTCCTCTACTAGGTAGTCCCAGGTGGGCCGAGGTTCGGGCGTGCCTCTGGCTGGCCGCCCCTAATTGGGCCGTGGGTGGTCCGTAAGCTTGCCCCCCAAACTCGGTAGCGAAAGGTTTTGAGCTGCCGGGGTGTACTTTACTCTTCGGGCTAGGATGCGTCCTTGCCCCCGGACTGGGTATTACGTCGAGTTACCTATCCGATGAGTGGATCGAGGTGGCTGCCGGTCTCGGACCGAGATCGTTTCTCAAAGGTCGGCATCTCCGTTGGTGACTTTAGGGGCCCGAGGTGGTGTGCTTGGTTTCGAGGTCGAAGCCCTTCCGACTTCGCCATTATGGCGCCGAAACCTTCCGACTTTGCCATCATGGCGCCCGCCACCGGCTACTTTGGAATGGAGAGGATTTGCAACCGTCATTCCCCGCACCTTCGGTTTCCGTGCGCATTTAATGCGCGTGCCTCCGGGCACGTCACCCCGTTTGTAGGTGAATTTCCGGTTTACCCTTAATTCCCCCGGCGCCTCTTCGCGCCTCTACCATTTCGAAGGTCCTTAACCTTGTTTTTCTTCATTTTCATCTACCACCTTCGACCATTCTCGATTTTTTTTCTCATTCTCCATCTTCTCCCGGCGGGATTTCGCTTCCGCGGCTCTCAAGCTTTCTCCTTCCGGCGATTGTCCTCTACTCGACCTTCTCTTATTCTGGTAAGTCATTTCTTCTGCTGTTTTCATCTTTTTACTGGATTTCTTGCTTCTTCGCTTAGTTCAGTTGGTTTTAGTACGAACCCAGTATGCTTGTGGTTTGTCGAGGTTTCTGGGTAGGCCTTAGATTGTTAGGTTAGGCTTGCTTACTCTGCCTATAACCACTTGCCTTCATTCCCAGAGGGGTCATCGCTTTTTTCCTTATTGCCATTTCTTGTTTCTTTAGGTCTGCATCCTTTGGTGACAATGAATAGGACTAATCAACCTTTGACTTCGAGTCATGACTTAACCTCTGAAGAGGAGGAAGCCCTTCGTGCTCGTTACCCTCGAATGAGCCATTGGCTACTGGGTACTCCTCTGTCTGAGGAGCAAAGGCTGGTCTCCTTCCTGGGTGGCAGCTCGGGTAGCACGGGTAGGAGGGTCGTTAGAGGGTCTCGTCCCCCAATTAGACCTTTTCCCGAAGGTCGGAGAGAGGTCGAGGTACTGTCCGCACAGCCCACCAACCTTTATAACCCTCATGTTCGCCCTAGGTTGGCTCCTATGCCGGAGGGATATGCCGGCCCTTGTTGGGATTGTATAGAATCAAGTTCATACTATGTCACCAGAGGCGAAGATTCTAGGGCCGACGTCATTCTAGGGTCTTGCCGTCATAGGTCAGCCTTTGTCTCGGCCTCGGGTTCTGGGGGCCGTCTTGCTGCCGGTCCACCCATCTCTTCTTTTCGACCGGCTGTTACTTCTGTGTCAGGTACCCTCGCTTCTACTGACTTTAGTATTTTTTGTTTTTTGTATAGGTAAATGGAGTCGTCGTCTTCGCCGAGTAATGCCCCATCCGATGCCGGGAGGTCGGACTCCTCCAACCCTCCCCAAGACCTTGTGGACCAATATCCTTGGGTGACACGAGACGTGTTGACGACCCACTCTTTGATGACCGCCAACGCCATCCGCCAAATGAAGCTAGGGGCCTTGGAGGCTGTCATTTAAGCCCCTAGTGAAAATGAGCCCATACGTGTCTCGAGGGTGAAGGCCTCACCAACTTTTTCTTCTTCTATAAGGCTTATCGACCGGCTCGCATTCGCTTCCCATTTACCGAGTTCCGGATGTCATGTTTAAACCATCTCCACTTTGGCCCCTTCTCAACTTCGCCAACGGGTGGGCTTATATAGTTGCTTTTGAGCAGCTATGCCGGTGCTTCTCGGAACCTATTCCGTGTACCGCCACTCTATTCTTTTTCTTTTTCTGCCCCTTCACTCCTCGTTCTGGTAAAGAGGAAGAGAAGTTAAAGAGACTTACCTCTCTCCGAGGTGATCCAGACAGAAAACTGTTGACAGCCTTCTCCGATTCCTTCAAACACTTTAAGAATAGCTTCTTTAAAGTGGTAGCAAAACCCGCCAATGCCTTGGTTCTTGAAAGGGGCCGAGGCTCATAATGTGGAGTGGAGGTTCCCCTGCGGACATTCGGTCATCATAAGTTAGCCTCGCCTCGTACCCAAGTGGAGTCGACGACCTTCCTACCGATGAGGTCATATTCGTTGACCGCCCGGTGTCCTATGTTAATACGTATGGTGCCGGGGAGCGCGGCTTTCTTCATCATCGGTCCGGATCAAAGCCGGGATACGTAATCGTATGCGGCTCGTGATTACATTGTAAGCTGCGTTTATTGTTTGATTTGTATTGTCTTACTAATTTCGTACTTTCATTTCTGCAGTTCAAACGATGACGGAGCTTCCGAGATATCTGTCGGTCGTGACTCCTGCTCCCGAGGTGCCTCCCAAGAAGAACTCTCAGAAACGTCAGGGGCAGCCCTCCGAAGTTGCTCAAGACAAGGCCGCCAAGAAGGCCAAAGCCGCGTCCCCTACCCGGACGCCTTTGTCACCTAGAGGTGAGGCTGTCCAAGCACCAGCCGCCTCTCTTTCTAAGGGTAAAGAAGTGTCTGAGGGGCCGTCGCCTCCTCCTCCAGTCTCTCCTCCCGCCCTAAAAATTGACCGAGGTCTCGTTTGGGAGAAGGGGCCAAAAAGCGAAAGAGCTTCGCTTGCCTTTTTGCCACCTCGGCAATTTATGAATGCCCTACCGCTGGCTGATATTGACGAGGCCGTGGTTCATGATATCCAGGCAAGCCTCTGCCAGGGTGTTGGTTTGGCCCAGGCGTATCTGCACTTGAAGGCCAAATATGTGAATAAGTTTGCCGAGGCTCGCCAGCTGCGGAAGGAAAAGGACGAGGCGGTGAAGTCCAAGGAGAAGGCTGAAGAGGACCTCGAGGTCGCGAGGGCGAGCGCGGGGAAGGCGACCGAGGAGCTTCTTCTTTCCAAAGAAGCTTTTGACAAGACTTCCTCGGACTTCGCCGCTCTTCAGAAGGCTTACTCCACGGGCATGGATGCCCTTAAGTCCGTTCGGCTCCGGCGGGCGGATCTATGCTCCGAGTTAGAGTGTGCTAATCTTTGCTCGCGGAGGAGAAGCAAGCCCGCTTGACCGTGAGGACATCGTGAGGAGGCCGCCGATCGCTTTAAAATGGCCCTAGCCAAATCCGCTATCTCAACCCCGAGTTGGAGCGAAGACGGATGGGTATGATTATCGGGCGTATGTGAAGGACGGCGTCTTCCATCCGACCCCTTCCTCACCCGCGGACGACTCTGACTCCCTTTTTGAGGAGCACCAGGGCGGGGAAAAGGAAGATCGGGGTGCCGAAGGAGCCGATGGTGGTGGAGAGGGGAGCTCCAAGTCTGTTCCGGATGCCGAGGTGGCTATTCCGGATCCGAGGTGGTGGCTTCGGAAGATAACGCTCCCTCCGTTTAATTATTGTAGCTTTATACTTTTTGTACCGGTGGTTTGTCTTTGGGTTGACTTTGTAGTCTTGTAAAATTGCTACTTTTAATTACATATAAACTTGATTTCAACCAATCAGTTTGTTCTGTCGACTTTATTTAAAGTTAACATTCTATTTTTTATGGCCAGGCCAGGGCCTTTATATGCGTAAAGATGTCGCTAAGTGTTACTTCCGATAGGTTGACTTCGGGAATAGGGGTAGGGGAGTAAACCCGAGCTACCGAGATCCGGATATGGCTGTCCGGGGGTGTCTTTCCAGAATAGGGGCAAAATGTCAGATGCGTAATCGTGGTGTAAAAACACGCGATTGTACATGTCGGCCTGATTGGGACCTGCGTGACAATTCACTTCCCTATTTAGGAGCATTTTTCGATGCATCTACTTTATAATAGAAATAGTGTTCGTACCATCTCGCGACCGAGGCGTGGCGGCCGGGTGTATTCCTTCTGTTGGGATTTTCGTTTGACGCGGCTTCTTATGCCTCGGTGATAACTTATTTAATCAAACGTATTTGACCGCGGCTTCTATGCCTCGGTGATAATTTATTTAACCAAAAGTATAGCATAATTGGTGCATCCACTGGGGAGTCTTAAATAAGAATGCTTGAAAGAAACAATGCGTGCTGTCTTTCAGCAAAATATGAAACCAAAAATTGAAAATACTAAGTCAATTGAAAAAGCATAAAAACGAATGCGCCCGTCGGTCCTATCTTAGCAGTTGGACCGAGGTCTAACTTGTAATAAATTCTCAATTTGTCGGCATTCCAAGTCCTTTTGACCGGCTTTCTGCCCAGGGTCTCCAGAACGTAGGCTCCCTTTTCCAGTTTTTCCTTTATGCGGTAAGGACCCTCCCAGTTTGCCGCTAGCTTGCCATCTCTCGGCGTTCTTGTTCCCAATGTCGGCACGTCGGAGTACCGAGGTTTCCCGGTTGAAGGAGCGAGGGTTCACCTTTCGGTTTGTACTTTGCGATGAGCCGCTGCGCGGTTAGGTCTCGCGGTGCGCCACGATTCGTGCCTCGTCAATGAGGTCTAACTCGTCATCAAGGCGTCCCGTTCGAGTCTTCTCCTTTCCCGCTAGCTTTCATTTTCCTCCATGTCGGTTGGCCTATCTCGACGGGATCATAGCCTCGCATTCGTATGTTAAACGAAATGGAGTTTCCTGAGTGGAGGTTTGGACGCTAGTCCTGTATCCCCACAAAACACTGTAAAGTTGCTCGACCCAGGAAGAATCGGCGTCCTCCATACGTCTTCTTAATCCGTCGACAATGACTTTGTTGGCGGCCTCGGCCTGCCCATTGGATTGAGGGTGTTTGACAGATGCAAAGTGATGGATGATGTCGAGGTCCGACATCATACTCGAAAACCCTTTGTCAACGAATTGAGTCCCGTTATCCGTAATTATCTCGGTAGGGATCCCGAACCGAGAGACGATGCTATCTTTGAAAGAATCGTTGAATGCGGGCCGAGGTGATCGTGGTCAACGGCTCGGCTTTTATCCATTTGGTAAAGTAGTCGACGGCGACAATTAGATACCTTAACGTCACGGGGCTGTTTTGAATGGTCCGAGAAGATCCATCCCCCATTTGTAGAAAGGCCGGGGCCGTAATGCTTTTCGGCTCCGATGGGGAACGCAAGAGGATGTTGGCATGTTTCTGACAACTGTCACACCTTCTTACTGTTTCCATGGAGTCGGCCGCCATCGTTGGCCAGAAGTACCCGGCTTTAAGTGCTTTCCGAGCTAAGGATTTTCCCCCATATCGGCCGTTGATGCCTTCGTGTATCTCGGCGAGAACGTACCTGGCCTCGGTCGCATTCAAGCATCTCATCATGGGAGAGTGTAATCCTTTCCTATATAATTGATCGTCCACCATAGTGTACATGGTGGCTTGTCGGATTAACTTTCTAGCTTCTGTCTTGTCGACGGGTATAATTCCTCTTTCCAGATAGTCCTCGATTGGTTTTCTCCAGTCCGAGGCTGACGATATGGACATGACACAACTTGGTTCGTCCCAGATTTTGTTGGACGACGGTTCGGTAATTTCCGGACCTTTGGTGCTAGCCGCCTTTGATAGTATGTCGGCCCGGTATTTTCCTCCCGAGGGATGTGAGTGATCGTTACCTCTTCAAACTCGGCTATCATGTCCTTGGCTTTGTTCAAGTACTTTGCCAACAACAGGCCTTTTGCTTGATATGAGCCCTGTATCTGAGCCGCTACGAGCTGGGAGTCGGTCAGGATTCTGACTTTCTGTGCCCCGTGCTCCTTTGCTTGTTCGAGGCCGGCCAGTACTGCCTCGTACTCGGCCTGGTTGTTGGATGTCGGAAATTTGAGGTGGAGAGAGTGTTTGACGGTAATTCCGTCAGGATTTTCAATTATTATTCCAGCTCCACTCCCCTTTGCATTTGAGGATCCGTCGACGTACACCGTCCATTCTTTGAGGCCGACCTCCCTTTCAGCGTGGGTTGGGGTAAGTTCCCTTACGAAGTCGGCCAAGGCTTGTGACTTTATCGCATGCCGGGCTTCGTAAGAAATGTCGAATTCAGATAACTCTATGGCCCAGCTTATCATTCGCCCAGCCAAGTCTGGCTTGTGTAGAACTTGTCGGATTGGCTGACTGGTACGTACCACGACTTTGTGCCCCTGGAAATATGGGCGTAGGCGTCTTGCTGCCATCAACAAAGCGAATGCTACCTTCTCCAACTTTTGATATCTGAGTTCCGAGGTCTGTAATGTCTTGCTTACAAAGTAGATCGGTACTTGTCCGGCTTGGGTTTCACGAACCAGAGCGGCGCTTATGGCCTCTTCGCCTATGGACAAGTACAAGAAAACGTCTCTCCTGAGTCGGGCTTGGATAGGATCGGCGGGGTTGCCAGGCATTGCTTGATCTTTGTGAATGCGGACTCACATTCCAGGTTCCATCCGCCTCGTGTCTCCTTCTTTAGTAGTTTGAAGAAGGGTAACGCGTTTTCAACCGACTTAGGCAGGAACCTTGTCATTGCCGCCAATCTCCCGGTTAGTTGCTGTACTTCCTTTTTGTTGGTCGATGCTTTCATCTCCAACACCGCTTTACACTTGTCGGGGTTTGCTTCAATTCTTCGGTGTGTAAGCATAAACCCGAGGAACTTCCCTGTCGGGACTCCAAATGCATATTTTGCCGGATTTAGCCTTATTCGGTGCTTCCGCAACTTTTTGAACGTCTATTCGAGGTCTTGGATGTGGTCTCCCGGCTTGATCGACTTGACGATCATATCGTCAATGTACACTTCTATATTTCGACCGAGCTGGTCTTCAAAGACTTTGTTCATCATCCGTTGATAGGTGGCCCTGGAGTTTTTCAATCCGAACGGCATGACATTATAGCAATAATTAGCCTTGTCGGTTATGAAGGCCGTCCGTTCTTGATCTTCCGGATGCATCGCTATTTGATTGTATCCGGAGTAAGCATCCATGAAGGATAATAGTTGAAATCCGGATGAGTTGTCGACCAACTGATCGATGCTCGGCATCGGGTAAGAGTCTTTAGGGCAGGCTCTGTTTAAATTGGTGTAATCTATACATACTCTCCAATTCCCGTTAGGCTTTATGACCATGACCGTATTAGATAGCCATGTGGTGTATTGTATTTGCCGGATGAATCCGGCCTCTAATAATTCCTTCACATACTTTTCTAAGGCGTTCTGTCTGTCGGTCCCCTGTTTTCGTCTCTTCTGTGATACCAGGGTCGACCCCAGTTTAATTGCCAGCTTGTGACAGCAGAAGGTGGGGTCTATTCCGGGTACTTCCGTGGCCCTCCATGCGAATAAGTCTCGGTTGCTTTTAGGAACTCGCTTAATGTCGCTTTGAGCTGGGGGTCATTGCGCCTCCTATCTTTGTGACCGGGTCGATCTTCCCCAGGATTAAATCTTCCAACTCCCCTTCTGGCTTGGGTCTTGGATGTTCAGGTTCCTCGTCTCTTATATCCAGTTCCACCACACTGACGGGTCGGCCCTGTAGTTTGCTTTTTTCCCCGCCCGAGGTTCTTTCAACACTTTGACCCTGGGATGTGATGCCTTCTCGGTCTTGTTCTCACGCATAGTTTCATAGTAACATTGCCGAGATTCTTTTTGGTCCCCGGTTATGGTGATTACCTGGTTTTTGGAGCTAACCATTTTTAACATTTGATGCTTGGTGGAAACGATCATATCCCGGTTGTGGATGGTTGGCTTCGCCCAATATCATATTGTACGGAGAGGGGAAGTTGGCCACGATGAATCTTACCCTCTCGGCTTTGAAGGCTTCTTTAGTTCCTAACGTCAGCTTTAGGTTGATGTACCCCTTAGGCCTGGATTGCTCCCCGTTAAAGCCCACAAGTGTTGTCTTGCATGGGCGCAGGTCTTCCTTATCCAAGTTCATCCTTTTAAAGGCGTCCCACATAATAATATCCGCCGAACTCCCCGAGTCAACGAAAATCCTTTTCACAAGGCGGTTGCCGGGATCCGTAATTACCAATCCATCTTGGTGTCCAAGACAACGTCTCTTTAGGTCTTCGGAGGTGAACCGCAACGATGGAGGCGTCGGTCGGCCATGGTCATCTTTGAACTTGGGGGGTTCTTACCGATAGTACCTCCTCAAGTATTTCTTTCTTTGACTTGCGGTGTCTCCTCCTCCGCCCATGCCTCCACCGATTACATTGCACCCGTGGTTCATGTCTATTTCCGGAAGCGCTCGTCATCGGAAGACGACTTTCTTCCTATTCCATCGACCTTCCGATCGGGTGGGGTCGGACTCGGACTTTGACCTCCTTGTTTCCTTTTGTTGTTCTTCCGACCCTGTGTTTTTATCAGGTATTGGCGCAACTTACCCTCTCGGATGAATTTTTCTATTGCGTCCCTGAGTTCGTAGCATTGATCCGTAGTGTGCCCCGGTCCATCGTGGAAGTCACAAAACTTTGAATGATCCGTGGTGGGCCGAGGTCTGTCAAATTTTTTCATCTCTGTGAAGGCCACTTCTTTCTATAACTGGCCTCGCGAAACATTGAGCGGAGTGTATCTCTCATACCTCGGCATTTTTTCTGACTTGTTGGTTTTTGGCCCACTATCCCGATTCTGACTGCGGGAGTCTTCCCTGTGACCACTCGGCTGATTCTTATTCCGGGGTGGTGTACTTCTTCGTTTATTGTCGCCATTAGTATTGGCGATCTCCATCTGCTCTACTTCTAGATACTGCTTCGCTCGAGTGTTAAACTCGGTGAGAGTGTATACCCGGTTCTTGAAGATGGAATTTGCTAGCCGGGAAGAAGGATCCAAGCCGTCGACGAGGCAATGTACGTGAACGCTTTAGGAGAGATCTTACCGGAGGGCCACCTCCTTAAATCTGTCCAAGTATTTTTGTAGCGTCTCCCCCCGTCGTTGCTTTATCTTACTCAGGGTATACTGAGATTTGGGTTGTTTCCGGCTAGTTGCGAAATTTAATTCGAATTTGTGCCCGAGGTCTTGAAAATCATGGATGGATCTTCTCGGCAGCGTGTGGAGCCAGATTTGAGCTGGTCCGATCAATGTGGCCGCGAAAAGCCGACTAATGACCGAGCCTTTGATTTGCCTTACGAACATGAGTAGTTCAAAGGCGTCGAGATGGGCCCTCGGGTCGGACACGCCATCATATTTCGGTAAAGAGGTCGGCTCAAATTTGCTAGGGTATGGAGTATTCTCGATTTCTTCCGAGAAAGTGGCCAATTTCTTTGTTGTGGCCCGCTATATATTTCACGTGATATTCCCGGGGCGAGCCCTTTGGTCGGAGCGGCCTCTCTCTGTCTCGGTCTTTGCCATCCGAGGTCTTTCCTAGAAAACGTTTCTTCCGAGCCGACATGTGGTCTCGGCTCTCATCATGCTCGGAGTCCGTTTCTAGAGAGGTCGTTTTCTCAGCATACCGGTCATGCCTTGAGTTTTTGGCCGCCGAGGCGTCCGTGTTTCCGGGATATCCTTACTTTCTTTCTCTTCATACCTGTGTCCTGCTTTCGTATTCCGACGCTTTAGCTTGCCGGAAGTGGTCTTTCACGATCTCGTTGCATTACTCTCAAATCTTCTTGGCGGCGGAGGTCATGTCGCTTCTCCATATTCTCCATCCTCCTCGCATTGATTCCCGTGTGTCTCCGGAGGAGGAGGAAGTCCGGGTTTGGTATGTCGTTGCATTTATCTCCCTACGGAGACGAGGCTGTGTCTGACACACTGTTCCCATCCTTGCTATCATTGTTATTGGGGATACCCTCAGGCCGAGGAGGTCCTTGAGTCTGTTGCTTCCGACTTGTCTCAGCCTGCGCACGCGATGGACTTTCACGGTGAGGGTTCCGACTGCTGCTTCTGGTAGTAGCCATTGTTGGTCACGGGGATCGAAATTTACGGTCCCCACGGTCGGCGCCAATGTTCCGGTGTGGAACCAGATGTCCAGCCCAGATAGCTGGTGATTTGATCTTGGATCGGGTTGCTTGTGCCAGAATATGTATGAGTAGAGATATCCGGGTGAGCGATGAATCACTGGACACAAGGCCTTTCGCCCAAGGGGGGTATGTGTTCAATGGGGGTTGTGCTGTGTAGTACAGAATGTAAAGAGCTAGAGTTAGAACGTGTGCACCTTGGTGTTTTCCCTTTGTATTTATAGGGTGTTCCATGGTATCTTAACTGCACAATCTATCATATCCCTGGATTATGGATATGATAGATTGCCCCATGATTGTAGGGGAACCCGGGATACTCGGCGTCCCTCTACTAGGCCGTCCCCTGGCTGGGCCGAGGTTCGAGCGTGCCTCTGCTGGGCCGCCCCCTAATTGGGCCGTGGGTCAGGTCCGTAACATAATATAATTAATTTAAATAGAATATAATTATAGAATTATGTTTTTATTTCTTTTTCATTTTTAAAATATTGAAAATAGAATATAAATATTGATTTCTAATTTATGTGCGTGCTTGTACTCATGCATCTACGGAGCAAAAGATGAGGCATCGATTCTTACTCAAAGACGAGGCGTCACGGCAAGGCTCGTTCATTACCGTTGCGAGCCCCGTGCTCTTTGCCGGGAGTATCGTGAGCTCCAAAGACCGCGGCTTAGACATGGTCGTCGGCGGCACGGCAATGTCGAGCAACGCAAACACAAATTGGCTTTGACCACCGCCACTGCTCCCACCGTTGAGCCCGCCGCCATAACCCGTTGATCCACTTCATTCTTTCTATTATTCTCTTTCTGCCTCCATACTTACTTGCATCTCATGAGGTCGTTGGTCTTGTTCAAAGTCTTCAGCGGCAGCCTTCATGGTACATGACCAATACAAAATGAATAGCCGGTCAATCAATATTAATATTAATAAAAAAATAATGATAAAGATTTTTTTATTTAATTAATATTAAAATTTTATTTAATTAAATATTAATAAGTTAATGAGAAATTAAAATAATAAAAAATCAAAAAAACACCTGGTGTTTGACGCTCTTTTAGCCAAATTGTTATACCCTTGGTAATTACGACATTTATCAGAGTAAAATAGCGAGTTATAGTAAGCAACACAAGATATCATAGTATACTGAGGAGAGAAGAGAAGCAAGACACAGAAAGATTTATACTGGTTTGGTCTTAACTCTTGACCTACGTCCAGTCCCCAAACACTCTGAGATTTTCGCTATCACTCAAATTAGTTACACACTCTACCCTCAAAAATTATCCTCTCACTAGGATACACTCCCCCTTACAAGTTCTAAACTAATAACCCAATCTCAAAGTCCCACAACTTTGAGATTCTTCCAATGATTGATAATCAATGATAAACTCTCTAAAAGAGCAGATATAATAAACACTGAAGTTCAATGTATCAAAAGATACTTTACAGATGAGTAGAAAATAGTAAATGCAGATGAAACTTGATAGCTTTTCGTTTTCTAGATTCTGGTGGTTGTTGAGAATTAAATGCTTCAGCTTATATATGAAAGAAGCATTTAATGACCGTTGGAATCATTAATGTAACTGTTGGAGACATTAATGTTATTGTTAGGTTGCAATTAGGTCCATTCTCTCTCTTGTTTTAAGTTAATCCAGGTGCTCAGACATTCTTGTTGACTTTCCTTCAAATAAATCCATTGGATGATATGGCTTCCATAGAAGGAAAGAAAACATTTAAACCTTTGCAAAGTTCAGAAAATGATTTGCCAAAAAGATGCTAAGTTTTCTGGACCAGCAATAAATATTCGGACTTCACCTTTTGCTTTATGCTTAAACCTCATTCTAATACTCATTTGATCATCTGAAACTTACTAACAAACGATTAAACATAGTTAGGAATAGTAATGAGTGATGATAAGAAGTATCTAGATCATAAATGAAGATTTCACAAATTCAAAAAAACTAATTTCAAAACAGAGCGCTTTAAACTGGAGTTTGTTCAAGCAAACTCGATTTTGTAATATTTCGCTCAAGAGCAAGACTCCAGTTTAATCAGACAAACTAAAGTTTAGTTCTTTCTCAAATGAATATCACGATTGAGCTTTGAAGAACACTTTGAATAAGATGCAAACTCAAGTTATTAAGTGACAAACTCGAGTTTGAGACTTTTTGAAATGAAAATAAGATCAAGTCCATAAAGCTCAAACGGAGTTTTCAAATTTAAACTCGAGTTTTCTTAAGTTCAAATTAATGAGAAGCTCTCGGCCCGCCGCAAACTAAAGTTTAACAAATCTAACTTGAGTTTCCTTAAAAGAGTAAATTCTTTGAAAACTCTCTAAGCGCAAACCGGAGTTTGACATATCAAACTCGAGTTTGGTTAAGATGATAAAAAGTTTGAAGACTCTTTGCCAAGTACTAATTTGAGTTTGACAAATTGAACTCGAGTTTCGTTCGGTTCAAAAACATTGAAGGCTCTCGATCGCGTAAACTCGAGTTTGCAAAAACCGACTCGAGTTTTCTTTAACTTGTAAAAACTTTGAGTGCTCTCGGTTTGACATAAACTTAAGTTTTCCAATACTAACTCGAGTTTAGCTAAGTTTAAATAACTTGAGCTACTTTCTGTCAAGTTCAAACTCGAGTTTGACAATTCTAAACTCAAGTTTGCCTTTGACAGTAAGTTTTCAACTTTAACAAAAACAAACTTCAATTAAGTTTACAATTGTCAGTTATCATCAAAACACATAGAAAACTAACAAGAAAGAGGTTTTACAATTGCTGTTATTTGAAATAATGATCATTGAAATCCTTACAAAAAGCCTCAACCCGGTCAAGAATAGAAAGTGCACTGGGAAGTAAGGGAAAAAAAGAGGCTTTACAACTAGTGTTATTTGAAATAACAATCGTTGAAATCCTAACAAAAAGCCTCAACCTGGTCAAGAATAGCAGGTTCATCTGGGATGTAAGAAAAAGAAAAAAAAAATATAAAATTACAACGACTGTTATTTAATAACAATCATCGAAA
This sequence comes from Acacia melanoxylon, assembly GCA_019022615.1. Lineage (NCBI taxonomy): Eukaryota > Viridiplantae > Streptophyta > Magnoliopsida > Fabales > Fabaceae > Acacia > Acacia melanoxylon. The sequence goes on from JAFJYJ010000008.1 coordinate 10,584,597, forward strand.
GTCCTAACAAAAAGCCTCAATTTGATCAAGAATAGTGGGTCCACGAGAGAAGTAAAAAAGACAAAGGAAAGATCGTTAAAAGTCACTTTCAATGACTGCTATGAAAAATCATCGTTGAAAGTTAAGCCCAATTTTTTTTTTAAAAAAAATATTTATAAGTTTCAACAACTGTTTAAAAAAGAAAGAAAGAAAGAGGTTTTACAACGACTATTATTTGAAATAACAAGTTGTTGAAATTCTAACAAAAAGCGTCAACTTGGTCAAGAATAGAGGTCCTTTGAAAAGTAAGAAAAAGAGAAAAAGATTACAACGATTGTTATTTAATAAAAGTCGTCAAATTAACCTGTTCTATTCTAACTACGTTGTATTTAACTATTTATACCTTTTAAAGCCCAGTTCCCCCTCTTCTTTAGTGTATTGTGGGTAAAAAATAAAAGTACTATGTGTGAGTATGTGTATTTCTCAATTATTTTGAAAAACTATATATATCCAAATACCATAAGACACATTTCTGAGCCAAAATAATAATAATAATAATAATAATACCATAAGACACATAGCTACCATTACTTGACTTGACCAATGACTTTTTATTGTGTTATTTCAATTTCAATTTTTCTCTTTGCAAGTATAATGATTCATATAATACCATTCTACAGCATTATTACTGCTCGTCAATTATGGCCTTTAGAACACTAATTCTAATATAGAGTATAATAAATGGGATCAATTATCTTCCTTTTATATGATAAAGATATTAGTATGATAAAATAATTAAAAATTAGATTACAAATATCCCCACCCACATTTTTTTTTTGGGCCAATCACACGCACACATTAACATTGATTGATATTGAAATTAAGTTAACTTTTATCTAAGTTAATCATCAATTTCTGAAAGAAGAATTGGGATACAACTGGAATAACTGTTAGAATGAAAAAAGATGCTGAATCTTTTCTTCCATTTCGGAAAGCTACGAGTATATATATAAATATGAACCGATTTCTGAGCTTCTTGATTTTGATTCCAGTAGAAAGAACGATTCGATTCTTCCTCTTCTTATTCAGTGTTGTTATATACTCGAGGATCTCCACGTGACAGTGTGATCTTGCGCCACAAATCTCCCAATCTTGGTGTACGTTTCTCTCTTCTCTTCCTGACGCCTGTAATGGCCTATCTGCTATAAAGCCACATTCTTCTGCTTCGGTCTTTCGGTTTCGGTGAGGTGAATTCGACCAGAAGTACAGGAAGAAGAACACCTAACAATCTCAGGTTAGTTCAGGTGAAAGGAAAATGTTGAGCGCCGATCTTCCTGAAGAAATTATGGAGGAGATATTGACGAGGCTTCCTGTGAAATCCCTAATTCGATTCAAATTCGTAGCGAAATCCTGGAACGAACAAATCGCTAATCCATCTTTTATTGCCAAACAATTTGAATTGTCCGATTCGGTCACAGAAAAGAGCCGCCTCCGGCTGATATTGCACAATGTCACTCTGAAGCCTTGCATTTCTCTAATTTCCGACCGGGAACCCATCGATATAGAAGTTCCATTTCCTGAGAAGGATGGTGTGAGTTTCATATTGGTTTATGGTCAATGTAATGGGATTTTCTGTCTCTATGGGCATTACGGAAGAGATAAAGCTGGCAGGTTCAGTTTGATTCTGTGGAACCCAGGAACAAGAGAGGTGAAGATTCTTCCTGCATCTCATTATCATTCCAAAGACATTGATTGTATCATATTTGGGTTTGGGATTGATCCTGTTACAAAAGATTACAAGGTTGTTCGATTTGGGAATTTGACTTTTGGAGGAAGAGAAGACCCTCCAGTTGAGGTATATAACCTCAGTACTGATTCTTGGAGAACCGTAGATACTGTTGTCCCTGCTTATCGACTGGCTTTTCCAAGATGCAGGGCTTATTTGAATGGTTTTTATCATTGGATGTTTGTGGATTTTAATCATAGGGGCATTTTGTTCTTTGATTTCAGCAAGGAGTTGTTTGGTAGGATTCAATTGCCTCCTGAAATTGCTCATGTTCATGAATCAATTGTTGCTGTGATTGACGAGAAACTCGCTTGTGTTGTAGCTCCATATAATATTTTCTATGATGGATTTGAAATATGGGTGATGAATGAGTATGGTGTTGAGAGTAGTTGGAGTCAGAAATTTTGTGTTGCTCCAGGATGCCCAGAATTTGGATTTTTTTTAGGATTTTGGGGAGATGATGAGATTCTTGTTGATGATGAAGGTCAATTGGTTTCATATAATCTTAAGAATATGCAAATTAGAAAGTTTGCTGAAATCGGTGGAATTTGGAAAATTTTCCAAGTGTTCGACTATATGGAAAGCTTGGTTCCTTTGAATATATGAGAATATTATAAATTGAATCTTCTATGTTCATTCTTTTGCAGAAAAAGGAAATCATACAAGATGAAGAGTGTTTTATAAGATTCACATCTGATTTTTATACTCTTCTTTTTTTTTTTTTTGTCCTGTCTTTTTTTAATGCATTGTATGCATTTATTTTGTGGAGGTGGAGGACTCATAATGAGATAAATATAATAGTTTTTTTTTATATATACCCAGCAAGAGATAAATGTAATAGTTTGTCATATGAATTCAGTTGGGAAAAAATTATTCTATGAATAAGAAGACTTTATCAAATTATTGGTGTTGGATTGTCTATTATTTTATTTTTAAATCTTATCCAGTTCAACTTTCTCCGTTCTTAATAGAAACCTTAAGTTGATTGTCTACTACAACTATTAAATATAACAACAACAAACCTTATTCGCTAAATAGGGTCAACTATATTGATTAAATAATAAAATTATATTTTATCAACAACTAATTTTTTTAAAAAATTGTTAGCTAAAAGGTCTTGTTCAATAACTTTATTAACTTTACTATTTTATGGATTTACAACAATTTGATGACAAGCAAAATGCTGAAATTGTAGTATAAAATTTCAAAAAATAAGAAGATCACCAAAAAAATATCCATAGAAGTAGTTTAGTGTATACAACTAAATCCTAATAATCAATTATCAAGAAATGAAAGTATATGATATTGACAGCTTTGAGGCGCCTAAGAGATTGATAATATTTTTTATTTTTTATTTTGGTCAAAGATAATATATTTTATGGAGATAGTGGCACATTTCAAATTTATGCTCATTTGAAAAATGAGTTATATTTTTCTCTTAGGTTAAATTTTACATTTGGAAGACACAAGGAGCCTATAAAACAGAGTATCTTGTGGCAAAACGTTTCATATTCATTGGGAGAAATAGCTGCAAAAGTTTCTTATCTTTCTATGGCCTCAACTTAACTCTGCTAAATCAAAGTTTCAATATTCCTTATTGTTTCTCTCACTACAAAAACTATATTATCTTTAGTCATAAATATAAGACACTTTATCTAATTTGAGTAAATTAAGGAAACTAAATAAATTACTTAATTATAACATATATGACATGATATCTCTAAAATACTTTTGTGTATCATTAAATTATATATTAGTTTATAAGCAAGTGGTGGAACAAAATATTATTTTAGCCCAGGCCAAAAAATAAACATATTAAACTATTTATTAAATAATATCGCATAAAATTAAAAATACAAATAAATAATAACCGACAATTATAAATTAAAAGATAACATAGCAAACAAAATTCTTTGACATTTAAAAGGAGACTAATTACAAGGTGCATCATTTTCAGAAATTATTTTCTTAGAAATATCACTTTTCGAAGTTATTTTCTTCTTAAAGAACATATATATACTTTTCTGTTTATCCTTACTCATCTTTTTCAACCTACAACAAATTTGGTGACCCAGAATATATATTGATATCAATGTTAATTAGTATCTTGTGTCACTAAACATTAATTCTTATAGTAATACTCAATCCATAAAACTAACGCTTAAATGTGCATTCCACCTACCTCAAAACAAAATAATTGGAGAAAATAAAATAAATATAATATGAACCCCAAAAAATATTTTTTAAAAAACATACAAATCTGATTCAATTTCAGTTAAGCAAACAACCTATTATAATCTATTTTTTAAAGAGAAATTCATTACAAAATCGAAGACAACCAAATAATAAATCCAAACAGATTAAAATTAGCCATGAATCATTCTCTACATATATATAGTCATCTATTATCAAAACTCAAGACTCTCTCAAAACCATAACCCCAAAATTTTCACATATCAGCACAATATTACCCTCATTAGAAAGATAAAAATACATAGAATAACTTTCATAAAAAGAGTGAGGTGAAAATAAGTGATTTCGAGTACCTATTTAGTCTTTAAAATGAAGATGAACTCTATCGGATATAAGATGATACTACATTTTCAGTAAGTATCTCAAACAAGAATTTTATTTTTCTCTGACATCTCAAAGAGTAATAGACCAAATATTGTCCTAATAAAAAAAGAGTAAAAATTATAGAAAAGATAAGAGATTAGCTGGGGCCAAATTATTGGCTAAAATAAAATATCATATAACACATACATACATGTAAATACATAAGATAAGTGAAGGCCGGTTGGGGCCCGCCATAATGTGGCTCTGCCATTGTTTATAAATCAGGAAAATTAATTCAAAGAAAATGATAAATTTAAAAGATTAAATAGAAAAATGCCTGATATTTGGGACCAAAATTCACTTCTACATTAGGTTTTATAATAAGAATTGTAAATAGTATTGACTTGGCAATTACGAGCTGAGTATGTTGGAATACTCTAACAACTTCTCTTTTTTGTCTTAATCACATAGACATCCCCTCTATTATGAAAACCCATATAGACCTCCTTTAAAATAAAAATGTATGTTATACAAATTTTCATTATTTTTTGAGATTTTATTTCTATTCATCTAAACCTTAATTGATCGTTAAGTTTGACTTTTGATCTTTTGTTTTACCAAAATGTCCATCTTTAACATTATAATTGTTTAAACATGTGGTTTTTTTTTTGGGGGGATGTATGCCACCAAATTTTGATTCTACTAATAGATATTTAAAATTTCTAATATGCTAAAAATTTATTAATTTTGTGATTATAAAATTTATACTTTTTAATTTTCCAGCATATTTATTGTAATTTATTTATTTTTAGCTTATCAAATTACTAAAAATATATATCAATCATCAAATATAATAAACTATATAGTTTTGAGAGATTGTATCGACCATTTAAATTTATAGTTTCCTTTTTTTGCTAAATTATACAAAACCCCTAAACTTTGGATAAGTTGTATATAACTCCATAACATTTCAAATTTTTAATTTAGCCCCGACCTTTCTTTTTTAAACTATTAACCCCCTACTGTTAAATACTCCTCCGTTTCTTATTATAAGACACCAACTACCAACATTTTTTGGTCCTTATTATAAGGCACCAACTTACTTTAACTAACTCATTTATTACTATTTTTCTATTATGCCCTCATTTTTAACTAACTCATTTAAACCTACATCATTAAAGTATGGGTAAAGTTGGAAACATTTATTACTTTTGGACCTAATTAATGACTTAACTTCCATTCCTTGGTCTGCAAGAAATGGGTAGTTGGTGCCTTATAATAAGGACCGGGAGGAGTAATTATTATCTTTTTAACGAAAAATGTCCCGTCAAATTATGATGACATATGGCATCCTATGTAAATTATCAATTTTATACAACCCCTTGAACTTTGAACAGTTGTATAGAACCCCCTGAACTTTGATCAATTACAAATAACCCTTAGATATGGATCGGGATATGTCTTGCTTTGCAAACAGACAAAGATGATGACTTACGCTCTCGCCTATCAAGCCTCTCAAGTTGAACTAATCGATGTAAGACCTAGAGTTAGTGAGTATCGTATAGAATTGTACCGCTAACACAAGTGTTTGAAGTACCTTTTGAGTTGAAAGAAACTCGGGAAAGGACAAGAAGTCCCGTGTTTTAATGGACGAAAAGTCCGTGTTCGAAAACTACACCGAGTACGGGGTGAAAGAAATCGTTAAGATACATGTATAGTAAGGAATTCCCTATGGTTTGATAAATAGTTATCTTACTTGTCGCGAAAATTTTAGTTTCCAATGCATATTTCTTAGTTACTACGATCGACCACGATCGTGTCATTGAGTAGGAGGTATCTTGTGTTGACATGGTGTATGGCGTCATGGAAACATTTAAGGTATCTTGTGTTACCATGGTGTATGGGCGTCATGGAGACATTTTGATATCTGGTGTTGGCCAAGGGTATATGGGTGCCACGGAAAATACTATATATCAAAGTACGACATGACAAGATCTTTACGGATCAAACCGAGCAAATTCTCGATCATCGAGCGAAGCGGCCAACATATAGAGAAAAATTCCGGAGCGATTAGTCCGAAGGTTAGTCCGTACAAAGTCTAAATTGGGATAGAGCAAATTTCGAGGGCGAAATTTTGTTTAACGAGGGGAGAAATGTAATACCGGGTAATTATTTATCTCGAATATTATATTTCGATAAATAATACCTATTGAAAATAGGTGAATATGTGGTCTCAAATAAAGAAGTAATAATTATCTTATTTTCTAATGTAATTTCTATGGAAATTAGGAGAGATAAAGAGCTAAAATCCATAAAATGTATTTTTGAGGCATTAAATGGCCTAAAAATATTATGATAAATCCCAGGAGGCAATTAAATATTTGTTAAAAATTAGAAAGTATGTTGTCTCTAATTTTAGGAATTTTTGGGGATAATTTCCCTTGAAAAATAATGAGGCAAAATTAAGTATTATTTTGGGATCATAAGTGACCCCATGATTTTTAATATTTTACTTGGGATATAAAATACCAATGTAAGTAAAATAGTTGTGAGATAATGATTTATCCTAATTAAGAAAATTATCAAAAATTAGTAAGTGGCTAATCGGTAATTAATGGGATAATTAAGGTATAAAGTAAATGAATTAAAAATAATTTAAATAATTATTTTTAATTGGAGAAATTCGAAATTATTAAATAAATAAAAAATAAAAAATAAAATAAAATATTAATAAAATATTTTATGCTTAGAAAAATAAATAAAAAATAAAAAAAAAAAAATATCATGATATTTTTGTAAAATTGTATTATTATATAATATAGTGAATAGTAATGGAATAAATAGGAAACGGATCCTATCTAGAGAACCAGGAATAGGAATTCCAAAGTCAAGGTAAAATATTGATCAGTGAGTTTTTACCTTTAAGTGACCTCTTCCGGAAATTAATTCCGAGGTCGGTAGCGCATTTGCCTAATAAGACGAAATAGGGAAAAATGCAGATATTCACATTTTGGATTTGAAGAAAATAAATTATAAGTCAACATCCGGAGATGAGTTTATAATTATCTGGACATATTTGGAGTCAGTGAATTATTATCCAGAGATTGATGATTCCGAAAGCGATTTCCGACACGGACGTGTTCGGACACGTTTTTCGAGAAAATTCAACCGGATCGTTGGAACCCCGTAAGGGACCGAAATCTAAGTTAAATTAGATATTATTGATGAGGAAGAGAAGATCTTCAAAGTTATGAATCCAGAATTTTGAGATTTCTCCGAAGAGACGCGAAACGGAGATCGAACAGGGGAAAATCCGAACCGCCATAAAGCAAGTTGACTCACCATTTTTGGACCAATTGTTTGCTGCCAAATCAGCCTTGAATGTCGACCAACATGCTGCATGGCTAGGAATTAAACACCATTATGCTTTGATTTTACTTGGTTATAAGGTAAGAGAAAATTACAAGATTTGGAATATGGAAATTACCAAAGTGGCACAATTTTTCCCTATATAAGGGCATGAGCACCTTCTTCATTTTTCACACCAAAAATCTGCCCCTTAGAGAGAAGTTAGAGAGAGAAGCTGCGGAGAAAGTCCGAGCAAAGTCTCGGGTAAGTTCTTCGGTCCCCGGTCTTTAGTTTCGGTAGTTCTTTCGGTAGATATAGTAGGAATGCTAGATTTATCTTTAATTTTTCAAGATAGTCTAGATATCATATTTAGGGGTAAATATGATATATCTTTCGAAAATATGATAAGGAAAAGATCTGTCAAAATTCGGAGAGATAGAGCGAAAATGGCGAAGCTCGGCGAAATTCCGCCAAATAGGGGTACTAGGGGCAAAATAGTAATTTTCGCCCAAATGGCCTGTTATGATGCCAAATGTTGATAAACGTTGTCCTTATAGGATATCCGAGCTAATCGATCCGTTGTTGTGCCGCCGTCATACATGTTTTTTCCATTTGTCGAATTTCACGTTTTTCCGTAAAAGTTATGTTGTACCGCCAAAAAGGTACGTTCGCGTACTGTAACACTAACTCTTATGGTTATTGTATGATTATATATGTTTGTTGTGTTCTGTTTGTTGTGTAGTAGTGTACGAGGTTATGCTATATACACGGTATGTTACATACGAGGTTATGTCACATACGAGGTTATTAATGTTGTATCATACGAGGTTATGTTACATACGTGGTTATTATCTTGTATACGTGGTTATGTGTTTTTAATCATACATCTATTGTGGACTGTTGTATTGATTTCTTTGTCGTGTATATGTAGTCGTATTTAAGCATGAGGTTAATCAATTACTCCGAGATCCAAATTGCAATTGGATCTCGCTCTTATCATAGCGTCGGGTTCGAAGAACCAGGGACCGAGGAGAAAGGCGAGCAGCCGCAGTGAGTCCCGATCAAGACTTTCTTACGTTGTTATTCATTTTGAAAACTCTCGGTCAATGTACCGCTTCAGAATCAGCCGGACTTACGGCAATTTGAATAAATGTATCAGTTACTCAATTGCTCCGATGCTCTACTCTGATGAAAAAAAAAATATACTGCTTTTAAAAAGTTAGGATGTTACAGAGAGCTATTGGGAAGCAAGAAGGAGGAAGTTCTTCAAGGGTAAGTTCCCTAGTTCTTGAGTTTTAGCTTTGAGTTCTTATAGTTGTTAGAATAATGTTTGTTTGATCTTTAATCTTCCAATATAAGTAAATATTATGCAAATGATGACTTTTCATTTTTATATTATTTAAATATTATTCTTTTGGTTTTTGCCATACAAGAAAACTATTTTAATTGACAAATAATAGTAAAAAACTTGAGATAAATACCATTTTTGCCATGCAAGTTTAGCCTAAGGAGACTCTGGTCACCTAGAAGTTTTTTTTTTTTTGTCTCATTTTTGTCCCGGACGGTGGAAGTTAACAAAACGGAACAATTTTGCCCCATAAGTTTTTTTTTTAGAAGCAATTTTGCCCCGGAAGTTTTTTTTTTTAATTAGAAGCAATTGTGCCCCTAAAAGTTTACAAATTGGAGCAACAAGTTAATGGTCAAGATTAACGGAAGGAAAGATTGCTACGTTTTTAAACTTCCAAGGAAATAATGAGACCAAAAAAACTTTTGGGTGATCATTGCTCCTTAGGCTAAACTTCCACGACAAAAATGGTATTTATCCCTAAAAAACTTAATATATTTATTAAAATAATAAAAGTAACAACATGATTTTAATACTCTAATACTCATGTTTCTACATTATAGGGTATTGATGAAACCGTACCTCCCTCTTCTCCTTTTGAGGGACAAGTTACTGATAATGCAAAATCAAACAAAGGCGTGTCAACCAACCTGAATCATAAAGATTTGGATGCATCTTTTGAAACTGTCGAGGAAGAATCTATTTATGATCATGATTTCATTGAGTCTAGCAACCCCTCATTAAACCACAACACATAAATGACTAGCCTTGTATCTGGACCAAACCTCTCCTACTGGGACCCTCGAGATTGGCTCATGCACCCAAGTTTATATTGCAAATACATGAACAGATGCTTGGACATGCCATTTGAATTCGAAGTTAACTCTGCTACTAGCCTCCCATCACTGGGGCCATCTTATGGAGGTACGTACATGCGTACATGTGCCTTGGTGTGTAATTTAATTTTTGGGAAAATCCCTTCTTCTTAGAACATTTTTTACATCAATTTTTTTTTTGTTTTAGGATTTTTTTGATATTTTCTTTATGAGATCTTAAATAGATTTTCCCTTAATTTTTCTAGCATCCATAACATATGTGGTTTTGCATGATATTTAGTTATACACTAATTCTATTTACCATATATATATATATATATATATATATATATCCAGTGGTGAATAATGTTGCTCCAGATCTTGCTGAGATTGTAAAACAGATTGAGTATTATTTCAGGTAATGTCTTTAATTTAAGGTGGTTCCTGCTTTCTGTCTTGTTTTATCTTCCAATTTATCTTATTTTAACTATTTTACATTATGTAATTTGTCACTTGCAGCTTTGATAATTTGATTAGTGATGAAAACTTCCGAGAACTTATGGTCGGTAAAGGATGGGTTCCCCTTCCATTTATAGCTAGTTTTTCTGAGGTGACTTCTTTTGTGATCATCCTCTCTCTCTCTCTCTCTCTCTCTCTCTCTCTATATATATATATATATATATATATATATTTGGATGCAACATTATTATGCAACTAATTATAATATTATATTATATTTTTGCAGGTGAGAAAATTGACAAGTAATATTAAAGTGATAGTGGAAGCTCTTAAAACCTCATTTGCGATAGAAATGGTAATTTAATTCTCTAGCCCTACTTGATTCAGTGTTATATGTGTGGGAACAATACAGTCTATATATATATTTATATATGTTTTTATGTATGGCTCACATAAATTAAATTATTTACCATATTTAATTGACAGAATGGTGGTAAATATATAAGGCACCGTCATGTATACTTGACACATATATTGATTTCACCCAGACCATATCAAGTGATGAACTGATCGCCACTTCAAAATTTTTGTCTTTTTGTAATGTTCATTAATTTTTTAGTGGTTTTTTAATGACAATTCGTACTTTTATGGAAGCAATAAAAGAGATGCCTTGAGTTTGTTTTGATTAAATTTGTTTCTTTCTTAGCAGCTGTATATATTGTAACATCCCAATTTTCCAAAAGCAGTATATTTTTTTTCATCAGAGTAGAGCATTGGAGCGATTGAGTAACTGATAATTAGATTCAAAATGCCGTAAGTCTGGCTGATTACAAAAGCGGTACAATGACGACAAAAGATACCTCAGCCGCTAGTTTTACGCACCGCATCACTGCGCATGCAACCAGATTCCACTGGCCATGTCGGGGTAAGAGCCAATGCTTCGCCACAGATCACACTATGAGAACCCCCGATCATGGTTAACTTAACCAGCTCTGATACCAAAGTGTCTCCCCGGCAATACTCATGCCGTAGCAACAAAAGAAATTCTCCTACGAGACTCTAAAGCGTCGTTTGCCCTTATCTTCGGCTCTCGGTCCTCCCGACCACGAAGCTATTTTATAAGCCGAGGTCCAAATGCACATCGGACCTCGGGTAACGGTTAACCTCATACTTATATAAACAACATATGGATGACATCACGGTATTAATCAACACATAAGTACATAGCGAGATGCAAGATTAATATAACAACAAGACACATCTCATGTAAAGTTATCTATTCTAACAAGACACATCGCATGTAAAGTTATCTATGTTAACAAGACACATCGCATGTAAAGTTATCTATACAAATCACTCGTATAGTCGTCTATAACATATAAGCATACAATAAGCATCAGAGTTAGTGTTACAGTATGCGAATGTACCTTCGTTGACGGTAAACGGTACTTTTGATGAAAAAAACATTTATCAAACGGTATGACAAATGATACGTGATTACGATATCCTATAAGGATAATATCACATTTATAAAGATTTGGCATCATAACGGGCATTTTAGGTACAAATTACCATTTTGCCCCCGACTAATCGGCGGAATTTCGCCAGAGCTTATTTATTTTGACTCTAATCTTCCAAAATTTTGCCATAACTCTTTCTCCAACATAATTTTCGAAATATATATCATATTTAACCCTAAAACATGATATTAAAATAATACTTGGAAGATTAAAGATCAAACTAACATTTCTACTATAACTACCGAATTGAAAACTAAAACTTAAGACTAGGTACCGAAGAAATTACCCAAAGACTTTGCTACTCCTTCTTGAGTTCCTCCTTGCTCTCACTTCTCTCTAACCTCTCTCTAGGATTTCTTTGTGATTTTTGGTGTGAAGAAATGTGAAGGAGGGTCTCTATTTATAGAGAAAAATCAAGGACCTAATTAGCAATTTAAATATGAACAACTTTCATCCTAACCATTAGATTAAAAGAAGCTTTAGGAAACCAAATCCTAGCCATTTAAAGTCCTTGCCGACATCCTACTTTATTCATTAATCAATGCATATTAAAATGAATTGATATATGCAATGCCGACATCCTACTTCATTCATTAATGTGTATTGTTTCTCTTTCTTTATTATTCCTAACATATATTAATTATTTCATGAAAAATGAAATCCTATCCCTCTGGTCGACATGCTTCTCCAATAAGCTATCTTTTGTGTTTTAGTTTAACAAAATAACAAATAACTCCTTGCTTTAATTGTTGAGTTGAAAACATTGACTTTTTCAAAGCTAAAGCATGTGGTCCTATTATTGCAAAAACCCTGATTGTAACTCAGCCACACACACCAGCGAAAATGAAGTTTTGATGATGTCATTTGGTAATGTAATTAAGGGTTTAAATGTTCATTAATGCCACATGTTATTGTGCAATTTGTTTGATAATTAATCAAAGCCATTTGTGCCTTATTAATTAAGCTTAATCTTGTCTTTCATTGGCCCTCAATTTTTATTTGTTTTTTATTTATTTTTTAATCACTTAATTTATGCCTTAATTATCTTAATTAAGCAATTATCCTATGCTTAAACAATTAGCCACTAATTACTCAATTAGTCACTTACTAATTGTTGATAATTTTATTAATTAGGATTAATTATTATCTCACAACTATCAGATCTTGACATTTATATTTTATATCCATGTAAAATATTAAAAATCATGGGGCCAAAAAGTCTTTTTAATAATATTATATTTATCTTCTCTATTTTTCAAGGAAAATATTCCCATAAATTCCTAAAATTAGAGACAACATACTTTCTAATTTTTAATAAATATTTTATTGCCTCTTGGGATTTATCATAATATTTTCAGGCCATTTTATGCCTCACAATTGCATTTAGGGATTTTTAGCTCTTTATTTACCTTAATTTCAGTAGAAATTATTTTAGAAAATAAGATAATTATTATACTAGTTTCGAGACCACATATTCACCTATTTCCAATAGGTATTATATAATATTCCAGATAAATAATTATCCAGGTATTACATATATATTTATAAATTAATTAATAATTCAGATATTTTATTTGTTACCCTAGCTTATATTTGTTTTTTTTTAAAAAAAATCATTTTCTCCCTATAATTTTGATTTGATTAAAATGTGATTATTAAACTTCAACTTAATACAACTCAGTTTTTATAGTTTTAGGTAGGGTAATCATCACATTATTAGTTCTTGGGATGGCCAGATTTTAATTTTATCCTTTTAGTTTCAAATCGTAAGCACAAAAGCTACTATTGTTAATATCATATACATTAAACTCCATATTAAATCTTTATGAAACTACAATGATAAGATGAAGATTAAACAATTTGAAACAAGAGGAACTAAAACTTAAAATTTTGATTAAATTAGAAAGATCAACAATAATATCAATCATTTTGGTTATTTAGAATAGTAGTGGCTCACCTTCAAAAAAATATTTATTATTTTTTTTTTTAAAAATATGGAGATTAAACAATAAAGATTATTGGATTAAGTTATATGGGATAAAAATTCAAGAACTAAATTTTTAACCTAATAAAAACTAAAAGAATGAAGTTGCATCTATTTCAGGACATTAATATGGATGACTTCGTAATATATTGATATTTAAGAAAGACCATTAACATAAAGTTAAATACAAAAACTCATGCAAAAAAATAAAATTCAAACAAACATGCCCGTTCTCCAAATTTCATCTTGAATAAAAAATTACGTCAGAAAAATTCTTAGATTTTTAAAGAAATTAAACCGTTTTTCTTTTCTGGTTCTATATAGGGGACTTTTTCTTTTTGTTATTCTTCCTTAAATAATCTAGAGAAGATTCTAGCTTAACATAAGCAGTTTATTTTGAGATAGTTACATTTTTGGGGTTAAACTTCTCATGTTGCATGAGAAGAAGAAGATTCCTACACACACATGAAATGGTGGGACCCACATATATATATAATCTAATTATATATATATGTGGGTCCCACCATTTCATGTGTGTGCATATTTAATACACTTCTCCTACAACATTGAGAAATGTTTTTCCTTCATTTTTATGGGAAAAAAAGAAAAAAGAATTTTGAAATTGTATACCACATAAAATTCCAAAACCCTCACATGTTTGTTAAAATTTATATAGGACTTCAAGGTGACGGGGACCAAATTGGGATTTTAAAATGTTGGTGAATTTACCTTTTTTGCCCTTAGTTTTTAAATAAATTAAAAAAGATAAAAGATAAATGATCATTGCACGAGGGCCATCGTGACGTCTAGGCTCAGAAAACGGTTTTATTTTTTGGGTGGGGTTAAATCTTATTTTTAAAAAAACATTGAATGAAAGTGGGAAGGAGGGTTCGAACCCAACCAACTTTCATAAAGACTAAATGGCCCAACTTTCATCAAGAAACACTATTATGAGCCCATTTGGATGGGCTTTTTCTTTAAAAAAGGTCTCTTTTTAAAACAAATAAGTGCTTTTTAAATTAAAGCATGTGTTTGGATGACAAATTTTTTTAAAAAAGCAAAAGCAACAAAAAAAAGCCAAAAATTCTGCTTTTTTAAAATAAAATAAAAAACTACAATTTGCAGCTTTTGAAAAAAGCTAATGCGATAGAAGGGACAGAATAAAAGAAATAAATGATCGGTCTTTTGTTTTGACACCCGAAACCCTTAATTTGTTCGAGCGTCTCCTTCATTCACGCGCGCTGTCTCGCACCATCTTCATCTTCAACAATTTTGGCAATACTTCTTTCTCCTTTTCCTCTTTTACAGGTAAACGATCTCTTCTGGGATTTAATTGTGAGATTGTATCTCTGTTTCTGATTTTATTTTTTGGGTTTTGTGTAATTTGGGATCTGAATTTATTTTCTCCTGGATTTATGTTGTCTTGTATCTCTGTTCCTTATTTTATTTTATGGGTTTTCGATTAATCAGTCCAAATTGTTTCCGATTGGATTATTTTATATCTCTGTTTCTCCTTGGTAAAAGAATTTACGGAAAATCATAAAGGATTTAGG
This sequence comes from Acacia melanoxylon, assembly GCA_019022615.1. NCBI lineage: Eukaryota > Viridiplantae > Streptophyta > Magnoliopsida > Fabales > Fabaceae > Acacia > Acacia melanoxylon. The sequence goes on from JAFJYJ010000008.1 coordinate 10,599,942, forward strand.
GAAAATCACTTTCAGGGTCTTTTTTACAGAAAAAAACCCTAGAAAAGGCCCCAAGATTCTGACAATTCCAAGAAAAGGCCCTAGGGCCTTTTCTGGGATTTTTAGAATCTTACGTGAGTTGTTTACGGGGCTGATATAGTTGTTAACGGGTAGGTCATTAACAACTAAATCAATACCATTAACAACAATTTGCTAACAACTAAATCAGCTCCGTTAACAACTATATCAGTACACCGTTAACAACTCACGTAGATTCGACAATCCCGGAAAAGTTCCTGGGCCTTTTCGAGATTGTCAGAATCTTGGGGCCTTTTTTGGGGTTTTTCTGTAAAAAGTGTAATGCCCTAAAAACCCTAATTATCATAAATGATATATTTTGATTAAAAAAAGGAGAGTATGTTGTCTCAAATTTTGTAATTTGATTATTATAAATTTATGAGCAATTTCTCCTTGAGGTTTAAAAGGATCAAGTGTGAATCTTGAGATTTCATTTAGGGATCATAATATACCCTAATATAAATATTGAATTTTAGTAAATGAATAATAAAAATACAAAGGTCGATTTATCAATTGTATTTTCATCCAAATTTCATTTTAGAATTAATTAACCAATGGTTAATTATGTGACTACATATTAGGATCTATAAAATGTGATATTAAATCACATAAAATAATAACTATTTGAGATGATCATAAGGCAATTAGAGAATATCTAATAAAGGAAATGATTTTTGAAAATCAAGAGGCAAATATAATAAAATTATCATGATTAAGCATAATCTTAATTTAATCATGATAGGCAATTAAGTGACATAGAAATTGTAATACCCAAATAATTATTTATCTTAAATATTATATTTGGATAAATAATATATCTTAAATATTATGTTTGGATAAATAATACCTATTTAAAATAGGTGAACATATGGTCTCAAATTTCTATTATGATTACTTTATTTTCTAGGCAATTTCTTCCTAGAATTAAGGTGACCAAAGATTTAATTTTCTAAATCTTATTAGGGATCATAAAATATCTTAAGATTATCATAATTAAGTGTAATCTTAACTGTATTATAAAATCAATCAAATATCATCAAAAGATGCCTAAATCAATTAGGGAAAATTAGCAACAATTATTGGGCAATTAAATTTGCAATAATTGAAATATTTATATAATTTTTGAAATTAAATAATAATTAATTTTAAAAGGGCATAATTAAGGTTATATCAACTTAATTAATATTCAAATGATATTTAAAGACCAAAATTAGTACACAAGGGGTTTAATCATAAAGATTAATATAAAAGCCTATCAAATATTGACAATTAGGCTTAATAACCCCTAAAACACTATATTAGAAATAATAACCAAGATTAATTAATCTTCCCTTGAATTATTTAAAGTTGGCAAAATTTGTTAATTAAAGAGGAAAAGTAATTGCATTAATTCTTAATCCTAATATCATCAATAGTGTTTAGATTTTTCCAACCCAAATTGAAGGCTTGGAATAAAATTAATAAAGCAAAATCCTAAGGCTTTAATTAAGTATCATAAAGTGAAATCCTTGTGAAATTAAAATCAACCAATGAGAGGATTATCTTCTTGATTATGTGAGATAGTAAAAACACAAATCCAAGAGGCAAAAGAGGAAGGAGTACACGGTTTATTAGGGAGAGAAGAAGCCAAGGATAAAAAATCTAGATATTTAACTTAAATGTCATAATCAAGCTTTAATTAACAAGAAGACTTTGAAGGTAATTGGAAGAGGATAAAATTTGAAGAAAGAAGGGAAGAAGTCGGTTCACATATATGGAAGAATGAAGTTGATTAATTAAATAAGATGCTCAAGATAATTAAGGCACATGCATGTCATAATCAAGGAAGAAAATATGTACAACCCATTAATGCTCCTAATCACAATGGAAGACTTTGAGGCATTTAGGAAGAGGATAAGAGTTGAAAAAAAAGAGAGGGGGGGGGGCGGTTTTATTGTTGTGCATGTGTGTGTCTTTGTGTATCTAGTGGAAGAGAGAGAAATTAATTCATAGAATTGAGAATTAATCAAAGGAAAAATTCAAGACACAAGTAAATGAGAATCTATACAAAATAAATTGTATCTTGAGAAGCTTTAATCATAAATCAAATATAAGGATTTATTATAAATAAGCATATATTAAGCTTGGAGTAGGTTATCTCCAAAATTAATTTCTCAAACTTTTGAGATTAATCTTAAAATGATTAAAGGGCTATTAGAGGCTTCTAATGAAGCCATGATTTTGGAGATTATAGTATTAAAAGAGAAAACTTGAATAAACTACAAAATAACCCATAAAGTATATTTTTTGTTTGGTTGTTAACCAAACTACCATTTTTCTTCTAGCTACATAAACACTTGAAGTAATTAGAAAATTGAAGCAAATAATTGGAAGAACAATAGGGGAGGGGGACGAAATTTCAGACTTGATTAAGGGGCAAGAATATTAGTCATGAATAAAGCATTAATCACAAAGATAAGATGACAATTATTAGGGGGACAAATTGAAGAATAAGGTGATGTA